>CM062818.1:678846609-680046609 GCA_031772625.1 Pinus tabuliformis | reverse complement strand
AGAGTTTTACAAGAGTAAAAATATCCCCCCTTACTACAATCAATTTTCCTTTTCCTTGAAAATTTTCCCTAAAACTCCATTTGCCCAAGTAGGAGTAGGCAATGGCTAAAGTTGTGTTGATCAAAAATCATTCAAACTAAAATATTTTCTCTTCTTTTATATCTCCTAGGCTTTGTAAGGCAAACTTCTAAGGCTTTTCAAGGGCCCTAGCCTTGAAAATTATAAACTTCCCTAAATAGGGTTGATGTCATTTCATTGCAGCCCACTTCTTCTCCTGTGGCCCGCCTCGCCATTGGATCTAGATCAGGGTCCACCTCTTCTCCTACTGGCTCCGTTCTATTGCTTCCTCCCTGCTGGAGGTCAAGTCCAGGCTCGGATTGGGCGCCGCTTCTAACCTGTTTGCCTCTGAGAATGATCTTGTCTCCGCTGTCGCAGCGCAGGTTGGTGGCGCCAACAATGGCAGGAGCTGCCGAGGAGTTGTCTCCATGGCCAAGAAGAGAGTCGGGGATTTGAAGGAACCCGATCTTAAGGGCAAGAAGGGTTATGTCCGGGTCAATTTGAAGGTCCCCCTCGATGAAAATCAGAACATCACCGATGATATGCGTATCAGGGTCGCTGTTCCCACCATCAAGCACTCGATCGGCAACGGGGCCAAGGTTATTCTTACAAGTCATCTTACGGGGCAGGCAAATTTCCTAGGGATACCGGATCTGATTGATTCCTTGGGGTTTCGTAATCGCACCCTAGATCTGGTGCACATTGCAACCGATTGGGCTCCGATATGGTCAAACCCCCCTCAACCAGGAATCTATGTAGCAGATTGCCCC
Source organism: Pinus tabuliformis (assembly GCA_031772625.1). Lineage (NCBI taxonomy): Eukaryota > Viridiplantae > Streptophyta > Pinopsida > Pinales > Pinaceae > Pinus > Pinus tabuliformis. The sequence goes on along the minus strand of CM062818.1, from coordinate 680,045,782 downwards.
CTGAAATGGCCAGATCTAAATCAATATTTTCAGATCTGAGGGTTCCCACAACTCGAAGACAGGAAGGAACTGGCGAAGGTGCGCGGCAAAGCAAAGATGGGGGCAAACTTCATCGATAGCAGCGTTTCAATGCAGAACGACACAACACTGAACACCGCAAGGCTAGAAGATCCATCAGCTAGCCCAGATCTGGCGATGCAAGAACCTGACAGAGCTCTGATATGCTCAGATCTGGACACCTGGGCAACAGATCGAGCCCTTTCTCAGACGGATCCACACCCTACCGAGGCGGATCTTATACAAATATTCATCAAAACATTGGAAGGCGGGCATTTTTGCTAGAGGATTTGGAAGGGGAGCAGGATCCAGGATCTAAGGTATAAAATACAAAACCACCTTGGTATACCAACATATAGGCAAAATCTGATCTACACGGGTCTCAATTTACAGGATAACTACACCCTTCAGGATTATAACATAACCATAGACTCGACCATCATAATCAATCTCCGCCTGCGGGGTGGATGTTCTGGAACCAGCTCAAAGAGCACAAGCTCCTTTAAGGATGCCGTCAAAGGTAAGGGAAAAGCACAAACCAAACCAACAACAATGCCTGAGCTTCCTGGGCCCTACATTGTAGAACAAAAAACTGAGAATCCTGCTCTCACCATCGCAATGCCTGAGGTAAATAATTTGTACTCAGATCTCTACTCCAAATCAGTTATATGCAAATTCAATGGATTTTGGCCCAAATCTGATGTTTTGCACCAATGGATATATGATACATGGTCACCAAACTGCGAAATATACTTATGCCCCAAGGGGTTTTTCATAGTCAGATTCAAAACAGAACAGGAAAGGGAACACATCCTCAATAAGGGACCATGGTTCTGGGGAAATGCAGGGCTCTTCATGACCCCTTGGTTTCCAGAATTCGATGCTAACACAATGGTGGTATCAAAGATGCCAGTTTGGGTCAGGCTGCACAACCTTCCACTACACTTCTGGCATCATAATGTATTAATCGCCATAGGGAACACTCTGGGAAAGTTCCTAAAGATTGATGGGGACAGACTTACAAGGGGAATATTTACTTTCGCCAGAATATGTGTTGAAGTAGATCTTAGCCAAGGATTACCAGGAAGTATAACACTGAATTTCAATAATACACAGTGGACACAACCTTTAGATTACGAAAATACAGCATTCTGATGCCGTGGATGTCTACAAACAGGCCACCTCCATAACGCCTGTCCACAAGCAAAACAAATCCCCAAATGGAACAAGAAGCAACAAAGAAAGCCAAAAGGATGGCAATATACAGCCCCCTTGGATGAAGAAGCAGACACAGCAGAGAATAAAGCAGAAATGGATGATCAAAAAGTCTAGAACAGCACACTAAAGGAAGAGGAAGACCCCAGCAACCCCCTGCAGCAACTAGAATCCTAGCCAACAGGAATGGAAATATCGGGCAACAAGCGAACTCATGGATCAGAAGGATCTAATTCTGACAAAGACTCTCCCATAAATACAAACGAAAACCCGCTATCCATTGTAACAGCCATCCCCAACACTGGAGGTTGGCGAAAGGTGGAGAAAAAGAAAGGGAGAAAAGAATAGTATTTTATCTTTTATTTTTTATTGGTTGTTGTCTGGTTTCTGTGAAAACATAAATAGACCATATGCATATGCTTCTTAGCATCTACAAAATGTAATTTTGTCTTATGAATAAAATTACGATTTTTTCCAAGGGAAAAAAGGGTTGATGTCATTTTTCCCTAGCTATTTTGTGCTCTAGAAACCCTAAACCCTAGCCAAGCTTCAACTAGAAGCCCATTTGAGGGTTTATCTTGTTCTTTTGTTAATCTGATCATTAGATAAAACCTTTCTATAACTTCTACATGTCTAAGTATACCTTTATCACTGCATATCAAAAAGCCCTACCTTGTAGTAGTGTTTAGCTAGTCAAGGGTTGGTACACATTGCTCCTTTATAAATAAAAAGAAAACCTTGTCTATCTACATCACCTAGAGCCCTCTATCTAGAATATTCCTATAAGTGAATACAGGGAAGCCTCCCTTGTGGTGAAACTCTACTTAACAGCGAGAGGGAGATTGTTGAGGTAACAGTTACAATCTTCCCTCCTTATTGCTACAAGGTCTAGCTCTCGCCATGAGAACCCCCTCACATAACCTGCTAAATTTTGCAGCAAAAAGTACCATTCATGGAATATAATAAAGTGCCTACAAAACTTCCCCAAATTAAAGTTTCATGGAATATATCTATATATATATATATATATATATATATATATATATATATTGTTACTGAATTCGGCATGCGAGGGTCAAGGATCCACGGATCCAATCCGGATCCACCTTGATCCATCCAAGAAACATCAATGTGGTGGATCCCTGTTTGTTGGAAATGGATCCCGACTTTCAGAAACAGATCCCTACTTCAGGAAATGGATCTTGTGTAAAAAAGACTGGATTTCAAATTAATTGCAGTGTGGTTTTTAATTTTAGGTTTCTTTTGATGTTTTTAATTCGATGCAGTAGTCCCTTTTGCTTTGTCCCATGAGTTTGTCAGTGCTTGCTCGATTTCAAATAGCAACAGCGCAAGCGGCAACAAACAAGGATTTGGCATTCTCTAGGCAACAACCCCATTGAGCACTCAGATTTGGAATGACATAACTTATGATATCAAATGGGTTTTTTTTAAACCTCCATGTGTCCATCCATCCGTCCATCTTTTGACCCTTTGTCCATGGAATCCGCCACCCTTCTCTTTGTTTAGTGTTGTATAAATTTATAATCAATTAAAATTTAAATCACAGAGCGCCAAAAAAAAATTGAAGGGATAAGGGCAGAGTAAGGGTATTATAATGTAACATTAATTTTTGTTACTAGTTGTAAGTCAAACAGTGGAAAAAATGACATAAGTTCCATTTTGATAACAATAAGTAATGTGAGTTGTCGTTTGAATATGCAATCACAACACTTGGTTTTGGTTCAACCTTATCTTTGCCATTCAACATATATTCATGCCAATGTGCAACCACAATACTTGGCTTTCGTTTAACCATATTTTTCCCCTTAACATACATTCAAGGCATTAGACATCCAAGACAAATTTGATTGCGTTTTGAACTCTGTTTTATTAGAAAAACTCATGCCCAACACTGGTCGTAATCATTGGTTCGAGGGGTGAATGTATGTCTTAGTAAATTATTTGAATTTCTTACATTATATGTTTAAATTATAATACCAATGCTTAATGTTATTGAAATTATTAAACACCTGTATAATTTAAAAAGCCACATTAAATTAAACAATAAATTTCACATTAATTATTTAAATACGTGGCTGTAATGCATATTTAAATTCCTGTGGCTGTAATGCACATTATTTCTTATAAGTTATATTATATGTTTAAATTATAATTATTTAAAATTATTTCTCAGGAGGCTTATATACATGTATATGATAAGAAATAATAAGAATGTTGAATAATGTAAATTATAATTATTTATAATACAATATTATAATATATTCAATATTGGATGTATTCACAGTAGAGCCTCTTGGTATTTTAAATTTTAAATTTTTATGTACTTAAATTTTTAATTTTTATGTATTTTAACTTTTAATTTTGTTTAATCATAATGGTTTGAATTTTCGATTTTCTCATATACGCAATCACACACTATAACCTACAACCTATGGAAATGGAACCATCACAACAGAGTGAAAGGAAAAACATCAAAACAGACTCAAAGTCTCATTTATGGCAGTATGTGGAGATTATTGGAAAAAATCTCAGAGGTGGTTTAAACGCTCGACAAACTAACACAGGGATGCAAGTATGCTCCAGGCCAAAAGATGCAAATGGAAAACTTGGCTAAGGTTTGAGTCCTGCAAAAATTAAATTCTATGCATCTTTGCAAGATGTTGCTGATAGGAAGTTTGCTAAGGGAAAACACCTTGTGCAAAGCTCTACAACTAGGCCTCCATTGCCATCTAGGCCTTGCTGCCACAACTAATAAAATGCCCACTTTAGGCCCTCTTGAACCAACTTTCAATAATCAAGGTAGAGACACAGCGGATGAACATGTAACTCGTTGCATCTATGCAAACGGGCCAGCATTCAATTTGGTGTGTTCCCCTTATTAAGGCGGTTAATGAAGTGCCAAAATAACACAAGAGCCCTAGATATGAAAAGGTTTGCATTACTTTGTTGATATCAAAGATACAATTTGTGGATAAATAGTTACAGTCAATCCGGGATACACGGGCAGACACAGGGGTGTCCATCATTTCTGATGGATAGAGAGACCAAAGAAACCACCCATTAATTAATGTTATTGCAATATGCCCCTAAGGGGCAATGTTTTTGAAGGTTGTTAATTGCAGTGGAATAGAGAAAGATGTATCTTTCATATCCACAATTCTTATTGATGCAATAGAAGGTGTGGGGCCACATAATCTTGTCCAAGTCATTACAGACAATGCACAGGTTTGTAGAGCTACAAGTTTGATTGTGGAGGGTCGATATGATCACATCTTTTGGACTCCATGTGGAGTACATTCATTGAACCTTATGTTTGCCAAGATTGCTGACATTGAATGGATTAATGAAATATGTGTAGCAGCAAAAGTAATTCAAATGTTCATAACCAATCATTCAATGTCTCAGGGCATATATCGTGGTTTTGCAAAGTTGGAGCTACTAACGATACACTTTTTTTAATCAATATTATTTGTATTTGTTATGAAACCAACTCACAAAAAAATAGAAAAGATAGATCAATGCCTTAGAAATAAGCCTCTTCGAGGGGGAAACCTCCTTTACATTACACAAATGAACAATTCTTGGATGATACAAATGACAAGACCTCATTTCTATATATAGGATTCTAAGGGGTCATAATATAATCAGAGCCGACATAACAATAATAATGTAAGGGCACAACAATAACAATATTGGACTTCTATGGAGCACAATAATAACAATATGTGTACTACATGGGCACAACAATATAATAAGGGGGTTGCACTAATAGTAATAAGGGATTACACTAGTAGTATAGGGACCTAACATGCCCCTCTCCTTCAAAAAGTGTTGTCCTCAACGCTTGAGTAGTTCTGGATGCCTCTGTATAAAATTATCATCCTTCCATGTGGAATCTTCAGCGGGTAAGTTCTTCCACTTGATGAGATACTCTGAAATTGATCGATTTCGTAGTTGTCGACTTCTCGGTTCTGTAAATGTTTCAAGGTCCAATATGATTTTTCCTTCCTTGTCAAGTTCTAGCAATATTGTTGGAAATGAGTTGCAATCTAAGTCACAGGACACGTCATCCAGGGTCCTGTGTCCCGTATTTTACGTATTGGACACGAAAACGGCCCCAATACGTGTCGAATATGGTTTTTATCGTGTCCAGGAAAATTTAATACGTATTCTCTAGTTTTCATCGTGTCCAGAATTTCGAAAACGCGTATTTCGTTGGTAGAAAACGTGGCCCTAACGTATTTCGACCAGTTGAATACGTACCCTACAAAAAATGTAATTTAAAGCCCGCGCGATAGATTTTTCCTAGTTATTTTCGTCCTGTGCTGTCTGGAGCTGTCGTGTGGAGCAGGGTGTTTGAAGTTAGCACTGAATTTGGAGTCTGGAGCAGATTGTGGTGCGGCTGGTGCCCGTGCCGATTGCTGTGCAGCGTTCAAGACCGGCCCGTAAACCAGTGAACCGGAACCCCTAAACCCGTGTTCAAATTAACTTATCTATTGGTCAATGATTTCCTTTAATTTTGTGGAACACATATAGTTTGCTTGGCAATGGAATAAAATTTTGTGGTTCATAATAATAGCATAAAATTGTTTATATGGTTCTTAGCCACAAATACGCTCCATTTTGCTGTTCATTTTATGGGATCATCATGATTCATATTGCATTGTTTTTGGTGGATCTGGCATCTAAAATACCTCTCAACAGTGAAACAGATTCTATTGTTCCAATTCCAGTTAAACTCCCTTCAATTTGAATCTTGAAATATAACAAAAACTTCAGCCTATGAAACTGTAATATTGACATCATAAGAGACTCACCTGCCCGTAAAAATATGTTCTCTAAGGCCAAGTATTGTTGGACATCGTACACCATGTTTCTTAAGAAATTCTTGTAGCAAGTTTCGCATTTTGAAAGCTTCTTCTAGATAGTTGTCCTTCAATACGTTGAAGAGTTAGAAGACTCAAACTAAATTGATGCTACAAGTCCCAATGACTTAACATATAGTGCTACCAATTCCCATACCCTTTGAAGGTTTAAGCACAGTTTCTGCAGAATTTATGGTTTCTTCATGATCTTAAATAACATTCACCGTGACCTCAGTGGTTAGTTGTTTCATTGTGGGTAAGCTCTGTTTACACTTCAGTTATCTTGACCAGTGTTTGGGGTACTGTGCATCATTGTCTGATGGTAACACAGTTGACAAAACTTTGAATCCTAACATATATTATCTTTCTTTAAACTTCACTGTGGATGCCTTTGTTCACTATCTATTTCATGCAGTTTGTCAGTTGGAGCATTGCAAGATTAGCCATTGGACTGCGGTTTGAATGTTGGTGTCTTGACTTTGTTTAGAGCACTATAGGCATGCTGATTGGCTGCTAACTTTATCATATCACTCTATTATCACATGATCTCATCATTGTTTGACAATAGACCTCTGGCATGTCACGCTGGTGCATTTCATTCAATTGTAAGTACTGTTCACTGCTCCCTGAATCTACCTTTCACTGCTGGAAATTCATCATTACATCACTGACTAATTGTGGTGATTACACTCTTGATAACATACTATTCATGGTAACAATTTGTCCTAGATTACTGTGGTAAATGTGCTTGTATCAGTTCACTGCTCACTAATGTCATTGATTACAAATCTGCTCTTGAATTACTGTGGTAAAATGAGCCTTAAGGCTGGTATATTTCCCCAATATTTAAGTGTTGTGGATATACCATACTCACTGCCCATTCACTGTCTGGAAATATTTCATGATTATAACATAAGTGTTGCCTTCATTTGCATGTTTTATGATTGAAATGATACAAACTACCCCATATTATGTTGGAAGAGCAATCAAAAGTTTAACTGTAATTTAAATCAGCCTGCATTACTATGATCTATCTATGTACATTGTAAACACTGAACAGTGATACATTTTGATTTTGATGACTTAATGGAAAATATGCATTTATGGTTTTAATATCTAAGTTCTAAATTTATAATTAGTAGTAAGTACTTACTACTTAGTTTCTTATGTGCTTGTAAGTTGTAAATTTTGATTCTATTTATTTTTAAAGTGAACTATGAACTTTGAGAAGTAATTATATTTTAATTTGATTAGATAAGCTGCAACCTGCAATTTAATATGGATAAAAAACTATATTTCGGTATATATATATATATATTATTAAATATATATAAAACGTGTCCCCTGTGTCCTGTTTCCAGGTCACTGCGTTTCGTATTGAATAATCGTATTTACGTGTCCTCCGTGTCTCGTGTCCTCGTGTCATGTGACTTAGGTTGCAATATTATTGGAAATGGGATCTTCGGCAACTTTTGAATGACTTCCCACCTTGCTTTGCCATTCTTCCATTCATCCCTTTCTTTGTTTATCAAATTTGGTTGGATAATTATACCAACCTCTACCATTTCTGCAACCATATGTTCAATTTCACTCCTTTGGGAATATGGATATCTATAAGGCCTGATGTTTGGAGGAACACTTCCCGAAATATGAATGGCATGATCATGATCACGAATACGTGGGAGACCTTTGGGAGTCTCAAATACCTTGGAATGATTGTCCAAGACTTTTTGGAGATCTGGGAAAAAGATGATTTCGATGTGGGAACCATTAGCGAACATAATTGTGCAATTACGCCTCATTGTTCTTTCTTTAGAAGCTTTGTCATTCCGTTAGAGCTGATTATCTTTCCTGGTTTCCCTGCAATACCCCTTAATTCAACTTCCTTTCCTTCCGAAGAAAATTTCATGAAAATTTCTTCAAAATTAAAAGCTATCGTACCCAAAGATTGTAGCCATTGGACTCCTAGTACAACATCAGCACCACCCATTGGAATGGAAAGCATTGGGCTATTCAATACATATTCTCCCATGGATAGCTTGATATTATGGCACTTTCCAGAGCAATTTATGGTTCCTCCACTTACAACTGTCACTTGACACTCTGGTGTTGGATATAGGAAGCAATTCAATTCCTTGGCTATCTTACAATGAATAAAATTATGGGTACTACCCGAATCAATCAACACTATTACCTTTTTCTTATTGATATGTCCTTCTATCTTTATTGTTTGAGGAGTGGTAATTCTGACCAATGCATTACAAGATATGGTCAGATTCATTTCTTCTTTCTCTGGGGTTGGTCCCTGTTGAGTATCATTTTCTTGTGATGTTTCTTGATACTTTTCTTCTTGATATTTCACTACTTGAACCTTCTTCTTCTTCATATGTCCTTCTATCTTGAGAGTTTGAGGAGTGGTAATTCCTACCATTGCAATACAAGATATGGTCAGATTCATTTGTTCTTTCTCTACGATTGGTTCCCGGCGTATATCCTCTTCTTTTGACGTTTCTTGATCCTTTCCGTCATTAGGAGCCCTTTATTGTAGCAGCATTGTCCCACCTTCCTTCAAACCTTCCATATCTTTCTTCAAATCTTCCATGCCTTTCTTCCAATATGCTTTCATACCATCGATATCAGCTTCCATGGCATAGATAAAACTATTTATCTTTTGCTTCTCTAGAATATCATTTACCCTTATATTTGTTAAAATTGACAACTAGGGACAAACTCCATGTGGATCACCTTATTTATGGCTTCTGATATTTTTCTTGGATTCCTCTCACTGAGAGGTGTAGGATTGATCTAAAGATCATTTGATTCCGATAAGTATTTATGGAGATATGAATTTATTTTGATTATGGACAAATTGTCAAGGTCGGCCAGCAAACTTATGTAGGCTCAGAAGCCCAACAATGATGTCTATTCAACCTCAACGTTTGCATATAAATACAAGGAGCATTCTCCTCATTTGGACAATTCAATTCACTCTTCTTCTCTCTCTCTCTCCTACGCATAAAAGGAGCCTCTCTCTCTCACACGTGTGGTTGAAAGGAAGATGTCCTAGGGCAAGGAAGATGCAGAAAGAAGGACGCTAGGGCAGCAGGTCATCTCTTTGACCAACGTTGACCAAGCGTTGACCTTCCAGAAGTGCGGATTGGGTGTGGTTGCCTCTCCTAGGCAGGTCGCAATTTTTGGCACGAAAATCGAGGTGATCTAACCTCTAGTTTGACCAGTATTGACTGCCCTAGTTTAGGGCTACAGTTGACTTCAAAAATCTGCAAATTGACTGAACTTTTGGGGTTGTTCAAGGGCTGTCTCTTCAAGTTGTTTGAGGACAAGTTGACCAAAAATTGACCAAGTATTTTAGAGGTCAATTTCAGCTAGTTTGACCAAGTTTGACTTTGTTGATCTAGGGTTTGCTGCGGCTGATATAAAATTACAGAATTCAGATTTTGTACTATTTCTCTCTGCTAAACTATTGAAGATAAAAGAAGATTTGATCAAAGGGTTTCCCCGCATTAGGGTTTGTCCCTGGCTAGCTGCCACATCTTGCGTCTCTTGTCTTGGCTTGTTTTATGTTGATCATTTAATGTTCTATCTGCACTTAAAGTATATGTGATTGCTAATATGTGGCTAATAAGAAGAAAAATAAGTAAATTGCTCTAAGCATAGAAGATACCGTAATTTAACATGGTATCGGACTTGAGGTGAAGACAAAGCCCAAGCAAGAGCAAGAGCAATCACCAAAGAGAAGGTTGGCAAGGCTATCTGAAATAAATCATGGGGTCCTCAACACACTTCCCTGCTAAAGACAAACTCCGTGAGAAGTCTAACTATCACGGATGGAAGATGTCTCTCGATCTAACATTAGAAGAACAGGAAGTGTTGGACCATGTGAGAGGCGGAATTGTTGAGCCTCCATCAAATGCATCCGCTACTGCTAGGAACAAATGGACCAAGGGGGAAGTCAAAGCAAGGAAGATCCGAGACACTTTCGACAAGCGCTTGGTGGCCTATGTTTCCGATTTGAACACCTCCAAGGAAATCTACGATAGACTGGTGAGTTTATTTAAAGTTAATGATGCAAATCAAGTCTTGTTTCTTAGAAATAAGCTAAAGGAAATCAAGAAGGGCAAAGATCAGAGTATGCAAGCATATTTCTTACGGATCACCGAGATCAAGAACGATCTCCTATCTATTGGGGAAGTAATTCCTGACAGGGAAATGACACTCACAACTCTTGGAGGACTACCATCTGAATGGTATATATTCAGGACTACTCTTCTCAACAATAACGTAATTCCTGGATTTGAGGAATTAATGGCCAGATGCATTCAAGAAAAAACGAGGATGGAAGAGCAAGAAATGCCCATACTTAAAGGTCATCCCTCTACCTTTACTTCTCATACTAAAAGAAGAAACAATTTCAGGGCTAAATTCAAAGGAAAGGCAGGACCTAAGGGTGGAAGAAAAGGACGATGTTACAATTGCAATAAAACGGGTCACTATGCAAGGGAGTGCCCTGATAAAAGGGACTCACATCGGGACGATGATCAAAATCCCTCTCAAGGCAATCAAAGGAGTGGCAGGTCAAATGGCAGAGGTAAAAGAAGTGTCGGAAATCAAGGAAGAGGACAACCATTCAAGAAGGCAAGAAATTCCAGGTATGAATCTAACACTATTAACAATAAGAAAGATGAATATTATCTACCAGCTGTTCTATCTACTATTGCTCCCCCAGACTTGCTGGGAAATTGGCTTATTGATAGTGGTGCCTCAAGGCACTTCACTAGTTACAAAGAAGCTCTTTATAATCTGATAGAGGAGGAAACCAACCTGGAAATTGTTCTTGGAGATAATTCAAAATATCCCATGAAAGGCGTAAGAAATGTCACTCTTCAATTGAATCAAGGTAATACCATTCACTTACAAGATGTATTATATGTACCTGATCTCAAAAAGACACTGGTGTCCATTTCGGCAATGGAAGACAAAGGCTACAAGGTGGCTTTCAACGATGGCAAGGTACGTGTATGGAAAAAGAATCGTACAATTGTGGAAGTTGTCCCACTTTAAGGGGATCTAAAGAAGCTGACACCGGGGAACCGAAGGAAAAGGAAGATGAGACAATGCCCGATGTGGAAGAACCTATGGATCCTATTGATCCTCCTCTGCAAGAGCCTTTCTATTCTAGGAAGAGGCCTTCATGGCTTAGGGGGACACTTGATGATGTTAAAGGACACATTGCACCCCGAGGAACCTTCCGTGAAAGTAAGAAGCCGAACAAGTATCAAGGATATCTGACCATCATGAGCACGATCATCCAAAATGAGACTTCGTCATTCACAGATGTCGTCAAGCATCAAGTATGGAAGGATGCTATGACCGAGGAATATGAGTCCATTATGAAAAACGATGTTTGGGATGTGGTCCCCAGACCCCAGGACAAAGCAGTTGTCACTTCAAAATGGCTTTACAAGATAAAGCATGCAGTTGATGGAAGTGCGGAAAAGTATAAAGCTCGTTTTGTCGCTCGTGGCTTCTCCCAGAAGGAAGGTATACACTATGACGAGATATTTGCACCTGCTGCCCGATAGACCACCATCCGCTCAATCATAGCCCTTGCTGCTTCGCAAGGATGGAACCTACATCAAATGGATGTCAAGACTACGTTCTTACATGGTTCGATCAAAGAGGAGGTCTATGTGGAGCAACCCGAAGGATTTGAGATTTATGATCGAGAATCTCATGTGTACAGGTTGAAGAAGGCTCTCTATGGGCTACAGCAAGCACCCCAAGCATGGTATGAGAGGATCGATAGCTACTTGATGAAGCTGGGATTCACTAGGAGTGAAGCCGACCCTAACCTTTACTTTAAGGTTATAGATGACAAGCCTCTCATACTGGTGCTATATGTTTACGACCTCTTTCTAACAGGTGCAGACCCTCTCATTCATGAATGAAAGACCTAAGACTTATGAATTCGAGATGAAAAACCTGGGACTTATGCACTATTTCCTAGGACTAGAAGTCTGGAAGAAACCAGGGGAAATTTTCCTATCTCAAGGAAAATATGTGGTGAAGATATTGGAGAGATTCAGCATGGTGGACTGCAAGCCCGTCACTACCATGATGGAGCATGACTTCAAGAAGTTAAGCGGTAGTGCTGCCGGACATGTTTTACAAAATGCTACCGTGTATCGTCAACTCATCGGAGCATTAATGTTCTTGGTGAACTCCCATTCGAATATATGCTTTGCAACCAACACATTGAGTCAAGATATGGTTGAGCCTCACCACTCACATTGGATTGGTGCCAAGAATATGTTGAGATATCTTCGTGGCACAATCACTCATGGGTTGAGATACACTACCGGAGATGTGAGACTACTTGGGTATACTGATGCTGATTGGGCAGGCAGTGTGGTGGATCGAAAAAGCACTTCCGGGTGTTGTTTCTCTTTGGGATCTACCTCGATATCCTGGATGAGTAAGAAGCAGAAGTCGGTGGCTTTGAGCACCACCGAGGCAGAGTACAATGTTGCTAGCATGGCCTCCTGTAAGGCAGTCTGGTTGCGAAAACTCTTTAGTGAGCTATTTGGATTTACATTGGATACCACTGTGATCCTGTGTGACAACCAGAGCGGGATCCATTTATCAGAGAATCCCGTATTTCATGATTGCTCCAAGCATATTGATATCAGGTACCACTATATTCGAGATATGGTGCAGCGAGGAGCAATAAGGCTCCAACATATCGATACAGATGAACAGGTCACCGACATCTTACAAAGCCCCTAAGAAAGGTCAAATTCCTGACTTTCCGAGAACGACTTGGTGTCATTCAGAGACCCTCTTAAGAGGGTCGTGTATGATGTATTGAGCTCTGGGAGTTCCAGGGGGGGTGGGGTACTTCTTGGAGCGACATGTGACCACAGGGCAACTCACCATCCCCTGGTGGTGCACTATGTATAGAGTAAAGGTTCAACCTTCCCCTGTGACACCCCGTGGCGACTGTGGAACAGGATGATTAGTTCTCCTGTGGACCAGGATGATTCGTTCTCCATGGCGACTGTGGAACAGGATGATTATTTCTCCTGTAGGCCAGGATGATTAGTTCTCTGTGGCATCCACTAGACAGGATGATTCGTTCTCCTATGGACTGGATGATTAGTTCTCCTGTCGAGGCATCCTACCCATGCAGTCTGGGACTCATGGGAAGTACCTTTCATCTTAGCAATGAGCAAGGAAATGAGGATAGGGACCATAGTAGTACTATCGATGGACGCATCATTGTATCTACTGTACTCCCTATGCTAGGATGACCTCCATTGATTTGGGATCAATGATACTGATCTGGGATCAGTGAGAGTGGTACACACTCTGAGACTGACTTCAGGTCAGTGGAGGATGGTATGATACATCCTCGATCATTTCTTCTTCTTCATAGTTCGAGCAGAGCAGAGCAAAGCAGAGCAGAGTGGGATCAAGCTATACAAGACAGTGCATTTGATGGATGGATAGCAGCGACGGCCTGATGGATTGCAGATGAAGTTCTCCCTAGTTGAGAGGGAGTGTTAAAATGGGCAACTAGGGCCAAACTCCATGTGGATCACCTTATTTATGGCTTCTGATATTTTTCCTAGATTCCTCTCATCGAGAGCTGTAGGATTGATCTAAAGATCATTTGATTCCGATAAGTATTTATGGAGATATGAATTTATTTTGATTATGGACAAATTGTCAAGGTTAGCCAGCAAACTTATGTAGGCTTAGAAGCCCAATAGTCATGTCTATTCAACCTCAACGTTTGCATATAAATACAAGGAGCATTCTCCTCATATGGACAATTCAATTCACTCTTCTTCTCTCTCTCTCTCTCCTACGCATAAAAGGAGCCTCTCTCTCTCTCACGTGTGGCTGAAAGGAAGACGGCATAGGGCAAGGAAGACGTAGAAAGGAGGACACTAAGGCAGCAGGTCATCTCTTTGACCAACATTGACCAAGGGTTGACCTTCCAGAAGTGTGGATTGGGTGTGGTTGCCTCTCCTAAGCAGGCCGCAATTTTTGGCATGAAAATCGAGGTGATCTGACCTCTGGTTTGACCAGGATTGACTACCCTAGTTTAGGGCTACAATTGACTTCGGAAATCTGCAAATTCACTAAACTTTTGGGGTTGTTCAAGGGTTGTCTCTTCAGGCTGTTCGAGGACAAGTTGACCAAAAATTGACCAAGTACTTTAGAGGTCAATTTCAGCTAGTTTGACCAAGTTTGACTTTGCTGATCTAGGGTTTGTTGCTGCTGCTGATATAAAATTACAGAATTCAGATTTTGTACTATTTCTCTCTGTTGAACTATTTAAGATAAAAGAAGATTTGATCAAAGGGTTTCCCCACATTGGGGTTTGTCCCTGGCTAGCCGCCACATCTTGTGTCTCTTGTCTTGGCTTGTTTTCTATTGATCATTTAATGTTCTATCTGCACTTTAATTAATGTATATGTGATTACTAATGTGTAGCTAATAAAAAGAAAAATAAGTAAACTGCTGTAAGCATAGAACATACCATAATTTAACAATATTCAATTTTTGAAAGTCCTCAATGTGCTCTGCCATTGAACCCTCTTTTTTTAGATTTATCAATTGGCTAAAGACGGTGTTGCTCTTTGTATCCTCATAATGTGCTATCATTTCCTCTGTGAAAATTGACCAGGTGACAAGTGGTTTACGAGAACAAAACCCTTTATACCATAAAAATTGATTCGGTTCTAAATAATTAGATGCAATACGTACCTTTTGTAACAGTGGTACACCATGTAGATCTTTAAATTCTGAAATTTCGGTCTGTAATAGCCCTCTAAGTCCTCTTTCTAACTCCGTAAGTCTGATCGCAATTGGATTCCCGAAGAAATATTTATTCCCAATCTCCCACGATGACCTAATTATAGACTAGTTTAGTAGAGTGAACTTGTACGATGTGCCACGTGTCACTATTTCAACCTTAGGTTCTGAAAATTATACCCAAACAAAATACAGTCCGTCCTCTTTCTATAACTTCTTACGCAATTTCAATCTGATGCTCAGAGAGAAAGTTATGACAATTTTCCCTAGGTCAGATGTTTAGGATGTAATTTGAGAGTCTGCAAAAACCCTAACTTCCTCAGATCATATATCCGAAAATATAGCGACAAAAGATCTGAAATTTGTAACTGCGGTTCAGACCGATTTCTTCTCAAATGGGTTTTTTTTTAGCTTCTAAAACTTCATAGCAAAAGAGTTATAGCGAAAATTCCATGATGACATGTTTTAGATGAAATTCCGGAGCTTGCAAAAACCCTAACTTCCTTAGATCATATCTCCAAAAATATAGCGAGACAAGATGTGAAATTCGGACCCGAGGTTCAGCGAGATTTCGTCTCAAATGGTTTTCTTTTGTTAGCTTCTGAAACGTCGCAGAAAAAAAGTTATAGCAAAAATTCCACGATGACCTATTTGGAGCAGTGAAACCCTAAAATCCAAAGCTCTGATACCAAATGTTATAAACCAACTCACAAAAAGATAGAAAAGATAGATCGACGCCTTAGAAATAAGCCTCTCTGAGGGGGAAACCTCCTTTATATTACACAAATGAACAATTCTTGGATGATACAAATGACAAGACCTCATTTCTTTATATAGGAGTCTAAAGGGTCATAATATAATCAGAGCCAACATAACAATAATAATGTAAGGGCACAACAATAACAACAGTGGGATTCTATGGGGCACAATAATAACAATATGGGTACTACATGGGCACAACAATATAATAAGGGGGTTGCACTAATAATAATAAGGGGTTACACTAGTAGTATAGGGACATAACAGTATTGGAATTTGGAAATTCTTAATTTTAATTACAAATTTATATATGATTTCTCATTTGAGATTTGACTTTTTGAAACTTGTGAGTTGCCGAAACCCGTTTTGTCTCCCACGCTCTTGTCATAAAGAGCCTTGTGAAGGTGAGACAAGCATTATAAGCAATGTACATTGACCCTCTTTAGGAATCATGAAGGACTTCCACTTCTAATAGAAGGCAAAAAATCAAGTCCATCATTCTTGATGATGCATGGTGGGACAAGGTCCAATACCTTCTAGGGTTCACTGAACCAATCTTGACCTTGATTGAGACATTTGACACAGATACACCTTGCTTGGGGGAAGTTTATGAAAACATTGAGGATAAGGGAAATTATCAAGGCAAGTGAAAATGACCCTTTTGAAACATTTTATTATTTAGTGAAGGACATAGTTACCGAAAGTTGGAAAAAAATGACCACACCATTACACCTTTTGGCATATGCATTGCACCCCAAATATTATCATTCCAAAATTATGTCTTTACCTAGTAGAACAGCGGCAAACAAGGATTCCGAAGTGGTAAAAGGATACAAGACAGCTTTGAGGAAAATGTATAGAGATGTGGGAGTTGCGATGGAAGTGCGTCAAGAATTTGGAGGATTTGTACAATCTACTGGTAGATTTTCAGATCCAGTAGTTATGGATGATTGAGGGAATATCAATCCTATTACTTGGTAGGGCTTCCATGGTGGCAATAGCATTCATCTTTTGACTCTAGCCACCATGTTGTTATCACAGGTTGCTAGTTCCTCATCAATTGAGAGGAATTGAAGTACATATGGCTTCATCCATTCAATGAAGAAAAACAGGTTGGGAGCGGCAAAGGCTAAGGATCTTGTGTATGTTCATTCCAACCTCCATCTTCTATGATCTATCACATGTTGAACCAGAGTATAAAAAATGTTCGAGAAGGATGTGGGATGTGGATTTGAGATCTCTTACTTGAACTTGACACTAAATTCCATGACTCACTTCAACCTACTTAAGGATATTGTTCCACCACCAGTTCATCTTACTGAAGCAACTTCCCACATTCCAGGACCCCTATCATCTATTCATGATGTAGAGTTGCAATATGCATAATAGAATGTAGATCCATTTGAGGATATGTAGTTAAACCTACTGCACATTATGATATTAACAAAGTGATCATGGATGAGACACTCATTTTTGTACTTACTATTACCGTTCATGATATTATCCTTTTTTAATGAAGGAGGATGCATCATTTCAGTGTTTCAGCCTTAATATCATAATATATCTAATGGTTTCAGTTCTAAATGTTGTGATTAATAAATGGATTTGATTTTTGAGCTATGAAAGTGTTTTCTAAAATTTAAAAAAAAATGTTATTATATTTTTTGTACTTGATGTATTCTTGTCATATTCGGATCTTGGATTTTAAAAAATCTAGAGAATCTGGATCCGGGTCCGCATCTGAATCTGTATCCGAATCCTGGAAACTTATATATATATATATAGAGAGAGAGAGAGAGAGAGATTAATACATTCCATTCAAAAAAAAATTGTATGATGAATTTGATTGTCAAATGAATTTATGTCAAATTTCATTGTTGTTGAACTCAAACACAGAACCATGTGACTTAGAACACGCTGAGATATCGGAGAAGGTTGTATGATCAGCAAGGCAGAGCTGATTAAATCCGCAGAAGTTGACTGTGATCTGCAGCGGCAACACATTCTCATGACCCAATCCTGAGCTATAAAATTTCGAGGTTGGTATGTCAGAGTGAACATAACGGTGGGGCTGAACTAGAAAAAAAAATTCCTCACATGGTATCAAAGCAATGGTTGTGGTTCTGGGAAGCTGAAGAAGATATCATAGCAAAGTTGCAGTACTGTTCCTGGATATGTGAGAATCTTGAAATTTGAAACTAGTGTATTATATAACTAAGAGTAATGATGATTTCTTTTTCTTTCCTTTTTTCTTTCTGTTCTTATCTTCTTCTTTTTTTTCTTTTTTTTCCTGTAACTAAGCTGAGCCTAGGCCAGGTCTAGCCAGTCTATTGTATGGAAGAACGATCTACCCACAGTGGAATGCTATCACCAGGATTATGGGAGAGCTTGGATGCCCCTTGGAATGGTTTAATTCCCCCAAAAATGGCTTCCATCCTCAACCCCTGCCCATGAGGTTTGAACCTGAGACCTAGTGGGGACTAAACACCACTCAAACCAACTGGTCTGTGCTAACCGCTATCTCTTTTTCATAATACTTTCCATCTCTTGTTCATAATATTTTCCATATTCTTAATGTCTAAGGATTAGAGATTGAAGGGGAATTGTATCTTCCCTCATACCTGGAAGTTCTAAACCTTCACAGTAAAACAATGCACACAGATATCCATGCACCATGCAAAAAATATAGCCATATGCCATGCAAAGAACATAACCATGCATCATGCAAAGATATGCAACACATTCCCAAGAGTACAATCCTCTTATGAGAGAGAGAGAGAGAGTTCCACAGTTCCACACAGCTTCTGTCATGGCTAAAACATTCTTACAATATTTCCTATTCTTATCAAATTTGGCTTTTCAATCTAAGATCTCTAATCCATAGTATTCAAATGATTCTATCCCTAACAATCATAATAGTGCCCAGTTCAAACCCTAATAATGTATTGTACACTCCACATCTAAAATGAATAATACTCCTACACAGTACCAAGCACAAACAGATATTTCCAGATTGACAGGGAAATTTTCACCCCATTATTTGGATAGGCACAAACAATTTTCTGGTAATTTTTGAAAATTAACCCATTATGGTTGCTCTGGCCAAAATCACAATAAAATGGCATAATTGCATCCGAAAATCTAAGTCTATGCAAGAAAGATGATGCCAGGTTGAAGGTACATGCAAAACAAATCCAATCATTCAACATTTATCTATACACTAATAAAATTTAGGGAAATAAAAGAGATAATAACAGTGATAATTTCTATAAAGCATAAATATTAACCATCAATAAAAAAGATCAGAAAGAGCATTCATACTTGTATAAGTAAGCAGCAATCCCCAGTATTATGCAAAGCAGAATGATATCAATACAGAAATTGCGACTGGACCGCAACTGCAACAAAACATCAAACACCTCCACTGTATTAGAAATGCATCACCCCAGTAAAATTAAATGCTATAAAACAACAGCAATAGACTTGTGTGCATATTCCATATTTCTACTAGTCTTCTTTTCAATGCTGCCGACTATCTGATCTAAAAAAGATTTACCAGAAATAACATTATGCATTAAACT
The DNA here is from genome assembly GCA_031772625.1 of Pinus tabuliformis. Taxonomy (NCBI): domain Eukaryota; kingdom Viridiplantae; phylum Streptophyta; class Pinopsida; order Pinales; family Pinaceae; genus Pinus; species Pinus tabuliformis. The sequence goes on along the minus strand of CM062818.1, from coordinate 680,026,443 downwards.
TTTTCATAATGATCAGCTCAACACTATTAAGGAAAGAAGAATATATTAAATTCTTCCTGACTACTGATTCACATTAGTCTCGTCAGCGAAAAACTAAGTTAATGGCACCTTCATTGATCTACCCAACAATAATATAAGAGTTCACCTAATTAATACTTTGTCTCTTGGATTCTCTTCTAATGTACTCCTAGTAACCTGTATTGTCTTCCTAGTAACTTTAATTTATGTAAAAGTTCATCTATAACAAAATCAAAATTGCACAGTTTACATGTCCTGTGTCAGACTCACAAATAATCCAGCAGAGAATTCCAGAGGCAGCAAAAATAAGGGAAGAATGTAAGGCACCCTCCAACAAATCAATCAGAACAAAGTAAAATAGTAGACCCACCTTGCATAAAATACAGCTAAGTTTTAGCATTCTATTCTTTCCCATTTTTATCTGCATTCTGAAGCAACAATTATTTTCATTGAGACAAGCTCTACTGGTTGCAGCAGAAAGCTTGAACTGCAAAAACAACTCCGGTACATAAGGCATCTGCAGATATGGATCCTGCTACTATGTCCAGCTCCAGTTAACACAGGGTTCATTTTCCATCCTCTTTGGAGAATGATTTGCTATATTAAAAACTATTTTAAATCATGTTACAAGGATACCTTAGTTGTGGAAGTGTACAAGACCATGTGCAGCAAGGGAAAAAACATTTTAAATTACAGGTGCGACTGTACAGAAATTTTCATTTAGAGGAGGAGGTCATCAGGATACAGGTTAGCAGGCACTTGCAATGACAATAAGGAGGAGAACCCATGCAACTCCACTTTAAATGAAGAATTCAGCCTCTTTCTGTATCATGGTTCAAACTTCAAAGCAGGTAATAAACACAAGCAAAAGATAGATATCATGATTACCTTAGTAACTGTGTCTTTCAATCTCACATTTGTGTTCTTAAGGTCTGATGTTGCCTTATCCACCTGAATTATAACCACACACCATTAAGATTAGGAAAAGAATCATTGAAAGTAATATGATTTCCACATTATATACAAAAGGTAGTGGAGAAAAAGGTCGACCTTTGTGTCAATCTCATCAATCAAGGGCACTTGTCTATCCAGTTCCTGAAATAAATAGCGTGCAAAATATCTTATAATATATACAGAAAAAATGGAGAAATAAAATTAAGCACAAAACATAATTAAATCCAGAAAAGAAACCTCATTTATGTCGTGAGCCATGTTCTTCAATGTATCAAGGCCCTCTGCAATCATGTCTAATCCTTGATCCTATAATCATCACCATCAGAAATTAATAAGTTCGTCAATCATTTCATAATTCTCGATAAGCGTTTCCAGAATAACATTCATTTTCTTCAGGTTGACGTGAAATATAAGTCCTGTAAAATCCCTGGAATAATTGGATAACCACAAAGCAAATTTATGCAAGTTGCCTGAATTCAAGTTATCTAAAGAACAAAAACGTTTTCTTGTTGCTATAAACAGACCTAAAGGACTACTTTGAGGCTACCAATGCAGTATCTGGTAATTCTAATACATAGTGGTATAATAAAAGTTAAAAAATGGAAGGATAAAGCAGCTGAAACTAGGCAACATGTCTTACTTTACTAATTCAAACTGAGTTGCCAGACAACAACTAATTATTCAGAAAAAAAATTGGAAACTATCCTAAGAATGGTGACTATCTTCTAGCTACTTCAACGCTACATAGGAAAAAACCTATACGTTGAGGCAAAAACTGCAAAGTTTCATAGAATTTTCCATCGGATAGTCAAACATAAAAAGCAGACATATCAAGAACTTAATACTTGAGCAGGCAACAATATGTGGCTATTTTTCTTGCTAATCCCAACTAAATTGCCAAACAAAAGTTACCAAGGATTCCCACATGAGGATGATTATCAGCAAATTATGCAGTGGCTGCAAAAAGACATTGAGAAATGTAGCTCAAACAGGAACTTCTTGCACAGGTTCATTGTGAACGTGCAGGAAGTGAATTGAGACATTTCATTAGAGATCTTCTTGAAAAAGTGATTACAAATTCCATCTTGTAATTTCACTTGAAAAATAAAAATAAAAGTGAAAGTCTAATGTTTTGAAGATTAATTGAGTCTTAGGCATCTAAATGAAATGTTCTAGAAGTTCTATAACATGGTGTCTTAGTTAAGATTTAATCTGAACTACACATCTCAAGATTGAGATATGTGGCAGCTGAGATTGGGGAGATTAGTTATTTCTCTCAAGGCATAAAGAGGACAATATAGGAGAGGTCTACTTCATATGAGAAGAGACCCAGAGAGGTGGAAGAGGGCAGCGAGCATTCAAGGAGAATAACAGAATGCTAAAGATACCAACAAGATACCAGCAGACCATACAGGATGTACACAGTAGCCATTTTTTGCTGATGCACGGGGTGTACACCTTGAAATCTATCTGTACACAATATTTGCTGAAGGAGAAAAAGAGTGGATCGATGTCTAGAAAAAGAAGAAACAGAGCATGCCATACTGATGTAGTGATACCCTCTTTTCACAGGCAATGGACTGTTGTTTGAGGTGATTAAGCTTCGATTAAAGCTCTGTTACACTGGAACCGCTGCCGAAAGGTGGGAAACCCATTCCAATGGTTCCGGTGTTCCCGGGAGCTTTGGAACTGTATGGGAACATTACCTTTTCAGCGGGAGCTTCAATTGGCGTTGGGGAAAGTTCCAGGAGCTTTGAAGACTCTTTTTTTTTGGAGTTCCAGCTTTCCCTGGGGTTGGGGAATACAAAGCCTATAGAGAAATATGCTGAACTACCCACAAAACATGAGCCTATGTTGAAACCTTCGCAGGAAGAAAGGCCAAAGACATCCTTAACACCGATATTCTTAATTAAGAAATTGAAGCAATCTCTTTATGGGTTAAGGAAGCGTGTGGCACCTCGACGTAACGGCGATATCTGGGATGTCATGCTGATGAGTATTTCTTTTGCTGTTTATGTATATATAGCAGAAGATTGTGTGTGCATATTGTATGTGGCAGTCAATGCTTAAACATTAGAGTTGTTTTTTCTCAAAAGAATAACTAGAAAAACATGTCAAAGAACTGATAATGAACTTGACATTATATATATATATATATGGGAGAGACTCAGAGAGAAGAGACACGCAGAGAATATATTTAATATTTATATATAAGAGAGATTAGATATTTATTATTTATATATTTAAATTGATTTTAATATTTGAATATTTTGAATCAATATTAATTTTGATTATTATATGAATCATATAATTAAAAAAATATTTATTATTATTATATTTTAATTTTTTTATTATATAATATTACCGCTCCCGATTAGCCATTTCCTATAAACTTTGAGGAAACCTCTAGCCATTCCGGACACCCGTACCCAAGTTCCCAACGTTCCCACGTTCCAGAAATTCATGCAACATAGGATTAAAGGAATCAAAAGATGTTCATTTTAGATAACAATGGTATGTTTTATGCAGAGTTGCGGGGGAGCGCTCCCCCCCCCCCCGAACCTGCTCCCAATCCGCGCTCTGCGGCTCTAGACGGAAGTGGCTCGGGAGCGGGTCGGGAGTGCGCTCCCAAAATCGCTCCCATTCAGGGAGCACGCTCCCGATAAAAAAATTTCTGCTCCCTACCAAAATCGGGAGCGTCGCTCCCGGAGCAAAAATTAAAGCTCGAGAGCGATCAGGGAGCGATCATCGGGAGCGAGTTCGGGAGCGTCGCTCCCGAAGCAAAAATTAAAGCTCAGGCGTGATCGCTCCCAAGCTTTTAATTTTCGATCCGGGAGCAAAGCGCGCGACGCCGGGAGCGATTCGTGTGAAAAAATTCCACGGATGCCAAAAAAAAAAAAAAAAATTAAGAAAACAATAGAGAAAAAAAAAATGTTTTAAAAGGGCTTGGGGGGCAAAAAATATTTCATTGTGACTTCAATGAGCTGAGGAGAGCAAAGGAGCGAAGAGAAGCGAGGAGCAAGCGCCGAGGAGCAAGGAGCAAGCCTGCAAGGAAGTTAGTAACTTAGTAATTTAGTATTTTAAACCTTAGTTAGGTAGTAATTTAGTAATTTAGTTTAGTTTAGTTAGTTTAGTTAGTTTAGTTTAGTTTATTTAGTAAAAAAATCATGAATCTAAATAAATTAAATTAATTAATCTAAATAAATTAAATTAATTTTCTCATTCCTATTCCCATTCCCATTCCCATTAAATTTTGCAGATTCAAAAGCCTACAAATATCAAACATCATAGACCTGGCTATATTTCTTGGCATTCCTCTTCTTGGTCCCTTTTCTGGTTATTATGGTGCTGGAGAGTAGGAAACAGAGGGGCCAAAATGAAGAGGGGGATGAAGAAGCTGGAGAAAGTGGATTTGATGAAAACCCCGATGAGGAGCTGGAGGAGGGTGAACATGACTCTCAAAAAACTAAACAAGACCAAACCCCATTGTGGAAATATGTTAACAGGCCTGAAGCAGGGAAAGGGGGTGGAACCACTAAATTTCATTGCCCCCATTGCAACAATAATTACACAGGTTCATACACCCGTGCCAGAAAACACCTCTGTGGGAAAAGGCCATGGGATGGAGATAAACAAATAGGAATCAAAACTTGTGCAGCTGTGTCAGCAGCAGATAGAGCCAAATACATAAGGGAAGAGGAGGAAGCCCAATACAAATCTAAAAAATCAAGGGTTTTCTTTGAACCAAGTTCACAATCACAAGCACAAAGAACTCCTTCAGCATCCTCCCAAGGCAGTGGATATGGAGGCACAGGGTCACCAGCTTTAAGGCGTAGAACCATATCAGATTTCCTTGATGAGGGGTGTAGGAATGATGTGGATTCAAAAGTTTACAGGTTTCTCTATGCATGTGGGATACCATTCAATGGTCTTCGCTCACCTTATTGGCACGAAATGGTTTCTGCCATAAATGATGCCCCTAAAGGATACAAGAGCCCTGGGTATGACAAGGCAAGAACCGTTGGACTTGATCATGAAAAAGCAAAAATATCACATTCTTTGAATAGAATAACAAGTTCTTGGACTGAGCATGGGGTGTCCATTGTATCTGATGGATGGACAAATGTAAAAGGCAAGCCACTGATAAGTGTTCTTGCTATGTCTGTTAGTGGTGCCATCATTCTAAATGCATATGATTACTCAGACAAGTTCAAGACCGCCATCAACATTGCAGAAGCATTACTTGAAACAATTGACTGTATTGGGCCATACAATGTCATCCAAGTCATCGCTTATTATGCTCCTAATTGTAAGGCAGCGGGAGAAATTATTGAGGATAAATACCCCAACATACTTTGGTCTGGGTGTTTGGTTCACACATTGAACCTTCTGATGCATGATGTTGTCAAGAACAAAAATGCACAATACAAATGGATTGGTGATTTGTACAAGAAAGGCAAACAAATGATAAAATTTATTACAAATCATAGCAATACCCATGGCCTTTTCCGCAGTCACTCAAGATTGGAGTTGTTGAAGATTGCGAAGACCAGATTTGGTAGCTATTACCTCACCTTTAGGCACCTTTTGAAGGTAAGAGAGTCATTGGTTGTATCAAGTCCACATTGGCAGGTATTAAAGGAAAGGGCTACAAATGCAGCTGACAGGCAAGGTTTTGAACTGGTGGAGGAGGCCGCTCTTGATGGTATGTTTTGGTCAAGTGTGAGGCAAGTATTGGATTTCACCAAGCCCATTTATCGCATGATTTGGTTTGCAGATACAGATAAACTAGTGATTGGCGAGGTGTATGAGTAGATGGATACCATGTTGGGGCAAATAAAAGATACTGTTCATAACAAAGATCCCGACTTGTACAAACTGATTCACGATTGTGTGTGTGTACGATGGAATAAACTTAATCTTCCACTACATTGCTTGGCGTATATCCTTACGCCAAAATACTACTCTACATCTTGATTGGGCCAACCTACACCAGGGGGTGGGAATAGGACCAAACCCCATTTAGATGCAGAGGTAACTAGAGGATATTTGGAAGCATTAGAAAAGTTGATACCTGAGAAGGAGGAATGTGCAGTTGTGCACCTTGAAATAGGCAGATACTTCAGTGGCACTGGTTTGTTTGGTAACTTCCATGTAATGGAAGACAGAGACAGATTTGATTCTCTCACATGGTGGGAAACATATGGCGGCCAGGGACTTTTGCCAAAATTGGCAAAAAAAGTTCTATCACAGGTTGTAAATACTTCTTCTGCAGAGAGGTGTTGGAGCACCTACAGCTTCATACATAATGTGAAAAGAAACAGACTCAATGAAAATCGGGCAGAAAGCTTGGTTTATGTGCACTACAACTTGAGGTTGTTGAGTCATTACTTTGATCGGGCTTATGCGGATCCCACATATAAAATTTGGGACAACCACCCAGAGGATGACAATTTGGAGGATGGCACTATACATCTTGAAGAACTGGAAGAGGAACTTATAAGGGATGAAGATGAAGCAGTTGCAGCAACCATGCCACCTCCATCCAGTAGCAGTGCTCGAGTTCCGAGTCTTGTTCCTTTGTTGTCGCCACCTCCATCTACACCCTCACGTGGAGGGCATGTGCCTTCTAGTTCTGGTCATCGATCTATGCGGAGACTCCTAGAAGACCACCACGACCTGGTCATACAGGAGACTCTCGTGGCAAGGGCCACATGTAGATTTACAGTTTACTTGTCTTTTCTAGTTTCTATTAGTTTTCATCACTGTTGAGCCTTGAGTCCTTGACTCTTTCATATCATAATGATATTTTTTGTAAACAATATATGATTGTGACAATGAAAGTTTGAAGTTTGAAGTTGGCAATTATAACTCATTGGTAATGATTGTGAATTATGAATATGATGCTTCGTGAAAGACTAAAGTTGTTTCATTTCATTTCATTATTCATAATTCATTTTATAACATTTCATTTCATGTTAATAGTTAGAAATATCTAAGATATTATTTCTTGTAATGGTTAAACTTAGCTTACAAGTACAACTTTGGTGATCAATGATGATAAATGTTATATATTGAATTTTCAATTTTGAAAGCTTGAAGTTGAAACTTTAAGATTGAATTTGATGAATCATGATTCACAAGACTCAATATGTTGTAGTTGTAATATGTATGTTACTAACTTGTGGACATGGTTGATGAAGATTATAACTTCTAGATGATTGATGTGATATGGTTCAATGATCAATCTATGTTTTTTTATGTTTTTTATATCTAATTCATCATTCTACATGTTTTTGTTGACATATATGTATCAAAAATTAAAAATTAAAAAATATAAAATATATATATATATATATATATATATTTTTAAAAAAACGCTACGGGATTCACTCCCAAACCGGGAGCTTCTGAAAATATCGCTCCCGCTCCCAAGTAACATTGGTTTTATGCTTGCAACAATTACTTCAATGTCTTTTTATTAGCCCAATGACAATTCCACTTTAATTTCCAATAGCAATCACATAAACCATTAATTCATATTGACAGTAACTGTAGATAGAACATAAACAATAAAAATGCAGATGACAAGTCAAGACAAGCGAACACAGATATTTGCTCAAGCCAGGGAAAAACCCCAAGAGGGGGAAAACCCTTAATCAATCCTTCTTATTAACATATATCAAATGTTCAGCAGAGAGAAAATATCCAATGGAGTACAATGATGAAAGTCAAGTCAATGTGACTTGACTTTTGTAAAGAATCCAAACCAATATCCAAAGTCAAACCTGATCTTGATGAAAGTCTGCAATTCTGAAAAATCAACAGCTCAACGCAGCAGTCAAACAGCTCCTCTTGAGCTCGGTCAAAGTCAGTCAAACAGTTCCTCTTGAGCTCAGTCAAACTCAGTCAAACTCAGCCTCCAATGCCTGGTTAAAGCCAACCCAAAACAGTCCTCCAAAGCCTAGTCAAACTTGGTCAAAGGAGAGAAATTCTGTTGTAATTTTCTGCGGTCAAATAGCCATCAACCCTGAAGTCAACACTGGTCAAAGTTCCCAGATTTCCTCAATTTCTGTGCCAAGCAACTCATCCTTCCAAGATTGAACCTTTGCTGGTCAAAGTAAGTCAAATCAAGGAGAGAAACTTGGTCAAACCAAAGTCAGACTGTCATGCTGCAGAAAGTCAAAGATGCCTCCAAGCCCTGGGATGTGTGAAGAAGAATAGGCTACCTCAGATCTGTATGAACCAATCAATGAAGGAGAGAGAAGAAATGATGTTTGTTGTTGATGTGCCAAATGAGGTTGAGGGTCTCCTTTATTTATATGTGATGGAGGGGGTTCAATTTGTCTAATTGACCCCAAGCCAACCTTGACCAAATGTGCACTTGTGGGCTTGATATCAAAAACATATTTCTGCTTGACTGAATTCAATGCTTCCAAGGTCAATTTTGGTCCTCTCGAAAAGAGGAATTTTGTCCAAACATCATCTTAGGTCAATGAGCCGCCTAAAGTGAAATTTGGCCCTAGTTGCACCTGCCAATATCCATCCATCATCATACCATCTTGATCATCATGTATTATCTTTACATCTCGTCTCGTCTTTGTTTTAGATTGATATAGACAATAAGAAGCAGTCCACATAACGAGGTAGAACCCCAATCGGACTTGATCCTGGGCGATCAAGTTGTTGAACAACATGCATCCTAGACAAAGGAAGTACGGCAGTACATGATGTGTCCATTTGTAGTACTATGGTCCCTAACCACATGAGAGGTACTTCCCAAGAGTCCCAGACTACAAGGGTAGGATGTATGTTGGGGCATCCACAAGAGAACGTGAACCACTCATGCTGCTCATATGCCATAGGAGAAGGTGAACCACTCATCCTATGCATATGTCAGCAACCATAGGGGAAGGTGAACCACTCACCCTATGCTAAATCAGCTGGGGTATATTGTCCATAGGGGAAGGTGAACCACTCACCTTATGCTCATATACCTCCAAGAAGTACCACAGGCCCCCCAAGAGCTCCCAAAGCTCAATGTCCAACTCAAACGGGACCCTCATGGGAGGGTCTTTCCATAACTCCAAGTCTCTCTCAAAAGGCTAAGAACTTGGCCTTCCCCAAGGGCTTTGTGAAGATGTCAGCAACCTGTTCATCAATCCTGATGTGTTGGAGCCTTATTGCTCCCTGTTGTACCGTATCTCGAATAAAGTGGTACCTAATATCAATATGATTGCATCTGTTGTGTAACACGGGATTCTCTGAAAGGTGAATCCCACTTTGGTTGTCACAATAAATGACGATGGTATCCAGCACATGCTCAAATAACTCATTAAAGAGCTTCCTCAACCAAATAGCTTCACAACAGGCCATACTAGCTGCAATATATTCAGCGTTTGTGGTGCTTAGTGCAACAGATTTTTGTTTTTGGCTCATCCATGAAATTGCAGTGGATCCCAAAGAAAAACAATATCCAAATGTGTTTTTTCTATCCACCACACTGCCAACCCAATCAACATCAGAGTATCCATGTAGCATCAAATTTTCGGTAGTAAATCTCAATCCATAATTGATGGTGCCAGGAAGATATCTTAGAAGATTCTTTACAGTAACCCAATGTACATGATGACACTCAACCATAAATTGACTCAAAGTATTTACAGCGAAGCATATGTCCGGTCGGGGGTTCACTAAGAACATCAGGGCCCCCACAAGTTGTCTATATTCAAAAGGATTTGCCAATTTGGGACCAGCAACACTTGCGCATAGCTTCTTGAAATTTAGTTCCATCGGAGTAGACACAGTCGTGCGATCCACCATACCGCATCTTTCTAACTTCACAACGTATTTCCCTTGAGAAATGAAAATCTCACCTGTCTTTTGCTAGACCTCCAAGCCTAAGAAGTAATGCATCGGTCTTAGGTCCTTCATCTCGAATTCGGAATTCAACTCCCTCTTACATTGATAGATGAGAGGCTCTGCACCAGTCAGAGATAAATCATCGACATACAAGACCAAAATAAGTGGCATGTCCTTTTCAACCTTAAAGTATAGGTTTGGGTTAGCATAGCTCATTGTAAATCCTAGCTTCATAAGATAGCTATCAATCCTCTCATACCAAGCCCTAGGGGCTTGCTTTAACCCATAGAGGGCTTTCTTCAACCTGCATACATGTGTCCTTCTATCTTGTACTTCAAACCCCTGAGGTTGTTCCAAGTAGACTTCCTCCTTAAGTGAGTCATGCAGGAAAGCAGTCTTGACATTCATTTGATGTAGGCTCCATCATTGATTGGCTGCAAGAGCAATTATGTTTCAGATAGTGGTATATCGAGCAACGGCAACAAGAGAACTTATTGATCAAATAGTGGTATCTCAAGCAACTAGTGCAAATATTTCATCATAGTCCACTCCTTCCTTTTGAGAGAAACCACGAGCCATGAGCCTTGCCTTATATTTTTAAGCACTTCCATTAGCTCCATGTTTAATTTTGTAGATCAATTTTGAGGTAACACCGGACTTGTCCTTGGGTCTAGGCACCACTTCCTAGACATCATTCTTCATGATTGACTCATACTCCTCAACCATCGCATCTTTTCATACTTGGTGCTTTACAGCTTCTTCAAAAGTGCAAGGTTCAAATTGAATGATAGTACTCATGGCAGCCAAGTACCCTTGCTACTTGTTAGGCTTCTTACTTTCCCGAAATGTTCCTCTTGGAGCAGCATGATTTTCAGCATCTTGAAGTGTATCCTTGAGCCATAGTGGTATTTTCTTTGAGGTAAAGGGATCGAAGGTTCTTCTTGTTTTTCAACAGCACCAACCTTCCTTGAGATGGGGAGATCTATGGCTTTCCCGAGGGTAGCGTCTTCATCAAAGGTAACATCTCCACTTACTTCTACATCTTTTTGGCCAGGTACATAAATTCTATATGCCTTTGAATTTTCACTGTATCCAACGAATACACTTTTCTTCCCATAAGCTTCCAACTTATTCCTTTTCTCTTTAGGCACATGAAAATACACAGGACAACCAAAGATTCTAAAATGAGAAACATCAAGCTTCTTACCAGTGAAGACTTCCTCAGGTGTCTTGAAATCCAAGGCTTGATGAGGGCTCCTATTTTGAACATATACAGCAGTGTTAGCAGCTTCTCCCACAAGAATTTTGGTAGTCCTTGATCATATATCATGGCACGGGTGGCTTCCATAATAGTTCAATTCTTTCTTTCAACAACACCATTTTGCTCTGGAGTGTATGGAACAGTTGTCTCCCTCTTAATGCCGACCTCTGCAAAATTCATTGAATTCATTGGATTCATATTCGGTTCCATTGTCAGTCCTCAACGTCTTGATCTTCTTTCCTATTTGATTCTCCACCAACGCTTTGAAAGAACAGAACCACTTGAACACTTCATCCTTCCTCTTCAAGAAATAAATCCATGTTTTGCATGAGAAGTCATCCACAAAGATTGCATAGTATGTGTATCCTCCTAATGAAGTTACAGGCAAGGCACTAGACAGGTCAGAATGGATCAATTGAAGAATATTAGTCTCTTGCTTTCACTAGAAGGTAATGGTCCCTTTGTATGTTTCCCAGTTGCACAAACTTGACAGACTCCTTCGTGGTTCATATGAGACTTGGGCATCCTTGTGACCATCTTCCTTACCCCCAGTAAGGCTTTGTAATTTAAGTTGGCAAATCTCCGGTGCCATAGCTCACATTGAATAGAAGTATCACTTGTCAATGCTCCCAAAGGACTTCCACCAACTTGATAAAGACCATCAACCCTAAATCCAAGAGTAAAAGCATCTTTGAAGTTTCTATGCCATACACGTACCTTTCCATCAATGAAAGCTACCTTGAAGCCTTTGTCTTCCATCGCAGAAATAGACACCAAATTCTTCTTCAAATTAGGCACATACAAGACTTCCTGAAGATGTATGGTTTGACCATAATTCAAGTGAAGAGTAACAGTTCCTATCCCTTTCACAGGGTAGGTGGCATTATCTCCAAGAATAATCTTTAGATTAGTTTTCTTCTCAACTAAATTTGAGAGGGCCTCCTTATATCCAGTGAAATGCCTTGAGGCTCCACTATCAATTAACCAATGATCCAAAGTATCCAGAGGAGAGGCGGTAGATAGAACAAAAATTAGATTGAACTCGTCGTGTTTTCTACAACATTATTTTCATCATACCTAGCATTTCTTGTCCTCTCGAAAAGTCAATTATTTCCTTCTCGGGCAGCGGGAGCATTCCTTTTTCCTTTATTGTTATACCTGTTGTTTCTTTGATTGTTATTGCTTTTGTAATTGTTGTTGTTGTTGTCATCCCTTGGAGGATTTTTCTTATGAGGACACTCTAACATAGTGGTTGAACTTGTTGCAATTGTAGCATCTTCCTTTGCCTCTTCCTTTGAATCCCTTCTTAGATCCTTGACCCTGCCTCCTTGAATTAAATGGACCAGCATCATTTCTTCTTTTAGCATGTGCAGAGAAAGCAGTAGGTTCATTTCCATTGTAGGACTTATCTCTCTCCATCATCCTTGTTTCCTCTAGAGTGCATCTAGCCAGAAGGTCATCAAAACAATGTATCTTATCATTATTGAGAATGGTGGTGACAAATGTATCTCGTGGTCTTGAAAGATCTCCAAGAGAAATGAGAGTGATTTCCCTATTAGTAGTAACTTCTCCAATAGATAGCAAGTCATTCTTGACTTGAATTATTCTCATACAATAGGATTGGATGGACTCCCCTTTATCCATTTTGATATCCTTTAGCTTGTTTTTGAGAAAGAGGATTTGATTTGCATTGTTCACTTTGAACATCCCAACCAAATTATCATACATTTCCTTAGAGGTTCCCAAATCATAAATATAGGCAACCAAATGCTTTTGAATGGAGTCAATCAAAATTTTCTTAGCTTTGCCCTCAACTTTTCTATACGTTGTTCTAGCAGCAACAGGTGCATTTGAAGGAGGCTCCATACTTCATGTTCCTCCAAGTTCAATGTTATTCAATGTTAGTTTTTATAGCATCGGATGGTGTTATAATATCAACAGTTGTCAAAGAGGCTAAGAAACACTAGGACTCCAAAACCCAGAAAATGCTTTAGGAAAATCCACCTAGAAATGCCTTAATTAAGTTAATTAATTAGTAATTAAATTTTTCCTAAGTATAACTTAGGGAAAATGATTAATTAACAAGAATTAATTGAGGAAGGTGAGATTTCTCTAGAAACTCACACGGATCCACTTGGAAATGATCTCAACCATTGATTAAGTTTTAATCTTCGTTGTTGGAGTCCCAACTAGAGATTATAAGAACATACTTGAGATCGATTTCCTTGGGCAGTTCAATTTTTCCAGAGAGCAGCAGCGTTCTGCAAGAAGAGTTCGGGCCAGAAAAGAGAAGCAGAAACAAAGAGGTGCAGAGATAGTGAGTCCGGAGGAAGCTTTCTAGTTCCAGAGAGTCAGAAAGAGGAGGCTGAAAAATTTCTCCAAGAGGCTGCGCAGAGGCAACATAGAGCCTCAAGTGAGCAGTTCGATTTAGCTGAAGAGGAAGACGTTTTCAGTTCCAGAGGTCGAGAAGATTTCCCAAAGGGCCAGAGAAGCATTTTCCCAGTCAAAAGCATGCAGGACTGCTAGATTAGCAGTTGTTTCAAGCAGTGCATGTGGCAAGAAGCGCTAGGGTGACACAAGGCTTGCGTAGACCACTTGTATTGCTAGCTTTTCAAAGGTCAGATATTGTCGAGATTGCTCGAAGAGAGGGTAAAATCCCTTTGTAAATTTTTGCCAGTATTTCTCTTAGATGGATTCACCAGTTTGGTGATATTTATTGTACTAAAAATTTTCTCACTGCTGCTTAATAATATAAACCTTTAGTTGTTGCACTAGCTTTCTCACATTGAGCTTTTTTGGGGACTTTTGTCCAAAAACAACGGTGTTATATTTTTGTGTGTATGTGTCAATACTCTATCAGTTTCCAACTTATCTTCCGCATTATTTATTTTTGTGAAGATTGCAGTGTGATTAATTCGTTGTTGTCGTAGCAACAAACTACTAAATTAATTTACAGTTAGAAGAATTAATTCCAGATGCTGAAATAAAATTTCAGTAATGAAATTTTCACAATCAAATCAAACGTCATCTTTCAGGCATGATAATCTGACTTGTCATTGAGTTTATCCTCAGACTTGAAATATGAAGTAGTAGCCACGGAGACTAGTCCTTGTCAACAAATATCTGTGATGGCTTTTTCTCCTGCTTGGGCTTGTCCTCACCTAAGCTTTGATACCATGAATTTTAGAAAACAATAGTATGTTTTATGCTTGCAACCTAAGTAACCGGATTCGTCCAAACCCCTCTGCAAATCCGAATCCTGCGAACCGAATACGATTTGCTAGGAATTTGAATCCTAGAACAGGATTCGACGTGTCCATATGGGATTCATATCTTGCGAACCGGATACAATTTGCTAGGAATTTGAATCCTAGAACAGGATTCAACGTGTCCGTACAGGATTCGTACGAATCCTATACGGACACATCGAATCCCGATTCTGGGATTCGAATCCCCTAAATATGCCTTCCGCAGACTTAAAAACGCGCTGTTCTTTTTTGTTTTCACCTTATTTCTCATTCACTTTTGCATAGTTTGAGTTGTGGGCAAGGAGCTAAGGGTTTGGAGCAAGGAGATAAGGGAGTAGAGCATTCGGCAAGGAGATTCAAGCACCAGATAAGTGCATTTTAGCTCCATTTTTTGTATTTCTTATTCTATTACAGCAGTTTGTATATGATTTTATTTTTTACAAATTTGTGCATGTTTTGTTCATTTTTTTTACAGTATTCATGGCTCAATCAAAGGCAGCAGTTATGGGGCAAAGGAAGGGGAAGAATGTCTCCATTAGAGATGCCCCTCCTCCCCCAATATCATCAGAGTCTGCTGCAAGTAATGTTGAGGGAAGAGGAGGACCTAAAGACAACATTGAGAAATATCCCTTGTGGAAATATGTCACAAGAGAGGATGGGACAAGCACCAAGGGGAAGGGAGGAGGCAATGTGCAATGGAGATGCAACTTTTGTCACATTGCTTTCAAAAGCACATATTTCCGTGTGAAAGGCCATTTGTTGGCTTTACCGGGTTGTGGAATTGGAGCTTGTAAAGTTGTTCCTTTACAAAAGAGGAAAGAAATGGAAAAGGAGTCCACTGTTGGTATGGAAAATGTGGCTGCAAAATCAAGAAAAACCAAGAATGAAGACCCCCTTCCATTTTTGAGGAAAGGCACCACCAAATTTCCATTTGAGAGTTCTATTGGGGGACAAGCAGCAAAAAGAAGAGCAATTACACTTGGTCCAATGGACAAGATTTTTCAAAAAGAGAAACGGGAAGAGCTTGATCTCACCATTGCCTTCTTTTTCTATCAAAACTTCATATCATTTAATGTTGCACGCTCACCTTTATTTATTGAGATGTGTCGAGCTCTAACTCATGGGTCTCCATCATGGTATGTGCCTCCTGGTTCAGAGAAGCTTAGAACCACATTGTTGACGAAGGCAAAAAAAGAGGTGCAAAAAATGCTTGAGCCTATTGTAGCATCATGGCCAACATCTGGGGTTAGCATTGTTTCTGATGGATGGACAGATCCAGCACGACACCCAATCATCAACTTCATGGTGTCTTCCTTGAATGGTCCAGTTTTCTTGAAAGCAGTGGATACACTTGGAGAATACAAGGATGCAGAATTTATTGGTGAGTTATTTAATAAAGTTATTGAAGATGTAGGTGTTGATTCTTGTGCAAATCATTACAGATAATGCACATGTTTGCAAGGCTGCTGGCATAATTGTGGAAGCTAAATATCCACAAGTGTTTTGGACACCTTGCATTGTCCATTCATTGAACTTAGCACTGAAATCCATTACTTCTGATGTGCTTTGGATTGGTAACATTATTGAGGATGCACGACATATCCATAACTTTGTGCAAAATCATACAAATGCCCTCACTATCTACAAGGAATACACCAATCTATCATTGTTGAAGATTGTTGATACATGGTTTGCCTCTTCATTCATGATGTTGAAGAGGTTAAGGGAGGTGAAAACCGCTCTTGGGTCCATGGTTATTTCTGAGTTTTGGTCTTTTTGGAGAAAGACAGATCAGGTAGCCTCTAAAAGAGTGAAGGACACAGTGCTAGATGATGCTTGGTGGGAGAGGGTAGATCTAATTATTCAAATCATGGACCCTATCATTTCTTTGCTTCGATTTGCAGAGATAGACAAACCCATCCTAGGAGAGGTTTATGAGGGATGGGATTCCATGATTGAGTTTGTGAGGAGCATTATTCTACAGAGTGAGTGCCCTGAGTATGAGACATCATCAGAGGCCTTCTGTGATACTATACAAGATATTCTTGTCAGCAATGGGACAAGAATTGCACACCTTTACATTGTTTGGCTCACTCATTGAACCCAAAATACTACAGCCATGAGTGGCTGAATGGTGGACCTTCCCGCAGATTCCCTCCTCACATGGATGGTGAAATCTCACAGGGGAGGAAAGAGGCATTCAGGCGGGTTTTTCAGGATAGTGCATTGCTTGATGAGGTGGAGGATGCCTTTGCAGAGTTTTCCACTGTCACTGGTCGATTTGCAAGATATGATTTGATTAGGGACAGGGGGGCTAAGAAGCCCTATTCTTGGTGGGAAAATCATGAGGCAATAAGCCCTCCTCTTCAACAGTTAGCCATGAGGTTCCTCTCTCAAGTGACTTCATCCTCTTGTTGCAAGAGGAATTGGAGCACATATGGGAATTTGCATAGTGTGAACAAGAGCAGGCTTGAGCAGTCCAGGGCAAAGACAATGGTGTATGTGCACACCAACCTTCATCTTATTTACAGGCAAAGAGAAGAGTGGTTGAGGGGAAAGACAAAGATGTGGGATGTCTTTCCTGATGATATGGGTCTAGACAGCAGTGTTGAGTTGGCATTGGCCAACATGGATCTCAATGATCCAGTGCTAGAGCCTGTTAGATTTGATGACAGTGATATTTTTGAGGGGTCATCCTCCACACCAGCAGATGCAGAGGCGACTATGGATACATGGGAGGAGGAGGATGCAGAGGAGAGCAGTGGTGACCATGATGATGAGGACATTGATGTTAATTCTGATGATGCCCTGTAGTTGTTTTGTATTTTCTATTTCTATTTGCCATTGGCATTGCACCAACACTACCTATGTACCACATTTCGATTTGATGACTTAATGAGAAAACTACAGTTGTCAGTGTCTTTATCTTACTATCTTGTAGTTGTAGTTGTAAGTTGTCTTTCATTTATGAATTATGAATTATGAATCATGATTTATGTGACCACTGACATGTATTTGAATTTTGTATGTACTATGCATGCTATAGATGAAGATCTATGTTTGAAATCAATGAATTTGTATCATTAATTAGAATTTGTGTAAGAAATATCTAATTTTTAATATATATATATATATATATATATATATATATATATATATATATTTTTAATAAAATAATATATAACGAATCCTACGTGCCCTGTTCCGGGGGGTCAACGTGTCCAAATCCGACACTCGAATCCCCGAATCCCGAATCCCAGTGTCAGGTGACTTAGCTTGCAGCGAATACTTCAATGTCCTTTTATTAGCCCAATGAAAATTCCACTTAATTTCCAATAGCAATCGCATAAACCATTAATTCAAATTGACAGTAACTATATATAGAACATAAACAATAAAAATGAAGACAAGTCAAGACAAGAACACAGATATTTGGCTCAAGCCAGGGAAAAACTCCCGGAGGGGGAAAACCCTTAATCAATCCTTCTTATTATCAAATATCAAATGTTCAGCAAAGAGATAATATCCAATAGAGTACAATGATGAAATTCAAAGTCAATGTGACTTGACTTTTGTAAAGAATCCAAACCAATATCCAAAGTCAAATCTGATCATGAGGAAAAGTCTGCAATTCTGAAAAGTCAACAGCAATCAACATGCCCTAACCAGTCAGCAGTCAACGGTCAATGCAGCAGTCAAACAGCTCCTCTTGAGCTTGGTCAAAGTCAGTCAAACTCAGCCTCCAATGCTGGTTAAAATTAGCCCAAAACAGTCCTCCAAAGTCCAATCAAACTTGGTCAAAGGCAAGAGAAAGTCTGCTGTAATTTTCTCCGGTCAAAACAGCAGTCAACCATGAAGTCAATGCTGGTCAAAGTACCCATATTTCCTCAATTTCTGTGCCAAGCAACCAGACCTTCCAAGATCAAACTTTTGCTGGTCAAAGTGAGTCAAACCAAGGAGAGAAACTCGGTCAAACCAAAGTCAAACTGTCCTGCTGCAAAAAGTCAACACAGAAAGTCAAAGATGCCTCCAAACCCTCGCACGTGTGAAGAAGAATAGGCTGCCTCAGATCTGTACAAACCAATCAATGAAGGAGAGAGAAGAAATGATGTGTTGTTGATGTGCCAAATGAGGTTGAGGGTCTCTATTTATATCTGATGGAGGGGGTTCAATTTGTCTAATTGACCCCAAGCCAACCTTAACCAAATGTGCAGTTGTGGGCTTGATATCAAAAACATATTTCTTCTTGTCCGAATTCAGTGCTTCCAGGGTCAATTTTGGTCCTCTCAAAAAGAGGAAATTTGTCCAAACATCATCTTAGGTCAATGAGCTGCCCAAAGTGGAATTTGGCCCTAGTTGCACATTTTAACAAAAGATGATTAGAAGAATAAATGCTTGTGTATGTGTTTTATTTCTTCCACTGTTCATTTTTCAGCTATTGTGTGGCCAACGCACTGTTCATTGTATCTAATTTCTGGTGTTAAATAAATTTTGTTCATTAGCACAGCAGTAATCTAGGCTAGAAAAATTTACAAAGGGCCCCCTCCATAGAATGCAATGGAGAATATAAGCTATTTACAATAGGCTACATATCTTATAAGAGACTATATATCATTAGTAAATGGCAAGATGGCACCATGTTTTTAATCACAGTTAATGTGTGGAAGACAACGAAAATGAATATGGCTTGTTAGATCAAAAAACAGCTGAAAAGCCAGTTATGTTGGACAAACTGAATGATTGCAACATTTACCAATTACCAATTGGAGAGGGCATTGTCATAAATAGTTTTCAATAGATATTTGTAACGTACAGATCAACCAGCATACTGTAGTATTGGTGGCCATGCATGGAGAAGCAAATTTGACACGATGACAACAAATACAATGTATACTTCACATAACAGAAGAATTAAGTTACAATCGGAAAAACAATGTCATTAAAATGGAGTTCCCACAAGTATAGTCACAAATCATAATATGAGGTTTAGAGTGTTGCTTCAGAAGACATGCATTCTGAGAATTTAATTGAAGATTACCACAATTCAACCATACATTAAAGGGCAGAATCAATCTGCAAATCATCTCCTAAAGAGTAACATACAGAAGTGTGTTTGGCATGTGTTGGCATGTGGCTACTACATCGACGAACATGCTTGGCTTCCTGTCCTGTGTCTACCTATTTTTGGTGCATGATGAGCAGCATTATTTGAGGAGCTACAATTTCTAGTCTGAGAAATTTTGAATGCATGGACCTATCTCTTAATCTACAAGAAGCGATGGAGGGTTCATCAACAAACAAGTAGTCATTGTAATAATTCCTTCACAGTTAACGACAAGTTATGCGATTGCTGCTATGCATTTCTAGCTCACTAGTTTGATTTAGCAAATTTAATATTTCTCAGATCTACAATCCATCACTTGTCCTCCTGATCTATAATCTAGTATTTGAAAAGCTGAAGTTTTGATTGGCATTTCTTAATGCTTTCAGTTTCAGTTGTAGGGTAAAATCATTGAGTGCGGATATACTATCATAAATTTAAAATAAATTAATATATATATATATATATATATATATAAACTAAAAAAATGAACACCATATCAGAGTTGTATTGCTGAAATTCTTCTGTCTAATGAATGGAGGAAAGTATCTAAGTGTGAAAGGAAGTTGACAATGGATGATTTCAGTGGGTATGATGCCCAACAAGGTCCAGTGATTGCAGCAACCAATGCCTCAGAAAGGTACAGGGATCTGGAAGAGGTTGAACTACATTTATCCCGGTAAAGGCCTAATTGAACCTGTGAAAGGTTGCTAATTTTAGCTGCACTGTTTTTGTTTGAGTTGCAGACCAAGAGACTGCAATCACACAAATATTGGACCACTGGAAACTCCATATATATGTATAAGTATTCAGTACACATACATAACACAGCTTTACCACAAAGCTGGTACAATCTTTCAAATTGTCAAAGACCCTAACTAGGGAAATTGTGAAAACCCTAGCCACCATGAACGATCTCCAACAAGCAAGCATCAACATCATAAATTCCTTGTCGGCTTGAACAAGCTTGCATCACACAAGCTCTCCACACTAGCATGGTTGTCTTCCTTAGTGTTCGCAAACCCTGGCCATCTTGCATCACACAAGTACATACCAAGACAACTAATCTGCATGTCCATCCTAGGGTTTTGAATCCTCAAACCCTAGGTCTTCCACTCCTGCATCGTCAGAAGCATCAAGACCTCCAAAGCATCTAATTGTGAAAGGAAGTTTGCAGTGAATGATTTCGGTTGCTGCAATGCCCAAGAAGCTCCAATTATTGAAGTAATCAATGCCTAAGGAAGTACAAGGATCTAGAAGAAGTTGAACTACATTTTATCTCTATGAGGGGTTAATTGAACCTATGAAAAGCTGTTGATTTTAGCTGAACTGCTTTTTGTTTGAGTTGTGATCCAAGGGACTGCAATTACACAAGTATTGGACCACCAGAGATTCCATATATGTATAAGAATGCAGTACACATACATACCACAGATTTATCACAAAGCTGGTACAATCTTTCATATTATCCAAAACCCTAACTAGGGGAATCATGAAAACCCTAGCTACCACCAATGATCTCCAACATGCATCCACACCAGAAAGTCTTCATTGGCTTCAACAACAAGATTGCATCACACAAGCTCTCCACACTAGCATGGTTGGCTTTCTTAGCACTTGCAAACCCTTGCCATCTTGCATCGCACAAGTCCATACTAAGACAACTCTAGTGGTAGCCTCCAAATCTACATTTTTCTATCCTAGGGTTTGAGTCCTCAAACTTTAGGTCTTTCTCTCCTACATCATCACAAGCAACAAGACCTCCATGGAATGCAAGAACTCCATGATTTCCCTAGACGTATATCCTATAAGAACAAAACTCCAATACCATGCAAGGCATTAGCCACACTATATGTTCTCTACCAGGATAGAAACCCTAGTGATATAACAACAACCACAAGAACCATACCATCTTTGCTAGACACCTAATCCTTGGGGATTTGGTGAATATTTTGTAAATATGTAAATAGGGGAAATATGAACAGCTAGAATAGGAACTAACCTCGAAAGATGAAGCCAAGGGTTACTTTTGTAATTTTATATAAGTATATTCACAATGCAAAAATCACCCAATTCGAGAGTTACTCCATGGCCCGAAATGGTATGAGAGCCAAGCATTCCTAACTGTAAGTGTTTCCTTAGACTTCTACTCGCGCTCAGATATCATAGCATTCCTTCTGAGACCTATCACGCTTAGACCTATTACAGTCAAACCTGTCACACTATGTCTGTATGTGGTTGTTAGTGAATGGCAAATTCATTTCTTCATCCTCCACTTGTATCTTTGCTCTACTTGACCATTTCTTTTGGTTGTGCCCACTCACATGTCCTCAGAAACCCTAGTAGCTTTGTGTCTTCTCACACAATTCTCCTCCCACAAACTGTATTATCAATTTGTTATACCTTTGGTACTATAATTTAGGTGGATCTACATTTCCTCTGACCATATGTTGGAGCACTCGACATAGCACCTCCAAATTTGAGGCATCTCCATGTCGATGAGATAACTGTTGGCGACATTGAAACCTGAGACTGCAAACAAAATGTGACCTCTCATTTTCTCTACATCCCCCAAATTTAAAGGATTGCTTGAACTCACCTTCCATTTTCTCCATTTCCAAATGGTTGCTTGAACCTAGGTCCTGGAAGTGAAGTCCTTGTAGGTGTGCATGGATTAAACACTAACAACTATTTTCATGCTAAAGGATAAAACTATTGAAAGTTGAAACTTTATAACAAATTGACCATCAATGATGTTAAGTTATGGTATGTTCTATGCTTATAACAGTTTACTTCTTTTCCTTATTATATTCCAAAGATTAGCAATCACACGTACATAAAGTAAAGTGCAGATAGAACATTAAACGATCGATAGAAAACAAGCCAAGACAAGAGACACAAGATGTGGCGGCTAGCCAGGGACAAACCCCACAATGTGTGGGGAAACCCTTTGATCAAATCTTCTTTTATCTTCAATAATTCAGCAGAGAGAAATAGTACAATAAATCTGATTCATATCAGCAGTAGCAAACCCTAGATCAATAACATCAGCATTAGCAGCTTCATTATCAAACTAGGGCAGACGATATCTTGCAAACCGTTCGGATTGACTTCATTCCACCACCAAAAGTTGCGGCTTTCAGAGGAGTTTCAAATGAACCTACAGCGCAGTTCCAAAGAGGAGATATTCTAGGCCACGCAGGTCAATCTTTACTTCTGTAGTTGCAGCTTCAGTTTCAGCAGTTTCCGGCTTCAAACTAGGGCAGTCGATATGTTGCAAACCGTTCATCGGATTGACTTCATTCCACCACCAAAAGTTGTGGCTTTCAGAGGAGGTTCAGATGAACCTACAGCGCAGTTCCAAAGAGGAGATCTTCTAGGCCACACAAGTCAATCTTTACTTCTGCAGTTGCAGCTTCAGTTTCAGCAGTTTCCGGCTTCAAACTAGGGCAGTCGATATCTTGCAAACCGTTCATCGAATTGACTTCATTCCACCACCAAAAGTTGCGGCTTTCAGAGGAGGTTCAGATGAACCTACAGCGCAGTTCCAAAGAGGAGATCTTCTAGGCCACGCAAGTCAATCTTTACTTCTGCAGTTGCAGCTTCAAATTCAACAGCTTCCGGCTTCACATGTGTGAGAAAGAGACTCATTTCAGCGCAGTAGAGAAGAGACTCATTTCTGCGTAGTAGAGAGAGAGAGAGAGCTGTGATGAGATGAGTGAGTCCAAATGAGTAAAAGTCCTCTTATATTTATACACAACGTTGGTGGGTCAATAGATGCGACTGTTGGGCTTCTGAGCCTACATGAGTTGTAGGTCGGCTTGATAATAATTCCATAATCAAAATAAATTCATATCTCCATGAATACTTATCGGAATCGGATGATCTTTATATCAATCCTACACCTCTCGACAAGAGGAATCTAATAAAAATATTATCAGCCATGAATAAGATGACCCACATGAAGTTTTTCCCTGGTTGCCAATTTTAACACTCCCTCTCAACCATGGAGAACTTCATCTGCAATCTGTCTATCGGTCATTACTATTCATCCATCAAATGCATTGCCCTGTACAGCCTGACCCTTGCCCTGCTCTGCTCTATTCTGCCTGTTCTGCTTTGTCTTGTTCTGCCCTGCACTGATCCCAGACCAGTCTCAACCGACCCGAAGTCAGCGTCATAGTATGGTACAACTCCTACCACTGGTCCCAGACCAGTATCACAGTCTCAGAAAGTGTACCACTGGTCCCAGACCAGTCTCAACCGACCCGAAGTCAGCGTCATAGTATGTACCACTCTCACTGGTCCCGGACCAGTACTGCACTGACACGAAGTCAGTCTCGGAGTATGTACCACTGGTCCCAGACCAGTCTGAACCGACCCGAAGTCAGCGTCATAGTATGATACAACTCCTACCACTGGTCCCAGACCAGTATCGCAGTCTCAGAGAGTGTACCACTGGTCCCAGACCAGTCTCAACCAGCCCGAAGTCAGCGTCATAGTATGTACCACTCTCACTGGTCTTGTTCCAGTGTGCACCACCAAGGGAGGATGAGTCACCCTGTGGTCATATGTTGCTCCAGTAGGAACCTCAAGCCCTCAGAGCTCCCAGAGCTCAATGTATGCAACATGCAGGACCCTTGTACAAGGGTTTCTTGCCGACTCCAAGTCGTTTGCGAAAATCACAGATTAGATCTTTCCTCGAGGCTTTGACAAGTTGTATCAACCTGTACATCATCTTAATGTGATGGAGCTTCCTTGCTCATCGACTTACCATATCCCAGATGATGTCTATCTGCTGGAGCAATTGACGAATACGGGATTCCTCAATAATCGAATCCCACCTCTGGTTGTTACAGAGAATCACAGTGGTATCCAATGTAAATCCAAACAGCTCACAGAAGAGCTTTCGCAACCAGACTGCCTCACACGAGGTTATGCTAGCAACAATATATCCTGCTTCGGCGGTGCTCAAAGCCACCGACTTCTGCTTCCTGTTCATCCAGGATATCGAAGCAGATCCCAAGGTGAAACAGTACCCGAAAGTGCTCTTACGGTCCACCACACTGCCTGCCCAATCAACATCAGTATATCCAAGTAGTCTCACATCTCCGGCAGTGTATCTTAATCCATGAGAGATTGTGTCCTGAAGACATCTCAGAAGATTCCTGGCATCAATCTAGTGAGGCTCAACCAAATATGAGCTCACAATGCTAACTGCAAAACATATGTTCGGACGGAAGTTCACCAAGAACATCAATGCGAATGAGTTTTTGAAACTCAGAGGCATTTCCCAAGTCTGGTCCGACATCACTACCATATAACTTCTAAAAGTTAAGATCCTCGAGGTAGTCACAGGCTTGCAGTCCATCATACCGAATCTTTCCAATATATTTACCACATATTTTCCTTGAGATAGGAAAATTTCCCTTGGCTTCTGCCACACTTCAAGTCCTTGGTCCTTCATTTCAAATTCAGAAGCCATCTCCCTCTTACATTTGTGAATGAGAGGGTTTGCACCTGTTAGAAAGAGGTCATCCACATACAACACCAGTATGAGAGGCTTGTCATCTTCAACCTTAAAGTAAAGGTTAGGATCAGCTTCACTCCTAGTGAAACCCAGCTTCATCAAGTAGCTATCGATCCTCTCATACCATGCTCGGGGTGCTTGCTTCAGCCCATAGAGAGCCTTCTTCAACCTACATACATGAGATTTTTAATCATAAATCTCAAATCCTTCAGGTTGCTCCACATAGACCTCTTCTTTGATAGAACCATGTAAGAACGCAGTCTTAACATCCATCTGATGTAGGTTCCATCCTTGTGAAGCCACAAGGGCTATGATTAAGCGGATGGTCGTATATCTGGCAACAGGTGCAAATATCATAGTCTATACCTCCCTTCTGGGATAAACCATGAGCAACAAAATGAACCTTATACTTTTCCATCCTTCCATTTGCTGCATGCTTTATCTTGTAAAGCCATTTTGAAGTAACAATTGTCTTGTCCAGGGTCTGGGAACTACTTCCCAGACATCATTCTCCATAATAGACTCATATTCTATGGTCATAGCATCCTTCCATAGTTAATGCTTGATGACATCTGAGAATGATGAAGGTTCATTTTGTATGATCGTGCTCATGATGGTCAGGTATCCCTGATACCTGTTAAGTTTCTTACTTTGATGGAAGGTTCCTCAGGGTGCAGCATGTCCTTCAGCATCATCAAGTATCCCCCTAAGCCATGAAGGCCTCTTCCTAGAAGAGGAAGGCTCATGTGGATGAGGATCAATCGAATCCATGGGTTCTTCTACATCAGGCATTGATTCATCATCCTTTTCTTTCGGTTCCCTAGTGTCGACTTCTTGAGAGCTACTCAAAGTCAGCGGATTGTCCACCTTGCTGAGAGCCATATCTTTGTCAAAGGTGACATCATGACTAATCACGACTTCCCTTTGATCGGTGGTGAACATTTCTTCAGGAGTTTAAGAACCCAATGCTTGATGAGGGCATCGATTTTGTACATATACGGCGGTGATTGTAGTTTCAGCCCATAGAAACTTTGGAAGTCTTTGATCATGTAGCATGGCCCGGACAGCTTCCATCATCGTGTGGTTCTTCCTTCCCACCACACCATTCTGCTCAGGAGTATGTGGTGTAGTAGTCTCCCTCTTAATGCCAACCTCAGGTATGCCTGAGTAAACCAATTGTAATATATCGGAGGTCTTGCTTTGGCTTGAGGGGAATGGTCCCTTTTTGAGCTTTCCTTTGGCACATCCCGGACATACACCTTCTTTCTCTACTTGGAATTCGGGCATCCCTGTTACCATCTGTCTTACATCGGGTAGAGCTTTGTAATGAAGGTGGGCAAACCTCCGATGCCAAAGTTCGGACTAAAGAGTTGTGTCACAAGACATGACACCTAGCGGACTTCCATCGACCTGATATAATGAATCAACACTAAACCCAAGAGTAAAGGCATCTTTAACACTAAATAAACTCACCAGTCTATCGTAGATTTCCTTGGAGGTGTCCAGTTCAGAGATGTAGGCCACCAAGTGCTTGTCGATAGAGTCCCGGATGATCTTCTATTGTTTTGACTTCTCCATTTTTTCATTTGTTCCAGGCAGCAGCGGATGCATTTGATGGAGGCTCAACAATATTGCCTCTCACATGATCCAACACTCCTTGATTCTCAAGGGTTACATCGATAGACATCTTCCATCCGTGATAGTCAGCTTTCTCACGGAGCTTGTCTTCAGCAAGAAAGAGTGTTGAGGACCCCATAGTTCTTTTAGGATAGCCTTGCCAATATTCTCTTCGATGATTGTTCTTGCTCTTGCTCGGGCTTTGTCTTCACCTCAGCTCCAATACCATGTTAAGTTATGGTATGTTCTATGCTTATAACAGTTTACTTCTTTTCCTTATTATATTCCAAAGATTAGCAATCACACGTACATAAAGTAAAGTGCAGATAGAACATTAAACGATCGACAGAAAACAAGCCAAGACAAGAGACACAAGATGTGGCGGCTAGCCAGGGACAAACCCCACAATGTGTGGGGAAACCCTTTGATCAAATCTTCTTTTATCTTCAATAATTCAGCAGAGAGAAATATTACAATAAATCTGATTCATATCAGCAGTAGCAAACCCTAGATCAATAGCATCAGCATTAGCGACTTCATTATCAAACTAGGGCAGACGATATCTTGCCAACCGTTCGTCGGATTGACTTCATTCCACCACCAAAAGTTGCGGCTTTCAGAGGAGGTTCAGATGAACCTACAGCGCAGTTCCAAAGAGGAGATCTTCTAGGCCACGCAGGTCAATCTTTACTTCTGCAATTGCAGCTTCAGTTTCAGCAGTTTCCGACTTCAAACTAGGGCAGTCGATATCTTGCAAACCGTTCATCGGATTGACTTCATTCCACCACCAAAAGTTGCGGCTTTCAGAGGAGGTTCAGATGAACCTACAGCACAATTCCAAAGAGGAGATCTTCTAGGCCACACAAGTCAATCTTTACTTCTGCAGTTGCAGCTTCAGTTTCAGCAGTTTCCGGCTTCAAACTAGGGCAGTCGATATCTTGCAAATCGTTCATCGGATTGACTTCATTCCACCACCAAAAGTTGCGGCTTTCAAAGGAGGTTCAGATGAACCTACAACGCAGTTCCAAAGAGGAGATCTTCTAGGCCACGCAAGTCAATCTTTACTTCTGCAGTTGCAGCTTCAAATTCAACAGCTTCCAGCTTCACATGTGTGAGAGAGAGACCCATTTCAGCGCAGTAGAGAAGAGACTCATTTCTGCGTAGTAGAGAGAGAGAGAGATGTGATGAGATGAGTGAGTCCAAATGAGGAAAAGTCCTCTTATATTTATACACAACGTTGGTGGGTCAATAGATGTGACTGTTGGGCTTCTGAGCCTACATGAGTTGTAGGTCGGCTTGATAATAATTCCATAATCAAAATAAATTCATATCTCCATGAATACTAATCGGAATCGGATGATCTTTATATCAATCCTACACCTCTCGACGAGAGAAATCTAATAAAAATATTATCAGCCATGAATAAGATGACCCACATGAAGTTTTGCCCTGGTTGCCAATTTTAACAAATGAGAATCCATCCCACTCTTAGTGGTGTTTCTTCTCTTGGATACCTTTTTGGTGCTCCATGGGGAAAATGAAAGGGATGGGTCATTGGAACTTTGAAGTTAAAACCATTTGTTGTTTATGCCAATTTTAGTTTAGATACTTCTCATGAATTGAATTTTTCTCAAGACAATTTGTCATTTATGAAGTTGTCATCAAGACAAGGAAGAATAGGATTAGGATTAGGAGATTTCTCTTGATATGATAACTGCTTGTGAATGCTTTTAACTTCTTTAGATTAGGTTATTTTCTTTGCTAATATAATTATAGTGTTCTTCATCAAACAACTATCAAAGCATAAACAATAAAGAAACAAGAGACACAAAATGTAGGCAATCAGCCAAGGCTAAAACCTCTCCAAGCTCGAGAGGAAAACCCAAATGGGTTCTTATAGAATCTTCAATTGACGAATACCAATACCAAGACCCTTGACACAACAACCTCTCCAAGACCAAGTCACAAGACCCTTCTTCACTGCTTCTTCTTCTTGCCCAAGTCAACACAAGTCCAGCTGCTTGTCTTCCTTCAATTTCAGCTACCCTTCAATCTTTCGGCTTCTTAGATCAGGTCTGCAATTTTCGACCTCCTCAGGAACCTTAGTTGCAGCACGTGTGAGAGATTTAGGCTCTTGAATTCTTTCGTTGTAGATGGATACCCTTTCTCCTTCAATTCGGCTTGATAATGAACTTGTTTTCTCCCTTGATCCGCCCTCCAAAGGAGACTCTGATATCTCGGCTTCTCCTGCAATAGATAGTAATACTTCCTCACACGTGTGGAGTGTATTAACCCAAAAACAGATCAGAAAATGGCTCGGTTGTCTTCCCCTTTCCTTCGCTTGGTGATGAGGCTTCTCTTTTGTATTTTTTGCACGTCTTAGCTTAGATTACTTGATGGAAATCTGCTCCAAGGTGAGGCTGAGTTGCCCTATATATAGTGATCTGCCCATCAAAGTAAGCTGACTTTTCCTTGTGACAAGGCCGACATGCATTTCTAGAATTCTCCTTAGGCAGGCTTCAAGTAAGGTTTGTGACATGGTCTTGGAGGGTTCACAAATTTTCTTTTACAATAAATTACATACCCAAATGGGTCTTTCATCTTTGACATTTACTCTATAGAGTCTAGACTTTATGACATGATGTCTAATCCTACAAGCTCACAATGGGAGCCTTAACCATAAAATAAAATTCCTTGATCATGAAGCCCATGAATCAAGCATTGCAAAAAAATAATTTTATTCTCTTCTTTACATTAATTACATAAAATCATAATTACACATGTCATTATGAAGACCAAACCTAGTTACACTTTTCAACAAAAAGAGCCACAGGTTCAAAGGATGAGGTAGAGAGTACATGTTAAAAGCTCTTTCTGAAAGAGCAAATCAATGTCAAAAAAAAAACTGAATCAAAAGTAATATAAAAATCTAGTTATTGTTTAAAAAAGAAAGCATGTCTATTTTATGATGAGTTTCTAGAAGCCAAGGCTAAGAAATCTCTCAAGGAGTTCAGTAGTATCACAACATATCAATAAAGGACATTTAATCATTAGAATTATCAATTCCTATTAGTAATTGTTGCATTTAGATTATTGACGATAGAAAACAATTTACTGCAAGAGTTTCACATTCATGATATGCTTAAATGTTGAAAATTATTATTTGACTCTGTATAAATGGGTGTCTGTATCAGTGTTTTAAAAACCGTTTTCAAAAACCGGTTACCGGTCAAACCGGCCGGTTAGCAAGGCTATCGGTCCGAACCGCCAAAAAACCCGGTTTGATAGGGCATTTCACCTTTTTTCAGCCCTAACCGGTGAAAACCGGCCGGTTTAGGACGGAACCGACCGGTTTGTATCAAACCGGCCGGTTTTTGGCACGCCCACCGTAAAGTTAAAAAATCATATTTTTCACTTTGTTTCAGGGGTTTTGGGGGGAAACTAAGGGTGTTTCAACCCTGACAATGTTAGCAATTAATGGTAATGTTAAATTCTTAAAGTAAAAGTGACATTTCCTTTAATTTTGATTTTCATCATTTTACTTAAATTTTTAACATTACCATGAAATGACTCAGGATGTTTGAGAGTGGTTTCGACCTCATTGGATTTCATATGGAGAAACTAGAATTTTAGATTTCACTCAAAATTCAGCAGACTTAATGGTTTTCAGGATTTCATGGTTTGGGGCTAAACAATAAATGCAATCGGAGCTCCAAATGATGAGCAAAACTCCTGATCTAGATGCCATTGTGTTGGACGATATTGATCCAACATCATAATGGGTGGAGGAGACTGAAGAACCTATGTTTGAGGCTGATTTTGATATCGACATGGCTTTAGCAAGGGATGATGCAGATTATGTGGTGGCATCAGAACTAGGATCAATAGCGGCATCAAGGAAAGGCAAAGAACCAATGGAAGGCACTAGTCATGCAGGTCGACAAACTCGTGCTTCCATTAGGTCCACTTCTATTGTCATTGGTGGCATTGATACTGAGGTTGCAGATCAGGCTGAGGCATCCTCAGACTCTGAACTAGATGATGCCTATGTAGCTCCTGATGATGATCCTGTGTCTAGTAGTGGTGATGAACTTGATGATTGATCATGTGTACACTGTAGACCTGTAGTAGGTCAATGGCCTCATAGCTTGCAGCATTGTTTTTGGACTTTATAGGCCATTTACAGCCTCATTTCTTATGTATTTTGCTATTTTTTCAATGATATGTATTGTACTCGGTGCCATTTTGATATATTCACCTTTACATGGTATAGAAATGAGCAAACTTTGCATATTTTGTCTCTATTCGCTTGGAATCATGGTTTTACATCTTAAAAATAGTTTTGTTTCATTAAAATTAATTATTTAATGTATTTTTTTAAAACTGGTTCGTTTAGACCAAACCAGTCCCGGTTAGACCGGTTCCGGTCGGTAAACCGGTTCATTAGGTGGACCAGTACAGTCACCGGTTCCGGTTTTAGAAACATTGGTCTGTATAAATGGGTGTTTGGTCCCAAATCTTTAGTATTTTGATGAAAACTTTTGTGGAAAGAACCATTTAGTCTGTATTGTAATCTAATATCCAGGATTGCATGTGTGTTGATGCATAATCCTCTTCCAGTGTGAAAGCTGCACCAATATTGTGTAATTTGTGGGGTGAGAACTCGGACTCCTTTATTCATGTTTGTCTAGCTCTCATTAATCTTATCTGTACATATGTTCAATTACTTAAAGAAAAAAAGGATTACAATTTTTTCTTTTTTCTTTTACAATATTGTTCACAATAGTTAGTCCACTCTTCCTTAGTGAGAGCATATTCTTCACTATACGTGGTTTATGGTGAAAATACACTAACTTTATGTACATTTATGAACAATTAATAAGACACTTCCTTAGTGCAAGCATATTCTTCACTACACATGGTTTATGGTGAAAATACACTAATTTTATGTACATTTATGAACAATTAATAAGACAATTTCAATGGAGTATTTGCTTTCAAACTAATAATACAAAGAAACTATAACCAATGGAGTGGATGATAATTATGTTTCTTGCAAATCACTTTTAACTAGGTTATTACAACTGTCATTGAACTAGCTTCTTTGTTTAACATTTACATTGTAAATAAATAGAAATGATAATTATTGACATTCTACAGATAAAATCGTTCATTTACCTGTTTCGCTCTCCGCATTTCAAACTCCTGTCTGAACTGCTTAGATTCCTCAGTGTGCTCATAAAACTCAGTATTCATCCCACCTTATATATAACATAAAATGCAAACAGTAGAAAAATTGATAAATAACATTGACCTTCTATATAATATGAGGCACAAGATTAACTGTTAAAAACTAGTAACACACAATGCACGTGATGCAAAGATATGTTGCAAAATGATCGAATCGTTTTCTTATTGGTGTTCTTATGAGAAACATAATGTATTTAGTCAATTTATCAAAACTTGGAAAACAAATCATCAACTCCAAATTGAGGAAATACTGCATCATTTGGCAATGAAACCACCCCTACCTGGAGATGATGAGTCAATTTTGATTTCCATACGTGTAGTTGCTGTCTTCCATGCTGCAGTTCGTCCAGTGCCTGCGTTTGTTCCATCTGGAATTGAATCAATCTTCTCTGCTAAAGCGGACACTAGATCATTCCGAGTAACAATATCTTCTTTTGAAAGGCCTTTAACCTAATCCATAACATCATCAAGTAGTTAATATTATTAATGTAGACTAAAAATGTGCAAAAGCTTAACAAAAACCATAGCTAAGTTTTTTTTTCAAAAAGAAAAAACAACTTGCTTTCATTATAAAAGTAGTTTCATATACATAGGTTTTCAGCTGTTCCAACTATGTCACAGACATGTCTCAACAAAAATACTACAGCTTATCCACTTATAGTTCTGTTAGACTCTGATTGCAGACCTACTGCTGTCACTACCTCAAAAATCAAAAATATATAGTTGCATATCATTAAAGTACTGACTCTTCAGACCTGTAAAGTCCATTCAAAAAAGGGAAAACATAATGAACATAATACTGTGGATAATCTGGATCATACTACTCCAAAGGGAAAACATATAACATTACGACAGAGTTATTATGGATCCATCATATCTGAATATGCCCGAATGCAGGAACAATCATTTTCATTTGCAGAATACTCTATCAATCCTGGAACAGAACAGCAGCCTTCTTTTGATAGACCTGGTTTTGTTCACGATAAATATGATAGAAAGATATCCTTGAGAATGACCTGATCAGCAGTCTGAACCTATTCATCCAGTTATTACTCCAAAGGGAAAACGTATAACATTACGACAGAGTTATTATGGATCCATCATATCTGAATATGCCCGAATGCAGGAATAAATCATTTTCATTTGCAGAATACTCTATCAATCCTGGAACAGAACAGCAGCCTTCTTTTGATAGACCTGGTTTTGTTCACGATAAATATGATAGAAAGATATCCTTGAGAATGACCTGATGAGCAGTCTGAACCTATTCATCCAGTTATAGAGCTCAGGAATCTCAAAAACGCGGGCCATGTTAACCTAGTCTATGGTCAGTTTAGAATCCCCAGAGATGACTATTTCATCAATGGCAAGCCACTTGGCACAGAAAAGGACTCCCCACAGAGCAGGGAGCTCCACTCTGTTATCTGTACCCTTACCACTGGATCATCTAAAATGATAAAAAACACCGGGACTGATTACAATATACATCCCGCTAACACACATTTCTGATGAAGACTCCCCATCGAAAAAAGCCTACAGGGAATGAAGCCCATATGTCCTTAAGAATGCACCTTCTGCTAGGCAGCTTCTCTTTAATCGGGCCAATCTCCAAGAAATGTGCCGGGATTTTATAACATGTCACTCTAACAGCCAGCTCAATGTTGTCAAATATCCATGCATTTCTTGCCCTCCATAAACCCCACATAACATAAAAAGGCAAAGCTTTGTATTCCTTGTGTTTCCGAAAACACTGTTGGAGACATTGACCCACAGAAGACCTATCCCACTCAGCTCTGATGTTGAGCATCTGAAAAACCTCAATCCAAACAGAAACAGAAAAAGGGCAATGAATAAAGAGTTGAACAACATCTTCTGACAATCCACTGCATGGTAGTAGGTACACATCTATCCAGACCATGTATACCTCTCTTGTACATATTTTCCCATGTAAGAATCTTATTATGAACCACAGCCAAATGAAACATTTTAATTTTTGGTGGAAGTTCCATTTCCTTGTCTTCTGAAACCATAAATTGCTCAGATTGTCTCTACAGTCCTGAGAAATGAAAAAGTATACCTATTTAACCAATATCTGTCCTTTGCAGAAGTTCCCATTCCATGTCACGAATCTGCTTTCGTTGATAGAGTGATACCTGCCAAATTAAGTTGGAGTATGTATCCATCCCATTCAGCAGCAAGTGATCCCGAAAATCCCAAATCCGCAGTCTTCCTCCTTGACCCCATGCCCGCCTCCCATCTTAGGTTGCCAAAAATCTAGTGTTTAATTTCCATCATACTTTTCCATGAGAAAGAAGCCACCTGTTTCTCCAGAGCCCCATCTCTGATCCATTCTGTCATCTGTTTATTTTTAAGATAATTATCCTTGATAATCCTTTGTCATATTCCTGTACCTTGTAAAGCCCTCCATAAATTCTTGATTAACAGTGCTCTCTTGAAGCATTCCAGATCAATGATATCCTGTCCCCCCAAATTTCACCTGACGAGAAAGATACCCAAAGCGAACTAGATGAATCTTTTTAGATTGTCCAGAACCTGCCCACAGAAAGTTAGAAATAATGGAATTGATTTTATTAATAGTCCCTTGTGGAAACTTGTATATATGCATCCAATAGATTGTGATAAGCTGGAGTACTGATCTGATCAAAACAAGTCTGCCCCCTAAAGTCAGCCATCTATGTGACAAGCTAGATAATTTCCTCTCAAATTTCGAAACAATCCAATCCCAATCCTTGCTTCCATACCAATTCAGCTTTATGAAGAAACCCAAATATTTAAACCCACCATCCAATTGCATAGACTGGACATCAAATATTCTGGCTATCTCCAACATCTGCGGGTCCTCATGATCATTCGAGATCAGAACAAACTTCTCTCTACTCATAATAAGGCCCAATGCTTCACCAAAATGTGTCAGGATCTGGTGAAAAGCCTGCCATTCCATTGTAGAGGCTTTGCCCATCAGAAGGACATCATCTACAAACAACAGGTGTGCAAGGATGATTCTCCTCGATATTCTGCACCCTGAGATGATACCTCTAGACCTTGCATCCAAGATCCTTCTGCTTAAACCATCAATCACTATCCGGAACACCAGAGGAGACAGGGCACAACCCTGTCTCAGCCCTCTAGTCACCTTAAAGAAATCTGTTGGAATACCGTTAATAATTACTGTGAAATTCACTGTTGTAATGCATTCCATGATCCAATCCACTGTCAAGAGACCAAACCCAATCTTAGGTAGGATCTGCCTAATGAGATCCCAATCAACATAGTCATATGCCTTAATGAGATCTAGCTTCATATGGCACGCATCTAACTGTCGAGTTCTAATAGAATGAACACATTCCTGAGAAATTGCAACCGCGTCATGGATCTGTCTCTATTCTAAGAATCCAAATTTTTCTTCAGTAATATGCTTAAGATAGAACAGGCTTAATCCTATTTGCAATAAGCTTGGAAATCATTTTACAAATCGTATTACACAGAGAAATGGGACGGTAAACTGCAAAAGATGTACGATGTGTAACCTTAGGGATAAGAGTAATAAAGGTGGCATTCACCGAACCTGAAATCATACAATGACGACGAGTTTCCTCCTCCATCGCCGTAAGATCCTCTAACATAATATCCTGAAAATGTGAGAAGAGCTCCACAGTCCAGCCATCAGGATCTGGGATCTTATCTATGGCCAAGGCTTTTATGACTCCTAAGACCCTATCTTTGTCTACCGGTCTCCCCAACAGACCCTTATCCTCCGCACTAACCATCCACTTTGAAAAATCCACCCCTTCTCTGGCTCTGTATATCTCACTGAAAAATCGTATCCCTTCCTGCTGCATTTCCTTTTGTGTATAAATTATATTTCCCTCACCATTACAAATGACCATATGGCATTCTGTTTTCTTCTATATGTCGCTTGTCTATGGAAACATTCGGTGTTCTTGTTCCCCTCTGCAAACGAAGACATCCTACTTTTAACATGCCATTCCTATTCCTGAATTTTCATAATTTGTTGTTTCCTCAGATCTAAAGCAAATAGATCCTTCTTAGTCCACTCGGAAAAAATATCTGACACCTCAGGGTCAGTCAGAATCTTAATCTGTCTATCCATGGCAATCAATTCCTTAACCAATGCCTTCTTCTTCCCCCTAATCCAGCTTTTGATCGCATGCTTTAAATGATTTAGTTTGTAGCAAACAGAATCCATACATGAAGCATTCAGACCAATAGAGGAGGAAAGCCATGTATTGCGGACCAACACTTCAAATACCTGTTCTTTAAGCCACACAGAATTAAACTTGAAAGGGAAAGACTGATTAGATATATCACCGGATCATTCCAAAAAAAAAATGAAAAATGATCAGAGGTAAGTGAAGGGAGGATCCAAGAGACAAAGTCCTTCATATTCCCAGCCAAAGTCAAACTAACCAGAAAACAATCCACTCTTTTCTGTATGCCCTCCTCCCCCACACGCCCATTCCTCCAGGTCGGCCCAACCTTAGCTGGTTTAATATATGACAGAGAGTGAAAAGCTAATAAATCCATAATAACAGTATCAAATTTATCTTCCTTACGTTGTGAACCCCAGATATCTGCCTTGTCCATAGTAAACTTAAGGTCGCCCAACACAATCAATGAGCTCAGGTCAAGTAGGCTGCTCACATCCAGCCGGTCCCAGAATATTTTCCTATCAGAGTATGGTGCGTATATATTTAAAATATGCAGGCGCACTATAGACCCATGCTGGAAACCAGATAAAAGGATACCTGCATCAGAGTGAAAAGCTCTGAAATCAAATAAATTGGGGTTCCACATGGCAGCCAGTCCTCCCAACAGACCAGAGGCACTAGTTGCGCACACAAACCACTATGGACATAACTTCAAAAAAATCCCAAGTCCTTTCCCTAAATGTCATAGTTTCTTGTAATAGTATCACATCCAGTTTATATACATGAATGGTATTATCAAGGGATTGTCTTTTTTGGGCTAATCCCAACCCCCTCACGTTTAGTGACATAATCCTCATTCAGAAAACACCATACCAGGCATTTCCCATCTAAGGGCCCGCTGAGCATTAAAGGCATCATCAAAATGCCCATTCTTTTCTCATACATAATCCGAAATGGGATTAGGGTGTCCCTCTGCTGATTCCTAAAAGGACGCGAGGAGGTCTGATGGAACCAGCCCACATGACAAGATATTTTTCAGTTTAAAACCCTTTTTTTCGGGTCGTAACATTTTTCCTAGATGATGTACTTACTCCAACTTCCAAATCAAAGGGAAAAGTTTTTTTTTTATGTTAAGGGGTTCAAGCCCAAAGGACTCGTCCCTAGCCAGGTTTGACACCTCCAAGTCTTCTGAAATCGATGATAAGTCAACCCTAGCTAGGTTTGACACCTCCAAGTCTTATGAAATCAATGATAAGTCAATCCTCGAAGGCTTCCCAAATCTAATTGGAGAGGAGAAATATTTCTCCCCCGGATCCAATTGAATCATTCACCCTAGGCCCGCCCAACCCATCTGAATCCGACAAACAATTAACACCGGCCTACAAATATGACCTAACAGAGGAAACAGAATCTAAAGGGTTAGACACCAAATGACTCTTTGTTCTACTACAAATATCATGTGACAGATCATTCAAACGTGAAGGTGTATCGACATCAACACATGGTTGGGCTTCATTTCGCAAGGGTGGATGACAGACACCATAAACTGGAGGAGAGGAATCCTTATAATTACTTGTAACCGAAGGCACTAACTTTACAAATGTTTGACCTATATCCGCCCTCAATTCAATGCGCCTGCCTAACCAATCACAGTATCTGGATCCCATCCTATGTCCCGCCACAAATCACCCAGGGCATTTAGCCAAAAGGTGTCTGTCACGTGGCAACAAAGACATCAGAAAGGCACCCCCCAATAGTCCAATCCTTGTCTGAAAGTGCAAGGGCCCCAATATAAATTGATTTCTGCTGGCAAACCCCCTGAATAGTCCATCTCAATTAACACACCCACAATCCTCTTATCCAAACTTCCCAAAATACCTTCCTCCAGATAGCAAAATTTTCCTACTTTATTCGCAATGGCCGAAATGGCTTCTTTCATCCACAGCTCCAAAGGCAAACTAGGCATTTTGACCCACATGATATTAAGTCTATGAACTTCTCCAAAAGGATTAAATCCCACTTGCCATTGTTGAAGCATGAGGAAACCTCTGCCTTTCACCCATGGGATAGTAGCAATATGAGTTGCATCTTCCAAGCTTAAAAAATGAAAAGTGAACCATCTGTTGAACATAACACTCACCTTAGGTCTATATTTCAGTAATGATGACCAACACCTATCCACCCACAACTTCATCTGATCCCTCGACATGGATGCGAAGGCCCACCTACCAACCAGAGCCTTATGCTTCAACTCTCCATCAAATCCCAATAAACATCCACCCCCAGGACCAAACTCTGGATGCTCTCACTTGACTTAATGGCCTTCTTCCTTTTGTATTGTTGACCTTTGCTTGGAATATCATCTCTAGAAGAAAAAGAGAAATCGACCTTCATGGATGTCTCCTAGTGCAATGATCCAACTCTCGGACCCAATGGATCCACAACCTCTGACTTAGCACTAGACCGTTTAGCGTTCTCTTCTGCTAAAACAATAACTTCTACCAATTCCTCCAGACTCGGGCAGAACTCTTGCATAATCAAATTATCTGGTTCCATCAAAACGCTAAACACCAATATCCAAAGGTCACAGTCAGAGACTAACCACGCGACCGAATACACCTAGAAGTCGAAATCGGACACCATAAAGATGACACACTACCCAGCAGGACAAGGGCTAGCCACCTCAAACAATACAGACACGCAACCTAGCACAATTGAGAAAAACAAATGTGCCAAGTGGATAGGAAGAGATAATGCCACAACACTTTAGCAGATCCCACCACCCTCCACATTGTCAACATGCATATGAATAATATGATATACAACCAAAATGGTTGGGCACAACTCCCTGATCATATGGGACCTGCTACCCAACATTAACCTTTATATCATCTTACAATACATTGAAGTTATAATTTAAGAGACAATGAGACATTCACACATTAATTATGTTCAAGTGTATTTATACAAAAGGGTTGCATTTAAAAAATCATAAGCGCAACTTCCATGGTGGGCTCACTTACCTAGGAAAAAGTTTCTAATAAAGTACTATTTCAAAGCTTTACAAATTGTATTAAGTTATTAAACCATGGAAACAAAAGATGCTTGCAATATTTGAATATAAATGTTTGGACAAACTTGTATTGGGAAAAGTGTGGAATAAGACTGATGTGGATGCCCAAACGGTGTATGATGTGAAGAATTGAGAAGGTTCAATGTTAATCAAGCTCTTGGTAATGAATGAGATGCTTCCTAAAGTTCCTGGCAATCATGCACGTGTCATGCGTGTTACCACCTATATTGCTTGGGGATGCACATGTGATGATTCAGATTGTTTTGCAGTATGGAATGTTGATCCTAGCCTTCAAAGGGTTGGGATGTTGGTAGATAGTTTCTTCGATTGTGCATCATGGAGATCATTGATTCAGTCTCAAATATTTTTGGTTGGATAGTGTTGTGTTTGTTGCTTGTGTGGTGGATTACCATGGCTCAATTCTTTCTTTATGGTGGCATATCTATGTTGATGGAGCTCTAGGGGTTAAAATCTCATGGTCTTGTTATGAGATGTTCCCTAAGTCCCATGGTATGTCTTTGGCAGATGTTATTCTTGGCTAATCAAACCTAGCAATCACGCATTGCATGATCCCTTTTATTACAACTGTGATTTATGGTGGTTGTGTTAAGGTGATACCAACGTCACCACCATGGTACAGAAAACTTATGAGCCCATGTGGATTATCTCTTATAAACCCCTAACCTTATACTAAGCCAATTAAAAAGTTCCTTATCCTATGTTTAGAGATCCCCCTTTTTGTTAGACCCATATGTTTTTTTCCTAGTGTGCAAAAAAAGGTGGCACATAAGTTCATAAAAAATTATATTATAATAATAGAAGGGGAAGGTATTTTATGTAGGGTTGAAAGGTATAAAGCATATGATAAGTGTTAATTTTAGGTATGTTTATGCTTAGAGCAATTTACTTCAATTTTCACAGTTAGCTCAATATCTTTTCCAGATTAGCAATCACATCAGCATTAAAGTAAACTACAAATAGAACATAAACATAAATCGCAGAAGACAAACCAAGACAAGAGGACACAAGATGTGGCGCTAGCCAGGGACAAACCCCAATGTGGGGAAACCCTTGATCAATTCTTCTTATATGTTCTTCAATAGTTCAGCAGAGAGAGAGAGAGGTAGTACATTTACAACAGAGGTCAACACTTTGACTTATCTAGATAAGAGCATAGATCATCTCTAAGAAGATGATACATGAGATCAGTTGAAGACATGCTGCTTCAACTGATTCTCCAAGGTGACTCCTTCACCTATCATTGTACTACATCTCGTCATCATGTTGCACCTCACCATGCTGCACCATGCTGCACCCATCATCACAATGTTGGGCCTCATGACCATGATGTACACATCATACTGTTGCACCTTATGCCGCACTGTTGTCCCATGTGCCATCGTTGTACCATGCTAGCCACTGATGTCCTATGTGGCATACTGTTGTCCCACTGTTAGTGACATAGCCATTCCATGTTTGCTTGTTGTCCCATTCCATGTTTGCTTGTTGTCTTATAACACAAATAAATTCATAACTCCATGAATACTTATCGGAATCGGATGATCTTTAGATCAATCCTATACCTCTTGATGAGAGGGATCCAA
Source organism: Pinus tabuliformis (assembly GCA_031772625.1). Classification (NCBI taxonomy): domain Eukaryota; kingdom Viridiplantae; phylum Streptophyta; class Pinopsida; order Pinales; family Pinaceae; genus Pinus; species Pinus tabuliformis. Next base: position 679,985,735 of record CM062818.1, on the reverse strand, counting down.
GAAAAATATCAGCTGCCATAAATAAGATGACCCACATGGAGTTTGGCAATAGTTGCCAATCTTAACACTCCCTCTCAACTAGGAAGAACTCCATCCGCTGATCCATATGTCCAACTGTACTATCTCTGCCATCATGCCCTACACTGCTCTGCTCTGCTCAACTCTTCTCTACTCTGCTCAGCTCTACTCTGCTCTGCTTTTCTCTGTTTTGTTGAACCATGAAGAAGAAGAATTGATCGAGAATGTCTCATACCATTCTCTACTGACCTGAAGTCAGTTTTATTGATCCTAGATCAATATCACAAGAGAGTGTCTCAAACCACTCATACTGATCCTAGATCAATGGAGGTCATCCTAGCATAGGGAATATGGTAGATACAATGATGCGTCCATCGATAGTACTACTATGGTCCCTAACCCCATTTCCCTGCTCATTGGCCAGATGAGAGGTACTTCCCATGAGTCCCAGACTGCATGGGTAGGATGCCTCGACAGGAGAACCACTCATCCTGTCCCTAAGTCGCCACGGGGTATCACAGGGGAAGGTTGAGCCATTCACCCTGTACATAATGCACCATTAGGGGAGGGTGAGTCGCCCTATGGTCGCGTGTTGCTCTAGTAAGAACCCCAAGCCCCTCGGAGCTCCTAAAGCTCAATGCATGCAACATGCAAAACCCTCATAAGAGGGTCTCTCAACGACTCTAAGTCGTTCGAGAAAGTCACAAATTTGACCTTTCCCCGGGGCTTTGACAGAATGTTTGCGACCTGTACATCAGTCTCAATGTGATAGAGCCTCCTCGCTCATCGACGTACCATATCCCACATAAGGTAATATCTGATGTCTATATATTGGAGCAATCATAGAATACGGGATTCCTTAACAATCGAATCCCTCCCTGGTTGACACAGAAGATCACAGTGGTATCCATCATGTGTACCAACAGCTCACTCAAGAGCTTCCACAACCAGGCAGCTTCACACGAGATCATACTCGTAGCTATGTATACAGTGTCAACGGTGCTTATAGCAACGGACTTCTGCTTCCTGCTCATCCAAGATATCAAACAGAACCCAAAGAGAACCAACACTTGAAAGTGCTCTTGCGATCCTCCACACTACTTGCCGAGTCAGTATTTGAATAATCATGCAGCTTCATATTTCAGGCAGTGTCTCAATCCATGAGAGATTGTGCCCTGGAGATATCTCAAATGATCCTTGGCACCAATCCAGTGAGGCTCAACCGAATATGAGCCCAACATGCTAACTGCAAACATATATTCGAACAAAAGTTCACCAAGAACACCAATGCGAATGAGTTTATGAAATTCAGAGGCATTTCCCAAATTTGGTCCGGCATCACTACCACATAACTTCTGAAAGTTAAGCTCCATCGAGGTAGTCACGGGCTTGCAGTTCACCATTCCCAATTTGGAATCCAACTCCCTCTTACTTTTGAAAATGAGAGGGTCTACACCTGTCAAAAAGAGGTCGTCCTCAGAAGGTGCTGGTATGAGAGGTCTATCATCCACAACCTTCAAGCAATGGTTTGGATCGGCTTCACTCCTAGTGAATCTCAGCGTCATCAGACAGCGATCAATCCTCTCATACTAAGCCCGGGGAGTTTTGCTTCAAGCCATATAGGGCCTTCTTCCACCAGCATACATGAGATTCCCGATCATGAAACTCAAACCCCTCGGGTTGTTCCAAAGCTGTGGACCTGCTACATCAAGGGAATGGTCCCCTTGTAAGATTTTCCTTCAGTACATCTCGGACATGTACCTTCATGCTCTTCTTCGATTCAGGCATCCCTGTCATCATCTAACTCACATCGGGTAGGGTCCCATAATAAGTAGACCTTCGGTGCTATAGATGAGATGTGATAACTGACGTGGTCCCCAATGGACCTCCTGCAACTTGATACAACCCTGAACTCGAAAGTATCTTTGAAAATTCCATTTTCAAATACGTACCTTTCCATCAATGAATGCCACCCTAGAACCTTTGACTTCCATTTCTGAAATGGTCACCAGGTTCTTCTTGCGATCAGGTACACAAAAGAGATTCTTGTAAATGAATCGAGTTACCCTCATTAAATTGAGGGGTAACATTCCCTACACCCTATACGGGATAGGTGGCATCAGCTCCAAGTATAATCCCACGATTGTTTCCATCTCTACTAAATTAGAGAGAGCACCCTTCTATCCAATGAAGTGCCTTGAAGCACTACAAGCAATAAGCCAGATTTCCACAGAATCTGAAGGAGAGGGCCAATACAAGATAACACTTCTTTATCTTATCAGAAACAACATTTGATTCTTCATACCTTGGGTTCCTTACTTTCTTTGAAGAGTCGGTCGTTTCCTTGATGACCTGCATTACCTGTCATTCCTCCGATCATTGAAGATGTCCGTGGAATGATTGTTATCTTCATCAAGAGATGTGTCCCTGCCATTCAGACACTCCTTCGCATAATGGCCAAACTTATTACAAACAAGGCATCTGTCTTTCTTTCCACCCTTAGATCCAGACTTCCCATTGAAGTGATCTTTAGGTGGTCCATCAAAAGCTTCCGCTACGCCATTCTAATAATATTCTCTGCGTCGACTTCACCCTTGGTGAATTTGAAGAGGGATGAGGAATCCATTGATCCATTCGTCCTTACCCAACTGTCTTCAGCGATTGCTCTTTCACTCTTGCTTGGGCATTGTCTTCACCTCAGCTCTGATACCATGTTAATTTTAGGTATGTTCTATGCTTAGAGCAATTTATTTCAATTTTCACAGTTAGCTCAATACCTTTTCCAGATTAGCAATCACATCAGCATTAAAGTAAACTGCAAATAGAACATAAACATAAATCGCAGAAGACAAGCCAAGACAAGAGGACACAAGATGTGGCACTATCCAGGGACAAACCCCAATGTGGGGAAACCCTTGAACAATTCTTCTTATATCTTCTTCAATAGTTCAACAGAGAGAGAAAGAGAGATAGTATATTACAACAGAAGTCAACACTTTGACTTATCTAGATAAGAGCATAGATCATCTCTAAGAAGATGATACATGAGATCATTGAAGACATGTTGCTTCAACTAATTCTCCAAGGTGACTCCTTCACCTATCATTGTGCTGCATCTCGTCATCATGTTGCACCTCACCGTGTTGCACCATGCTGCACCCATCATCACAATGCTGGACCTCATGACCATGTTGTACACATCATACTGTTGCACCTTATGCTGCACTGTTGTCCCATGTGCCATCGTTGTACCATGCTAGCCATTGATGTCCTATGTGGCATACTGTTGTCCCACTGTTAGTGACATAGCCATTCCATGTTTGCTTGTTGTCCCATCACAGCTTGCCATACCTTGCTACTGTCCCATGTGTCTCTGCTGCACAATGTCACAATGTCATTGTTGTCCCATCATTGTCCCATCAATGAGTTTGCAACACCATGTACCTTTGCTGCCATGTCACAACTATTATCTTGCCTTAGCATTCCTTTGTTGTCCCATTTACTATACAACTGTCCCTTGCTACTCCATGCTTACCATCTGTTGTTTCACCATGCTGCACTACTGTACTGCATCACATGTTAGGGCATCACCCTACAGCCCTTATCCTCCATACAAATCAGCAAGACAACCTTTTAAAGGCTGCAGTTCTCCAAGGGAATAACCCTCCACACCTATGCTACTCCTTTTGGCTTTGTTTAACCCCAAATGCAGCACCAAGAAGTAGCCTAGTTGTTGGCTATGGCCTATAGCAACTGCTATAGCTTTCGACCTCCCCCCAATCCTTCAACACACTTCCCTATAACAGCGTCAATCTGTCCTTAAGCTTTATGGCCCTACAGCCCTTCAATCCAGCCCTTAAACAACACTTGTGAAGCCCTTAAAATAGATCCGTTGTACCTACAGCAACTTAGCTTCTCTTCCAAAAATGCCCCGCTGCTCCTCGGCCTCCTTACTTGTTGTTCCTCATCCTAATCTGCCCAGCAATATGCACTTGGAACAACCCTTAACTTACCCTCAAACAGCCCTTCCTAGACTGCGTAGATACCAGCGTTAGAGCTATCCTCCTAGATAGCGTTACGACTTCTCACTAGACTGCGTCCTCTAGATTAGCACAACATATTTCTTCTTCTTGACTACGGTTAGGTTATGTGTAGAATCTAGGGCTAGGACTGTAGCTAGGGCAGCTTTTTTTCCTCCAATGTCTAGGGTTTCCACTCCTAGATTTCTCTTCCACTAAAACCCAAGACAAGTGGAGAGAAATCAAGATAAAAGTGTGTGTGAGAAATGACTCTCAAGTCATCTCCTTTTATACTAAAACGTTGAGCACATGTGGGGTTTATTTGGTTGCTGGCCAACCTTGACGAATTGTCGTATAACACAAATAAATTCATAACTCCGTAAATACTTATCAGGATCGGATGATCTTTAGATCAATCCTACACCTCTCGATGAGAAGGATCCAAGAAAAATATCAGCTGCCATAAATAAGATGACTCAAATGGAGTTTGGCCCTAGTTGCCAATTTTAACAATAAGGGATCTGCCCACCTTATAAAGCCATTGTATATCATGGGGGTTTTTAATTGAAGGTAATATTGTTATTGTAATATCCCTCCCCTTAACAATAAATAATAAATAATAAAAATAAAAATAATAATAGAAAATAAATAATTCAACTTAACTTCGGGACGAAGTTCCTTAAAGTGGGAGAGTATGTAATATCCCTCCCCTTAACAATAAATAATAAATAATAATAATAATATAATAATAAATAATAATATAAATAATAAATCACTTAATAATAAATAATAAAACTAATAAATCATAAATAAATGATATTTAAAATATATACAAGAAAATAAATAAAAGAATAAAAATGGTTATTCTCTAAATAAGAATAAATAGAAATAAAACAAGAAAAAATAGGAAAAAGAAGAAAATAAAACAAGAAAGCTAAAGAAAAGAAAAGAAATAAACAAGAAAACTAAAAAAATCAAGAAAAAAAAAAAGGTCACATGTAGACACATGGAGTGTGTGCATGTGGTTCCCCATCCAATGTTTTGCTCTATTTATTAGAGAGTGAGGAGGATGGGAGGCATTCCATCTTTCTATCTTTCTTTCTCTTGGGAGAATGGTGTTCTAAGACTTAGGAGTCACTGGCAGTAGTATGTTGATTGAGGGCTAGGGGGTGGCCATTTGTAGCAGATACTTGCAGAATTAAGCCTACGATTGGGTGGATAGTCGTCCCCAAAACCTTGTTGTCATCTGGCATACTTTGATCACAGGTAATATAGGTATGAACTTATTTGTTTATGTTTTTAATTAAGAAATTAACTTTATATTTACTTTGTACTGTTACAGTTATGATGGGGGAACAATCTCATTTTTTACTAAGATACCTAAAATGTCATTCCCAACCCCCAAGTACGTCGTTTAGCATTTCGGATATGGAAACTTATACAATACGGCTTCGAACAGCATCGATATGTTTTTGTGACATCAATTTTCTAGAAACATAGATCCCAAGCTTGGAAACATATCAAAGGTTTTTTAAATAAATTTGGAATTGTTTCTGGAAATACGAATGCGTATTACAAAACTCGTGATACGTATCTATATTTCCGGAATCATATCACGCAAAAAGGTCTTAAACCGAGAACGGATTTTGGTTTTTTTAATCTTTTTTTCTTAGGGAAAAGTCGAGTTGCGCCCCCCTCTTAAGTTCATGACCTATTTTCATGATTTCATCATTCACGCCATTGTGTCTTGTGACTTCGTTGCTTGATGAGCCATTATGATTTCAATGTTCGTTGCTTGGAGGAGTCGGAGCCATCACTGACTCGTTAATCATTTGCTTGAGTCTTGGACTTGAGTTGGATGAGCCGAGGAGGTCGTCCGTCGTTGTTGATTGGAGTTGGAGAGGAGACGGTCAACTCTCAACATTGAAAAGCTTGAGACTCGTGAGAGGTATTTCCTATTGAATTGTTGATACTTCCTTCTTAATAAGGTATTTACTATTCATTATAAAAATTGTACCATTGCTTAACACTTACCAGTTATAGACTAGAGTGAGTCCCCTGGGGGCTGTATTTATCTCTTGGATGTTAACTATTCTTTCTTCTAGCCTTCACTGGAAAGAGTCCCTTTTTTCTTATTTTGGCCAAAATATTCTTGGATTTGTGGTCTTTATCTGCGACAAAAATGATGAATTGGCCTAGGTAGATGCTTCAACTAGATTAAAGCCCTTATCCCAAGTATTTATATAATTGGTAGATTACATAGACGATAGGGCTCCTCTCAACAAGATTGGTCTTTGCCTCTTCTTTGTACTTAGTCTTGTCTAGGCAAAGGTCTTAAATTTTAATTGCATATCATAATGAATTTTCTGCCTTCCAATATGTGCCCCTTCTTTTTCCCATTCAGCCAAATTCCTTTTGTGGTTGTGTGTTATTGCAGCGAATAATGCTAATAGATGTTGGGAGTGTGCTTTGTGTTTTTTATTTTTTTACAGTCATAAAATTCTTTTAGTTTGAATTTGTCAATTTTATTTTGTAATTTCCATTCACATCATCATCATGGCAACTTCAAGTTCATCTGTTCATAATGAGGAACAAGAAATTGAATATGCCCCTAAAGTTGATCCAAAGTCACCACTTTGAAATAACTGTTGTAGTGAAGATCAAAGGAAGGGGATCATTGGTATGGGTTTTGTTGAAGAATATAACTAGAGTCAGTCTTCATAATTGTATTTGAGTCATGATGAAATGTATTTGTCAAAAGAAAGAGAAAAGAAATTTATTTGTAAAAGAAAAATCATTTATTGGCATGGGTTTCATGCTTTATTATTTTATCGTTAGGTCAAAGCTTCCATTGTACGCTTCTAGGTTTTATGTCATGAGTCCTAGTCATTGTCATCATGTAATCGACCCTTCTTGGGTTTTATATATCAAGAAAGAAAAATATTTTGATGTAAATTGAGTCAACTCCTCCACCAAGTCGGTTTCAAAGGGAGCCATAAACCACTATATATAGGTAGCAACTTGACCTCATTTAGAGCACAAGACAAGCAAGTTCGATCTACAGTTGCTAGAAGAGAAAAAGAAGAGTGAAATACCTAAGGAGAAGGAGAAAACCCTAGCGAAAAAGGAGACACTTTTCAAGCAAGAAGAAGCCGAACATCTCACTTTTCTGCCACACATGCAAATTTCTATGTAGTTGTAAGAGGGCCGAAATTTCAGATCTGCAGTAGGGCCAAAATTCTAGCGCTGGAGGGCCGAAATTTTGGTTTGTAGTTGGAAGTTGTTTGACTAAGAAGAGACTACTGAAGTTTGGATAATCATTCTGGAAGGCTGACTTGGTGGAGTGAGGAAGGTCTTTTGGTCTAGTCTAAGGTCTTGGATTGTCTCAATTGATTTGAATCTACTAGTGGAAGAGTTTGATTGGGTTTTCCCCTTCATAGGGGTTTTAGCCTTGGCTGAGTGCCTATATCTAGTGCCATTGATCTTCATGTTTTTTATTATATGATTGCTTGATAAGCAGAAGATAAAAAAACATAAAGAAAGTTAATAAGAATACAAGAATATCACAAGTAATTGTCAACATAAGAAAATATTTCTTCCTTTTTTATTTTCTAACATGGTATCAGAGCTAAGGTAAAGGAGGAAAGGAAAACGCAACTTGAAGATCTATTGAAAGGGTCAAGGAATATTACAAAGAAAAAGATCATATAAGAAGCGGAAGGCCTATTATCTAGTAAGGAAAATATTATCTATGGCAACTTCAATGAAGACAAAAAACAAGCTAGAAGGAGCCTCCAACTATAGAGCATGGAAGAAAAGAATAGATCTCATCCTAGCAAAACATAAAGTATTGGATTTTGTACTAGGAAAAGTTAAGGAACCAGCAGACGATGTAGAAAAGGAGAAGTTCAGAGTGTTGAAGAATGTAACTAGGTTCGGTCTTCATAATTGTATAATGACAAAAGAAATTTTTATTATTAATAAAATGACTTATTAAAGCACAAGTTTCATGCTTGGGTCATCAGTTTTAGGTCAAAGCCTCTATTGTAGGCTTCTAGGTTTTATATTGAATCAAATAGAGTCATTGTCAATTTTATTAGACCCTTCTTGGGCTTTTGTATCATGTAAAAAGAATTATTTTTGAGTCAAATAGGTCATTTGTCACCTCCACACCAAGTCGGCCCTATCTTCCTGAAGTCAGCCTACACTAGGGCAATTTGACCCACAAGAAGGCTATATATAAGAGGCAGTTCAATTCATTTGTATCACTCACTCAACAAGTTCGATACTCAAGAAAGAGAGGCAGAAAAAGTGTGAAATTCCTAAGCAAGAAGTTTGCTGGAAGGAACATATTTGAAGTTTTGGACTATCAATTTCTCACACGTGTGAAGTCACTGGGCATTTACTGGGGCCGAAATTTTGAACTCTACTGCAGGTCGATGTTCTGTTGTTGGGGAGGCCGAAATTATGTTGCTACAGGCTCGAAGTTCTAGGTCAAAGTTGCAGTTGGAGAAGAAGGAAGGGTTGACTTGGTGGTTAGAGGAAGTCTAAGTCTAGGTCAAAGAGTCTTGGATAATCTCATCTTGTCTTTGAAACGACTGAATGAAGAGTTTTGACTAGGTTTTCCCCTTTATAGGGGTTTTTCCCTGGTTGTCCACCTACATCTTGTGTCTCTTGTTCTTGTGATCTCCATATACACATAAATTGGTAATTGCTAGATGAAACAAAATATAATAAAAAAGTAAAAGAAGCCAACATAATTCACAAGCAATTATCAAGAATAGGAATCAAACCCTAATTCTTACAAGAATTGATTTCTCAACATGGTATCAGAGCTAAGGACAAAGAAGGTTGGATATCACTTTGTTGGCTTGGAAGAAAGGGTTACTCCCTCTATGACAAGTTACTTAAAGATGGGGGATTCAATATCATAAGAATTGCAGGAAGTTGGATTGGAAGGATCATCTACAATCTATTTAGGATAGTCAAGAGTGAAGGATTTTTGGTTGCACTTACAAGTACTCTTGATGATGATAACACATGGATCATTGACAGTGGAGCATTAAGACATATGACGGGAGAAAATGAACAACTTCATACTCTATCAAGGGAACCATCATCTCATGCAGTGCAGCTAGGAGACAACAATAGTTATGCAGTCAAAGGCCTTGGATCTACACCATTGAAGATGGAAAGTTGAGCAAAGCTACACCTCAACAACATACTCTTTGTCCCAAGTTTGAAAAAGAATTTACTTTCCATTTCTCGTTTAGAAGATAAAGGAGATAGGGTTGTCTTTGTAGATGGTAAAACTTTGGTTTGAGGAAAAGATTCAAGTATTGAAAAGGCAAAAATTATTGAAGTTCATCAAGGAAGACTATATAGAGTTATAACACCATCTCCTCAAGCCCTAGTTCATATGGAGATCAATCCTATCGGACTTTGGCATATAAGATATGGGCATATTCATTACAAGATAATACCCTCACTTAGTCAAATGGTAAAAGGGCATCCCCAACATCAAGGAAGATCATGCAAGGGATGTTCTTTGGGAAAGAATACAAGGAAACATTTTAGAAGCAATAATACAAGGAGATCTTAGATCTCATTCATTCTGATATGTGTGGACCAATGTCTAACAAGTCTCTTGGAGGACATCTTTATTATGTCACCTTCATTGATGATCACTCTAGAAAGACATGGCTCTATTTAAAAGGTTCAAGGAATTTAGATCCGAAGTGGAGACCTTCACCGAAAGAAAGATAAAAACTTTGAGATCCTACAATGGAAGGGAATACACTTCAAAAGAATTTATTGCATATTGTAAAGAAGTTAAAATTGGCAACTAGGGCCAAATTCCACCTTAGGATAGCTCATATGATGGAGATGATTATTGCATTGGATTCCTCTTTTCAAGAGGTCCAATTTTGGTATAAAGATCGTCTCATTCTGACAAGCAGATGGAATTTTGAATTTATTCTCTCTCATGCACAAATTGTCAAGGTCAGCCTCAGTGCAATGTAGGCTTGTGAAGCCCAATAGATGTGTCTCCTCACCCTCAACGAAGTGTATCAATAGGAGTTACATCTCTCCTCATTTGGACATCATCTCAACACATCATCTCTCTCCTCTCTTGATTGGTTCGTACAGCTCAAGGACAACCTCTCTTCTTTGCACATATGGCAGGAGGCCGAATTTCTGGACTGTTTTGGAGGCCAAAATTTTCAATGAACAAGGCAGTGTTGACCACTGTTTTAAAACAGCTGAGCCGACTTGAATTCAGCCGAGTTGACCAAGCCATACCCCTAGCTAGTCCGACTCAGCAGAAAAACGAGTCTAGTGGTCGGTTTGTTACCGAACCGGCTAGTGACGCGCAAAGACACCCATCAAATTGTTTTGGAGGGAAAATCGGACCCCAAAGAGAATTCTAATTTGGTTTCAGGTTTTCTTTAAGGCCATCTACCTCTCCCAAGCCTATAAAAGCTACCCAACCCCCTCACATTTCCTCACAACTATCTCATTGTATTTGTGTGAAAATTTGTGAGGAGTTTGTGAAAAGTTGTGGAGTTTGTTTTTGGAGCAGCAGTGAGGAATCTTGGGCAATCATTGGAGCAGCAGTGAGGAGCTTCTTGGGCAACCATTGGAGCAGCACTAAGGAGTTGGATTGTTGGAGCAGCATTAAGGAGTCGATTGTGCCTAGAGGTATTTTTTTTTCACTTCTAAAATTTGTTTTTGCTTTCTTTCTTTTTTATGCAAATCTGGAAATTGAAAAGAGTAATTTTTGTAAAAGAAATGAACATCGAAGCATTGTTTTTTTGTTTTCATTTTTAGATTTTTTCCTTTCATTTCCAAGTCCAAATATCGGAAAATGGCTCCTAGAATGAAAGATGTTGCTTGGGCATATGCTGAAATGATTGATAATCAAATGCATTGCAAATTGTCATAGAAAAATTAAGGGAGGTGGAGGGAGCATTCATAGGCTGAAACAACACTTAGCTGGAGTTATAAGCCAAATTACTCCATGTGAAACACCATCAAAACAAATTGGGGAGATTAGGAAGGAGTTGCTAGATAAATTTGAGAAGTTTGAGAAAAAAAAAGCTAGGCAAAAAGAAATAGAGACTGAAATTGGGAGGAAGAGGAGTATAAAACAAATGATGGCTGCCAACCCTAATTTTGATTATGAGGGCTCTTCATCTATCCCTTGCACTGATGCATCCAACCCCTTTCGCTATGTTCCTCCCCCTTTGGAGTCTATTCAAGAAAAGGGTAAGGGTAAAATGAAAAAGAAGGGTGATATCAAAAGTTATTTCACACCCTTTTCTCCCTCTGATAGTGCACATGGTCCTCAAGCTAACAGAGGTCAAATGCAACCCACTCTAGATGACCATTGGAAGAAATAATTGAGAGAGACTGCATGTGATTACATAACTAGATGGGGGTATGATGCTGATATCCCCTTCAATGCTTCTCATTCGCCATATTATGAACCTATGTTTGATGCCATATTTGCTGCTAGAAAGGACTTTAAAGGCCCTACTATGCATGAGTTAAGGGGATCTCTTTTGCAAAAAGAAGTTTCCTCCATTGATGAATATTTGAAAGATTTCAAAAGCTAATGGGAAAAAACAAGATGTACCATTGTGTCAAATGGATGGACTGATCAAAGGAACCATATCATCATTAACTTTCTTATCTTTTGCCTACAGTGAACCATGTTTCTAAAATCAGTTGATGCATCTGATAAGGTGAAAGATGCACATTTGTTTCAGCTTTTGGATGAGGTTGTTGAAGAGGTGGGGGTGGCTAATGTTGTTCAAATCATCACAGATAATGTCTCTAACTATGTTCTTGCTAGTAAAATGTTAGAGGAAAAACACAAAACCATCTTTTGGACCCCATGTGCCGCACATTGCATAGACCTCATGCTTGAAGATATTGGCAAAATAAATTGGGTCAAGAACACTGTAGAGCATGCCAAAAGCATAACAAAATATATCTACAATCACTCATGGATTTTGAGCCTGATGAGGAAACACACAGGGGGCAAGGATATTATTAGGCCTGCCATCACTAGATTTGCAACTCATTTTTTGACATTGCAATCTATGCTTTCCCAACATAGAAACTTACAAAGGGTGTTTTACAGTGATGAATGGAATGAATGTCAATAGTCTTGCAAACAGGATGGCAAAGATGTGAGAAAGAAAGTTAATGAAAAAATATTTTGGAAAAAGGCAGCAGAGATTGTGAAACTTGTTGAGCCACTGGTTAAGGTGTTGCGGTTGTTGGATGGGGAAAAATTGGCTATGGGCTTCATTTATGAGGCTATGGATCAAGCAAAGGAGCAAATAAAGGCAGTATACAATGATAGAGTGGCTAAGTATGGGCCCATTTGGGAAATCATTGATCAAAGATGGAACAATCAACTCCATCCTCCTATACATGCAGTTGGGTTTCTCTGAACCCATGGTATCATTATAAAGCTTTGGAGGCAAAAGCTTTGACTGGGGAGGTTAGAGATGGATTGATTGACTGCATTGACCACATGGTCCCTAAGGAGAGTGATCAACTGGAGATACACCGACAGATCACTTGTTTCAGCAGAGCCACAGGTACCTTTGGCAAGAACCTAGCAAGGATTGCAAAGGAAGTAGATGAGCCAGGTAAACAAGAATTTGAATTTTCAAATTCTTATTTTGTTAAATTGTTTATAATTTGAAAGTTGGATATAATTTGTTGAGCTAACTCATTACACAACTATGTTTTTTGTAGCACAATGGTGGGAGGCTTTTGGTAGCTATTGTCTTCAATTGCAGAAGTTTGCAATCCGTATTTTGAGTTAATACTTGCAGTGCTACTGGGTGTGAACACAATTGGTTTGTCTTTGAGAGGATTCACACGAAGAAGAGAAACCATTTGGAACAAAAACGGTTAAATGATCTAGTCTATGTCCAATACAACCGTTGACTAAGACGCAACCAATCGCTGAACAAAAGACCTGATACAGATTCCATTGTGTTGGAAGATATTGATACAACATCAGATTGGGTAGTGGAGAGTTATCCAGCAGAGTTTGATTCTGATGAGGATATTGGTCTTGATTTGGATTTACAGATGGAGGCATTAGTTGAACATAATGTTCAGTTGAATGCAAATCCACTTGTACCATGCCCAAGCCCAAGTCCTCCAATTGCAGGCACTTCCTCTACTCAGCCACGACGGAAGCGCATATCTCGTCTATCTCAGTGTGCAGCTACTGCGCCTGCTAGTGCTACTACTTCTACAGTTGCAGTTCGAGATGGTGATGAGGAGGAGGAGGAGCCATGGGTTTCACTGTCTGACTCTGATTCAGAGTCTGAACCAGATGATATTGGCTTCTCTAGCAGTTGCCAGTAGTACTAGTGACTAGTGATGTTTTACAGTTTACTTTTGTTGTAGATCATTTAGAGCCTTCTTGGTTATGTGTTTTTGTTTTGATCTATATATCATGTATGTATTGGACAGTGCACTGGGTGACATTTTGATATAATGGATATATTCATGAGCCTACTTTGATCATCTGTTGTCTTATCTCTATATTCTAATGCTTTGTGTTTGGAAACATGAATGAAAATATTTAAAAATATGTTTTTTCATTAAAAAAATAAATATTTAATGTATTTTTTACAACGACCGAGTCATTGAAATCAAACCGGCCAAGTCAATACCGAGTCGGAGTCGAAGTTGGAGCCAACCCTCGGCCGGTTCCGAACCCGAGTCGAAGTTTTAAAACATTGATGCTATATAGATGGACATAAGAGGAGTTTCTCTTCAAACATTGATGGTCATTAGTACTAAGCAGCATCACCTACAAAACATAGTTATAGATTGGGTCAAGTCCATTGGCAGCATACAAGATGATACCCCCATTCATTTAATGACAACCTGGCCCTAGGGATGTAGCCCTTTTTAGAGGGGGGTTGTTAGTCCGTCATGCACTATGTTATTGACCTTGTAGTTGATGTTTTGTTGTTATGATGCGCTTTATGATGGTTGATAGCAGATGATGTTTTTGGACTCATTATCTGCTTGGTAATTATTTATTTGATGATTAATTATGAGTATTTCATTTATTTCATTGATGATTGATAGTGAGTAGTGATGACTATTTTATTGATGATTGATCATGAGTTTCAATGACTATTTCCTTAATGAATGATCATGAGTTTCAATGACTATTTCCTTGATGATTATGTATATATCCATGACAGTTCACTTCCCTTCATGATGCATTTTGTGACACTTTTATCTCTACTCCTAAAGCTTAATTTCACCCCAAGTCTGATGTAGTGGGAATGGAAAGGCCAAGAGACATTCATGGAAGGGAATCATTATCTTTTAAAAGATTAGAAAAGAGACGCTTATCTTGTGTGAGGGAGCCAGTTGTAGGTGAAGGATCTAAAATTCTTGGGTTTTTGGTAAAGGATATAGAATTCTTGCCTTCAGAAAAAGATTGATTTCGAATGGGAAAAATCTGATAGCTGCTCTCGCCTAGTCTCTATACATAAATGAGGCTGGGAGTGTACCTGGCCAAGTAAGTATACTAATGCCCATTGAAATTGGCAATTGAATTTTGGGCTCTGGGGCTCCACAACTGAGAGTAGTACCTGTGGTACCTAACTAATTCGAGATAATCACTGGGAGATGAAATTGAACAATATAGTGCTTGGAGAGTAACTTCACTACTGAGAGTAGTACATGACCAATCAGGGGTATTCACTAGGAGCTATAGTGGGCATTTTTGCACACCATTTTCCCAAGGCTTATCAGGATCCTGTAAGTCCATGAGTCTCCCAACCACACCATGGTTGATCAGTTGAATATTTTATATATCTGCTGGGCAAAGTGAGTGAATTTTGGTTGAGCACTTAGTGCTTTTTTATCGCTACACCCTTATTGGGCTTGAGCCCCTGCTCATGGTGCACCAACTAAGTTCAGGTGACTCAGTTGTTTGGGTGGAAAGATGCATCTTGGACACAATTTGCCCTTTACTGGCACTGCTTGTCGAGCATTGGTTTGGACCAGATGTGGGTCATCAGCAAGGCAAAGGGATTGCAAGTACTTAATGTTCTGCTGCTTAGAACAGTATTTCATTGTAAATTTTACCTGATTTGTTTATATGGGGTCGATTTACTTGACTGTTTAGATATGATGAGTTACTTGATATATATATATATATACTCTAAAGAGAGAGAGATAGAAAGAATTTAGCAGAACACCCCTCCAGCCAGCTATGCTGGGCAGTACTCCTACAGTAAACAACCTTACACATGAATTAAGATTTATTATAGTAACTACAGGTCAAACTACAAAATGAGATGTATTGCAGATTTCAGCTGTCAAGGCGTCAAATGTTAACCCTGGCTTAAACCCATTAGTAGCAAAGCAACAGGACAGTATATTGATTAGGAAAACAAAATCATTTTTCTTTTCTTTTTTTGTTCCTTATTCAATTGGGCTTTTAGTTGCTACTGTGGAAAGTGGCAATTGCCAATATGCCAGTATCATTTTAGAATCGCGGACCTTCCAAGCCACAGTAAGTGTATGGGTGCCTAATAAGCCCGAATTTATGTTTGAGCCCTCAGTTCCGATGGCTCAAAATTAAAAGCCTGTGGAGCTATATCATTGCAGGTTCAACTTGGTCAGGAAGAAAGTAAGACACTAAGTTTAAATGCATGCTCCTATCTGATTCATTGGCCCACATTGACGCCAGGCTCGGGAATTCACACTCATTCTTCGCCGGTAAAGCCACACTAAAACGTCAAGGTCATTTGATCTAGTAAATTTCCTATATTATAATCAAAACAATGGGTGTCGTTACGATCTATTAAAGCTTCATTTAGTCCAGCTTCTAACTAGCTAGATCCGAGCTTCATATAAAAGGCTCTAGACGATTGGCAAGGCGCTGGTCGTACAAAAATATGGAATTTAAATAAAGGAATACCACATTTAGCCTAGGTCCCAAAAAGCTTCGAACCCGGGCTGCCTAGAACTACGGAATTCAACATTGAAATGAAAAGGCTGCTACATCATTAAAATATCGATTAATTGAAGATAAAATCTATGAAACCATGAGAAAGCCCTGAAAAGCACTAGGATCAAATTATGGATAGCTAACCCTGACCTTTTTCTGAGCCAATTTCTGCAACTTGGGGATCTCTTCATGCAATCTGGCCTTGGTGCGTCGAATTTCAGCATTCAGAGTCGCGACCACTGCCCTGTTCTTCTCCTTCGCGGCATCGTCAGCTTTCTGGTACCGAAAAAGCCACAAAATTTAGCAGTTTTTCACGGCATTTTAGAAATCGAACCAGGGAAAATGTAGGGAATACCGACCTGCTTTGCGGCCTCGATGTCGGCCTCGACAACGGTATAAAGCCTAACGAAGGCGTCATTTCCGGAGATCTGATTCTCCTTCTGTTTGTCGATGTCGTATTTTTCATACTTGTTGCAGATGGCGTCCACCCGCGTAAGAATGTCGATGACACTCATCTTCGCAGTGATCAGATCTGATGTGCTCGAAGCCTACTCTTGCGGATCTGCGTTTTCCCTCGGAATTCCTTACCCGAGAAGAAAACAAGGATTCCAGCTGAGAGCCTTGATTTCAAATCTCTTGCAGTAGGATTGATTAAACAAACATATTGAAAGATTGATTAAAAATCCTTGAGTGAAAGATTGCAGAGTGACTATAAAGGTGCAACAAATTGTCAGAAGAGATGTAGGTTGCTGAACTGTCACAATTCGGTGGGAAGTAAAATTGAGCTTGTTCAAATTTGAAATCCGCATGGAATTAGCTGTCGTTTATAGGAATTTGGCATCGAAGGTCGAATAAAGTTGTGTGGTAGTCCACCTTTCTTGCGTTATACATTTGACTTTTTTGTTTTCATTTATCAACTCACAAATTTGACCTCCCCAAAACGATTTCACGTCATCTTCGTATAATGATGTGGACACTTTTCAAGAGGTAATATGTGATTATGCGAGGTATGATTAGTGTTGTATTAATTTATTTTTTTGTGTAAGTTTTATTTTGGAGTTGTTTTTAGTGTGATTTTTGTTTTTTTGTGGGTTTTTCAGTCTAATTTCTCTAAAATTCGGCAGGAATTTATTCAAATCACAAGTTTGATGGGTAACCCCTGCACAATCTAAGTGCCCTAGGGATTTTTGAGGGTGTTGAATCCATATATACAGGCAAAAAACCAGTTTAAATAACACAAATCAAAATTTCACCTCAAATTTTTCAGTCAGATTCCGGCATTGGAAAGTCCAAAAGGTCGCACTAAAGACAACTCCTTTTATTTTTACTCTTTCAATGTTGTGATTCATGTGTGTAATCATAGTTTCATTATTTTATTTTCAAGTGTGTGGGGCTAGGTATTTGTGTTGTGGAATGAATGGATTGAATGCAAGATCTTTATTGCATTATGTGAGAGTATTATCGAATATAATGTGCATGGTGTTCTTCTTATTTAGCAATTTTTTTTCCTTTGTTTGGTGGTTAGGTTATTCATTTGCTTGAGATTTGTCAACTAGCCTTGGAACTCTAATTGAACACCCCATACGTCTTCTTCAAGGTCTAGCATAGGGACATCAAACAATTGGACCTATACTCAATAGGCCCTTTCTTTTGTAGAGTGGGAAGACCTTTACTCGTTGCTTTGTGTATCCCTATACTCTTGGCTAATTCTTCTACTCAGTGCTAAGTGTAGGCATTTGCCTTTCTCTTTACCAAGCACAATGCTTCAACTCGCCATTTAGCACATTCACCAAGCGAAGCCACTTTGCTCTCTAGGTCTACATTTGGGCAAATTTCTTCCCTTTAATTTCCTTTGCTTGATGATGCACCTTTCTTTTCTTAGCGATATTGTACTTGGCCAAAATTAATTTTTCATTGTGCAATGGAATACAGAGTGGGATGAAAGATCTGGTTGAGATACCCCATTGCATGCAATGTACTGTGCACCAATGCAAAGATGAAATAAGCATTTAATCCATTTATTGAATAGGATGATGTGTCAGTGCCTGAATTTGTCTCCTACATTTTAAGGCCCCAATTTCAACAAAAATTGATGTCATTTAGTCTTTTCCCCAACAACAACGCACAAAAAGATGGAATGTCCAATGAACTTTGACTTTGTTAGTGTCAATGGACCCTAGAGTGGTATCAAATTCTTGTGATGTGAAACTCCTTAATGACAGAGCAAAATGAATGGGTTCTTTAACCCCATATTTATGGTGAAATCCCCCAGTTTCAAGTAAATCATAGACAAAGGTGTGAGCCTTAATGATCCGGATTGGATCATGGTCTTATTTGTCATCCATCTTGATGCTTTCATAGTGGAAAAAGTGGAGGAATCAGCGCACATGACCATTTTTACTGATGGGACATAGTTTGGCACATTGG
Source organism: Pinus tabuliformis (assembly GCA_031772625.1). NCBI lineage: Eukaryota > Viridiplantae > Streptophyta > Pinopsida > Pinales > Pinaceae > Pinus > Pinus tabuliformis. Next base: position 679,967,255 of record CM062818.1, on the reverse strand, counting down.
GGTTTGAAACCTTCTAGGAGCATTTTGAGGCATCAAATGACATTTTTTGGAGGTAAAACTTTGTCGCTTCAGTGTGCCTTTTTTCCATATTCTACACATAAAGACATTTCCAATGGCGCAAGAATCACCTCAATCGAATTTTGGTACCAGAAAGTTGACGATGTCACGAAGGAGAAGAACATGACAGTGGTCACAACTCTGAATGTTGAAATTCGACACACCAAGACTAGATTGTATGAAGAGATCCCCAAGTTATAGAAATTGGCTCAAAAAAAGGTTAGATTTAGTTATCCTTAAGTGATTTTCAGGGCTTTCTTATGGTTTCATAGATTTTCTCTTTACTTAGTTGATATTTTAATGATGTGGCATCCTTTTCATTTCAATGTTGAATGTTGTAGTTCTAGGCAACCCGATTTCAAAGCTTTTTGGGACCTAGGCTAAATGTGGTATTCCATTATTTAAATTCCATAATTTTGTACGATTAGCATCTTGCCAATCATCAAGAGCCTTCTACATGAAGCTCAAATCTAGCTAGTTAGAAGTTGGACTAAATGGAGTTTTACTAGATAGTAACGACACCCATTGTTTTGATTATAATATAGGAAATCCATTGATCAAACGACCTTGACATTTTAGGGTGCCATTACCAGAGAAGAATGAGTGTGTATTCCCAAGCCTTATGTGAATGTGGGCCAATGAATAAGATAGGGGCATGCATTTAAATTTAGTGTCTTATTTTCTTACGGACCAAGTTGAACCTGCAATGATATAGCTCCATGGGCTTTTAATTTTGAGCAATCGAAGCTTAGGGATCAAACATAAATTCATGCTTATTAGGCAACCATACACTTATTGTGGCTTGGGAGGTCTGCAATTTTAAAACGATAATGGCATACTAGAAATAGGAGTATATATGCAAAAGTTATGCCACTCGGAAGTTGACCTTCTTGTTTTGTCCACCATAATTTGATAGGATGTTACTTCAACCCCCATTTCTCAAGGAAAAGGGGCTAGCCATGTGATCATGAAAAAGAATACTCTAGAAGTGTCCATATTGTGACTTTGGTTAAGAGTCGAGGGAGTTAAGCCTAACCACTAGTAGACTATCAAGTTATTTTATAACTGGACCACTAGCAGGAAAAGGGGGTTCCATTATTTTTTAGTGCATTTGTTCCATAGACGAGTAGAGTAACCAAGAGGGATAGGGAGAGAGAACATAGAGAGGATTTTTGCACTATAGTGGCCCACGGACGATAGGCCTTGCTTCTTTGTACTCGCATCCATTTTCTATTTAGAGAAATAGAGTAGAGTGGCCTCACCTTCCAGCTGGGTTTTCTCCCGAAAGGTTTTCTTGCGTTATATATTGTGCCAAATTGTGGTTTTATGAGTTTTTATTTCGTTGTCCTCTATTTTCTGCATAATTATAATTTGCATGCATATACAATAAACAATAATTTACATATCCAAAAATCTAAAGAAAAATAAACCCTCATAGTGTAGATTTTGGATTTTTAAGTACTATAATTAATCAAATCTATTGTGACGAACTATCGAGTGGAATATCCATGACAGTTTATAGATCACACGAGAAAGTGTTGGAAGTATTTTGAAGAAAGTGGTAAGTATAAGGCATCGAGCAAAGGATATGTGTTTAGCGCCTTTACTCGCCAAGTATACAAGGCATGTGCTTAGTGTGTGAGAAAGCAAGTTTGTTTGAAGATTGTTGAGTACATAGATTATTAGGTTCCTAAGCAAGGAGAAGACAAGCAACAAAAAAATGATGACAACGAGAGGTAGAAATTGATTGCATTGTCCCACTAAGCAAAGAGTTTTGCATTGCTCATGGCTATTGCTTAGCAACAAGTAGGTGGTTTGTGGTCAACAAATTTAAGAGAAATGCAAGATATAATGCAACAAGAACAAGCATAGTAAGTAGTTTGATTAAAAGTTATGAGCTCCATTAATTTTGAACATGCATGTTTGTCAAAGGAGAGGTGGCTAAGTATGTCATTGATTCAAGCTCCTATGATTCTTTGTTTAGTTTGAAGAAGGTCACAAAGGAGGGTCAAAAAACTAAATGAAGGACCCCAAAATTCATCACATTCAAACAAAAAGAAAGGTCATGGAGTGAAGATCAAAGTAAGAGGAAAGGCTATTGAGCATTCAACAAGTAGATGCATAAAATGGATCAATCAATCATAGAGTGGGGAATGCAATCTTTGATCACACATGAGAAAAAGGAAATGATATATTGTGTGTAAGTATATGAATGGCAAGCAAAGGGGCATATGCTTGGTGGCCATGTGCTCAACAAAAAAGGGGTCAAGGACTCATCCTGATGCATTGACGAAAGGAACTCAACGTCAACAAAGAAAGCATGGTTGGATTTCCTAGCAAAGTGGAAGGGCCACAAAGGAAGGGAAATTAATGGAGAAAAGGGAAACCAAGTAAAGGCCCACATGCTTGATGACCTTATGCATGATGGATATGAAATAATGAGTATCATTCAAGCCTTAACCAAAATGAAAGACTAATGCCCTAATAAGTGGAGAAGTCACATATAAAGCAAATAAGGGACATGAGAATAAAGTGCATGCTATGGGTAAGGTGGTTTTAGACGAGTGTAGGAATGTGTAGAAGTTTGATTCCCTTACATCAATGATGCACATAGAAGCAAGTTGAGATGATGGAAAGACTAAGGCAATCCTACTAGTGCATATGTGGACCAACCAACCACAACCATGTAGCACCAGGGCCCATAACTTGAAAGTGCATGTTGGCACCCTTTTTCCCATATAAAGTTAAATGGACAAAGCACGGCTCCTAACTCTAATAATTTTCATTGGAAGGAGTGCAAGGCACCAAGTTAGCACATCTAGAGACAATCATTTGTATGTCACATATGCCTAGGGTGTCCAACATTGTGCTCACAACTATTGTAATTTAAATAAAAAGGGGGATCTCCCGAAGACCAATGTTTAATTGGTCATCATTGAGATAAGTTCTCTCTAACATGAAATAACACAAGCAGCCTTGAAGCTACCTAAATTTTAAATGTCATTGTGGGAAAATTGTGGAAGGTGTTGAGAAATTGTTCCCAAAAGGTACTACAAGTTAATAAGTTGTATACATCCTTTACCAAAAAAGAGATCTTAGTATCATGTAATTATATACATTGAAATGATGCATGCAAAGGGATAACTACAAGGGCAATGTAGGTAAGAATGCTCATATCTCATGTATAAGAATGAATGCACAATTGGTCAACATTAATACCTCCATACCTATTGAAGTTCTCATGAATAAATAATGATTGATTGCCTCAACAAGAAAACGATAAATTATGCTTCGTTACTTGATGCACACAAAAGGCGATGGATATGTTGTAGTGAGGGGGGACTTGTTGAAGAGACACTGGTTATTGCACATTAATGAAGATAGATACCTCCACCAACTAAAAGATAAGTTTGATGCTTATTTATATGTGTACTTGCAACAAAGAAGGGGTTTGATCTCCTCTACTGGAGGGGTATGTTATTGGCCCAATTGTATTAATTTATTTTATATCTGTAAGTGTGCCCATCGCTTCTTCCCCTTCTATACTTCATACCTATTATTCCAAAATTGCATCTAATAATATCATGGATCCATTGCTACTTGTGTGATTCTCATGGATTGTATCCTCAAATTGTGTATATAAAGGAAAATTTGATGTAATGATCTCAATGTCAACCCCTCAAGGTTTCTTTGTAAACTCTGAAGGATTAATTACAAATTGCACATACCTTATTAGAACCAAGCAAATCTATGTAGTGAGGCCCCTTTGAAGTTTGTACGCAGAAGAGAGGAGATCCCCTCAGTAATTCTCTCATCCTCCTCAACTCAGCAACAGGCTTTGGATATGGTAAATTAGGCCTTGGCTGGTCAATTTATGGGTTTATGGTACCTAAAAGCAATGGAAGAATGGCTTCAAAAAACTTGGTTTGGAATGATTAAGGAAAACCTCTCGCACTTTTTTAGTGGGAAAGGGTGTTTTTTTTTTCAAAGGAAGATTAAGTTCTGATATTCATAATTGGGTTGTATTTTTCAGGAACAAGGGGATTGTGCTTGAATCAATGCAATATGGATTTCATTCTAGAAAATGACATCCCTTCGACGGTTCTAGTGTGGTTTCGCCTGCCTCGTCTACCACTTCACTGTTAGTGGAAAGACATCCTGAGGGCAATAGGGAATTCACTGGGAAATTACATTGATAAAGTAGAACCAAGGGCCAAAATGTTGGCTTGCGCCCATATCTACATGGAGGTAGACTTGGAAAAGGATTTACCGGAGGTCGTGGAACTAGTAATTGACATTTGGAAATTCATCCAACAAGTGGATTACACGCAATTGCCATTCAAGTGTAATTAATGCCATGAGTATGGGTACTTTATGAAAAATTGCCCCAAGAACGAACAAGTGGAGCCAACTACCCAAGACAATAATGATTAGTAGCACCGACTTAAAGATAGAAAGAATCTAATAAAGCAAGGACCTGACCAACATAAAACACAGAACGAGACCGCTCAATCTGGTATTCTTAAGACTCCACAAAAGAAATCGAAGGAAGCTACTTTGGGATCGAGCTTATCTCCAAAATAGAAGAATAAAGATAAATTTACCTTTGAATCAGTTAAGGAAGGTCCCTCAGGTTTTATCCATACAAATTGGTATGACAGTCTGTCTCTTGATCCTCACAATATTGTGATTACAGACACAGTTGTTGTGATCAACCAAATCCCAATAGATACTGTATTGATTCAAATTCAAGAATTTTATCCCTCGCTAGAAGTGGCCAACAATATGGAAATTGGGGAAATTCTCAGATCGCCCAAGGGAATTGATCCCACCCAACTCCTCTTATTGGGAAGGAAAGGATCCATGGACATGTAAGACAAAACAAATGATGAACAGTTGGAGGTGGTCTAGAAAGTCTAATATGGGAAGAAGAAGGGAAAGGAACAAGATGAAAAGGACAAAGAGCTTGGATAGCAAAGACCAATCCCTAGAATAATAAGAAATAAGAATATGCATGATGCCTCTAGGGTAGCCCCACCCTTGGGTGGATCCTAAACTGAAAATTTATGAAATGATGAAAGTCCTCTCATGTAATTGTTGAGGATTGGGCAATAAGGAGCATTCTATGAGAAGCCTAATTAAAAGAGAAAGGCCATCCATTATCCTTTTTAGGAAACTAAGATGGAGGAAGCATTGGTCATCAAAAAGTGTAGTAAGGTGTTCAAGGCTACTAGAGCCATTTCCGAGAGTGCTCAAGGTGCATTTGGGGGGATTTGCACTTGTTGGGATGAATTGGTGTGGACTTATATGTCCTCTTAGCAGTCTCAACATTGGATCATGATGAATGTATTTCATAAAATTACCATGTATCAACTTAAGGTGGTAAACCTTTATATGCCAACCCAATCTGGAGAAAAACAGGAGTGTTGGAACTCTTTGATGGCCTTGCTAGATGCAGAGGATAGTGACAAGCTATTAATTGTCGAGGACTTCAATGTCACCATTGCACAAGTTGAAAAGAAAGGTGGATCGTTGGTTAGAGACACTTTTAGAGAAAAAATGGAGGATCTTATGTTTGCTTGGAGTTTGTAGGATGTCAAGCCCACAAGAGGTAAGTTTACATGGAACAACAAATGAATCAGCCCAGGGCATATTGCATCTAGGTTGGATAAGTTTTTGCTTCATATTTCATTTTTAGAGGGCCCCTTTGTGTGGTCTTCAAAAATCTTCTTGTGGGCAGACTATGATCATTGACCAATTATGCTCTCTCAGTCTAAAGTACAAAGGTATGGTCCTCTCCCATTTCAATTTAATCATCTTTGGCATCAAAATGAAGAGTGTGTCACACTCATCAAGACCACACGAGGTCATTAGATTAAAGAGTATCCCATGCAAATTTGGAAAGAAAAATTAAAAGGTTAAAATGGGCCCTTAAAGCTTGGGCAAAAGTAAAGTTTACTACAATCGAGGAACAAGTGAGAAAAAGTCAACTAGAGTTTGAATTAGCCTAGGTGCAACTGGAAAATGAGCATGTTTCATTCAATTCCTTGATGAGAGAAAATGAGACATTTTCTACCTATCAAAAGGCCTTAATGGTTAAGGAGTAGCATTGGAGACTAAAGTCCCAAAGTTTGTGGCTAAAGGAAGAGGACCGGCACATGACATTATTTCACAAGAAAGAAAAAGGCAAGAGAGCTCAGAAACAATGTGCAAGAGATAATAGACTTACGGGGGGTCAAATTGACTACTTATCAACAAATCAAAGATGAAGCAATGGTGCATTTTCAAGCCCTTTACTCTGACCCAAGCCCAAGTGATCTAGAGATGGAAAAAACAATGTTGGAGAATGTCCCCATATTGGTGTCGGAGGAGGAAAATTTGGCTCTTACTAAACCTATTTCGGAGGAGGAAATCTAGGAAGCAATGTGGGATTTTAACCTTGACAAAGGCCCAGGACCTGATGGGTTTTTTGATCATTTTTACAAGCAATGCTGGAATGTCATCAAAATTGATCTAGTAAGAATGGTTCAATATGTTCATCAGTCATGTAAATTAGGTGGAGCTATAAAAAAAAATAATCTTGCTTTAATTCCAAAGGAGACTAACTCATCATCCTTCTGTAGATTTCGACCAATCTCCTTACGTAATGTGTCTTACAAGGTCATAATTAAAATTATAGCAAATAGATTGAAGGCTCTACTCCCAAAGCTAATTTCTCTTAATCAAGGAGGGTTTGTGTCAAAAAGGAAAATTATGGATAACATAGTGATGGTTCAGGAGGTTGTTCACTCAAGCAAAACTAAAGGAAACAAAGGAATGATTATTAAAATAGTCATGGCAAATGCTTTTGCGCATGTTCATCACTCTTTTTTTAAAGTCGTGCTAGGAAAATTTGTATTTCATGCCCAATTTATTAGATGGGTTGAAGCTTGCATCTCAAGTCCTTAGATCACCCCCCTAGTGAATGAGAAGCCCACATAATTTTTTTTTAGCATCAAGATGACTTAGGTAGGGATATTCTCTCTTCCTAGCCCTGTACATCATAATGATTGATTCGTTAAGCAAAAATTTGGACGTGGAAAGGAATGTTGATCTTCTTCCTAGAATTTCAATTATTAATGGAGTTAAGAATATTAACCACTTACAATTTAATGATGACACTCTCCTACTAGGTGGTGCATCTATTCAAATTGAAAGAATATTTAAAACAATTTTGGATACTTTTACCCATGCTCCAGGAGGTCTAATAAACAATCTCAAATCACATTTGTACACTTAGAATGTCTCAAAAAGGGACACGGTAGGCAACTCTTTGTTTCTCGACATGAATCACAATGACTCTTTGTTTCCCTTTCTTTGTTGAATGGAAATCCTTTTCACACTTAAGCATCCTTGTATGTCTTGTGGCAATAAGAATCTTTGTGTGGCAAGCAGTCCTAGAAAGAATAAAGAAAAAAATGAATCAATGGGGTGCCTCTTGGCTAAGTATAGCTAGTAGAATAATTCTTCTCAAGTTTTTTCTATCAAATCTTCCTTTACATCAATGGTCTTCCATGTTGGCCCATATAAGTATTCAAATTGAGATTACAAAACAATTAAGGGAAATTTTCGTGGCAAGGAAGTAGATCTAATGCCAAAAAGTTTCATTTAGTTAATTGTAAAATGCTACAACCCCTCTCTCTAGGGGAGGGTTGGGCTTAAGAGACCCATGGCTGCTAAATCTGTCGATGGGAGTGAAAATAGTATGGCGATTTGTTTTAGGAAGATTCAATTGGTGGAAGCAAATTATCATAAGGAAATACTTGGGGAGATTAAGGCTAAAATGCTTAGATGCCCCCTTGCCTTCTTGTAATGGTTCACCAATATGGAAACTAATTGTTGTAGAAAACCATCTCATTGTTTCTAAGCTTACATGGCTACGAGGCTTTGGGAAACATATCTCAATGGATCAAGCTAGAATCATGAAAAATCCACCTTTAATAGACATACTCGAACTCTCCCCTTTTTTGAATTAGTTGTCTTCATAGGGGAAATCTTGTTTGAAGGACATCTGAGTTTGGGACACAGATGGAAATTGGAGTAATTGCGACATAGGTTTCCCTCCACAGCCTTCAGGTAATTTGGTTTCAATATTACTTCAAAACTTTAGTGGTTGTGCACCCAAATCGATCAAATCAAAATATAGCCGAGTATGGGGTTGCACTGGCTATTTGGTAAAAGAAGGGTATAATTCATTAGTTAGCCAATGAGAGCTTCTCCAAGCTGCAAGAATTTGGAAATGGGTGTGGAAAAAGGACAAACTACCCAAATTCAATGCCTTTAGTTGGATGCTTTTACACAATAAAATCTTGATGTTTGAAAATTTGCGCAAGCGAGGCATATAGGGACCTTCACGGTGTGTTTTATGCAATAATCAAATGGAAGATATTCCACATATTTTCTAGAGTTTTCCATTTGCAACGAAGGTTTAGCAGTGTTTGATCATAGGCCTCAGATAAAAAATTTGCTTCCCCAATGATTGGGAGGTTGCACTAAAGAATTTCCATATTCCTTACCATGGCTCCTTCAAAGGAAAGGTCATTCTCAAACGAGCCTAGATTTCCCTCCAAAAATTCATGTGTTGGGAGATTTAGCTCTCACGTAACCATGCAATTTTTATAGAAAATAAAATCGAACAAGAGGTGGCTGCTAATAGGCCTCTTAGTTGATTAGATGAGGTTATCCACTCTCACCTAGAAAACAACGTAAAATCTTCGATGTTGAGACCCGAGAAGAGAGATTGGTTTAGTAGGGTGGGAAGCAATCTCTAGGGATCGAATTCCTTGAGATTCATGAAGCTCATATGGAGAAATTAGATACTGTGAATGACAGAAGAAGAGTTTAATTGTTGGCAGGTGTTTCTGGGAAAATTAGTGTCTTGTCGAATGACTAACCCTTTAGGTTTGGCAGCTACCCTAGAAACAACAGTTTAAAGCAATTCAATGATTTTTCCTACGTATAACAAAAAAGAGAAAGATAGTGGAACCAACCTGGAACTTCTGCTTAATCCCTTGCTTGATCTCTCTCTCCTTTGGCAGATCCTGCAACTCCTCCCCATACTTAACACGCTTGGAGAGTACCTGCACAAGTACAACAACAAAGAACCGTCAAAGCATCGTGATCTATTACAACATAAACATTACAAAATCAGATATATAATGAACAAAATGATAGCATTCACAATTGCACAATCATATGGGAGAAAACTTAAATAACTTTATTAATAGAAAGGAGAATTACAACCCAATTGTCTGATCCAGTGCCATCCTCCCAGCTTCAATCCTTCTTCACCTCATGAAATAGCAAGATCACACCAACAAGAATACAATGCTCTCTCCTCAATTACAAACTATCAACACTTACTTGCAATTCACAAAATTCCAGCCTCCAGATCTCTTGGATGGGAGATCCTTTTATAGATGTTTGCAAGGGTGTGAGTCATCCATGGGGTTTGATGAGTGTCATTCCACTTGTTACAATTGGTTCCACAAGAGAGGGGAATTGGAGATGGTTTCCTAGTTCTCTTGTTCATTCTTGGGCGAATTCGGAGAGGCAAGTGGCACAAGAGAAGTTTCTAGAAGATTCCATGAGCAACCAACTAACAAAATGTCCCATAAATTTGTCCATATTCGCCCATCGCACCGTATAGAAGGCCTAAACAGTATGCATCGCACTTTGCCAGTGGAGCAGTGAGTATGGTTCAATTTAGGCAATTTCTGGATGGTTTCTCAGATGGAACTTTTGGGGAATGTTGTATTCAGATGACTATGTTCCTTTAGGGTATGAAACAACTCTTTTAGGGGTTGATGAGCCCTAATATATTGACATTTAAGTTTGGGGTTGATGTGCCCAAATATGTCTATAATAGTAGGTGACAAAGAATATTTTTCTCTTATTTTTTGATGGAGCCTCAAAAGGAAATCCTGGGGTGGCAGGTGCAAGGGGGGGTTATTTTTTATCCTGATGGACAAAAGGAGGATAGGTATGAATGGAGTCTTGGCCACCTGACTAACAATATGGCAGAAGACTATGCCTTGTTTCAAGGCTTAAAGATTGCTCAAGTAAAGGAATTGCACAGATCATTGTAATTGGGGATTCACAAAATATTATAAGGGCTTTGGTTATGGATCGTAGGCCCAAAGACATGCAATTTACTATTGTTCTATCTCAAATTCTGATGACTAAATTTCATTTAATTTTTTTGTTTCATGTTCTAAGAAAATTTAATAAAGAGGTTGATAGCTTGGCCAACCAAGCATGCAAAAGGGGGGTGGGGTCTTTATGTTTGAACTCTCACCTCAACATTGAATCTCTCCCATGACAAATCCCATGGCAAGTCGAGCTCAACACATGGACTAGAACAGGGAAAAAATCAGGATTGATCTTGTTAATTAATAAGTGCATGTATTTCAAATGTTTTTTGTTCTTAGGCACATTTTGGAATTTTTTTGCATATAGATATAGAATTTTGGTATCGGTTGAAATAAGGATTGAGGCTATCTGGTTTCAGTATTCATGGAGAAACTTACATCTCCCATCCTTCATCCTCAGTCCAACCTCTTTGTAATCTCACAATCTATTTTTATTAATACAAATACATTATTTCAATTTTTTTTTTTTTTTAAATTGAGAGATTGATTAGCATGGTTCATTGAAAGTGCAATGCCTTCACAGATTTCTACATCCACACTCAAAACTTGATTGAGGATTATCTCAATGCCATAGGCCAATGGTTGAAACACCATTACACACTGAGTAGATCCCTCAAAAAGGTTTCCTTTCTTGTTCGTATTTTCATTCTCCAGCATGAACCCCTTTTTATCTATTGTAAAATTAAAATATGAAAGATACAATGTTAACTCTCATGGAAAGGAGGAATTGTTCTACATGGTGAACACTTACACTATCCCGATCCTTTCTAGAATAGGATCACTGAGTGTTACATTGATAAACACCCCTAGCCTTAATAAATAAATCACTTATGGTACCACTATATTTTAACGGTACACAAGCTACTCAACCAAGTACAACATAACAAGTTCCTTTTACAAAATTACAGATTACAATAAGAATGTACTAATTCATAATAAATAACACTCAAGAATGCTAACAAGATAAGTATAGATAGGTCAACTCATTTCTCATATGTCAAAATAGTTAATGGTAGATAAACGCAAAGTAAAGTGTACCAAACATCACAACAAAATAACACATATGAGAATGTCTAGAAAAGCCAACCAATGTTAATAGGAAAACTACACCATGTACAATAGAGTTACACAAGGTACATCAAAGCCTCTAGGGCAATAATGTCAACTAAATCAATCTACGACTCTAAGGTTCATAGGACAAACGTCACAACCTTTGGTTCATAACTTGAAACAATTACAACAACCTATGGCTCATAATGATTCACAACACTAGGGATGTCTTAGTGTGTTCAATCTCTTCTATATGATTTTCTAATTCTTTAGACATAAATTCATTACATAGATAAAGACTGTGATGATCAAGTTTGATTGTGCCAAACACAAATACCTTGGAAATTTCCTTGTTTTAGGTTTTATTGGATTAAGGTTGATGATAATCTCTTTTAGATATCTAATTATTATCTTTGACTTTACCATCTAACTTGCATGTACAAGTAAAAAAGAGGCTCCAATAAAATATTCCTAATCAACCACATATGCTCAACTTCCAATATGATGGTGTTGCAACTTTAGTGCAAGTATGCACCTCTGTTGGACAACAAACCTCTATGTATTACACTAAATTTTGTCACCATGATTGTCGATTCAGATCTCTCGCCATTCGATGGCTGTCTCAAGTGAACCCCCTATGAAGCTTAAAGTAAAACAATACCAAGTACAAAAGGAATTTTGGGTTGCACTACTTAAAACCCATTTTTGAGCATCTGTGTAGTTTTCCTAGCCATTACCTGCACATGTGCAGTTTTTACCATTGTGGCCTGCACAATTCTATGCATTTTCTTCCACTATAAACTGTGCAGTCCTGTTCACGCAAGTAAAAATAAAAAAAGAAAATTCTAGAAGATTTGATGGAGGAATATTATCCAAATTAGAAACCTCGAACTACTACATACCTGCGCCTCATCCCTTGGTTCATGGAACTAATCTCCTCCTCTTAAGCATCATATCCCTTGAGAAGAGGAACTAGAAACCTCCTCCTCTTGCCTATAAATTGAGCACAAGACTAGAGGATGAGGAGAGACTTGGATTTGTAAACTTATGTTGTTGATTTTGGGTCTGAAGAGCTTGTCATCAAGGGAAGGAATGAAGACCATTGGAAGAGGCTTGTGACATCAAGGCAACTAGGTTGTAAGCTTGTTCTCCTTTGAATTTAATACAAAGTAGTTGTTATTTCCTAATTGCGTCTATTTTGATGTTATTTGTGAGATTCCTTGATCACTCGCATGGTTTATAACTGATTATTGATTCAACTATATGTTGTATGTTAAGTTAGGGATTTCATTTACCTTCGATTTTATATGCGAGATGCTTTGATCCCTTTGAATGTTTTTGTCTACACATATCTCTTTTGGAGCATCACGGAGAAACTGTTGAAAGCATTGGGAAAGCCTCTAAAGCATTGAGGAAACGCTGGTTGTAGAAAGCACTGAGACGACTTCTATAAGCACATCGCTAATAGGTAAGTGATTCTTTGTGTACTACATGTTTCATGTTTTAGTTATAGGCTAAGGAAAGGTAGCAATTCTTTTGATATGTGTTACTAGGTTTTGTTGGAAATCTAGGGAGATCCTTCTTGTATGCAAGAAGTGATTTGTCTGCTTAACAAATTGGTGACCATACTGGGGAACAAGTGTTCCTTTTATTGTGTCCTACTGTGACCATTGACACCTTTAGACCCTTTTAAGAATTGAAATTTCTAGTTTGAGACCTTTATTTTTATTTTTTCTAAAATTTTCTCGGACTACGCATTTGATCTTTAGGCACAGTGAGCATATCTGCGCATTATTCCTTTAGCACCAGTGCGTATGTGCTTGAATCAAACTAATGACCTACACAACCCTGTAATTTTTTTGAAAAAACTTGGTTTCTCTTATTTAAGTCCATATTTTTTGTTTTTATGATTCTTAAGCTTGCTTACAGTCTTATAGAGGCTTTGTCAATTTGATTGAGTGTTTTGAAGTTTCTTTTTGAAGAAATTATTAATTTTATTTCCTTTGGTCATTACTCAGAGGTGTGTCTCAGTTTCTTAACCATTTTTACATGTTTTTGCTTCCAATTTTGCAAAACACAAATCCCCCCTCAATCGTCTTGTGGGGGGGGGGGGGTGGGCGGGGCGCGCTAAATTGTGTCTGAGAGTTAATTGCCTTTGAGAGTCGTCACTTTTGATCTTTGGAATTTTCACCTAATTTCCTTTACCTACACTCGATTGGTTCTTTAGTTACATTGGTGAAGGAAGATAGTCTTGTTGTTCTTTCACTGATTTGGAATCATCTTGTGTTTGTTTTAAATAATTGTCTTGCATAGATTACATTTGCATATTTTGTTGGCATTATTACACAGGTTTGGCACTATGACACAGGTGTTGTCCTTGATGGCAACTCACTCAGATGACAGATCACAGTTCAAGCTCTCAGAATGACGGAAAAGAGATATACGCAGGTTCCCCTTGACCAAGCTGCGTATACACGCGGGTTCACAATCCAGAAGGTGCGTATGCGTATAAACGCACTTTCACGCAAAGAAAAGCACGTACATATTGGAAAACTTGGTTTTGGTCCATGGTATTTGGTCCCTGGTATTTTGACCTGTGGTATTGATCCAAGGTATCTTGAACGAAGTGTTGACCCCAAGTATTTGGTCCAAGGTATTGCTTCTGAGTGGTTTTGGACCATGGTATTGAGTAAGGCCTAAGACTATAAAAGGAGGACAAGATCATTAGGCAAAGGCACTCAAGTATTTGAATATCTAATGAAGAGCAAGATCAAGAATACTTGTGATTGGGTTATGGTGCATAGCTGGATCTAAATCAAGGAGGAACCTAAGCGCTAGAAGGATAAGGTCTATTGATAGGTCAAGATCTTAAGGCTTGAAGAGAAGTATCTTTGTGTGATTTTGATCTTTTATATTTGGCGCTTGTCTTGATCTGTAAATTTGATGATCTGGGTATAACTGAATAGTTGAAAAGAGTAAAACATCTTTTACAGATCTGTACGCAGGTTCACTATAGAAAAGGTGCATATACACGCTGGTTCAGCAAGTCAAAATAGCGTATACGCAGGTTTTCCTTCATATAGTAGTGTATGCACGCAGGTTCTACATATCGAAGTAGCATACGTCTCATAAAATATGTTTTAGCTACTTCTATTTACTGATTGTAGTGTTCTGGGTTCTGGTACTGTTACTGTATTCTGGTTATAGCTTTCAGAGAAGTGATTGTTTGATTCAGATTTGGTTAGTGCAAGGGAGATTGATTGATGTAGATATATTTGATGTTATTGATGGATCCAGTCTGAAAATTTATGAAACGTGGTCCCTAGAAGAAAAGAGAAGGTTGTAGCCTTCTGTAGGTTAGCACCTACGTACTAGTACATCAGCTAGTACAAGAGCTAAGGGGGTTGTAGCTCCCTTCCAGGAGAAGCTGGAGAACGAGATAATGTTGTAGCCTTCTGCACGTAGAAGCTTGCGTACTGGTATAAGACTGCACCAGTACAAAAATATTGTAAAAATAAGTTTCTTATTAAAAGAAGATAGAGACGAATTGCAGCAGGTGGTTTTCACCCACATTGGGTTTCCACCTTATATCTTGTGTTCTCGTGTGTGATTGTCTGCTCTGTTTTTACTGTACCTGTTACTGCTTATATGGTTCTGATACACATATTAAAGATCAATTGACTAAATAATAAGTTTACAATGTGTATGTTGGTTGCTCTAAACACAGTTGCGTACATATGCAAGTTGCATTAACTGAAGTAATGTATATAAATCTGTTTATGGAAATGAAATATTGTTAAGTTGCTAATACTGATTCACCCCCCCCTCTCGGTATTATTTCCAACAATTCGTATCAAAGTAGGTCCTTCAAAAGAAGCTTGATCGCTTGAAGGAAGATATCTCATCATGAGCAACTACGAAAAAGAGGCATCCATCAGACCACCAATCTTTGATGGAAGCAACTTCGTCTATTGGAAGGTAAGCACCATAGCCTATCTTCAGTCTCTTGGAACAGAAGTTTGGGATATCGTAGAAGGAGGATACACATTTCCATCAGCAACTCATACAGATACGGCAAGTAAAAAGCAATATGAAACAAATCCAAAGGCTATCAATACTCTATTGGGGAGTCTATCACAATCATAATTCGTTAAGGTTATGCAGCTCAAAACCGCCAAAGAAATATGGGACAAGATCATTCTAAGCTATGAAGCAGACGATCAGGTAAAATGTGCAAAACTACAATCTCTCAGAATTCAATATGAAACTCTCATAATGCACAATGATGAAAGTGTAGCTATTTATTTCTTACATATAGATGAGATTGTTAATTGCATGAAAGACTTGGGTGAAGAGATAAAAGAAGTTACTTTAGTTGAAAAGGTTCTAAGATCCTTGTCTTCTAAATTTGAATCAAAAGTTTTTGCCATAGAAGAAAAGCAGGATCTTCAGAGTATTACTATGTCACAGCTGCACGGAATCCTAACTGCTTTCGAAATGAGAAAAGGGGGTCCATCAGATATGAGAGAAGCTGCATTCAAAGCTTCAAGAAAAGGAGAACTCAATGAGTCAGGACATACGTCAGAAGGAGAGGAAGAATCAAACTTTGTCAAGAACCTTCAACGGGGTTCTGGAAGATTCAGAGGTAAACTACCTTTCAAATGTTTTGCTTGTGGAAGAGTAGGTCATTATGCTGCCAAATGTCCTCACAAAGATAAGCTTGATAAAGGTAAGGAATCAGCAAAATGGAATAGAAAACAAAGTGTAAATAAGAAGAGCTACTATACGCATGAAGATAGTGATGGTTTATCAAATAGTGATGAAGATGAAAATAGTAATGATTATAGACTTCTAATGGCTTTTGAAGATGATGATTTCTTGGATTCTTTAGATGAAGATGGTCTCTATGAAGAAATTTCTAAACTTAAAATCTGTTTAGAAGAAAAGAGTATGATTATAAATACTCTTACATTCCAACTTGCTGAAAGGGAAAAACACATTGAAAAGTTAGAATGTGAAATTGTGGGTCTAAGAAAAGAAATTGAGAAAACAAAAGCTCTCAATCTTAAGTTTGCTAAAGGATCATAAACTTTAGATGAAATTATCAAAGTGTAGCGTTCTCCTCTGATAAAGACAGGTCTTGGATATACTGAAGAACTATCTCAAGCACAGAAGCCATCAACCTCCAAAAGCTATCTTGATGCAGCAAGGAGAAACGAACAGGTTGACAATCGTCCGCAGAGGCTTAAAGCAGATCACCAGGTAAATCGAGTTCAATCTACTTCAAGGATGAACAGAAGCTATAACCAACCACAGGTAAATCATTCTCAATTTGCTTCAAGAATGAATGTCAATGGAAACTACAATCATCAGGTCAATAGTTTCGATAATCGCAGGAATTTCTTTAATGACCAATGTTTTTCATGTCATAACTTTGGACACAAAGCTGCTCAATGTGTTGCTTACAAGACCATCATGACTAGAGAAGCACAAAATCAAAGGAATGTGACTGGGATCATGAAAAGGACCTACAATAACTTTTCTACTCTTCAAAATTAAATAGAATGCTCTATCTGTAACAACTTCGGTCATGAAGACTCTAAATGCAGGAGTAAATTTCAGCAAACATCTCAGAAGGAGCAAGCTCCATTGGGTCCCAAAACATGGAAAAATAAAGAATTGCAAACCGAAAGATGTGGTATAGCCTTATATGCAGAAGGACAAGAAAATCAATGGTACATCAACAGTGGATGATCGAAACACATGACAAGTGATAAAGAAAAACTTCAGTCATATAGTGCCTTAAAAAAGGAAAGGAAGGTCTCATTTGGAAATGACACCCCTGCAGTCATAAAAGGTAAAGGCTCTGTTCTCTTAAAAGAAAAGGTCAAATATGGGAATGTTATGTATGTTGATGGCTTAAAGCATAATCTATTGAGTGTTAGTCAAATGTGTGATCAAGGAAATGAGGTAGTATTTCGATCAAATGGATGTGTTGTTTGTGAGCTTGATACAGGAGAAACATCGATCAAATGCATAAGAACTCCAAATAATTTATACACACTCAAGGGAGGACAACAATAATGCTATCTAAGCAAAAATGTTGAACACTGGCTATGGCACAGAAGATTGGGGCATCTAAGCTTCCCTCAGATAAGGAAAGCATGCAAATACCTGGCTGTTTGCGATCTTCCTGACATCAGAATTCCAGAAAATACAATATGCAAATCATGTCAATTTGGTAAGCAAACCAGAACATATTTCCCTGAGAAGGAAGGATCAACTAGTAAGCCACTTGAACTTGTCCATACTGATTTATGTGGTCCATCAAGGAAAAAGTCACCTCATGGAGAAGAATACTTTATATTGTTCATAGACGACTTTTCCAAAATGTGTTGGATAGGACTTCTGAAGCATAAAGATGAAGCATTTGAAAAGTTCAAAGCATTCAAAGCTTTGGTTGAAAATGAATCAGATCGCAAAATCAAATGCCTCAAGTCTGATCGAGGAGGGGAATTTACCTCGGATGAATTCTTTGACTTCTGTGAAGAACATGGAATAAGAAGAGAATTCTGTACTGCAAGGACTCCTCAGCAAAATAGAGTGGTAGAAAGGATGAATAGAACTGTTCAACAAATGGCTCGTGCTATGCTAGATGAGTCTGGAACTCCTGCAACCTTCTGGGATGAAGCTACATTTGTTGCCGTCACTATTCTCAACAAAACAAATGTTCAGGTAAACAACACTCAAACTCCTTATGAACTTTGGCATGGTAAGACCCCTACTGTAAAATACTTCAAAGTTTTTGGAAGCAAATGTTACATCAAAAGGACTGATGAAAAACTTGGCAAGTTTGAACCTAGAGCAGATGAAGGTATTCTCCTTGGTTACTCTTCCCGAAGTAAAGGGTACAAGTGTTATAATAGAAGACCACGGAAAATTGTTGAAAGTATTGATGTTGTGGTTGATGAAGCAGGCAAAAATCCAAAGCAGATAAAAACAGAAGAGTGGGAAGAAGATGAGGATTATCCTTCCACATGAAATCAGACTAATGCTGAAGAAGAAGAAACCAATGAAGCACCAGAAGAGCAGATAACGGTAGAAGAAAAGACTCCATCTAGATATGTTCATAAAAATCATCCAGAGACTCAAATTTTGGGACAAAAAGAGGCAGGTGTACAGACAAGAAGAACTATTAGAGAAGCTTCAAGCTATCTAACATTGCTTTCCTCCATCGAACTGCAAAATGTACATGAAGCATGCAAAGATGAATGTTGGGTCAAGGCCATGAATGAAGAGCTTAAGCAAATTGAAAAGAATAATACTCGGGAATTAGTTCCTAGACTTCATCATAAGAATATCATTGGAACCAAATGGATATTCAAAAACAAGTTGAATGAAAATGGGGAAGTAGTTAGAAACAAGGCTAGACTTGTTTGTAAAGGATATGCTCAACAAGACGGTATAGACTTTGAAGAAACTTTTGCACCTGTTGCTAGACTTGAAGCCATAAGAATGTTCCTTGCTCTTTCTAGCTTTCAGAAGTTCTAAGTATATCAAATGGATGTGAAATCTACCTTTCTTAATGGAGATCTAGAAGAAGAAGTATATATTCAGCAACCAAATGGATTCATCCTTGGAAATGATCCAAAACTTGTATGCAGACTCAAAAAAGCTCTCTATGGTCTAAAACAAGCTCCAAGGGCCTGGTATTATCATCTTGACAAATACCTTCACCAACAAGGTTTTTCAAAAGGATCAGCTGATAGCAATCTATATATAAAAATTGACAATGATAAATTGCTAATACTTGTTGTGTATGTTGATGATATAATTTTTGGTAGTAATGAAGAAGCCATGAGTCATAACTTTGCTTTGGTAATGCAAAAAGAATTTGAAATGTCCCTCCTTGGTGAACTCACATATTTTCTTGGTTTACAAGTTCAACAAAATAAAGACGGTATTTTTCTATCACAAACTAAGTACCTCAAGCAAATCTTGAAGAAATATGGAATGGAAGATGCTAAACCAGTATGTACCCCTATGGTAACAGGATGCAACCTCAACGCAAATGATGAATCAGCAGCAGTGCATCAACCAACCTACAGATCTATGATTGGTATTCTGCTCTATCTAATAAGTACCTGACCAGACATCATGCATGCAGTGGGAATAGTTGGAAGATTCCAAGCAAATCCAAAGGAAGCACACCTTCAGGCAGTCAAAAGGACTTTTAAATATCTTCAAGGGACACAAAACTTTGGTTTATGGTATGTTAGAGATATAGATCTTACACTTCATGCATATACAGATGTGTTGATGCCTCCAAAATCGCTGCAACAACATTGGGGGATAACCACCCGGTCCGGACCTTAAAAGCAGCTCCTTTTCCGTTTGGTGTGGTGGCTCCGACTGGTTCAACTAGGTCCAGTTACCTTTTCCCTATTGCTATTGGTTTATGATGTATCTTTACATACCAATAGACAGGGATATCAGATCACTTCTTCTTGCTGATCAGGCAAGAGAATGACCCTTAAGCTGATTTGGGTTCAACCAAGCCACAACTAAAGTTTTGCCTCTTTGAGGAGAGGACTTAAAAGAATGTATAATTTACTCTAAATGCAAGCTTATTCTATGATGCAAGCAAAAGAAACTAATCTAAATCCTATTTTAATTAGGCAGATATAGATCTAACCCAATTAAGAGCAAGATAATTAAAGTATTGGGATTTAGATATGTCTTGTTTATAATGAATACCAAGTTAATGAAGTAGTTCAATTAACTGATATTATGGATATCAAAACACATCCTATTGAGACCAATCAACTGAAATAATAAACCAACAACATTCCCGGAAATAGTTCACAAAAATTATATTAATTATCAAATCAGTAAATCCAATAATTGAATAATGACATGTGGAAATAGTTCACAACACATTACCATTCAATAAATCAGTTTTATAAGACAGATTTATGAGTAAATAGTTACTTAGAAATCAGATTTTAATTCATAAGAACAGAGATACCTAATAACAAGATTGAGACAAATTACCCATATTGACAATAGTGTACAAACATGAATAAAATGAGACATTCCTGTTACCATAAAAATGAAACTGATATTTAAAACAGTAGTATTAAAAATACCAATTTATTGCATCCATTTCTCTGATCTTGGTCTCCAACAGTCCTTTACATTGCTTGAACTTCTGCCTTCAAAGCTAAAGCCACAATAGTGAAAACTCTGCCCCTCATACATAATCCAAGATACAAAGGAAAAATCCTCAATAATCCCCAGATCTGAGATTTTCTTTCCTCTCTCCTACAACTCTAAATTCCTATTACAGTAGTGCTTTTAGAAATCTAGCATTGCAGAGGAGAGCAGCCCTTATTACATTCTGCAATCTATTACTTATACTATTTGTGAAGGAATTCTTGAGAGGAAAGTTTGGTGAAGAGAAATCTGCTAAATCCAATTGCTGGAGCATTTTCATTGATTGAAATCCTTTTCCCCATATTTCTTCCACTGTTTTCCTACAAAAAGAAATCAAGATAAATTAAAATGCAACAATAAAATCAACATGGCATTGCTGGCATTTAAATCAAATCCAATCAAATTCTATAAAATATAAATTTTCTATTGATGCCTGGGATGATTTAATTGGCCAAGAATATCTTTGACGAGTGAATCTGCAATTAGAAGAGGCCTGGACCAATGAAAATAAAACTCAGAAAAATGATTTTGTTTTCAAAATTCGGAGCTTGATCTTCTGCCTGATTTTTGACCCAATAAATGACCAAATCTGTCAATGAAATCTCCTCAGAAATATTCTCCTTGATTTTCTCTTTCCAATGAGCCGTCCTGGGTCTCATTTGGCCAAGTAAAACTCATTCTATGGGCTTCCAAAGTTGATGAGTCAATTTTGGCATGAATCTGGAAATTCTGTTGCTGGGCTAAAATCAGAATTTGAATTAAAAATCTAATCCTAAATTAGTTTCTAATTTAATTGTTAATCATTAATCTAACTAACTAATATCTAATTAACTATTTATAAACAAATTTAATCTAATTAAAAACTAATTCTAAATGATATTTAAATCTAAATTAATCAAATTAATTAATCTGATTAAATTAAAATTCATTAATTAATTAATATATATTAACTAATTTAAAATATTAAAAAATTAATTTAATATATTATATTATATCTTTAAACTAATATACCTACCTTATATTACTTACCTTTCCTCACTTCACTCATACGTATGAGTGATTCGAAAACTTGAAATCAAATACCAAAGTTTTAATGCGACTTGAGTTAATGCGTCATGCTCCATCGCATCGACGAATCGGAGGATGGACGTGATATCGGGGGTCTATAAAATATGTTGCGAATAAAACTTGCGACCCGATATCGCATCGGGGGTGGCTTATGGGGTTTTTAAAATATGTTGCGAACCAAAACTTCCGATGCGATTAAAAGCCCCGATGCGATCGGAACAATTTTTATTATATATTTTTTTGTTTTAAATTTTAATTTAATTAAATTAATTATATAATATATTAATTAATTTAATTAATTTAAAATTTAATTTTAAACTTAAATTTTTATTTTTGTTTTATTTTTATGAACATAAGTTTCTAAACTACAGCCACTTGGAAAATAAATGAAAAATAAACTGCAGC
Organism: Pinus tabuliformis; assembly: GCA_031772625.1. Lineage (NCBI taxonomy): Eukaryota > Viridiplantae > Streptophyta > Pinopsida > Pinales > Pinaceae > Pinus > Pinus tabuliformis. Next base: position 679,945,269 of record CM062818.1, on the reverse strand, counting down.
CACTTGAATGTTTAGATTTTTGAGATTAGGATTTGATTTGGAAATTGGAGTAAATTTCTTAAATCTCGATAATTAATGATTTGGCCGCATAACTAAAAATGAAAAATGTTAGTAAAAACTCGCTACAGGTTAATATTTAAAATGAATGCCTTATTGAACTAATTTATTTACAAAATGCAATATTGTACATTTTATGCATTTTTAACCCAGGCTAGATAAATGATGAGACTTCAAAGGAGTGCCATTTTCAAACCAGTTGACCAAATGAGGCGAAACAAGCGTCAATGGGAAGCTTATAAAAAATCGATTCTAACAAGGCAATCAAAACAAGAATCGAAAGAAAATGTAAAATTAACAAAAGCGTAGGGCAATCAACTAAATAAAAATCCAAAAAGGTGTTTAGCGAAATTTTTTATAGAAAGGGTCCCCATTATTTGAAGTGAACAAGTAAAAAATGGGGGGGGTTGTGTTTTTACCACAACAATGGCGACACACGGGAGAAGAACCAGTTATCTCTCTTTGATATGAATGAGATTTTCCTAAAATTAAAGTAAAAATAATTAAAGAAGAGAGAATTATTTTTTGGAATGCTTGACTAGGTTCATAAAAACAAGAATCATCTAACTGTAATTTTCCTCAAAATTTCTCATAAATTAAAATATTTCAAAACTCTATATCAGTCCTTAATTAGTTGTAGAGATAAAGCAGGGGTCACTTTACAGCTTAGCTTTTAAAATATACTCCTTTGTCATAGGTAGAGCCACTGCTGCCAGCAAACATCTATAGTTTCAACAGGGTTGCCTTTTAATCATAAATGATTCAGAATCCCATCTGTTTAAGAATTATTGATCTAGAGATAAATCCATTTATATATGTTTTTTTTTTAAGTAAATCTTAAAAGCCATTGTCCTAGTATGGTAGCCAGATAGTTGACAATGCCATTCACTGGTTAAAATTGGACTGAACAAGCTGGCTCGTGATGAGACCCCTTGTCTTATAATTGTTTGCAATCATAAGCCATTACCCTGGTTTGTTTAGCAGTGTTGGTAATGTCAGCCTATTTTTCCCCTATGATCATGGTAAGCAGGCTCACAATGAGACCTCTTATCTTTTAAGTTTAAATATATTTCTGGATTATACTCAAGAAAAATAAGACTCTTTGGGACAGGGAGAATCATTGACTCCTTAAGAGTTAAGAATGACAATTTCAGAGTTAAAGGTGCTTTGCTGTAAAGTGTCTTTACTTGGTTAAAAATAACTTTTCTTGACTGATAATAGAACTTTGAAAGATCCTAATGAAATTTTGAAATCTCAAAATGATTACAATTTGATGAAAAATAAATTTTTCAGATTTTATGATACTTTGCCAACTTCTCTTGATTAGTAATCTCTTCCTTAAGTATATCTACCTCTATAATAACAAAATCAAACTTCACTAAGAGATTTAAGAAAAAGCTAATAGGTGACTATTAACAATTTTTCTCCACGTATCCTGACGATTGTTAGGTAACAAATAGGCCTTCCATATAAATAATGGCAAAGTCACCAAAATCAAAGCTGAAATCTGAAGGGAAAGAATTCTTATATTAAAATGAGAAAATAAATCAGCGAACAAAAATAAAAAGAAGAAATCTCTAAAAATGGAAAGGAAAATCCAAGTTTCGCATGATAAACTCAAACAAAAATGTTTATACCAATGTCTCCAACAATATGAAGAAAAAGAAAATAAGCATGTAATCATTCCTTCTTATGTTGAGATTTAGAAAAACATACCTTGCAGAGTTGTGAATGCTTTAGGCTTTTAGATAACAGTGATTGTAAAATTCAGCCACAACGAATACTTTCTGTTTGATATGATTCTTCTTGTTTCCAAGCATCATCTTAATCATTTTCTAAAAAGGAATGCTTAAAGAAACAAACTAAAGGTTCAGAAATTCCCTGGTGTAGCTGTTTTGATGAAGATTATCGCTGCTTCTTGAAATAAAGCCAGGAGAAGAGTATAAGACCTCGAAAATCTGATTCGGCAGAGGATTGAAAGCTTCAAATGGAGAACTGCAAAACGGATTTTTTTTTATATCAGCAAAAACAAAACTGAAACTAAAGTAACGAAATGGAAATTAATGAAAGTGGGTGCATGAATCTTACCATTGGATAATTTCTTTTGATCTTACCTGAAAGGTATCAGTTTCTCCAAACTAGCTGACTTCTTATTTTAATTATCATTAAAAACGTAAAGAAGTCAAACTAACCAAAATCCTATAATCCAAAATCATTGTTTATTTTATTTAAACTAAAGCAAGCGGTAAAATGTAAAAATGGAATGCTTAGTGTTTAAGGAAATTGAAATTAAAAGAAATGCATCAGAGATGAGAATGAGAATTTGCAGTAATGACTATTCCTCCAAAATATTATATGTTTCATATAAACTCCATGATTTGATAAATTGTTCAGAATCAAGACCAAATCCAAGATAATAAAATTTAAATATGAAGATAAAGGTCTTGAATTCCATTTTTAATTATGGAATTATATATTTAAAACTAAAATGTATGAGAAATTGAAATGATTTTTGTATGCTGCAAATTTGTCATCAATTGCCTTTTTCCCATAGTGGTTACCCAAGCTCGTTTTAACGTATCGCCTCATCGGATGATCCACACAACATGTTTCTTCACCATGCTTGAAATTTAATTTGCAAAACTTCACTTTTATTGCTATGCCATATATTGATTAAATGTTAACGGCTTAGAGGCATGCATTGGAAGTTCTCGCATCAAAGGTTGCAACGGCGAATTGCCGATATGAAAATATGCGATGAGAAGTTGTGTTATGAGATGGAGCGATCGCATCATTAAAGAAATATTATATCGGGGGTCGGGGCATATTTACACTGTGCTTCCCACATCGCAGAATCAGAGATTTGATGTAAGCATAAATGACAATGCGACGAAGCGATTGCGATTGGCAAACTTTTGGTACCCGATGTAACACGATATGATTCTTGCGATGCCGATATGCGATGAATGACGTGGCTAGTCGGCGATCGGCAATTTTTAGCACATGGTGTAACAATATTTGATATGCCGATATGCGATGAAGAATGGACCCGATAACTTTATGATAAAAATTTAATAATGTATCGGACTCAAAACAACAACCGCTTTAAAGTTATGCTCCTACCATTATTGCGATTGAACGAGCGCGATATTTTTTATGAATTTGTTTTGAATTTCATATCGGGTCCGGGATTATGTGTTTATCGCAACATCGGTAAAGTCGATTATTGGCGATTCACAATAATGGAAGTATACTTCAACTGCAAAGCTCTGATATGCGAAATGCGATATGGCATATGAGTAAGATAATACATCGGAGGTATTTTATGAACAATTTGTTATCAAAAGAAATGCTAAGAACTACTTCCGATGAAATCTTATGATGCGAATGGTCTTATGATATTCCTGGAATTTCAATTGGATTTTCTAAGTGAATAAAAGCAAAATTAAAAAATGCTTAAATTCTAATGCATCACAAATAAAATTTCCCTGAGCCTATTGCAAATTTGAAATGGGTTTACTGCTTACTTCAAGTTTTTGAAAACAAATGAAAACCTGTAAATAAAATAGAACACGAATAAAAAATAAACTAAGGAAAAGAGAAACTAATAAGAGATGAGAACGAACTTGCAAATGCGTACCTGGAAGGAAATTGTTTGCGAATTTTACCTTACGAATCTTCAAATTCTTCCTTTGATTTATCAAAATTTTGACTTTGTTCAAAATCATCTCATCATTTATTCTAAATCTAAGTGTGCAATCAGCCTAAATAAAATCTGTTTATTCATGTCCAGGGAATAGAAAATTTATCAGAAATAAATATTAAGCTATGCTTCCCTTTCGAAGTGAAACAACAATTTATTACCTCTGCTCATTCCGAATTAATCTTGAGAAAAATTTGTATTGTTATAGTGACTGTTCAATGATGCCTTCAGTAAATAAAGATGATGCATTTTACAGCATCAGATAATAAACTAAATATTAGAATGAGATTAAGTCACTAATTGTGGAAAAATATCAAAACAGAGTTGAATGTGTGCACTTGGCAAAATGGACATCCTTAAGGTCAACTTTTAGCAAATTCCGAGGAAGATAATATGAACTTCATATGATTACCGTGAAAGGTTGGACTGGCTAATAATGATGGAATTAGAATTAAGCTTATCATAGACAGTCATACATTTCATGGGATAATGGGGTCATGAAGCTTTTTTATCCTCAAATCCTTACCATATAAATTTCAAAAGAAAATCTTAGAAAGAAATCCCGAAATGAAGGAAAGTGGCTTTGAGGCAATCGATACCAAGTGCAACTTTAATTGAATTTAATCAAGACATTATTCGAAATAGGCAGAGTAGAGGTATTGCTGTAAGAAATTTAAAAGAAAGCAAGAATTAAAATTTTCTGATAGGGAAAAATGTTTTTACTGAACATGTATGAGAATGGCTGATTGCTTTGATTTATTTTTAATCTACAGAACTGTTAAAACAAATTAACTATACAAAACAAACTAACTAAATTAATTCTACTCCTATTTTAACCATATACATGAAAATGACTAGGTATAGCCATATTTCCAGTGTAACCATTCTCTCATTTTTATTCCCGCGTTTATGTACAGTTCAAATGTTAGTAATAAAAATACAGATTTGACTAATCTAAGGAAAATAAATATGAAATCAGAATGTACAGTTATTGTTAGGAATTTAATTAAAATCTCTCTATCCTAAAATTTCCTTTCCAATTGACTACCAATTGGATCATAAAAATCTGGATGGATTTCTATTAAGGATTGAAAAATGTTCAAAGGAAGAGATAACAGGCCAGATTGTGAAGATGAGCTTTTAGATTTTTTGACCTGAAAAAAATTTGTTAGTGTTATGTACAAATGTTAAATCATTGACAATTTTCCTTGAAGGAAAAATTTCCAAACAATTTTCAAATGAGTCAATGAAAAATGGATGGAAGCCTTTCAAATAAAATGGCAATTTATTAATTGAATTGAATTGCTGGCCAGATTGCAAAAATACATTCTCTTTTGACATTGCCTTTGAAAAGATAGAAGCTTTTGATGAAACATTAGCATTGATATAAATTGGAATATTAATATCTTTCGATGCTGATGATTATAATATGAAACTTGAATTTCCCAATTGGGCAATGCATCAATTGAGTGTTTGATAGTAAGGTGTTCAATATGCCAGCGAAAAGTGTGAAAATTTTGCAAAATAAAATCAGAAAATAAATCTAAGTTTAAACAAAATAGTTGTGAAAGAAAAACTAAAATGAAATCACTATTTGTACAACTAATGTTACAGCACATTTGGGATCGTTTTGAAATGATTTCATTTTCACAAGGAATGGCCAGAATTATGGAATTTGAATAATTTTGAATTCCAACTTGTGAAATAGAAAACGAATTATGATTATGAATAGGAATGAGAGTTTGATCCTCACATGAATCATAAATTGGAATGTTTTCTTGAATGGTGAAATCATGAAGATAATTTGCTGCTCTAAAATGAGGATTAGTTGGGATAATTCCTAAATTGAAGTGTTCCTCATTCTCAGATGTTATTTGAATTTTCCCATGAGGATTCTCTTGAGATGTATAGAAATCAACGTCCTCAATGTCAGAGTAATTATCATAAATGACTTCACAAGATTGTCTGGAATTCCCTTTGATTTCATCCAATATACCAAAACAAGGAGGAACAAAAATCTCATGTTCATGAGTGGCAAAAGAATGATCAATTATTGTTTCTCTATCTTGATAAAAATTTAATGGTAATTCATTTAAATCATCCTCTTTAATTTCTGAAATATCATTAATACCAAGAGGGGAAAAATTACCATCATTAAAAATATCAGGATAAAGGGAAAAATGTGAACCTGAAACAATGCATTTAAAACTGTCTCTGTTCGAGAACTCTTGTGCATTATGCTCATTGTAAATTTCAGATTGCAGATCATTCCTTTGCGTGCGTATGCTTTCTTGAAGAACGCTGCTTTGCTGCTCTGATTTAGGCATTTGCTCATCATGGAGAAATTCAGAAATTTGTACAGCAGTTTGCATTTTATTTACTTTGATTGTTGCTTGTACTTGCTGATTTGCGATTTGATTTTCCGAATTTACTTCAAAGTAGCTTTCAGATTTCAAGGCGGCCTTTTCTCCAAAATTGCTGCTGTTGTCTTCTTGCATTTGATTAGAAATATCTTCTAAGCTTTGTGAAACCACTTCATCAAAATTTATTTGCACATCCAAATTGGGATTCTCATTTATATTGGAAGGGGATGGAACAAAGCTTGAATCAATTTCATATGGATTGGGAATGGTTGGAAGAGAACAAATATATTTAAATCAATCTAATGATTCTTCTTCTGTAGGTTTATCTTCGTTCTTAAATCTTAAACAATTCAAGTGAAATTGAATATGAAAATCATTAACAGACTCATTTTTAAACCTTCGTAGATATTCAATTTCTTCACTTACATGTTCATAATCGTAGCCGTCAAATTTACAAATGAAAATTGTAACAAATTGATCCCAGCTATGGATTGAGGCAACTGGAAGAGTTTTGCACCAGTTTCTGGCTTTTGCCGCAAATGTGAGAGTAAAAATTCTGCATAAAATGCCTTCATCAATTCCTTGAAAATCGTAATTTGACACATTTTGAATAAATTGAAAGACATGGTTAAAAGCAGAAGAATTTCTCTTACCATTAAACTTTTCCTGAGACAAGAGTTTTACCACTTCGGGTGGAGTATTGGAGGATGCACGTCCATGGATACAACTCCAAATTGGAAGTTTAAGAGGAGCCATCACAATAAATAAAATATTAAAATTGAAAAGACTCCAACAGACAAATTTCTCAGGCCCTCCTTCTAGCGCAAAAAATGTTGATGCCTCGAAAATCGCTGCAACAACATTGGGGGATAACCACCCGGTCCGGACCTTAAAAGCAGCTCCTTTTCCGTTTGGTGTGGTGGCTCCGACTGGTTCAACTAGGTCCAGTTACCTTTTCCCTATTGCTATTGGTTTATGATGTATCTTTACATACCAATAGACAGGGATATCAGATCACTTCTTCTTGCTGATCAGGCAAGAGAATGACCCTTAAGCTGATTTGGGTTCAGCCAAGCCACAACTAAAGTTTTGCCTCTTTGAGGAGAGGACTTAAAAGAATGTATAATTTACTCTAAATGCAAGCTTATTCTATGATGCAAGCAAAAGAAACTAATCTAAATCCTATCTTAATTAGGCAGATATAGATCTAACCCAACTAAGAGCAAGATAATTAAAGTATTGGGATTTAGATATGTCTTGTTTATAATGAATACCAAGTTAATGAAGTAGTTCAATTAACTGATATTATGGATATCAAAACACATCCTATTGAGACCAATCAACTGAAATAATAAACCAACAACATTCCCGGAAATAGTTCACAAAAATTATATTAATTATCAAATCAGTAAATCCAATAATTGAATAATGACATGTGGAAATAGTTCACAACACATTACCATTCAATAAATCAATTTTATAAGACAGATTTCTGAGTAAATAGTTTCTTAGAAATCAGATTTTAATTCATAAGAACAGAGATACCTAATAACAAGATTGAGACAAATTACCCATATTGACAATAGTGTACAAACATGAATAAAATGAGACATTCCTGTTACCATAAAAATGAAATTGATATTTAAAACAGTAGTATTAAAAATACCAATTTATTGCATCCATTTATCTGATCTTGGTCTCCAACAGTCCTTTACATTGCTTGAACTTCTGCCTTCAAAGCTAAAGCCACAATAGTGAAAACTCTGCCCCTCATACATAATCCAAGATACAAAGGAAAAATCCTCAATAATCCCCAGATCTGAGATTTTCTCTCCTCTCTCCTACAACTCTAAATTCCTATTACAGTAGTGCTTTTAGAAATCTAGCATTACAGAGGAGAGCAGCCCTTATTACATTCTGCAATCTATTACTTATACTATCTGTGAAGGAATTCTTGAGAGGAAAGTTTGGTGAAGAGAAATCTGCTAAATCCAATTGCTGGAGCATTTTCATTGATTGAAATCATTTTCTCCATATTTCTTCCACTGTTTTCCTGCAAAAAGAAATCAAGATAAATTAAAATGCAACAATAAAATCAACATGGCATTGCTGGCATTTAAATCAAATCCAATCAAATTCTATAAAATATAAATTTTCTATTGATGCCTGGGATGATTTAATTGGCTAAGAATATCTTTGACGAGTGAATCTGCAACTAGAAGAGGCCTGGACCAATGAAAATAAAACTCAGAAAAATGATTTTGTTTTCAAAATTCGGAGCTTGATCTTCTGCCTGATTTTTGACCCAATAAATGACCAAATCTGTCAATGAAATCTCCTCAGAAATATTCTCCTTGATTTTCTCTTTCCAATGAGCCGTCCTGGGTCTCATTTGGCCAAGTAAAACTCATTCTATGGGCTTCCAAAGTTGATGAGTCAATTTTGGCATGAATCTGGAAATTCTGTTGCTAGGCAAAAATCAGAATTTGAATTAAAAATCTAATCCTAAATTAGTTTCTAATTTAATTGTTAATCATTAATCTAACTAACTAATATCTAATTAACTATTTATAAACAAATTTAATCTAATTAAAAACTAATTCTAAATGATATTTAAATCTAAATTAATCAAATTAATTAATATGATTAAATTAAAATTCATTAATTAATTAATATATATTAACTAATTTAATTAATATATATTAACTAATTTAAAATATTAAAAAATTAATTTAATATATTATATTATATCTTTAAACTAATATACCTACCTTATATTACTTACCTTTCCTCACTTCACTCATACGTATGAGTGATTCGAAAACTTGAAATCAAATACCAAAGTTTTAATGCGACTTGAGTTAATGCGTCATGCTCCATCGCATCGGCGAATCGGAGGATGGACGGGATATCGGGGGTCTATAAAATATGTTGCGAATAAAACTTGCGACCCGATATCGCATCGGGGGTGGCTTATGGGGTTTTTAAAATATGTTGCGAACCAAAACTTCCGATGCGATTAAAAGCCCCGATGCGATCGGAACAATTTTTATTATATATTTTTTTTGTTTTAAATTTTAATTTAATTAAATTAATTATATAATATATTAATTAATTTAATTAATTTAAAATTTAATTTTAAACTTAAATTTTTATTTTTGTTTTTATTTTTATGAACATAAGTTTCTAAACTACAACCACTTGGAAAATAAATGAAAAATAAACTGCAGCCACTTGAATGTTTAGATTTTTGAGATTAGGATTTGATTTGGAAATTGGAGTAAATTTCTTAAATCTCAATAATTAATGATTTGGCCGCATAACTAAAAATGAAAAATGTTAGTAAGAACTCGCTACAGGTTAATATTTAAAATGAATGCCTTATTGAACTAATTTATTTACAAAATGCAATATTGTACATTTTATGCATTTTTAACCCTGGCTAGATAAATGATGAGACTTCAAAGGAGTGCCATTTTCAAACCAGTTGACCAAATGAGGCGAAACAAGCGTCAATGGGAAGCTTATAAAAAATCGATTCTAACAAGGCAATCAAAACAAGAATCGAAAGAAAATGTAAAATTAACAAAAGCGTAGGGCAATCAACTAAATAAAAATCCAAAAAGGTGTTTAGCGAAATTTTTTATAGAAAGGGTCCCCATTATTTGAAGTGAACAAGTAAAAAATGGGGGGGTTGTGTTTTTACCACAACAAGATGCAGATTGGGCAGGAAGCGTGGATGACAGAAAAAGCACTAGTGGTGGTGCATTCTTCATGGGTTCCAGATTAGTGTCTTGGTTCAGCAAGAAACAAAGTTCAATTGCATTATCTACAGCTGAAGCAGAATATGTGGCTGTTGCATCTTGCTGCACACAACTTCTTTGGATGATGCAAACATTGCAAGACATTCAAATCACTTGTACTCCACCCATCTCCATTCTATGTGATAATACAAGTGCAATTAGTATTTCAAAGAATCCTGTCATGCATTCCAAGACCAAGCACATACCTATCAAATATCATTTTCTCCGGGAACAAGTGCTTGAACAAAAGGTCAAATTGGAGTATGTTCCCTCCAAAGAACAGGTTGCTGATATATTCACCAAACCACTGCCCAGAGAGACATTTGAATACCTCAGACAGAAGCTGGGAGTAGTTGATTCATCTTCTTGCCATTAATTCTTATCTGTTTCATAGAAAAGTGGGTGTACGCGAGTTTCATGAAGCGTATCCGCGTACATACGCCGGTTTCAGTGGATATAGTCGCGTATATGTTGATTTGAAAAATATCAGTGGGACAGAGTCTGATATGGGTCTGACAGTGATCATCTGGCACAGGTTCAGGGGGAGCATATACTTCTAATAATACATTGTTGGCATTATCTTAGAAGATTTTGGTACAAATTTCACAACTGTTTTTGGTTCAAATGGAACAGGTGCAGAGGGAGATCATGGTTGCTAGTCTGGATGTGATTGACAAATGCTGTTGATGATAGTTGCTGATGACTATCAGAGTCTTGTTTTCGATATTTGTCTCTATGTCATGTATATCTTTTATTATTAAGGTCATGTAACGACCTATTTTGTTTCCCCACTATGCCTGGGATGGATGATGTAATGTTCTTATATTATATAACCTTTCGATGTGTCCCCACTTGGTTGGGAGATGGATGTATGTATGAGTCGTTGGTTATAGGAAGGTCATACTCACTTAGTTGAGTTGTAGAGTCGTGTTATTCTTTAATATCTTTGCAGACTCTACATGTGCTCAGGGGGAGCATGGACGGATTGGTACATCTAGGCATCTACAAAGGGGGAGCTTAATAAGAGATTTCAGCATGTACTTAGGGGGAGTATGGACAACAAAATGTATATCAAGGGAGAAAATATCTTGGTTTGCCCTTTGCCCTTGATGTCAAAGGGGGAGAGTGACTTGGTGTGGTTGTTGCCATCAAGTCCAAAGGGGGAGATTGTTGGCATTATGACACAGGTTTGGCGCTATGACACAGGTGTTGTCCTTGATGGCAACTCACTCAGATGACAGATCACAGTTCAAGCTCTCAGAATGAAGGAAAAGAGATATACGCAGGTTCCCTTGACCAAGTCGCGTATACACGTGGGTTCGCAGTCCAAAAGGCGCGTATGCGTATACATGCACTTTCACGCAAAGAAAAGTGCGTACATATTGGAAAACTTGGTTTTGGTCCGTGGTATTTGGTCCGTGGTATTTTGACCCATGGTATTGATCCAAGGTATCTTGAACGAAGTGTTGACCCCAGGTATTTGGTCCAAGGTATTGCTTCTAATTGGTTTTGGACCATGGTATTGAGTAAGGCCTAAGACTATAAAAAGAGGACGAGATCATTAGGCAAAGACACTCAAATATTTGAATATCTAATGAAGAGCAAGATCTAGAATACTAGTGATTGGGTTATGGTGCATAGCTGGATCTGAATCAAGGAGGAACCTGGGCGCTAGAAGAAGGATTAGTTCTATTGATGGGTCAAGATCTTAAGGCTTGAAGAGAAGTATCTTTGTGTGATTTTGATATTTTATATTTGGCGCTTGTCTTGATCTATAAATCTGATGATTTGGGTATAATTGAATAGTTGAAAAGAGTAAAACATCTTTTACAGATCTGTACGCAGGTTCACTATAGGAAAAGTGCGTATACACGCTCGTTCGGCAAGTAAAAATAGCGTATACGCAGGTTTGCCTTCATATAGTAGCGTATGCACGCAGGTTCTACATATCGAAGTAGCGTACGTCTCATAAAATATGTTTTAGCTACTTCTGTTTACTGATTGTAGTGTTCTGGGTTCTAGTTTGGGTTTTGGTACTGTTACTGTATTCTGGTTACAACTTTCAACGAAGTGATTATTTGATTCAGATTTGGTTAGTGCAAGGGAGATTGATTGATGTAGATATATTTGATGTTATTGATGGATCTAGTCTGAAAATTTATGAAACGTGGTCCCTGGAAGAAAAGAGAAGGTTGTAGCCTTCTGTAGGTTAGCACCTACGTACTAGTACATCAGCTAGTACAAGAGCTAAGGGGGTTGTAGCTCCCTTCCAGGGGAAGCTGGAGAACGAGAGAAGGTTGTAGCCTTCTGCAGGTAGAAGCCTGCGTACTGGTATAAGACTGCACTAGTACAAAAATATTGTAAAAAGAACTTTCTTATTAAAAGAAGATAAAGACAAATTGCAACAGGTGGTTTTCACCCACATTGGGTTTCCACCTTATATATTGTGTTCTTATGTGTGATTGTTTGCTCTGTTTTTACTGTACTTGTTACTGCTTATATGGTTCTTATACATAGATTAAAGATCAACTGACTAAATAATAAGTTTACAAAGTGTACGCTGGTTGCTCTAAACACAGTTGCGTACATACGCAAGTTTCATTAACTGAAGTAGCGTATATAAATCTATTTATGGAAATGAAATATTGTTAAGTTGCTAATACTGATTCACCCCCCCTCTCAGTATTATTTCCAACATATTTAGAATTCTCATTTTCATAACATGAATTGAAATTGTGCATAGATTACATTTTCATAGTTTTCAAGCAAATTGTGCATATATTACATTGCATGGTTTGGCACTTAGGGCTTTGAATTACATTGGAAAATTATAAGTGGTGCATTATGGAGTTAATATTTTAAAGAAGAACCTCTCTCCTTACTTTAGCTAGAATTCATCGAAATGAAAAGATCACAATATCATGTTCGATTGCATTAAAGTTTTGAGTCAGGTCATAACACCATCAGTTTCACATCCATTTACCCATTGAGTAAGTAACAACTAAAAAAAAAATATAGCGCTAATAAAATCAATTAGAATTTTTATTATTTTAGGGCTCTTTCCACCTACATTAGATCAGGTTGTAGGGCTTTGGAATAGGGAAGTGAGTTAACTTTCCAAAGCTGAAAACAAACACTAGAATATTGCAGTAGGGAGTAAATCCATTTATTATAGTTTGGCTCTAGGAAGCTCCCCTAACAAAGGAGTTAAGCATGAGACCATATCGAAGCCAGTGGAGTGATCGACCCCACTTCATTTGTTACGATAGAGTGATTTACACGTATTAAAAATGGTGCCGAAAGGTACTTAGGAGTCACTTGAAAAAAAACCTCAAATTAACCATGTTGAGGAACTTTCAAGGGGATTGAGCTTTTTTACTCTGCCCTTGCATGTATGTTCGATCTGCGACTATTCCCTTAGGTTAAATTGTCATAAGTGGTAACCTTCGAGACCATAATCTTAGGGCTATTACCCAAGGTGACAGTGGAGGGAAAGTCTTTGTTGTACCCGGAGCAGATGTTGGCTAGAATCACTTGGACCTTTTTGGAGGGTATTCTTCACTCGAGATGGCATAAGTGAAGTTACTTGCACCAGATCGTGTTCATTAAGCAAGTTGTCAGCGTAATTGGTTCCACCTGCTCTATATTTATTCACTTTTCACATTGATCTCTGCGACGTTGGATTTCATCACCAACAAGTGATTTCGTTGTGAAAAGTTTATTTGCGTGGATTGAGTCCTTGGATTTACTAGTGTGTGTTATTTGCTTGTTTTTACTTTTTACAGACCTTAGGTGTGGATTGTGAATATTATTTAAATTCTCAATAAAACTTATTTGAGTTGAATCTAATGGCAAAATTTTTGGAAGTTACCGATCAAGGAATCCCTGTTAATGAGAATCCTAGTCCTTTTCCTTACTTTGTAAATGTTGGTCCTCCTTATATGGCTACATTGTCACTTCCTAGATTCACGATAGGTTTAACGGTGTGGTTGTTTTCAAATTCTTTATTCCCAAATACTCAAATTGTACCTCATCAACCAAGTTCACCATCTCAACATCACCAACCTCATGTTGACCCTTTAGCTTCTTCATCCAACATGTCCTCCTCCCTTTCTTCTTTGTCACTTGGTAAAAGCCTTGATGCTAGTAACCAAGTGACTGAGAAACCAACATTATGTACAAAAAATATTTATACTCCAACATAAACTAGCTAAACCAACATTATGTACAAAACTAGATGTGGACTTCATATCGTTTGCCTAGCTAGCCTAATTAGAACTAATGTATCCCACTAATTCCAATTTGTCTTTGTGTTGGGAATCTTTGAGTCCCAAACTTAATGTTCTCCTCGACTATTTTAAAATTCTTTTAACTACGTTGTCATGTCATTTTTTGGGATCTTCCATATAATTGAATATTGTACCAATCACATAACAAACATTATATATAGTGATGGTAAGACAATCACATTAATTACAAGTTTCCCATATAGGTTTGTATACATTGTTTTCCCTTTAACAATATTGCTAAGTTTTTCTCCAAATTCAATAGGTGTGTCACAAGCATTATAATCTTCCAACTAAAATTTCTTGAAGACATCACTACTTACATTGAGAGTGGAACATTCCTTCCAATTTTTTTTCATAACCCCATACCAAGGTAACAATGCAAAACTTTGAGGTCTGTCACCTAACAGATTTGGAGTAGGGCCTTCTTCATTGCTTTAATATCAATGCTAACATTACCTCTCACAAGTGAATCACCAAAATACAAATGATTGGTAATAATCATCCAATTATAGTGGTTTTCGCATATAAATTTGAATCCACATCATAGTTTTAAAATATCGCTTCTTTCAAATACTCATCAATTTGTGCATACCAATCTCTAAGTTCTTTGCTTCAACTCAACTTATAAATAAGGTTCTCTACACTAGGTCCCATGAATCTAGGGCGTTGTTCCATGAAAACTTCTTCATATATCCACCCATTCAAGGAACAATTTTGACATACATCTAATGAAAAGTCAATATATAAATTGACGTAATAGCAAACATAATTCTTATGGTTGTCATATTAGTTTCAAGTGCAAAGGATTCTTCACGATCAATGCATTACTTCTATGTATAGCATTTGGCTTCCAACTAACCATTACACGTATAGACATTACCATCAAACTTATTCTTAATTATGAATATCCATCTACAACCAATTTCGTTTTTATGTGGCAACTCATTTAAACTCCAAGTTTTATTCTTCGAGCAATATAATCAATTTCCGACAACATGGTATCCAATTGTCAAGATTGTGTTATATTATTTGCATGGTTATCTCCATGCATTATTTGTATGCATTGGTGGGTGGTGTCATAGCCTCCCCCCTCCCAACGATTCAAGGGCAAAACCTCACAATTTTCTTTGGCATGTTTTGTGTTTTTCAATTAATGTTTTTTCGACCCATTGTAATTTAATCCTAGATAAGGGATTAACATTATAATATAAATTTGGTTAAAATATTATGTTTCTAAATATTGTGAAATACCTAAGTAGTGTATTATGCATAGAAAAGTTAAGGGAACGAAGAAAATAAAGAAGTGACTCTAAGTTGAACCATTGGTTTTCTTTATGAAGGGTTTTTAAGGTAAATCTCTGTGCATTGTGAGTATGCCATTATTGTTCTTTCTATTTTGCTCAAGAAATTTTATGCATTGTTTCACTTAAAAGATTTAAAACTCACATCAACCACTCATATTTCTTTGTCACCTATTCATAGATCCATTATTCTTCCCTGCTAATAACTTCAGTCATCATTGCATAGGGTATGACCCCAAGGGAGACATATATGAGGTTAAATGTACATGTAATTTCTAAATGTATATGTAATAGGGCTGGCCTAATAAGAGAGGGGCCATGTTTTCATTGTGTGAATAGGTATATATAAAGAACATATAGTCATTAATGAGGACATGATTTGAATGTATGAATATATTCAAGTATTTGGAGATCACTCTCCTATTTTGAGGGGTCATACCAACATAATTGAACACACATGATTTCATTTGTTCACTTATTCTAAGCCCACTTTCCTTTTTGTGCCCTCTTAATCTATTTATGTCTTCTAGTCTTCACTCCTTTGGACACTCTAGTTTTTTCATTGGAATCTTCAAGTGCATTCACCAAACACTTGGTGTCCTCTACACACCATTTGGTTATTTAGTATTCGATGCATATTTAAGGAATTCAAGGTTTTCAAAGGTGCTAATAAAAAATACAAAAAAAAAAATCAGTTTTTTCAATTCTTTAAACCGAGTTGAGAAAATTGAGATATATTGTGATTCCATTTCTTCTAGCCAATGTTTAGAAATAAATAAAGCTCATTCCTTGCCATCCCCAGTAGTTTTCACATATCACATCTTGGCATATTAATTGGAAAGAGTGAGTTAGTGCTATGTCCCAAATGGCATTGTTCTTATGCTCCACAACTACATTATGTTTTGGTGTGTAAAAGGTTGTGAATTGCCTCTTAATACTATGATTTATGTGGAATGAATAAAAATTTGTTAGATTTGTATTATTGATACCTATAAGATCTTGTAGCCTTTAAAATGTACAACTTAGTTTTTGTTTCAGAGCCTTCCATTCTTTGAAAATTTCAAATTTCTTATGTATTATCTTAAATACGTACTTTTTTGGTATACTCATGAATCCACGCAGGTTAGTATGTGCCAATTTAAGTCCCAACCTTGCCTGACAGTTTGCTCACCACAAATACAAGCTTCATAAATTAGAATTAAACTACAGAAAATGAAGTGTCCATGCCTCAAATATCATGGGTTTTTATAATCATTTGTTGTTGGCAAAATGCACTTAGCACCATTTTTGTTTTCTTTTGAATATAAACAATCTTCTTCAAAACCTTGAGCTAGGAGTGCATATCCTTTCTAAAGTTCCTTTATCATACACATTCCATCTTCAATTTTAGCTTCTAGATTTAGTTTATTCAATGGATTCATATGCAATAGATTCTTCTTCAGTCTATGTATGTGTACTGTTTCTCTAGTATCACACACCTCATCCATATTTAGCAACACAAATACATCATAGTTTCCAACCATCTCCAAGTTTATGCCATTTCCAAACATCATATCTTGCTACACAAATGGCTCAAAATTGCCAAACCAATAACAAATTCTAATCATATTTCTAGTCATGCCAAAATCCATGTACTACGTATCCTTCATGGCCTCTATCACAACAGGTAATGTACTTAATGCACCTTTCTCAATGTTCTTATACGAGTTCTCCTTCTCTATCACATTAGATAAATGCTTCTTATTTTGCTCACACTTGCTAGAAGTATTACATATAATTTCCTTGTTACAATAGTGACAAATATCATTCCATTTGAGATTTGTTAGCATTCTACAAATTTTCTTCACCAAAATTCATCTACTCAAATTTCTTATTCTAACCTTTCTTCTCTGATGTTTTCATAATGAGTGGTTTATTGAATTTTTACCCCTTAACCTATTCAAGTGTTGATCTTCTTGAAGCAACTTACCACCAAGCTTGTCAAGTAAGATTTTCTAGGCTATCTTTGAGACATTCAAATTGGGTACAAAAGTTAGAAATATTTCATTTAAACCCATTGATTGCTAAAGCAACCAATTCTTTGGATCCAATATATCACCATCAACAACTAGCCAATCTCATATTTCTTATATGGGATAGCATAATAAATAACATTATCATTCTCATCTAGTTGGTTACATAAGTAGAATGCTCTCAACTTATTTGAGGTCTTGCATAGATTTTGTTATGTGGTCCATACAATGTGCAAACTCTTTAGGTTCTTGATTTAAGGAATCATGCGATCTACCATAATTTTTTTTTATGATAAGTTGCATGTCTTCATCACATGCCTCAAAATTTGCTAAATTTTCAAGATCGATAGGAGGTAGTTCTTAACTTTTACTATCTTCAATAATCTTTATTTAATTAATGCATATTGTATCCAGAATTTTGAAATGGAGCAATGCTTTCCATTCAACTTGATATCTAGTAAGGGAATGCTTGAAGAATAAATGTCATTCTCCCCCTTGCTTGATAATCTCCAAAATCTTTTTACTCTAACACAAATTTATAGATTTCCATGATCGAATCACATTGGGCTTCGATACCATGTTGGAAAGGATTTGTTGTACATGGTTGAACACTTGTGCAACACTTGATCCTTTTAGGGACATGCTTACCAACTGTTGTGCACTCTAACAAATGCTTATGACTTCAACAAATTATACCACTATGTTTTTAGGCTACACAACCCATTTAGTGAAGTATGGCACATTGAGTTCTTTCCATTGAATTTAAGCTCAAGCAACACATGCACTAGTTTGTAATAATCATTGCCCAATAATGTTAATAAGATTGTTGCATCTAGGTTAACAAATTTCTCACATGTCAACATATATATTTTAGAGAAACTCTTAAGTGTACCAACCATCACAACAAAATAACTCACTAAAGAATGTTCATAAAAACCAAATATTGTTAATTGGAAAACTACAATAATGGAGTTACATAAGGTACATCATTGCATCTAGGGAAACAATACCATTTGCATTATGATGCAGGAGCATCCAGCTAAGGGCATCATGACTGGGTGTTGGTCTCAGCCAAGAAGGACAAGTTCAAAAACTTTAATTTCATTTACGTTTGATGAATAAAACAGTGTCTAAGAATTAGTTTGTTTTATTATTAATTAGTTAAGAAGCATTAGAAATAGTACAGTTAGGGTAGTGTCATAACAGTTACATTGTTTTGTCATTTTCTTAGTCTATCTTACAGATGTCTGTTCATGAACAAAAAGTATAATATTGTAACTCCTACAATACAAGAAAACCCAACAAGATTATCAACTATGTAACTACAAAGGGTAACTGTATGGTAACCGAGAACAGTTTGAGTAACTGTTCCAGCACAATATAAAAATCAATGTAATACAATCATGGAGGGGTTCAGCACATGAGAACATAAATATAATACAGAGAATAATTTCTTTCATCCAAGAACATTCGAGTCCATTTGTAACAGTTCACTGTAATATTCATTTACTTTTCCCTTAATCATTGAGTAAGCTAAACTAAGCAAACATTGTGCATTCCTATACTTTCCTTTTATTTTTCTTTCTTAAAGAACAGAACGCAGACAAAGAAATTGCACGAGTATTTTCCAGCACGAAGACTAGCCATCAACATACAGAGTTCACGAATGAAAGCCAAGCACATTACCAACAGTTCGACCAAGAACGAGAATATAAACGATGAGCAACAAAACCCAGGATAGAGGTAACAAAGTATAACCAAATACATTGTTATTTCTTTTCATTCCAACAAAAAAAGAAAGATATTTGTATACATATAACAGTCCAGGGATAACCCTTCAAACGAAGGAAGAACCAAACAAACTAGCAGAACCATAAGGGCGAGGGTTTTGGACGGCCATCCTCCAAATAGTGTTTTACAATTACAAAATTGCCAGAGCACAAACGAGGGTTTGTACAAGACTAACCCAGGTCGCATAGCGACAACAGAGAAGTTCAAGTGGATGAGGACTGGGACTCTACCCAGCGAATTGACAAAGACCAACTATTAAAAGCAAATTGATAACAGTAGCAGAGCCTACTGGGACAAGCCGTAGCTCTTACATCAACCACGCCAAAGAACGAACCCCCAACCTGCGCAAGCAAAACAAGGCAACATTGTCAGCCCAAAGGTCAATGGAGTGAAAGGCGAGAAGAAAACGAAGAGTAAGGAATTGTATGTACAGTGAACAAATTGCTTACTTGGAGGTTTAGTCGCGCGGAAAGAATGCAAGCCCACTGAGTCACAATCCACGGTGATACCCTGAAACCAAGGAGCCATTTTTGTTAGAACCGAAGGAAGACAGAGAGGGAAAATGAATCATGGAGAGATAGCATACTTGAAGAGAACTGCGAGCAGAGGAGACCACCGTGACTGTGACTTGTAGCATGCAAACCCATTAACCAAATTCAACAACCATAAGAACCTCAATAAAATGAGAACAGTGGAGCAGAAACAAGTTTAGCAATCGAACAAACAAAGACAGTATCCATTCTCTTACACAGACAAGCAGAACCGTCACACTGCCCCCAAGGAATCGAGCAACGAAGCCACCAGAACAAACGAAGGTGCCATACCAACAAGCGGCACAACCAATAGCTGGGCGCACGCAAAGCCCGTGGCTCACCTCCATACATTTGCAACACTAAACCTCACTTCCAGACCAAACCCTCAGCACAGCAAAGTCACAAGAGCAAAAATGAAGAAATGACATAGAAGGCAGGGTTTTGGCGTAAACCAAAGAGCGGGAAACAGTAACCGAGGTAAGTACCGCCAGCATAGCAGAATTGAAGTCTGTCATAAATGCCAACCAACACAATCTAGAACCATCCTATGATTAAACCCTAATCACAAGTGTTAAGTCCCAAATCATTCTTTAAATCATTTAATTGTTGATTAGCGCAGTCATATATTATTGTCGACCATTATAGTGTGGAATTGCAGGCTGGTCCCATCACATTAATTTATAACACTAGGACTCACAATAAACATCACGACCTCTAAATCACCACAAATACCTCTATAACCAATGACTCATAATGATTTATAATTTTTGGGAGTTTATCGAAGCTCTTATATCTATCTCACTTAGATCCATCATATATGATTTTCTTATTTTTTAACAGTGCCATTGCACATATAGAATTACAATGATCAAGTTTATTTCTGTCAAACACTAACTACCTGATTGCTTTTCTTATTTCAAGGATATAAATTGAGGTTGATGATGCTATCTCCTAGATGTTCTGTTACCATGTTTGACTCTAAATTGTTCATCTTACAGAGTAGGAAATTATAAAGTCAAAGGAGACCAATGTTAATTTTTCAACTATTTGACATTTCAATTAACTAGTTGGGATCATCTTTAAGGGTTGTCGAGTTCAATTACTAACCCTTCTCGAGCTAATGTATAATCATGTAATAGTAACCAAATCAAATGTATGTGTTGACTTCATTTCATGTGTTGGATATCTCTTTTGCTATCTCCATATTCCTAAGAAATCTTAATTGGATATACACAAGGGTCATTGAACTTTAAGCCATTCCACTTAAAGGCTTTTCAAGTTTTTATGTTTGGGGCTAAAGATGTCTTTGCCTTTGAGCAAGAAGCTCCCATGTGACCATAGTCAAAGCAAAAACTACAACCAAATGCAATGAGTACATAGTACAAGGGTTGGGTTTAGGTTCAATGGCCACATTCTAGTGGAATGTGATCAAAAAGACCTTTACTTAAATCTACATAAATACACTCCATGTTGTAGGTAGTAGTAATAACAATTATAATCTATTTTCAAAAATATCAAATTATTGTAGATTGATAAACACTAGTTTCCATCCAATAAAATGATTGTACAAAAAAAAGATTACTAGTAAATAAGATAGTTTCACAAAAAAAATAAAAATTGCTAATAAAAATTAAAATAGTAAAAAAACAATAAATTATGGATATTGAGTAAACCATTTTTTGAGTGTAAAAGTTGAGTAAATGTTTGCACCTCGAGAGATTTGATCCCTTTCGGTGCTTGATGGAATTTGGCTTAATAAATTTGTTAAACATCTAATTATTCTAATAATTGTTAACATGCTAAATACGTCTAAGATTAATCTGGTCTTTAATTTTAAATTTTCTTAGCTGCCTCATTTTGCTGAGTTGATTGAGATTGTTAATAACTTGAATGATGAAAAATAATGAAATAAAAATTTTGAAAGCAAAATGACAATGTAACAATGTTAAATGATAGATAATGTGAATAATAAGAATGTAGTCAATTACAAATAGTCTTCATTGTGATCAATCTCAAACTATTTTCTTCTATTGTTCTTATTGTCACACCTATTAATTTTGCCATCTTTTCATATGGATCATATGAAAAGGGTGGTTGAAATCATAGACCATTCAAATCTTTAACTCGAGCTATTGTAGTAAATGTCATACCTTGTCTCTCTTACTCTCCGATATTAATAGTAGATTTCTCTGAAGTCAATGATTGTGACTTATGTAGTATTAAATCCCAAGTAAGTTTCAATAGTAGTTGTTTTTTATTACCTCGTTTGAATGCAAAGTGACTAATAATGTTGAATGATGGAAAATGGGAATAATAAGAATGTAGCCAATTACAAATATTTTACAATTTCAAGAAGCAAACATTTCAGGTAAGTGAATATTTTATTTAAGATGAAAATTCAAGTATTTTATTTATGGTTGAATTATTGTAACACATAAATCAATGCACATTGTTAGCAATTTTTTGTAATTGCACTAAAATCAATGCACATTATTAATCTAATTATTTTGAAATTAATGTACATCGTACATCTAGTTACATAAAATTTGGAATCAAGATCTACACTGAAATCAATGCATATAGTGCAAACACTTAAATATGATTAGAAATCAACATCGACATAATTTGAAACAAATGCATCTAGTAGAAGCAATCAAATAGGATTTGAAATCAACATCTACACTAAAATCAATGCATCTAGTGCAAACAATCAAATAGGATTAGAAATCAACATCTATACTGAAATCAATGCATCTAGTGCAACTAATCAAATAGGATTAAAAATCAACAACTACACTAAAATCAATGCATCCAGTGCAATTAATCACATAGGGTTAGGAATCAACTTCTACACTGAAATCAATGCATCTATTTCAGTGAATAACATTGTCTCTCTTTGCCCCCCTCTCTATGTCTTTATCTTCTTCCCTCTTTCTCTCCCCGCCATTTATATCTATATCTCCCTCTGTCTCTCTATCTCACCCACAAACACACACACACACACAATCCCTTGTCATCCCACCCTCTCTCTACGTCTTTCTTGTTCCATCCCTCTCCCCCCTCCAATTCCATCTATCTCCCTCCCTCTCTCCTCTTTTCTCTCAAGTCCTCTCTCTCTAATCCAATCCAATTATTTTGGAGGGAGAAGAACAACCCTCAAAATATAGTTAACCAAGTATCTCCAATTCCACTTAAACTGAGGTCATAGTGTAATTATTATTATATTATTTATATAGAATTATTTGAACAAATGTCTCCAATTCTATTTAAAATAAAATTATGATATAATTATTATTAGGCCGATAGGCCTTCCTATGCATCAACAATTGTCAACCTATTTACCCTGCTCCGTTCGATCAGATGAGATACTTTCAACCGTTGATTTGAAGGGTGGTTTCTGCTACCGATTTTACAGCCAGTTGTTACGCATTTTACGTCGGAGTTCCAGGACACCACTTAGGTGCAGCACAATCCCAAGTCCAGGTGCATGCACTTGTCTGCACAAACTCCTCCCTCTACATTTGACAAGGTTTAGAGGTTAGTATAGCGCCGTGTATATATTCGCGCAAAAATCCAACTGCTCCTTTTTCTATAGCAACACGGCAAGACCCGAGCGCAATTCGATTTGGGTCTGTTCTCAGCCTGCAATTCTTGAGGGGGGTCAAAATTTCTCAGAGCTCATGCGCTTTGTTAATGGATTTTCAGTCCAATTCTCAATGTAAATTCAACGCATCTTTTTCATCTTTGTACATCAAATCCTTCAGACAAAAGCAAAATCGACAATAGCAATCCAACGACTCTGTTTTTCTGAAATCCTGCGCGTGGTTTCGGGAGCTCTGGAAGTACAGACGGGTGGCTTTGAGAGTTCTTTAGCCAGGTATGGCATTGAAATTCTATGCATAAGATCCTCATTAATGAATGATCTGTTTCCCTTTATCTTTAGTCGAAGGAGTAAACAGTAGACCCCCCTTTTTTATCTTGCTTTGGACGGAAACCCAAAGGGTTTCGATCCCGTGATCTCCTTATACAGACCCAACAATACTTTTCTCGGCGGGTAAGTGCTCCATGATGGGCACTAGTGGTGCTCCCAAGAGGTCCATCCGATCACTGTGGCAAAGAGCTAAGGTTCCAAGATGGGCTTCCTTTGATGCCCAATAGCGGGGTGGTGTTCCTAAGGCTGACGTGGACCCTTTCCCACCTATTCCTCCAACCTCATCCTCTTCTAATCATCTCCATAGAAAGCCAAGTCAGGGTTCTGTTATGGACAAGAATTATCTGAAAGATAGAATGATGTCTCGGATGTGGTGCGGCACGAAAATATTTCCTTTATGTCTCCAAATTCTAGAGGCAAACCCTGGAAAGGATTTTCTCAATTAATAGAAAAAGTTGTTGTTAGGCCAGAGAAATTGATTGATCCTTATCCTAATACAACCTTGGCTAGCACTGCTATGCTGCAGGGCGTGACAGATGATGCAAATCAGAAAAAGGTTGCAGTAGAAAAACTGAAGGCCTTGTATGGTTGGGCTGATGAGAGCCTGATAGAGGATGTTTTAGTGGCTGTTAATTATGAGCTTGAACAAGCCTCTGCTTCCCTGGAGTCTATGGCTTTGATGATGTTGCTGGAGAATTCAGATCTCTCTGATGCATCTGAAGCTGTTGAGAATTCTCTACCTGATCAGAGTTTTGAAGGAAGTGGCCCTCTATTGCCTGAGTCCTTGGGTTTTGAAAATTTACATGTGACAGTTGCAAGAGGACACATGCCAACTACTCCCCCTGAGCCAGAATGGGAGGAAGATGATGTATATTTGAAACATCGAAAGGAATCATTGCGGATGCTCAGGTATATTTTGCCAGCATATTTCCATGAAGTCCATTGAATTTTTTTAAGGTGATCATTACTGATAATTGGGAAGGCATGAACATATATTATCATCGCTTGTTTTCAAGCAGGGCTGCAAATTGACATTCAAGGGAAGCTGAAAGAGCTTATTTACGAGGCGATCACAGCAGATGAAAAGGCCTTGTTAACTAAACAAAGGGTAAAAAAGAGGCAGAGACAGGCCAACAAGGATGTAAGTTCCACGATATCAAAAGAGAAGCACTCAAGTCTTGGTCCAATTCGCTCCTCTCCCCAGTTTCATGTCGTTTCCAATTGTGATAATCAGCAACCGCTTGGAAGTTTGCAGAGTGTGGAGATTAAGAAGAATGAAGAGAATAACGGAACTTGTGTGGCAAATACAATCACGGGAAGGATTTCCAGAAAGGTAATGCTATCCTCACGTTATCTTTTCAATTGGCCCCTTTAAATTTGCAAAGTCACAGTTCATGCCTCAACATATTATAAAACATTTTTAATCATTTTATTAACACTATTTTAAGTACCTTTTACTTTCCATGGAGTAATCTTTGCTGCTTCTAGAAGCTGTTAAATTCTTTTTCTACCTGAAAGGAAGAAATACGGTCATTAATTAATGATTTCCATCTGAGTATGTATATAACATAGTCCGCAAACCATATAGTGCTCTAAGACATATTCCTGTGTCCTAGAATGGCTTCAGAGGTTCCCCTCGCATCCAACGTCCATCAACTTTTCCTTTGACCACTCAAAGTTGTCTATGACTGGTGTAAATGCTGAAAATACGGATAAATAGCAGAACACTGAAGGGATTCGTGGTGATTTTGGGTTTTCTTATCATTATGAAGTATAATTGTAATGTTTAGTTTTTAGGGTGTCTATTTTTCTATTCATACAAAAAATGTTTTAGTCTGAGGTTCCACTTACTCAGGTGACTTTATTATTGGTTTTGGGATGGCTAACTTTATTTAATTGTACTTTTGCTATGTAACAGGGAAAAAAGCAACCTCAAACTACAACAGAGGAACCCGAATGTACTGTTGTGTTAACAAATCCTCTGCAGGTGAAAAATTTGTTAAATGATACTACCAATGAGCATCATCTCAAAGAAGCCAAGGAAGGGCCAGAAGAGAATGGCTTTAACGGTACTAAAAATCATTCCAAGGTAGCATCGATAGGGCCAAACAAGAATAAGCATTTATTGAATGATGATTGCGAAAATATTACTGAACCAACTATAGAGGGCCTAAAAGATCATGGCTCTAACAATGAAAAACTTGCTTCAGATAACATATCATTGGATGGAAAAAGAATAAAAAGGCCAAAGATCATGGATCCTAACCATGTGGAATCCTCATCTATAGAAAATGATGCCTGTACTTCATTAGAAACACTTGATGGAAGCTTACGCAGTAAAAGGACTTCGAAAGCGGCCACATCAAAAGCAAAGTTGACAAAGAAAAGTAGAAGTCCAATCCATCTGGAAAAATCTAATGGAGGATATAAAACAAAATGTCAGTCCCCTGACACGAAAATGATCCACTCCCAAAAAGGTAATTTAGAAATTGATATGTTGGTCACCCCAACAAGTTATCTATCTTCCCTTGGAAACATCATTATGAAAGTAGAGAGAAGTTAACAACATTCCCTTTGTAGGTGAAGATTCAAGAAAATATAGCGTTATTGCTGATAACAACCTGAAAGCACAAGCACGGGATAGCTTTGAAAAACAGAAGCAGGCATATAAAACTATTGTAGTGCGATCATCACCCCGTCTTAGGTCACTACAGTGAACTTGTTCCTAGAACTAGTGGCATTTGGGACATGAGGAAGTGACTCAGCTACACAAGAGGAGAACATGTGCAGGCCGTAAAAGAATTGCTTCAGTGAGTCATATTATATGCAAGATCATGTTCAGTTTGATGTTTATTTTGATGATGTAGTTACTCTTGAAGCCATGATAATATTTTAATCAGCACATGTTTATGGTGACGATTATGTAGGCAGGCTTGCTTTGCAGGCAAAGCAAAAGGCAAAGCTGCAAGAGCATTATCACTAAATAGTGTGCTGATCTAATCTTCTTCTGTAAGAGCAGAACAGTTTCTTTGAGTAATCTTCATTTTGCTATAGTGTGTTTTATGAGTGGGAATAATTGAGGTATTAGAGATTAGTGGTGGGGAGGAGGGGGATAAACATCATAATTTTCAGTGTTTAAAGAACAAAATATATGGTGGTGGCCAAACATAATCCCTTAGTCATTAAAAAAATCCCTTAGATCAGAGATAAAATAAGATTAAAGCAACAGAACGGAGGCATGCATAACTATCATGGGATTTTTTATTTTTATTTTTTTTGGTTCTGTAAAACCAAATAGGTTAATAGAGTAGTTTAAGTGGCCAAACCTCAAAGAGCATCTTTATCTTTGACATGCAAACCATTTCCTCTTCTAGATTTTCATTTCAATCAGAAACAAAAATGTATTTTTTGTTTTTTTCAAAATAAAACTCGGGAGGAGAAAGGCTTTTATTTCGTAACTCACTTTGAATATATAGAGAAAATCCCATGCCATTTCCATTTTGATAAGTGAGATGAAGTGAATTCATTCCAGTCACCTTGAATAAAAATCATTGTCGGTATCTCCTTCTGCACCATCACCCTCTGCGATATTGTCCAAAATGTTTCCGAGTTCAATCTGCCCAATGCAATTGTGCTTAATGCTAGGTTTGTCCATGCAAAAATACACCTGTATGGGCTTCATGCAGTAGAAGCGGTGCAGACCTTGGAATTGCAATTGGAAATGATTGAATACAATACTTCTGCCCCATCTGGTCTAGGAACAAACCAACAAAGCAATTTCAATACAGAGCAACAATCTTTGGGATTATTATCCTTGCGAACTTGGAGGCCATCTGAACTTCAAGTCATAATAGGTAAGAAGTTACTTCACTGTTTCATTTGAAATCAATTGTTGGTTGTTCTAAAAATTTGCAAGATACTGTCACAAGGGAAAATATAGAGCAATTGGACAAGTCCTTATATTGGAAATATGCAAGGGAAAAACAATTATATCAATGAAACTGTGATTTCTTGTTTTGTCTGTTGTCAAATTTTGATGTGACTAACTATAATCTAGTGATGAGTATCGGATAATGTGACTGACTATAATCTAGTGATGGGCATCGTCTGATTATGGATATCAGATTCCTATCTCAGCAAATATACAGTTTCAAACACTCTGTTTTGCTGTTTTATGCTATATTTGCAAGATTTTGTCACAATCTGCTATATTTGCAAGATTTTGTCACAAGGAAAATATAGAGCAATTAGATAAGTCCTTATATTAAAATATGCAAGGGAAGAACAATTGAATCAATGAAAATGTGATTTCCTGTTCTGTCTGTTATCCGATATGATGTTAGTCCAATCTAGTGATGGCCATCATATGATTATGGATAGAAGATTCCTATCTCAGCAAAAATACAGTTTCAAATGGTATATGTTTTGCTGTTTTCTGCTCTATTCGCTAGATATTGCCACAAGGGAAAATATAAAACAATTGGATAAGTGCTTATATTGGAAATATGCAAGAGAAAAACAATTATATCCATGAAAATGTGATTTCTTGTTCTATCGGTTGTCAAACATGATGTGACTGAGTCTAATCTAGTGATGGGCATCATCTGATTATGGAAAGCAGATTCCTATTTCAGCAAAAATACAGTTTCAAACAGTATATGTTTTACTGGTTTCTGCTCTATTTGCAAGATATTGCCACAAGGGAAAAGATAGAGCGATTGGACAAGTCGTTATATTGGAAATATGCAAGGGAAAAACAATTATATCCATGAAACTGTGATTTTTTGTTGTCTGTTGTCCAGTATGATGTGACTCCATCTAATCTAGTGATGGGCATCATCTCATTATGGATAGCAGATTCCTCTCACAGCAAAATATAGTTTCATATAGTATATATATGCTTGTTGTTTTGTGTTATATTTGTTAAATGTTTATCATCCTTATATGTAAGTTCATCTCTTTGTATTTTTTGCTGTTGCAGGAGTTGTTCATCTCTTTGTATTTTTTTCTGTTGCAGGAGTTGGAGTCCACAGTCGTGGTGGTGCTGCTCTTCCTATTGCAATTAAAAACTTTCTTATTGATAAGGGGTATATATTCATCTCAGACTTTTAGCATGAATTATCTTGTATTAGTGCTTTCATTGAAATTAACTGCATGTGGTTCAGCTGTATTTGCATTGATCGTATTATCTTAGACTCTTATTGAACTGTGCCTGATTTCATTTTGATTAAACTTCTAGAATGAATAGGGAAAATTAGATATCCACCATGCACATTTCCTTACATCAAATCTAGCCAGTTATCATATCTTCTCAGCAGTCTATGACTTTGGAAGTTTTGGGTGGATAAGAATGTCTTTAAAAATGTTTTGATAGTTTGCTTAGCATATCTATTGGACCGTGCAGGTACAAATTTAGTGAAGCTAGAGCAGGCGTGATTGTTGTTCGCCCTAAGTTTCGCTACAATTAGATTCCTCTTTTTAACTACCCAGCAGTTTGTATGTACATTAAAATGAGCGAGATGAAGAGAATGGTCATTGGTGCAGCATGTTGTCTGAGACAGGCAGCTCAGTTTCGACCTCGAATGAACAGAGTAATTACTCTTATTCTCTTTAGTTGCGTATATATGTTTCAGTTTCTGATCTTATGTCAAATTTAGTTGCTTGAAGACGTTTCCTTTCCTGTGAGGAGTTAGTGCTAGAATTGTTTTTTCCCATAACGAAGAAATTGTTTCATTAATTGGTTACTGTGTTGAAGAGAAGGAGTACTTTTTGGTCTACAACTTGTTACTGAGAGGAAGTCTGGAAGAAACTCTTTATGGTATGTAGTATGCCAATTTTCATGCATTTATCATGTTACGTCCTTGGAGATTTTTATTATTTTTTAGTGTTAAGTGTTGTTCCCAGTTCTCAGAAAAAGTTGGGTTATAGGAGGAAAGGACAAGCCACAGGCTCATTGGAAAGATAGGTTGAAAGTGGCCATTGGAATTGTTGAAGCTTTGACTTATCTGCATGAAGGTTGTTCTCATCCTATCATCCATAGAGATGTGAAATCATCTAATATTTTGCTTTCTGAAGACTTTGAACCTCAGGTATCTTGATCTCTGTGAGAGAAACAAGTTCTCAAGCTTCTGTTGAATTGTTTGTATTTTTTGGTTGGAGATGTTATAATAAGATTTTCTTGATCATCAACTAGCAAATCATCTTTCGATGGATCGTTAACTAAAGATATTCTGTGAATAGTTGTCAGATTTTGGGCTGGCCAAATGGGCTTCAACAACATTTGCATATATCACATGTAGTGATGTTGTAGGTACATTTGGGTAAATATCCATTTCTTTCTTTACACCAGCTCTTTCCTTGGGAAAATAAATGTCATTTATAATCAAGACTTCATAAAACTAGCTGCTATCATATTTCAGGTATCTGGCTCCAGAATATTTCATGTATGGCAAGGTTAATGAGAAGACGGACGTGTATTCCTTTGGAGTAGTTCTTCTAGAGCTAATAACTGGAAGAAAACCAATCAATGACAAGAATCCTAAAGGCCAAGAAATCCTGGTTATGTGGGTAGGGCTCTAGTGTCCTTGCTTGTTTTGTGTTTGATAATTTTGGATTCTTTTGGTTTCTTTGTCTTGGTTCAGAATCTTAATCTCTTGTAAATTTCAAAATTTAGGCAAGGACATTACTGGCAGCTGGCTCTATAAAAGAACTTGCAGATCCACTTTTGGAAGATGCTTATGACATGAGCGAGATGAAGAGAATGGCCATTGGTGCAGCATGTTGTCTGAGACAGGCAGCGCAGTTTCGACCTCGAATGAATAGAGTAATTACTCTTATTCTCTTTAGTTGTGTATATATGTTTCAGTTTCTGATCTTATGTTAAATTTAGTTGCTTGAAGACGTTTCCTTTCCTGTGAGCAGCTAGTGCTAGAATTGTTTTTGCCCATAACAAAGAATGGCACATGAAATATCGAGTTGATATCCTTTTGACATAGAGTTAAGGGTGTTTATATCTAGTGTTTAGGGTTGTAATCTAAACATTTGTTCAGTAATTCAATTTGTAAAATCATCACCCTTAAACAGGTTAGCCCTAGATGCTGATGGTGGATTATGGCAGAATATTCAAAGCCTCCATTGCCAATAATCTCTTTTTCCATTAATGAAATATAAGATTCTTTGAATATTAGCAAAAGAGATTACATCATATCTCAAACCAAAGCTTCAGTATGCAAATTACCCCTCCTTGAATAGCCAAGAAGAGCCAGCATATCAGCTTTTGCTCCAATATCAAGAGAGTATATATCTTTCCTGAGAATCACTATCCTAGCTGAAATCTGGACTGCAAGATCTGAATTGAAAGCTTTGGTTTCCCCAAATAAAGTGGCTTACCTTTGCATTAAACTAGCTTTGTCAAATTTCAAAGAATGGATAAATGTTAATGTAAGAACGTGAACTTATTCTTCCTAATTGTTTGTCTGTAACTTATTATTGCAGATTTTGAAGATGTCCTACCTTATTGGACCAAGAGGCAATTGACAATGCCCGTGGAATTAGATGAATTGATTGAGGATGAATCTGGAGCAAACTCTGGGAGTTGTGACATCCAAACTCATCTATCACTTCCAATGCTTGGAGTTGATGATGATTTGGTATCAAACAATAGTCCATATCAAAGTGTAGATCTTGTACATGAGAGCAGAACCTTGGAAGATTATTTCTATGGACATTATAGCCGTTCAACAAGCTTTGATTGATTTAAATCTACTTCTCTAAGCTTCATAATTTTTCTTACTCCTTGCTTTTGTAAAAGCTTCAATATTTTATACTTGGTGTATTTAACTGTGAGCCAATGTCACTACTTAGCTGTGTTCAATTTCAATCACTCTGCATATTGGCTGAAGCTGTGTCTGAAGTTGAGTGGAGTCCATGTAAAATCCCTTGCCAATTCCTTGTATAAATGTGAAAGCCATTAGTGGTCACTCGTTTTAGTGACCCATTGGTGCTCACTAGAGCTGAAAATTTTCTTGTCCTTGCCTTTGGAGCAATTGTATGTGTGTGGAAGGAAAAGCAATTATGATATTGCTATTGATTTGCCAAACCATTGTTATGTACTTTTTCAGGTCTGAAGATGTGTAACTTGTGGTTTAGCTTGGTACATTCTCTTGTTAACCAATTTACTTTGAATTTGTCAATATCATAAACCCAGTAGCGATTTAAGTGTATGTCTGCATGGCAGAACTGTCTGCATGGCAGAACTGCATTGGGCTTGAACTTTTCTAAAAAATTAAGTTGTATTTAAAGAAATATGGTGTCCAAAAAGCATAGAACTCCAAACATCAAATCTCTTTGCTCCTTGTAGGCTTGAACCAACAGCTCTTCTAGAAAAATTCAACAATTCTAATTTAATAATCCTATCGGCCTCTCTTTGTACCTTTTGAGACAATTGCTAATTATATTATTTATAAACACAATAAATTTATTGATTTTTTAAAATAATTTAATAAATTATCTAGATTAACCATTAAAAAACATTGACATAACTTAAACATTAACTTATTATTTTCCAACACAAAAAAGCTCAATCGGTTAGATCGGTTTGTAAGAGTAGAGGAAGAAAACTTCCACTCTTCGGAGGGATTTATCATATATCCATGTCAACGTATTTTTAATGTCCAATAAAGAATTAATTATCTCCCATTTTTTATCATTACATATGACAATTATATTCTTAAGCCTCTTACGATTCTCCTTGCCATTTTTCATATTTTATTTTAATTTCAGCATATTAATATAAATCAAATAACATACTAATATTTATATAAATATAAGCATCTCTCATTTATATATAGCACTAAATATCATAGAAAATTTTAGGGGCGAATGTTCGCCCTTTGGCGAAATTAAGGGGTTTTAAATTTTTAGTGGGCGAATATTTTGTATCATGGTACATTTTTACAAATCACCTCAAATAGCCCACCTTATTTTAAGGGAGAGGGTAAAAAAGGTAAATTTAGCCCTTGAAACTAGGAGTTACAACCTTCCATTCGCCCATTTTCAAGAATAGATTTTATTTAAGTGAATCCATTCGCCCATTTTCAAGAATAGGTTTTATTTAAGTGAATCCTATGGGCCAAATACCATATTTATAAAATAGGTATGGTAAATTAATAAAAATATAAATAAATGAGAGGTATGGTAAATAAATAAAACATTTTTTATATTTACTCCATAAGTCACCTTATATACATGAAAGGGTGTAAACAAATAAAAATATAATTAAAGTGGAGGTATGGTAAATAAATAAAACATCTTTTTATACTTACTCAAAAGGTATGGTAAATAAATAAAAATATAAATAAACTAGAAGTATGGTAAATAAATAAAACCTCTTTTTATATTTAGTCCATAACCCTCATTCTATTTATGAAGGCTCAAGAAAGAGGTTTTATTTAAGTGAATCCTATGGGCCAAATACCATATTTGTAAAAGAGGTATGGTAAATTAATAAAAATATAAATAAACTAGAGGTATGGTAAACAAATAAAACATTTTTTTATATTTACTCCATAAGTCACCTTATATTTATGAACACTCAAAAAATGTGTTATATTTAGGTGAAACCTATGGACAAAATACTATGGGACAAATACCATGGACTAGATTGTTATTAATACCATGCAAAAAAACAATATTAACCCTAATATTAGTATTAATAAAAATAAAAATGGCACATTGTATTGACCCATGGTATTCACCAAAATGGCACCTGGTATTGAACCATGGTATTCACCAAAATGGCACATGGTATTGACCCATGGTATTCACCTGGAATGTAGCCTATTTAAATGGGGGAATTAAACCAGCATATATCCATCTTACTCTGGATCTACTAACCCCCAAGAGGTATCAAATATCGTGATATGCAAACTAGCATAGAATGAAAAAATATTTGATCCCTCTCGGGGTGGATCAAGAGTAAAAATGGATGTTGTAATTTAATGTATGTTAAACATTTTAGCTTGGTTAAAATAAAAAATAAAATAAAAATCAACTATTAATTTTATTAATTTTTATAAATTACTAATAGTAACTTTTAAGCTCCAGGTTTATAATAACCCATGGTATTGACCCATGGTAATACCAAGATCTTATAAGATTTTATAATTGAGTAAAATATTCGCCATGCCCGGTGAGAGATTCGCCAAAAAATTATATATACATATTATATTATTGATAAAATCGCCTTCCATTTTTCCTATATACCATGGAGATTCGCCCATTTATTATATATATAAATTTAGGGGGGGTTCTTAAAATTTTCCCTACTAAATATAAACATTTTTTATTCATAATTGTCACGGCAATCAATGATTATGATTGGACAATATTATATTAGGCAAACCATCGAGTAACTTGATGTTAAGATGGATTTTATAGCAGTAAGAGAGGGCCGAGCTTATCTCGATTGCACATTACTTAGAGTTGTTGACGTGGCCAGTGGGGCTCACTTTGTTTCCGTTGTTGACTCCGTTTGCATAGACAGAAAGAGTCGCAGTTGTAGTAAAAAAAAACTGAACGAATCTGTGATTGATGATTTCCTTAAATGTTTTTTTTCGGAGGGGAAACATTTTAATCAATTATATTTGAGATCAATAGAAATAAATTTGATTTAAAATTAATAAATTTAATTTCACAATGTTAAATTTTAAATTTTAAATATTTTTAGTCAAAAAACTAATAACAAATCAATAAAAAATTAAATATGTTATATCCTATCCTACCAACCGTAAATATAATAAATAGCAACAATGGCCTCCCTCATAAGAAAGAATCAAAGTGTATAAGAGTAATTATTTATGCAATCAATTGTTGAGAGATAAGAGAGAATGGTCTTTAAACTAATTTTGAAAACTTTTACTTAAGCGAACCAGATAAAAAGCCATATTTGGTGGAGAATCTTAGGACATTTTGTGTGAAAATATATTATTTTAAAGGTTTCAGATTCATCAGTTTGTGTGAAAATATATTCTTTTAAATGTTTCAAATTCACTTGGAGATGAGTTTTTTTTTTAAAGGTCTGGAATTGCAGGGAGAGTCCATTATGGACATTTAGGTTAATTATGTGGTTGCATTTTGTTTTATATTAATATATCAAATTAGGTTTATTAAGAAATAGTTTCATTATAGGTTTATGTTTTTATAATAATAAAAGCATGTTGTAAATATTTATATATATACAAATAAGAGATATTAAAATTATAGTTTTATATTATATTTAAAATAAGAGATATTAAAATTATAGCTTTATATTATATTTAAAATTATATATTATTTAATATAGTAATATTATTAAATATTTGGGATAGACAAATTTATACGAGAAAACAAAAGTGATATCTACTTTAAAAAAAATTCTAATTTTATTGCATAATGTTAAAAATTTATAAATAAATTAGAATATAATATTTATAAAAGAGTAAAATTATTAATCTATCAATTTATGAAAGACAATGAAGTACTTCATCATACATTTCAAGTTGTTAATATTAAAAAAAATCATAAAAATTAACTAAATTATAACTTTATTTAAATTTATTATTATTGTTGTTGATTATAAACAAAATTAATATGTAAGTTAAACATATATACATTAAAATATATTTTTGAGGATTTATTATAATACCATGGGTTAACATCATGGTTTATCAATATCTCATAACTAAAAAACCATAAATCATTTCATATGAAACTTGTTCATATGCTTTTTTTAATTAATGAATTTTAATAAAAGGACAAAATAAACATAACTACTTTGGAAATAAATTCTAACATTTGATTCACTACCAATAATATTTTAGAATATTCCTTGGAGGTTAATTCCCTACCATCCACCTAACAATTAGTAATAACTAAGTTAAAATTGTGGAAGTCTAGTTCTAAAATAAACATGTCTATCAACATAATTAATAAATATATTGGTGGTTCCGATGTTGCACTTTTTGTTATTTCGGCATAGTTTCTTTCCTTTTGGAATCAATGTCGATTTCTTCTCTCGATTCTTTTCTCCGACACTTTTTTAGGCTTGTAGATTACCATTATGGCGATAGGTGGTCTTTTTTCAAGTTGATGGTCTAATTCCTCGCAAGTTTCTTAAATGGAGTTGGAAGTTATAGACTATAAGCTAGACAATCTGATCCTTGGAGGCATATTTCCGAGTTTGGAAGATTTTTTGTAGTTTCATGGAGGGTTGTTTCGTTAGGATCTACAACAAGGATTCTCAGTTACCAAATTCAATCAATGCAGAGATTAGTATTGTTCATAAGGTGGATAGCCTTCTTAATGAGTCCAAAGAAGGTGCAGTTCTCGATTGAGTTCCCTCCCCAGCCTCATCTAAACCAAATTCAGTCCCTAATCGAAACGTAAAAATATCTTTAGGCCTGAAAAATTCTTGCTATGTTGGTTGGTGACGATATAGGCCTTGATTATGTGCCAAAAACGTTGGAATGTGATATTGTCGGGAGGATCATTGGTAAGGTGGTGAGTTTGTCAACATTAAGTGATTGAATTAATAAATCATGGAACTCGGTCATAGGTTATTGCCCTAATTTCCATGTTTTATCGGGAGGTTGGATTCTAATAATCTTCCATCATCAGCTGGACACATTGGGAGTTCTAAACAAAGAATGGTTGTGGGTTGAGTTTGATTTGGTATTGCAGTGTTGGAGACTGGAATTTGACCCGATCAAAGAGTTGTTAGAATTGCAAAAGATATGAGCGCTACTACCACATACTCCCTTTCATTTCTAAACGATTATTTTTAGACATTAGAGGCATTTCGAGGTCAAACTGAGCCTAAAAACAAAAAAAGTACTAACAAAATTAACATGTTTTTTTCATGTATTATTATTATTATTTTTCGATGTGGATCTACTCAGAAGTATGCAGGGTGGGTACTCGGATGTGGAATTTAATTCAACATTCAATGTTTCTCTACTCTTGAAATTTGAGTGAACCTATAAGGAGATAAGCCAAAAATACAAAAAAAAACAGTGTTCTTTAAAAATTCATAAGCCTTAAATTTTATTATTTTAACTATTATTTTAATTAGGGGGCCCATTTTAGATCTCAAAATTCCGCTAATGGGCTACCAGGAATAGATTGGGGTGTTTTGTGGCTATTGAAAAGTATTTCTTATCCAAGCTAGATGTGCTTGGGTTTTAGTGGAAGTAAATATGTTGCATGGATTGGTGGATTAAATCGAATTGAACTTTAGGGACAAATCATGGCTCCAAATAATGGATTATTAGAATATTCCCTTATGATTTTTTCCCTGTAAAAAGGTGTGCCAAACTCTAGAGCATTTTGACAATAATCCTGAGGTCCCAAAATATGAAAGAAAGTTTGGGTAAATAAATCATCGTTACAACTGTAGCACTTTTGTGAAGAGCCTCAACCTCATTTAGATCCTCAACTGCCACATGAGGAGTACAACGACCACCCACTTGGATGTATTTTAGCTAGAAATAACTCTTCCATGTATTTTATTGAAGTTTTTCCTTTTTTTTAGTCACGCAGTTCTAGGCCCTTCTTCGGGTTTTGATGCTCTTATTTTCTCTCTCGCTCTAGATTCTATCCCTCCTTATTGTAATAAAGTGGATACCAAAGTCCCCAGTCTTCCTTGCACTTCAAATTGTGAGCGTGAGCATTCGACTAGGGGTCCCTTGGTGTTCTAGTCTGAATCTCAGTTTGATAATTCTGCAGCCTTGTGTTCTCGATCTCTTAGGTTGGCGAGTGACATGTTAAAGTCATCGTTTGCTCTGATTTTTGGTTCAAAGTAATGTAAGCTTCATTCTAAAGCTCATTTTTCCTCGAGGGTGGTCTCAAAAGGAGGATTGGCTGTAGATTCTACACATGTTGGTCTTAAGTATAACCTCTTCATTACACAACATAAAGCCATAGATGATATTCACCATGGGAAAGAAAACATAATTTATGGGGTCCTTGGAGCAAAGAAACCCCCTTGTGGGGCTCCACGAAGAAAATCTTATCTCTGAACCTAAGGGTTTTGGGGGCACCCCAAAGAAAATTTCCCTTAAACGCCTCTTGTAATCAATTAATCCTATATCCTTATGCTATAAGAGGCCATGACCTTAGGTGAGAAAGCTTGTGAGATTATGAGCATGTGGTTGAAAGGATGGGTTTTTTTCACTATTGATGATGTCGACATCTCTAGCGGCATTGCCATTGGCTAGAGTTTAGAGCTTAAAGTTGTATCATTATTGTTTCTACTTAATGCCATTAGTGTAGATCTTGAAAATAAATCTCTTAATGTTGAATGAAATGCCATGAACGTATATAGGCCATATTTGAATAGAAAGTCCTTATGGGACTCCATCAAATATTTTGGTCACCTCTCTCGACATCCATTAATATTGCATCGTTTCCTCATTTAATACTAGGTCTAAAGTGGAGGATTATCAAACCAATGTCCAATCATCCTACATATTGAGAATTAAGATCCAATTCAAATTTAATGCATCTAGGTTAAAGGAGGACGATTTTGAAAAGCTGGTTGAGGAAGTTAATATTCATGTGAGGGAGGGAGACAACACACCTTTAATGTTTCATTTCTATAATAGTCTGAAGACTTTAAAAGAAAAAAAGGCCATGGTGCAAAGCTTTAATAGAGAAGCAAGAATCTTCCCTGAGGTCTATTGAAACAAAGATAACTATCATTTATGTAAATATTGTTTCAAGTGTATCCTCAACTTAGGTTTTGGATGAACTCAAATAATTGGAAATCACCAAAAGGGAGTTGTTGGTACGCGAGGAGGAGATATAGAAGCAAAATACCAGAGCTATTTGGATCAAAGAATGCAACTTAAACAAAAAGTTCTTCCACCAATTCATTGGTTTAAGGAAGAACACCAATTCTATATGGGAAATAGAGGATGGTTCTAGGAATATGGCTAAATCTTTCTCTGAAAAAACAAATGCTAGTGTGCCACATTTTAAATCCTTATTTATTGAATCTAGTGATTTTCTTATCCTTGAGACATTGGAAACTATAATATTATTCCCACATCCCATTACTCAAGAAATGAACAAATCCCTTATGGAAGAGGCCTCTAAAGTAGAGGTGTTGGGAGCCATATCATAAATGCAGAATGGTAAATGCTTGGGACTCAATAGATTCACACTGGAATTTTATCTGGCCTTCTATGATCTTTTAAATATGGATATCTAAAAGTGGTGAGGGAATCTCAGTTGAGAAGTTGTATGCACGGGGATCTAAACACTACACTCATTTGTTTGATTCCAAAGAAGTAGGAAGGTTGATATTTTAGCAATTTTAGGCACATATCCCATTGCAATGTCATTTACAAGTTAGTAATAAAAAATATTTCAATGAGAATCAAGCCAATTTTGAGTGATATTATCTCGGTGGAGCAGTTTAGTTTTCTTCAGAATTGATAGATACATGACATAGTGGCTATTACATAAGAGTCAGTGCATTCGATAAAAAAAATAATTCCATCTATCATGATGAAGATATACCTTTTGAAGGCATATGATAGAGTAAACTCATGCTTCATGAAAATGTGTTTAATTTAATTAGGTTTCAATTTCCAATTCATCAATATGATCATGGCATGTATTTCCATTGTCGACTTTGCAATTTTAATCAATGGTTGTTTGACATTCTTCTTCAAGACCTTAAGAGGATTGAGATAAGGTTATACCCTATCTTCCATCCTCTTTTTTGTGGTCACGTAGGTTCTCAGTAAGTGGATTCAAAATGTTATATCCTTTGGGGAATTAAAATGAGTCATTAATACAACATAGGTTCAAATATCTTGCCTTCTTTTTATAGAAGATATTCTTGTATTTTTGTATGGATTGATATCGTATATTGTTTTCTTGAAAAGGATTGCGAAGAGATTCGAACTAATAATTGGCATGAAATTAATGCGGAAAAATATTTGTCTTATATAATAACATTTCTTCTACAGTCAAGGATTACCTTGTTGAATGTTTGCCCTTTCAAAAATCAGATATTCAGGTTGTCTTCAATAATTTAGGTATCCATCTTAAACCTAATGACTACAGAAGGGACGATTAGTTATGGATTATTAAGAAGGTTGAAGAAAGAATTTCGTTTTGGATGAATCCTCTCCTTTCAAGAGTTGGAGGATTGATCTTTAATAAAATATGTTATGGATATTATACCTATTTTCTTGGCATCGATCAGTGTCATTCCAAATTGGATTTTAAACAAAATCAATAAAATTAGTTGTAGAATTTTATGGTCTAGCCATAAACATTCAGATGACATTCCTTTGGTTAAGTGGAATATGATTACTCAACTAAAACTATCAGGAAATTAGGGGTTAAAATACCTCCATTTTTTAAGCGAATCGCTTATAGAGAATATCCTATGGAGGCTCTTGAACAACAAAACTTTATGGGGCTTAACAATGAAAAGTAAGTATTTTGGCATAAAACATGAGATTGAGTGGATTTTGTATCCACATTAATTACATCCAAACTCTTCAAAGGTTTGGGAGGATCTCTATGGCACATTCCTGATAATTAGATCTCAGGTCGCATGGCAATTGGGGAATCATACAAATATCAAAATATGTTTGGACCTTTGGATCGATGTTGAGGATCAATATAATCTCTCAGGAAACTTAATTGATACATTGCACATTTTTGGGGTTTTTACGCTAACAAATTCTCATAATAGAGAGGTTCAAGACTAGGGAATCCGAGCTTAGAAACAATGGAGCAACTGGCCTTAAATAATCAGGAGTCACTAGAATGGAATACTTTTGTTAGCTACTTTCAACAACGATCAAAATTTTAGACAAGGATGAAAACAGACTCACTTGGTATAAGAATTCATCCTTCAAGGAGTACATTACCAAAATTGGGTACCAAATCCAATTCGAGTCCAATTTTAGTGGTGAGGCGGCCTGGTGGTGCAGTTTCTTATGGAAGAGCGAATGCCTGTTGAAATGAAACTTGGCCCTTTGGTTGGCTCTGTCCAACAAGTTTATTACATGAGACAATGGACTAAAACTAGGTTGGATCATCCATAGTTGATGCTCTCTGTGTATATTGGAAGAAGAATCGATTAACCACCTATTTGTGAATTGTCTATTTCCTCGACAAGTTTGGTCCTTCAACGTATTTAAGTATGCTCCATCCTCCACTCTGTTGGACAAGATTTCACTTGTAGAATGTATTAAAGGTTGTATTTTAGATAGATCGTAGTTCAATACTTTCCTATTCTCCTAGCTTCTTGGTTTCATATTATCTGGTGGGCTAGAAACATGACTATTTTTCAAGAAAAAACTATTCATGTTGAAGTGGTAATGGCTGTTACAAAATCTATAATTGATTCCCACAAAGTGGATCAAAGGAAAATTAAAAATAGGGTTCCTATAATGCCTCTGGTGAAGGAAGAAATGCCTTGGGGATAATTTGATGGGGCCATCCAAGGCCTCCCACTAATTTGTTTGAAAGTAATTTCAAATTTAACTTTAAATAATAAGTGTTTCTTTTCACTTATAAATGTGCCTCTTGTATTTTGCTTTTTAATATGGTGAAGCTCCTAGGAACTGTGAATGGTAGTGGTCTAACTTATGGTTGTATCAAGATTGATGGTCTTCTTTAGTGATATCTTGATATATAGTAAAGCATGAGAACCACACACATAAAATGTTGATAAGTTCTTGTAACTCTTTAGAGACAATCAATTATTTGTGGAGCACTCTGAATGTGCTTTTAGGGCTCTTAAAATTGTATATTTGGGTTATATTATTAGTCAAGGAGTACGAATTGATCCCAATAAAGTGGAAGCTATGTAAGATTTGTCACATTCTAAAACACTTAAGAGATTGAGAGGATTCTTAGGACTTACAACATACGACAAGAAATTTGTAAAAAATTATGGCAAAATTGTAGCTCCCCTAACTTCATTCCTTAAAAAGAATTCCTTATATGGAGTGAGGAAGCCACATAGGCACTCACTAATTTAAAGGAAGCCATGTCCACTACTTGAGTATTAGTAGTGTTTGAATTTAATAATACTTTATTTTTGGAATGCAATGCCTCACGAAGAGATCTAGGACCAATATTCATACAAGAAGGATACCCATTGGCATTCACTAGTAAACAATTGTGTGACCATAATTTGGGAAAATCCATATATGAGAAGAAAAATGATAGATATCCTTCATTTGGTGGAGACTTGGCATCCATGTCTCATATCGAGTTGTTTTCAAATCAAGATTGACCATCATACAACAAATTACTTCCTCGAATAGCAATTGTCTTCACTAGAGAAACATAGGTGGGTCACATAGATGTTGAAATATGATTATGAGATCATATATAATAAAGGTAAAAATGTTGTGGCTAATGCCTTATCTAAACAATTTAAAGAGGATGCATCACTCCTTGCCTTATCATTACCAAGTTCAAGATGGTTTGAGGAAGCCAGTAGGGAATTTCTAGAAAACAATACTTCAAGGTAGCTCACCTAAAAACTTCAAACATACCTCAAACCTCGTAAAAATTATAAATGGAAATAAGATATATTATGGTATAAATGAAATATTGTTTTGGAAAAATAATCAACCCTAAAACAATGAGTTTTAGACGAGCTTCACTCATGACCAATAGTAAATCACTCTGGCTTTCATAAGACATGTGACAGTACTCATCATTCATTCTTTTGGGCATGCATGAAAATAGATACCCTGGATTTTAGAGGATCTTGTAATGCTTTCCAAAGGAATAAGGGAGAGAGAGAATTTTTTTTGGGGGCATTACAACCTCTACCAATCCCAACATAGATTAGGATATACATTTCAATGGATTTTATTGTGAGACTTCCAAATGAGAGACACAAAATAGCGAATATGGTGGTGGTAGATTGTCTTTCAAAAGTTTCTCATTTCTATGCCCTATCTCATCCTTTCACTTATTCCTCGATTTCTTTGGGCTTCATTGAATAATTAAATAATTAGTGGATAATCGCTCATTGTAAAAAGGGTCATCTTTGTTAATAAATCCTAAATTAGTTAGTAGGATATCATTATAAGAAGGCTCATAGGTAGTTAATATTCTATATAGATAGTATATATTGAGTAGAAGGTTATGTAATGTTTCATCAACAATTGTGATTTTATTTAGAGCATTGTTTTTGGAGGTTTCCTGCATGAAAAAGAAAGTGAACATAACTCTTTATTTTCTATTATCAAATATATCTTTCTTAGGGTTTACCTCTCCATTTTCTTGTGTTATCTGGTTGCACTATATTTCATTTGAATTACAATATACAAAAAGATCTCATATTTCTTTGTCCGTGTTAAATGAATCCATGGTTATAAAATCAACACAGGCTTCCAATACCCTTTAAACATATAAATAATCATATATTATTCATATAATGCATGTAGATGAGTTACCTCCAGCACTGTGATCCCCACCATTAACACGTCATCGTTGTGCTCAACTGCATAGGCACTAGGAATAATAAAATACTTTTAAATTTGAATGGAAGATACATTTTTTTTACTTCATCCCTAAATGAGAATGTTTGGAAGATGAGAATTCCACTAAACCAATTGTCCCTCCACTGAAATGCAACATCAAGATGTAAGTAAAATATTTACGACTGTGGCATATTGATAACGGATTTTTATCTTCAAGTTGTTCACCCTCATAGATTAAAGATTGTCGATCCACCAAAATACCTTTGTGATAGCTTCAATTTTTGTTTTAAAACCAACACATAATCTATGGAATGTGCCTACAAACTTAGGATGTTCCACAGAAAGGGACCTAACTATAATTTGAAAAGTTTCTTTCAAACCAAGGGATACAACTAAATTTTTTTTAAGAGGATTTTCCTCAAATACTTGATAGAGAAGCATTTTTTTCAAACAATTTATAGTCAAGCATTCCATCAAACACTTGGCTAGCATTCTTGCAACAAGAACCTACAAGATCATTCTTAGAAAAATCAATCGTCAATCTTCTCTCACTATGTTGACCATAATGATGTTGAATGAAGAACCAAAAAGGATAATAAACACTTACATCAAAGCTACCTGAAAGTCATTTTTGGTGGCATGGGGTCCTCCACAACTCCCATGACATTTCCCACATCCTCTTGTTCCTTAAACCCTCTATTTCTCTTACTCAAACATCTGAACCAGAATCCAATACCAATGTTCCCTCCACTGCTTCCTATCCAAATGTAATTCAAGGTCTTATACAACATTTTCAACCAAGGAAAATGATAAGAGCATATGATATTTATCTATGAGAGTATCCTCTAGACTATGTTAGATTTTACAATAACCTAAGAAAAACAAATATTTTAAAACTTCTACATCCATAGTTCTTTTTTTAGAGGGGGCGGGGAATCTTATATTTCATGGGTAGAAATATACAGATTTTTTCCCTCAAGGAAACAAGAGAGGCCTTACAACAATTCATTCAACTATTTATTTATTATTATTATTATTATTATTTTAATATCAAAAAGAGATAAAGCATCATGCCCAACTAGAACTACCAAAATTTAATCCACAGTAGGAAACTTTCTGTAGTGACCCTTTGGACCCTTTTGATCTATTCCAACATTTACAAAACCACTTTAGCATCAAAAGGAAGATAAAAAAATCATAACAAATACAATGTGTAATAAGGAGCCATCTTGCTCTAAAAAGGGGGAATGGAGA
This sequence comes from Pinus tabuliformis, assembly GCA_031772625.1. Classification (NCBI taxonomy): domain Eukaryota; kingdom Viridiplantae; phylum Streptophyta; class Pinopsida; order Pinales; family Pinaceae; genus Pinus; species Pinus tabuliformis. The sequence continues at coordinate 679,900,724 of CM062818.1, read as the reverse complement.
AAAATGTACATTAGAGAAGGAAATACAATGATTGAATGACCTTCAGAAAATTCCACCTATGTGGAAAATTTAAAAAAGAGGATATAGGGGTGGACTTTGATCCACTTATATATGCATTGGTCACAAAACTATTTAATATAATCTCGGTGGGTGCAACCATAAGTTAGACCATTGCCATTCATAGTTCCTACAAGTTTCACCACATTAGAAACAAAATACACGAAGCACATTTATAAGTGAAACGAAAAACTTATTATTTAAAATTAAATTTGAAATTACTTTATAACTATTTTCAAACTTCCGCATACCTCTTATATTTGACATCTTTTACATATTTTCCCAAAATTTCTCTTAATTCTATTTTTAATAAAAATATTTAATCACTATAAATATGTAAAATAACTAATTAAAAAAAAACAGTTTAAAAATCACATTATTTTTAATTCAGAGTGGGGTACAGTGTGAGGGACCTCCACCTCCATAAACTCTAGTAGTGAATAATTGCGTGGAAACATGTTCTTTGTCCCATAAACAAAGATATCTCATACATCAATTTAAAATCTAATTTACATATAACCTTAAAATTAAATTATTATTATTACTAAACAATTAATTTAATAATTTGATATATTTAAGAATATATATATATATATATATAATGAGTATCTTTTTCATTAGATAAACTGGAAACGGGCTAGGTCCCATACAATCTTGGAGAGAAAGCTCTCATAAATGTTCATCATTTTAACCTGAAGAAGGACCCTATTTCTACCAACATTATTTACAAATGAGCTTTGAACATAGCTTATACTATATACCTTCCAAAAAACTCCACCATATTCTATTGACCGAAAAAACATATATATAACTTAAAAGGAAACTTCTACTCGCTGCTACGAGGTTCGATTTCTCCCAAGGCTTCGTCTGCAGTCGTAACCAGTTCTTCAACATCGCCAACCCCAGGTTCTAGGTCTCGAACAACAGCGGTTGCAACATCTTCAACATGAGGGACAAAGCCATTCCCAAATCCGAATACTTTTTTCAACTCCCCGACTGTGGTAGTCTCGACTTTGACTTCAACATTCTCCACCTTGTGACTTAGACTCATCACGTCTGTACATAGACTCTCCAAATTTTTCTGCACTAATTCCATGTCTTTGCCAAGACTCGACAACTAGGCATACATAACCATCATATTCTCATTCATTTCTTTTACAATTTCCTTTATCACATGCTTACAGGAGCTATCAACCATGTCCTCTAAATTCCCGTTGCGACCCGACCTAGCTTCGTCACCACTTCCATTGCTAGCAGATGCCATTTTCTTAGCGATTATACCCTGAACTGACAAGATCCTATGATTAACCATCCGCAACCAGTTGTTATAAATAATAGCTTGGTTCATCCCAATATTCAATCCCATCTTATCTTTCATTAATGAGAATTGATTCTGCATCATGGCATAACAACTACCCTCCATCTCCTCCATCGTCGAAACAAGCTTGGAGCGAATTGCGATGGTACTTGCCCAACCTATGAATGGAATTGTATTAAATCTCCAGGTAAATAACCGATGACACATTGCCCACTTGTCACAGATCATGACCTTCAAATTTTGGCTATCACACCTGTTCCATAACTTCCTACCAACCACCCCTGCTCCCAATGCACTACAAAAGGCCATCAAGAAGCTAACCTTAATAACTGTTGGATTGATGCGTTGCAGACCCGTACCCCAGCTGTACTGCACCGGTCTGAAATATTTATATCGAATCAAGGGATGTGACATTTTCTAACGTAGTGGTTTATTTGTAAGGAGCCTTGCTCTAAAGCCACCCCCGACATTGGCTTGTGCGTCTACCACATGGTTGTTTGCCTACAACACATGGAACATTTTAACATTTTCAAACTTTTTAAAAAGATAATTTATCCTAATAATGATTGGGGAGGATTTAGATTCGAGGAGGTTCTCATTCTCGGTGAGCTTCAAGCATTTTTGGATTACCATCATAGAATCACCAATGATGATCAAGTTCTTGATACCCATAGAGACGTTGATGTTCAGACCCTGCCAAAGGGAAAGAGTTTATACTTGATTGTTCGTGGTGTTGCCTAGTCCTCATGCGAACTTTAATTCTGTCTTTTCATTGAGGCTTACTATCACCCCTCCCGCTCCAGCCTCCCCGAAATAATATATTTCTTAATCACTATATAAATTGAGATAAACATTATATTTTAATTTATTTATAAATCTTTGGTATCACATAATAAAATTATAAATTCTTTGTAGATATCACTTTTATTTTCTTATATAAATTTATATGTACTAAATAATATGGAAATTGTAATATATATATATAATATTTCTTATTATAAAAATAAATATTTACAATTATTTTTATTACTAGAAAGACATTTTAACTTTTTGGTGTATTAACATTGACAACCTGAATTGAGAAAAAATAAACACAAAATGAAACCACATGATTAACCTAAATGGATGATTCCATAAAAAACCTAAAGTCTATGCCTGCAATTAAGGACCTTTAAAAACACAAACTCATCTCCAAATGAATCTGCAACCTTCTTAAGATACCCACACAAATATCACAAATTTTTTTGTTTGCTTAAGTCAAAATTTTCAAAATTAGCTCAAGGACTATTCTCTCTTAGCAGTTGATGGCATAAATGATTTTCTTATAAGCTTCGAGCCCATGATGGCAAGCTCTTCCCATGATGAACACCATTAATGCTCCTTATTTTGATACCACTACTGTGAGGTTTATATCTAATAAAATTATGATAGTGACATTAATAAATGTTGAAGTAAAATTTTGCGCAAAATTGACAAGAAAAACTAACTATATAATTCCATGGTACAACCTTCATCTGAGGGTTTTGTTTTAATGGGCCTAAAAATTTCCAAAGTTCTTTCAAGTCAAGAAGCATAGATATCACTAAGATAGTAGAAATTCTACTAAAATCACAGACAAAATAAACTTAATATTTTCATATGAAATGCCATAGGTCCGTTGCTCTCTTCCCTTGGAGGGAAGGACTCGAACCAAGCTAGCCATACTGTTCGTAGCTCTAGACCCTATCATAAGAACACCCTTGATGAATAAGCGGAGGAGAGGTTGAGGCCAGAAGTGTTAAAAGAGCACCCGTAAAAATGCGATTTAGATTATCACAAAAACACGGGTAGCTACACATTTAGAACTAAAAGTAGAAACCTTTTACCGTTGTAGTCATTGATAGGTGAACAGATGATGTGGGTAAGTGCCTGCCCATTTCGTGATTGTCTTAACCAGGTTGTCACAAGCTAACTCAAACATGAACAAACAACATGAATGTCGGTTTCAAGTTATTCATGAAGCCCAACGTTTTGAAAATTAAAAATTGAAATGGGAGGGAATGTGTAAGGACCTGCAGTTCCGCCGATGTGCGTTCACGACCGGATGGAGAGCACGCGCGGTTGGAAGGTTGATGTGCGAGCTCAGACTCATGCGATGGAGTGTTATGCGCATAAGAGGAGGGCGAGCATTGTGTTTATAGGCGTGGGGAGCGGTTGGCTCAACCCGCGGGCCGACCAACAAACATGTGAAGCCGACGGAGGATGAACGCGTTTGGAAGGAGGCCAACATGAAAGTTAGAGCATTTGCGATGGAAATGTGGGCGTGGGCAGGTCGGCTGGGCAACCAAGACCTCGCCCTGCCACACCTATATATTGGTGATGCGTGGAGCTCATTCCACCATCGCTCAACCATCAAAGCATCTTCGCTCATGTGAGAAAGGCGCAGATCTAAGTGCGTGGAAGCTAAGGAGAAAGGCGCAGATTTGGGTGATGCGCCCGTTCTTGGGCAAGGCCGCACAGAGGTAGCGTTTCTCGGTTTTGGGTGAAGGGCACGGGCAGGGTCGCCCGCCAGTTGGAGAAAGGCGTGCACGGGTGTGTGGCGCCCGGTTTGTGCGACGACTTGGCATAGGTTCTTGGGTGACTTGGGTGAGCACCCGCTCGTCGTGCAAGTGTGCACGATGACTTGGTGAAGTGTTGAGATTGTGAACGGAGGAGTGTCTCGGTTAGAGGTGCTCATGTGTGGTGACTTGGAGGCGTGCCCGAGTTGGGCAAACAACACGATTGTGCGACAAGGTGAACAAAGGGTTGGTGAGTCGTACGGCGACCGTGCGAAGGTGCCGACGAGCTGGGCAACCGAGTTTGCTGAAGATTGTAAATTTGGCTAAGTATGAAACTTGGGGTTTCCAAGTATACTTGTAAAGCTTTGTAACTGTTGTAAAAGACTGTATAATATATTATTCGGGCAGACTCATTGTTCAGGGAGTTGCCCCTCCCTTTATACTGTGCAATTGTGTTCTTCATTTATAATTGCTGATGTTAATGAATGTGTATGGGTGTTCATTGGTATAAAGGATAATATAATAATACTTGGTTGTGAAACACAAACTAAGTAGGAGTAAGTGGTTAGGCGTAGTCCACGAACATAAGTATTGGTGAAAAGAAAGTGTTCGGTGGTGCCGCACCTCGCTAAGAGCGGTTGAAAGACTACCGCCGGCTTGGGGGCGTGACAGTTGGTATCAGAGCTCGGTTGGAGCTGGTGATTGAAGCTGATTCAGGGTTGAAGAAGCTTGACAGTTGGTGACAGTGAAGCAGGTACTTGCAGGTGAAGGAAGCTGTTTCACATACAAGTGGAACAAGAGCTGGTTCAGGTTGCAGGCATCTTGGTGAAGCTGTTGGATGGTCGAAACTAGATCGCAAATAAGAAGGAAGCTGTTAGCAATGGCAGCTGAATCTCAGGTTGGGTCTAGTCACAGTGCGAAGGATGCTACTATGGCATTCATGGAAAAAGTGTTGGAGAAGATGGAGGACTTGGAAGCTTTCTGGACTAAGAAGATGGACTTGGTCGAGAGAGATCAAGAGGCCAATTCAAAGATGAAGGAAGAGCTCGATGAACTCCGGACTCAACACGAGTACACTGATCTTATGTGTACACAACTTGAAGTAAGGGTCAAGGAGGTTGAAGAGGCAAGAGACCAAGGTCTTGCAGAGATCGTGGGCTTGCGAAAATCTCTTGACGAAGCCAGAGATGAGATCGCAGTATTGAAGAAGGCCGTGAGGCATAACTCAGGTGGAGGAGTGCCTCATGTGAAAGTCAAGGAACCAGAATCTTACGATGGTACAAGGAGTGCAAAGACTCTTGGCAACTTTCTATGGGACATGGAGCAATACTTGGAACGATTGGGTCTATTTGATGATGAGACGAAGGTCAAGGTAGCTACTCAGTTCTTGACAAAGGATGCTAAGATGTGGTGGTGAAGGAGGATGGATCAGATTGCCAATGGCAGTGCTGGTGACATTACTTCGTGGGATGAGATGAAGAAAGCTTTGCAGACCCATTTCAGTCCTCAGGATGAAACGTGGGAAGCAAGGATGAAAATTAAGTTCATAAAGCAGACTGGGAACCTTCAGACATATCAGCGGGAGTTTGCAAGTGTGGTTCTGGAACTTCCTGACATGGCGGAGAGGAACAAGGTGTTCAACTTCATTATTGGGTTGAAGCCTTGGGCACGCAATGAAGTGAAGAGGCAGAGGATTAGAACACTTGAGGAAGATTTTGTTGTTGTAGACAGGTTGGTGGAGCATTATGATGAGACTTCTGATGATAGGAAGAAGAAGTCCGATAAACCAAAAGAAAAGAAGAAAGATGATGCTTCGAAATCGGATGATAATTCGAAGACGAAGAAAGCCTTGAAGTGTTGGATATGTGCTGGACCACATACGGTGAAGAACTGTCCTTCTAAACTGAAAGTGGCTGCGATTGCACAATCTAATGCGAAGAATGAAGAAGCTTCTGTGGGGATGATGCAGATACTTGGTGGTGCTGCTGCTACAGAGGTGGTCTCTTGGAGGGATCCTGAGAGGAACAAGTTGGAGTATGTTCGGATGAAGGTTGGAGGTGCTGATATACTCACTATGATGGATAGTGGGGATTCTCACAACTTCATGGGCGAAGATACTGCGAGAAGAATTGGGCTGAAATTTGTACCGGTAAAGGCACAGATAAAGATAGTGAATTCTCCTCCTGACAATGTTCTTGGTGTAGCTGAAAAAGTGGACATAACACTAGGTGAGTGGACCGGGAAAATCGACTTCATTATAGTGCGAATTGATGACTATGAAGCTGTGCTGGGAATGGAATTCATGAAACAATTCGATGCTATGATTGTTCCACATTTGAGGACGCTGTACATTTACGATGGAAGGGAAGATGTACCCATTGGTGTACCAACCATTGGAGTGATAAGGCCTGATTGTAAGTTGGCAGTGATGCAAATGGAGGACGAGAAGTGGATGGAAGACATTAGTAAGCGGTTGTCTACGGTTGAGACAAAGCTTACCAATCAGTCATTGGTCATCAAGACACTTTCAGATAGTATCTTGGATTTGTCAAGAAGATTAGAAGTGGTTGAGGATGATGATGATGATGACGAGGCATATGTGAGGCCGAATGTCCGGGAGGAGGATCGGATCACTTATCTACAGAGGATGGAAATAGAAGATCCTGACAGATGGATTGAGATGATTAGTGAGGGTGAGCCTTCAGGCTCTACCCCCTCCACATCTTCTTAGATGACATAGAAGATGGGGCTCATTGTTAGCTGCTCATGGCAGTGAGTCCTTAAAACAGGTTGAGCAGGTATGATAGATGGTGCAGGGATGGCTTGGCATCAAGCATCATGACATGTTGCAGATGGGATGGAGTTTCCATGGACCTGAGCATGGGAGAGATTCTTGGTGAGTCCGGGATGTGGCAGAATCCGAGATAGACTGGTGAAGGCATAAGGAGGGACATTCTTATGATTTGAGCGTGACAGTTGGACTGATCACCCGACTAGTTCAAGTCATGGGGGCTAGCAGTGTACCAGAGAGATGTTGACATCAGGTAGATGAGGAGGACAGTTCACAGGATGAGGACGACACATGATGGAGATGGGAGTTCTACATATGTTGCAGGGATGTTTGCAGTATGTGGAGGAGTTGACATCATGGACCAAGGATGAGATAGACATTGATGTTGATCTTGGTGGATGGCTACCAGGATGGTATGTTGTCGAGGATGACAACGACTTCAGGTGGAGGAGGATGTAAGGCTTGCAGTTCCGCCGATGTGCGACCGCGACCGGATGGAAAGCGCGCGTAGTTGGAAGGTTGATGTGCGAGCTCAGACTCATGCGATGGAGTGCTATGCACATAAGAGGAGGGCGAGCGTTGTGTTTATAGGCGTGGGGAGCGGTTGGCTCAACCTGCGGGCCAACCAACAAACATGTGAAGCCGACGGAGGATGAACGCGTTTGGAAGGAGGCCGACATGAAAGTTAGAGCATTTGCGATGGAAATGTGGGTGTGGGCAGGTCGGCTGGGCAGCCAAGACCTCGCCCTGCCACACCTATATATTGGTGATGCGTGGAGCTCATTCCACCATCTCTCAACCATCAAGGCATCTTCGCTCATGTGAGAAAGGCGCAGATCTAAGTGCGTGGAAGCTAAGGAGAAAGGCGCAGATTTGGGTGATGCGCCCGTTCTTGGGCAAGGCCGCACAGAGGTAGTGTTTCTCGGTTTTGGGTGAAGGGCATGCGCAGTTGCCCACCGATTGGAGAAAGGCATGCACGGGTGTGTGGCGCCCAGTTTGTGCGACGACTTGGCACGGGTTCTTGGGTGACTCGGGTGAACGCCCGCCCGTCGTGCAAGTGTGCACGGTGACTTGGTGAAGTGTTGAGATTGTGAACGGAGGAGTGTCTCGGTTAGAGGCGCCCGTGTGTGGCGACTTGGAGGCGTGCCCGAGTTGGGCAAACAACACGATCGTGCGACAAGGTGAACAAAGGGTTGGTGAGTCATGCGGCGACCGTGCGGAGGCACCGACAAGCTGGGCAACCGAGTTTGCCGAAGATTGTAAATTTGGTTAAGTATGAAACTTGGGGTTTCCAAATATACTTGTAAAGCTTTGTAATTGTTGTAAAACACTGTATAATATATTATTCGGGCAGACTCATTGTTCAGGGAGTTGCCTCTCCCTTTATACTGTGCAATTGTGTTCTTCATTAATAATTGCTGATGTTAATGAATGTGTATGGGTGTTCATTGGTATAAATGATAACATAATAATACTTGGTTGCGAAACACAAACTAAGTAGGAGTAAGTGGTTAGGTGTAGTCCACGAACATAAGTATTGGTGAAAAGAAAGTGTTTGGTGGTGCCACACCTCGCTAAGAGCGGTTGAAAGACTACTGCGGGCTTGGAGGCTTGACATAATGCATTTAATCACGAAAATTCAAATGAGCGGGAGTGCATCTAATAGTATTGTGTCTTGAAAGCCAATGGTGAATGGATGCATATCGAACAGAACCGTGGTTGCATGGATAAAAATCAACCTGCAAATATTAGTGGCTTTGCAGCCAGATAGCGAGCGCTCTGTGTTAAGTACAGTGAAAAGACGTTTAAGGGATCATCGATTGTAGATTCGTTGAGGTTTTTCTCTGTGTTAAGTACAATGAAAAGACGCTTAAGGGATCATCGATATTCGTTGAGGTTTTTCTCTGTGTTAAGTACAGTGAAAAGACGTTTAAGGGATCATCGATTGTAGATTGTTGAGGTTTTTCTGACTACAACTGCGAGTCTTTCTGTCTACGCAAAGAAAATCAACAACGGAAACAGAGTGGGTCCTGCTGGCCACGTCAACAACTCTAAGTAATGTGAAATCGAGATAAGCTCGACCCTCTCTTACTGCTACAAAATCCATCTTAACATTTAGTTACTCAAATGTTACTCGATGGTTTGCGTGATATGATATTGTCCAATCTGCATAATAATTATTGATTGCGGTGACCATTATGAACGAGAAATGCTTATATTTAGTGCCAAGTATTGCTATATTTTTTTAGAGTTTCAAATACATGGTCGGGAATTAAAATGCCCAACTTTCTACACTTACTCGATGGTTTGCGTAATATGATATTGTGCAATCTGCATCATAATTATTGATTACGGTGACAATTATGAATGAGAAATGCTTATATTTAGTAAATAGATACATAGCTAGTGTTAAGCACATGCCACGAAATATTCGGGAGTGTTGGATCACATGCTATTAAGCATAGCTAGTGTTAAGCACATGCCATTAATCGGGAGCACGACAAAACCTGAAGCAAAATTGTTTAACGACTTTCTTTACATTTTGACCTACACACAAATATACATATACACACGAACACTAATGATTTTGCTCGCCGATGTAGATAGAGTTCTTAAGATCATAACCACGGGTAATGATTCGAGTTTATTCATTAGATTTTGAGCGATAGACATGTTTTCTTTAACGTGCTTCCAGTGTTCAATCTTTCATATCCTTTCAGGAACCGTTGATGTTTGTTGTTCTGATTGGATTTAATGCCGAGTAACCAGTAAAATGCAATTCAATGTCTTAGGGCCATTCTGACCGCATGTCTAATTAAAATCGACTAAATAAACCCTGTCAAATCAATTTCCATAAGTTGCGAGGAATCAAAGATAACATATTGAGCTTACTCTTGGGGTAGAGTCGCAAGGGAAATGACGAGCACCTCTTTGCTGAAATTGCTGTATTCCACAGCTGGTCGTTCATCCTCATCCTTCACATCACGTAATTTAAAAACATTACACCAGGGATGAAAATTCATTGTTATTATTTATTTGATTTCATTTTAACAAAAATGATCCAATGACTAGAGTCGAGAGATGCGGTATCGAACACTCTTTGAGCTTAATCAATAGGGGTCAAAGCATACTTTCGCCTATTCCTTTGAGCTTAATCAATAAGGGTTAAAACATACCTTTGGAGACTTAACCCTTGGGTGAGTAGTAGAAAGCCACAATCCAAACACTCAATCTAACAGCTATTATCAATTAGATTTACCTCATGTTGTTATTTTTTTTACCAAAAACTTAAAATCCATGTGTGAAGCCCATGTAAGAAAATCTTTAATCATTAAACCCATATTTTATGTCATACACATGAAGATACTCCCTTTTTGGATGTATATTATTATGTCACTGCCATTAGGTAATGATATAGAGTGACCACCCTAAAGCATTGGTCTTTTAGTACAAAAAAATTCATTTTTTTTTAAAGTTTCAAATGTTAAATTTTAGTTTTAAATGAATCGTACCAAATAAATGGCTTACGTATTCCTAATACCACCTCCAAGGCTACAATGCCCCCCAAAAAAATATGTCAATGGAATTTTGTGTTCAAGTGAGTGGGGAAAACAAGTTTTCATGGGTTTCGATGAAAAGCATGAATGTGCGAAGAATCGATTCATGATATCAGTGTTTAGTTATTACAGAGGTCAAATCCGTGTATGTTCACTACAAAACGATTTATTTTATTAATTGTATAGCTTCAATCCGTAAAATACGATGGTCGTTAGATTTGTAAAAATGAATGGATGCATTAATGTGGTTGTGTTGTTTCTTCCCTGATTGTTTTAGGGTTTTGTTTGGGAATCCCACTGAGTGTGAGGTATATGATCTAGTTGTCGTAAAGACCCACTGAGTCTGAGGTATATGATGAAGTTGCTGCAAAGACCGAAATGATAGAAGGATTTTATGTTTGGGTTGCAATGCTAGTGTGTGAAGCGTGTAAACTTGCGGTATTTAAGATGAAATTTTAAGAGCCTGGCTTAATTTATGGCCATTATTCTTTCCGAATCTGTAGAGAAATTTGCTTCATTTGCATGTATTTTCTGGAAATTCACAGAAAATCGATGTTGGGAATGCTTGGAAGGGACTTGAATGAAGTCAAATCTCACGGAGGGGCAAAACGGAGGGCGCCAATATAATGGTGGTGGCGGACGTATATCACCATCTCTGCTGTCGGAACACCATCCTGAGGCATGTTGGTTTTTTTCTCGTTAGTCTGGAGAAATAAAAATTTGACGTGGACAAACCTTTAGAAAAGAAATTGGTCCGGTACTGAGATATGCGCTCTTTGCTGGAGTGCGCGGAAGAAGATAATTTACACCTGTTCATCATGTGCTCATCATGTGCCCTGTTGTTTCTAAAATCTGGTAAAATCTGGCAGTCATTTTTGGTCTCCAACTCCCACAGTTCATCTGCATTTCTGACGGCCTTGAATGGTGGAGTGAGCAGAACGTCACCTAGCGCTACATTCCTCTTATTTTTTTTTGGGAAATCGAGAGATGGAGAAACAACATTATCTTCAATAACTACAGAGAAAACAATGCATTGGTAACGGAGAGATTATTGGCATGGACACCAAAAAATCCAAAAAATCACAAACATGTCAAGAGATCATATACCCTGCGGGGTTTTTTGACAGTGTATCACAAAGTAGCACATGCAGATGTGGTTTCTTGATCATATTTTCACATGAGCAGGCATATCATGTTCACTAGGGTAAGGGTATAGGCACTAATACAAAGGCAAAGGCCATCGCATTATGGGGCCTACTCTGATTCACTAATTTCCTGAATATTCCTACTATCCACATATTAGAAGATTCCAAGGTCATCATTGATTGTGTCCCGGACCGGGCTACAATATCCAAGCCCACACTATAAGGCTGGTTACAACAAATTACATTACTATGGAATTCACTGCATTTCTCTTCGATTCAACATATTAACAAGGAGTTCAATCAAGCTGCGGATAGTCTCTCCAAAAAAGGCATACTGGACAACCTGGATGGTTTACACATTGAGATCAAGATGGGAGACACATGCATGGAGGCCAGGGTGCTGCCACTGCCAGGATAAATCTACTCACCCTGACTTATTTCTTTTTTGATTATCAGATGGACCTTCTTTGTCTATTTTTGTCTATTAGTAACTATCTGCACCATTTGTGAATTCCATACTTTGCCTATTATCAACCTTGCATGAAATTATCTGAAACATTAGATCTTTCTGTTATATTCTAAATTATATATACCATGATCTAGATACATGGACTGGTTATAAGGATGACTATATGCATAACTATTGCTCATAGGTATCCACCTGTCACTATCACTGATATGTTGCTAGGTATCCACCTGTCACTATCACTGATATGTCGCTGTATTGGAAGCTTCGCAATGAAGCAAATCACTATCACTGATATGTCGCTGTATTGGAAGCTTCGCAATGAAGCAAATTTAACCTTTTTAAGATTGAATATATCGCTTTTTTCATACCCAAAAGAAAATCTCACCGGAAAAGTATAAATTTCGGGGAATTTTGGTATGTTATAAAAGGCAAAGATCTCTTTGCTCAATTTATATGCATTATTCTTTTGAAACTTACAGAGGAAGTTGCTTCAGTTGCGGGAGTTTGCTATTAGGGCCTTTCTTGGAGGATTTAATCAAGAATTTGGGAGCGTCAGACAAAGGTGGAAGAGGATTTAAGAGACTCAGTTCAATTCTTGTGTGGACACGAGAATCGCAGAAAACTACTGTTAAATTGGACTAGCGCTTAATTAAAACAGAAAACTCACAAACTTTTATTAATCTATTTGCTCTGTTACATCACACTTATATAGGAAATATGTGCAACCAATTCCTAACCACACAAACTAATTCTTGTTCAACTGCTCACAACTAATTCAGTTCAACTGCTCATAACTAATTCTATTTCTACATTATTCTCACATCCTCCCTTAATGGAGAAATGGATTTTCTACCATACCTAACTGACTTCTAGAACTTGTACTTTGAACATCTGCTGTATTCTCTAGATTGATCTAGCTACTGCATTAACAGAGGGTAGTTGGAATTAATACCTTTCTACCACTCCCCCTTAATTCCAACTATATAACAAATATATACTATAGCACGTAATACAAGAAACTATATTCTTAATCATGACGACGTAAACTTTAACTTGCCTGCTGGTCTAAGTCTCAGCTAGGCTTACAACAAAACATTTCATTTTTGCCTTCTTATTAAAAGGTCCATGCTTGTTCCTTTTCCATTGCTGGTGCAGTTTCATCTTCACCTTTTTGGGATTCCTTATGAAATTCCTTTGCTCCTTGCTTACATACTTAACGTCAACAACCTCTTTTGGATTGAGAGGCAATGCAAGATCTCTAACGAGGTAATTTAATTCATGTTCTCCCCACTTTCCATGAGGAACCAACGAAGGATTCACCAAAATGCAGTCATCTTTGAACATGAGCGGCCTTCGAAGAACATCCATGGTAGTATCCTCCAAAGTAGCAATCATCTTGAAAGTAGATCCAATAAAACTTCTAACAACCGGGCAAGTTTTAATCTCAGTGATTTCTTCAACAGCGTGATCCTCAACAACATGAGTGATTTCTTCAGGGACATGATCTTCAACAACATGAAACTCTTTGTCAATGGACTCAAAAACACTGCTAATCCCAAATGGGTTCATGAGAAAATGATCATTAAAAAGATCATTGTCAAAAAAATCTAAAATAATAGACATATCAGTTAGCTTTATCACACTTCAAACAAAACGCCTTTTCTACTGCCTCTCTCTGCTCTCCTTGGCCCTCCGGGCTCCTTCAATTAGACCAGCTGTCACAAACGGTGCTCACTACCAGCACTCTCTTGAACAAGACCCACTTACACGATTTTTGCAACAAAACAAAGAAAACCGGACCGACTGAAAAAGAATATGACCACGGTAGTAGAAACGGTGGAAGCTTGCAAAACACACCAGCAAAGTTCTGGCAGCAAGGTTTCAAGAAAATCAAAGAAACACACGCAAGGAGTCTCCGTCTTCTTCTGGACACACCGGTCTCCGTCTTCTTCTGGACACACCGGTTCTCACCACAGCAACTGCTACCCGAGTCCTTGACAGGGGTCTTGGCAGCGCATACGCACAACAGCAACTGCTACCCGAGTTCTTGACAGGGGTCTTGGCAGCACAAACGCACAACAGCGACGCCCTCTGGCCGGTCTTGGACAAGATCAGCAATGATCTCAACAGATCTACAGTCCACGCAGCAACAGGGTTTCTGCAAAGAACACAATAAGGAAACCACGACACATCAGTTTCTGAATTACCTCCACGCAGCGGCACAAACTCTCTGCACAAACGCAGCGCACACACTCTCTGCACAACGGACTCTCCGCATCAAACTGCACAACGCCTCCGGAACTGGGGTTCACCACGCCAACACGGGTACCAACACCACAGCATCTGCACCATACTTCAATCCCATACAATGAACAGAACTTCAACAGAATACTGAAACAAAATTATGACCACGGTGCAAAGAATCACAGCGGTTTGTTCCGTTAATGAAACCAAGAATCACAGCAGTTTTGAAACCACGGCACAAAGCGAGTTTGCAGATGGCATGTAAGACGGAAAAACACGCATAGCAACAAAAAGATGCCCGTTCTATATAACCACGAAATTAGAACTGCAACGAAATTAGAACTGCAGTTGCTCAGAATCCGACCATGGACATAAGGAATTGTAACAGTTACCGATGTAAACCATAGAATGTTGTGGAGAAGCTCAACAAGAACAGCACGAGACAGGGCACTTCAGCGTTTTCTTCACGGCAGTCTCACGGCACTTCAACGTCATTCGACTCTACTCCTCTGCTGTTTTCTTCACGGGCTCATTCGACTCTACTCCTCTGCTGTTTTCTTCACGGCTCTATTCCTCTCCGCGTGCAGGACTAAACCACGGCAAAACAGCAAACTCACACGCAGCAATTCCAGGCTCCTTCACACGCAGCAAGTCTGGCCTCCCGCAAACACCACTCGGCCTTCCTCACCTGCGCTCTCACCCAAGCTTAGACCCTGAGCTCTGATACCAAATTAAAACAGAAAACTCACAAACTTTTATTAATCTATTTGCTCTGTTACATCACACTTATATAGGAAATATGTGCAACCAATTCCTAACCACACAAACTAACTCTGGTTCAACTGCTCACAACTAATTCAGTTCAACTGCTCATAACTAATTCTATTTCTACATTATTCTCACACGCTTTTTATACCGTTTTCAATTGAAGTGAGCCAGAGAGCGATCTTTAAATTATTTTAATGGCCTTTTTCAGTTGAATATTTTTGAGATACCCGCGACGTCTGACGTTCTCTGCAACATTTTTTACTGTAAAAAAGAATAGAACTGACAAGTTTTACAGCAATTTCCACTATTAAGAGGAACCAGGCGACAATGTTTACAACATTTCTCTATTTAGGGCTTAGTCTAGCCAAGTTCCAACTATGGTAAGCACGTGGGTTGATTCAGTGTTGGTATTGGCCGTAGAAAAGGCGTCGGTTACGAAAACCCTGCCTCTGTCCCGTCGCATATGCGCAATTTCGAATCATAGTCGTCCAATGCTTCTATGCCGCCCCTGTCAAGGACGAGATCTAGGGCAGCCGAGAGTGAAAAATATGAAAAGTCTCTAGGCTGAGCTGAGAAGCTCATTTGGGGCGAAAAATCCTCGTGGGGTGCACCGGGAGGACGCAGCTGGGGTAACACTACCTCCAACACTCGTTCTGGTGGCTGTCGTGATCGCGAAGTAAACCCTTTCACTAAAGACTTGAAAGATGATGACCTCTTTGAACATGAGAATACATGTATAAACTTCGATGCATACAAAGACTTCTTGTGAAAACAAGTGAAGTCAATGTACTTCCTCCTGTGAATACTTTTGCTGAAATTGATTTGGGAGAGGCCTTCAATTTGAATATCAAGAGGTGCAATATCATGAGTTGAATATCTGGTCTTATTCCTGAAGAAGTGTTTCAGTTTTGGATTTTTTTAGCTTTCTTTCTAGGGCTTTCCTTGGATAATGCACATTTTGTAAATGGGATTTCGGATGAAATTTCAGGAAAATACCAATTATACATGATCGAACCATGATCTGCCAATTCTGCCGTCTTCTGTACAGATCTGTCTCCAACAACGACAATATGGCGGCCATGATGTGAAGAATTCACTGGTCAGCATCCTTTACCATTCGCTGCAACATATGGGACTGTGTGTGTTTCTTGACTTGGGCGAATTTGAGTTGGAGGATTACTTTCCAGACAAAATACATTACACCATTGCACTGGTTCTGTTTGCATTGCCATTCTCCCTGGTGTTTGGCCGAGCTCGCCTTAATATTCGCAACTGATGCAAAACATGCATAGCTCCACGAATGAGACCTCTGTCTTCTTCTTCCTGGTGGCTCACGGGAAGAAAGAGGAATCTTTCCGGAGGCTAGTTGCTTGTTGTATACGGATGTAAAAATAAGCACCAGAAAAAAGAGGAATTTGTGTGGAGGCTAGTTGCTTGTTGCATACGGATGTAAAAATAAGCACACAAATCTGTAAAGCCCTAACAAAATTTATTTTGATATCTAATTTGGCTCAAACACAGTGAATAAATTTACACATAAATATAAATTTATTCACACAAACCGTACGCAATATGATTTCTTATTTATACACAGAGGAATAAATGAGGAATAAAATTTAAGGTTCTCTCACATTTCCCTGGCCCCCGGTGAAGGAGTCCGGTCAGAATTGGCTCTGATACCATGTTAGAAAATAGAGAGATTAGAGAATGATTGATTGCACACAACAAATCACACTTAAATATTTTTATTGATTGTAAATGTTAAGATATAAATTACTCACTTCCAGACATTTAGATCAAAATTACATTCATAAACTGAAAACAACAAAATTCTTGGTAACTCCTAATGACAACTACACATGACATAGTTAACTATCAAATACTGAAAACAACAAAATTCTTGGTAACTCCTAATGACAACTACACATGACATAGTTAACTGTCAAATATTACTTTTCCAAAGGACATGGGGGGTTGGGGAATTATGGACCTCCATCGCTTAGGTGTGGCTTTACTTATAAAATCTCTCTGGAGGGGATTATTTGGTGCTGGCACATGGAGCAAGATTATTCACCACAAGTATTTAAAGAATAAAGACTTTATTTTTTGGTACCGATATGGTTCAATCAGTATCAAACAAGGTTCAACAATCTGGTTAAGTTTTCTGAAAATCGAGAAATACTTTATTTAGCATCTAGCGTGGAAATTCCAAACAGGAAATAGCATTCTTATTGGCATTGACCCAATTTTGGGTGCTGATTCGAACTTCACCATTTCTGATAGTATCATCTAGCATTTGAACAAGCATGGTTTTTTTTTTTTTTGGTACCGATATGGTTCAATCAATATCAAACAAGGTTCAACAATCTGGTTAAGTTTTCTGAAAATCGAGAAATACTTTATTTAGCATCTAGCGTGGAAATTCCAAACAGGAAATAGCATTCTTATTGGCATTGACCCAATTTTGGGTGCTGATTCGAACTTCACCATTTCATAGTATCATTTAGCATCTGAACAAGCATGGTTTTGTTTTGTTTTGTTTTTGTTTGTTTTTTTTTTTTTTTTTTTTTTGGGGCCAAGTTATAAAAGGTTGGCAGGGTATGCTCCCCATATGGAAAAATGCCCTTGAATTGGGTTTTATCGGCCGCATGGAAGGAGAATGGCTTCAAACCATCTCAACAATGAAACAACTTGGTATTTGCTGATTAGGGACATAGGACATAATTATATGGTCGGGTAAAATGACCTCTGATAACATTATTGTGGCGGACACATATCATGTATTATCAAATATGGTCGTTAGACAAGGGGAGCATCATACCCTTTATGCTTTCTGGAAAACTAAAGCTCCAATAAAAATTATACTTTTCACATGGCTTGTTTATCATAACAGGAATCTTGTATGGGCAAACCTGCAAAAAAGAAATTGGTATGGTCCTGGTACATGCTCCTTATGCAAAAATTATTCTAAAGATAATGATCACATCTTTCTGCACTGCCAATTTACCACACAGGTTTGGAAAAAGATTGCTTCCCTATTTGGCTTCCCATACATTCAACATTCTTGCATTAGAGAATCATTGAAATGGTCGAGTTCACAAAAGCTTGCCTGGCGAGTTATTCCTCTCTTCCTCTTCTAGGCAATTTGGAATAGGAGGAACAAAAGTGTCTTCCAGAACTGTAGGGAAGATTTCTCTATGATAATTGAAAGAATTGCCTCCAACCTCTCCTTTTTCTCTACACAACCTACATGAACTAAGAACAATGCTAAAATGAAGAATAATGTTCAGTTCACATACCCAATGGGGTTTTTTGATGGGGCCGCACAAGGGAACACCTGTGCTTGTGGTTTTTGGATTGCCATGACAACTGATTTTTCATACATGATGTACTGGAATTGTGGTGGTGGTACAAACACAAAAGCTGAAGTAGTGGTTCTCTGGGGTCTCCTATGGTTCAACAGTTTCCTTGGGAACCCCACTCTGCACATATTTGGAGACTCAATGATTATAATTGATCAAGTATTGGGGAGGGCATCCATCAAAAACCCCAAGCTTCAAGGATGGATGGAAATAATCAAATCTCTATGGCAATGTCAAGCTAGCTCCACAATTCAACACATTGGAAGGTCCCTCAACAAGGAAGCAGACAGATTATCTAAAAAAGGTTTGCAGGGAAGTTTTGGCAAATGGTATCTAGAGATCTCATGGGGGTAGAACACTTTTGATATGGGAGATTTTCGATATCCGGGTTAGATTTCTTCTCTGCATGTTTTTCACAGTCTTTTTTTGTAAATTTTGGTATATAGGCTTATTATCTTCGCAATGCAGTACAATATGTCTAAAATCCATATGGTAGCACATTGTGCGAAGGTGGCATTTCAGACATGTCCTTCTAAGTTTGAGAACTGTGTTAAATTTCTGTGACATTATGGATGACTGTCTATTATTATTTTTGTTTTTTGAACTAGCTTGCTTGGCCACTGGGCATAAATAGTGTCCTCTATGAGGATGGACTTGTCCTAGTCTCCTCGTTAGATGGTGTATCTCTAGTAACAATGTTTTTGTTTTCATCGGGGCACATCTTACTAACAAGAAGGATACCGTTTATATTGCCTCTGAATGGTACAAGACTCTCAAGTGGGCATTATATATTCCTATTGAATGATGTGACATTAGCACTGTGTGGATTATTTCTATGCTTTTCATCACCTCCTCTCAATATTCATGCAAGCCTACACTACAGGAATGAATTGATGCATGTCTACACTACAACACAGATTTGATGATGGGATCTGCATCTACATGCATCCACTTTTTGCTATTTCAGGGATACATATTGTATAAAATTATTTGCTATCTGGTTTTTCATGCTGTATAAGGATTATGGACTGCTTATTTCCCCGTCTCATACAGAGTTTTCATTGCACAAGGGGATCTGTTTTTTGGATTGCCCAAAGAGGCTTATGTTTTGAATTGTATGACATATGTATATCCAATTTCTAATATAAATATAAATCAAATTTTTTCGTACTAGAAAAAAAAAAAAACTACATAAAAGTATTACTTCCAACATTTAAAAAACACTTCCAATAAATCAAATAATAATGACATGGGAATATAGTTTAGTTACATCATGTATATATGGACATTTTAGTTAGTTTGAACCGATTGCATTTTAGTTCTTGTTAAGGATGGATTTATTCTAAATTAGGAAAATATTTGGTGGTTTTCTTTTCATCACAAGAAAATATTTGGTAATTTACTTTGCTTTAGAGATAGATATTCGATAAAGGTATTGTGACACCCTAAAAGGGCGGTCGCTAGAGAGGCTATTGTTGGCTGAAAATACGGTGGGCGTGAGCTTCATTGATTAATCATCTTCTTTATCGCTGGGTTTGATATCACTCTCTCTGAATGGATTTCTTGTTGTTGTTTTTTTTTTCCTTAGGTCTGAATGGTGAAGATGTCTTCTATAAGGTCATACTATTTCAAACACTTTATTCTTGGAAAGCCTACTGGCGGTTTGTTGTGTATTGAGAAAGCAATTATATTACACATGTAAGTATGAAACAGAGTCAAATGGTTAGAGTTATGTGGAAAAAATATATATTGTGCGTTAGTTTTCGAGGCTGGAATTAACAATTTGCTAGTTTAAATGTGGGTAAAACATGAATAATATTTATTTAACATTTTGAAATTAAATTTTAATTTTTAAGATATTGATATTTTGCATTGATTTGATTGTTTTATAGTAGTTGTGTTAAATTGCGGATACATGAAGAGGCTAGAAAGTTTGCATATCTAACTGGCATTAAGGTAGTGGTTTCTTGTGGAGGGGCGCCTAATACAACATAAGTTTGAGAATTTCTTATTTTCTTAGGTTCTTATTCTTTTGAGAGAATATATGGAAAACATAAATTGTTAGTCTCCAAAGATTAGTGTGTTTGTGATGTGAATTAAAATGTTAATATTTGTAAATTTGTTTATTTTGAAATGATACGCTGTAAACTAATACTAAGTGTCTTCAATGGATGATATTATAATTGGTTGTAATATTTCAGTTCATTTTTAAACAGTGGCATAATACATATTTATTATTAGAAATTATAATATTTATTTTAGTTGATGTTATTAAGATTCGACTAGTTTCCAAAGTGTTTCATCTCAAAAACAGAAATTGGACTGGAAACAATGAATATATATATATATATATATATTCTGATGAGAAAATGTTTTTGTTCATACATTGAGTGTCTTTGTTTTATAATTTGACATTTTAAAATAAAGATAACAACACATAGAAATAAGGAGGTGGAAATCATTATTGAGTTTTATTTCCATAGACATTTTTTTTAATTACAAAATTATTTGGTTATTAGATTAATCTTATCCTTTTTTTATTATTAACAAAATTGATAATTGAGGTCGTTTTGTATTTTAAATTAAAATTATTTATTTTATTTAAAATAACGTATTTGTTAAAATACATTTATTAATTTTATTTAGAATAAAATGAACATTTATTTATATAAGTAAAAAAATTCATAAAAAATGGTATTTATATATCTTATTAAAAAACAAATGTTTATAAAATGATATTTATATTTTAGTTAATGTGTTTTTTTTATAGACATTGAATTTGCATTATATGTGATTACAATGTAAATACATTTCTTATGAATGTGTAATTACTTTTGTCCTATATCATAACCTTATTTATCTTTAATTATTTTTATATTTTTATTAAATTTATTATAACAATACAAATTTCTCAAAAAAAATTTCAAATATTTATAATGAATATAAAATTATATAATTTTTAATATAAACCTATTATATATCAATTTTATATTTAAAAATTAAATAACATTATTATTTTTTCAATTTATTTATTATTTAATTTTAAAAAATATTAATTTTTATGTACAAGCCTATATATTTTTGCACACTAGACAAAACCAAAACCTCGTGATAATAATGTTTGAAAAAAAACAAAAACAATAATATTGCCACCAAATAACTTTTATTATAATAACATAACAATATAACGGGCCTGGAGTATGCCCTAAAACTGCTTCTGCTTGGCTAAGAGCTCGTCTTTCTCGGACGTAAGGAAACAGGTTAACGGCCCAAGACCTAGAGGCATCTGGCAGGAGTGATAGCCTGCTCCCTTACGGACCACCAGCGGGTTATTTCAGGTGGCGTGGTTTTCCTTGATAACAGTGATGTGTTAAACAAACATTCGTGGATAGCAGCGAGAGATGGCTGTCCTCACTGTTGGTTTGACAAACTGAATTTGATAGATTTTTCCACGTTTTGGAAAAAAAATAAAAATAAAAAAAATATAACTTCTGCGAATAAAAGAGATGCCGTGTAGCAAGCTTAATTGAAATGTCAAAACACCTTTTATTCACATGTCTGTTACCAGCATAAGTTAAAAATATATCATTTGCATATTCATGGTTACCCTAGATGATTCTGATTTTCCCAACGATTATTGATTGTTTCGAATTTAGCATGTAGATCACTCATGGATTCATTTGAATAATTGAGTTATAAAGATATCGGGTGTGTTGTGTGGATTAAAGTAAGTTTAAGAGGGGAAATTTCATTATATTTGAGGAAGATGATGGTAGTGCAGAAAAAGAAAAAGAAAACTCTTCTAAAATTTAAAATTGTAAAATGTATTTTCCATATATTTAAATGGGAAGTTTGTTGTTTGATTTTGCTATTTATTTATTGAATTTATATAGATAAAAAAATTATAGGACTTAAGTACGCAAGGGGTTTAATTAATATTAATGTGCAATATTGTGCTATGTGATTTGTAAACATATTAAAGAATGAATCAAGTATAAATATTATTGTGGATAACAATATACATATTAAGTAATCCATTACATTCATAGATTTAATTACCCATGACCAATAAAGCATTTGAGGATAACCCAGGTATAAAATTTATTAGATTATCATGGTTACACCTTCCTTATTATACTTGTTCACTCTTGTAGTGTATATTCAACTCTTCCTTGTTTTTTAAAATGTTTGTTATGAAAGATAGTTATAGTTAAAAGTAGAAATTACTGAGTTGCATGAGAATTAACAACATTATACTTTTAGGGGTGGTAGGAATCTCATGGTATTAACTTGACTTGGGAAGAAATATAGAAAAATCAAATGCTCAAGGTTATAAAAAGGTGACCAACAATCAAGTAGAAACATACACATTTTATCATGTTATCCTTTTGGCCAAAGAATCCAAACTTAAGCCCCTAGGCGATGCATATTAGTTGGTGACAGAGTGCACTTTTAAAGCATTCCTTGTGACGTTGTTGGTTCAAACCCCAACTAGCCCTGTGTGCCGTGATTGGGGCCTCATGTGAACACCTAGAGATTATAATGGTAGCAGACGGAGTTGACCCCGTGTCAGATGAGTATGAGCCTTCTCTAGTTGTTGGATCCGCCAATTCACAATAGAAAGAAGAAGCCAAAATTAACTCATTGATCGTAATTGGAGATCCAAGTATAAAATCAATTATATGGTCTCAAGAACAATCTCTAGAAATAATAAACTTGCCTCAATCATAGCTCAAGTTAGAATGAGATAGGTAATCTACACAAGGTTTCATTTTATCAAGTTCTCTAGGAATTCAATCATTAACCAAATTCATTGGCCAAAAAACGATTGTTTACAACCCTGGAGTCATCAATAAATATGGTTGGTGGTGGTTCCTACTTATCCCCTAACAACATTAGTAATATTTTATCATGAATAAAATGACACTTAACATGTCAATTAATTTCCACTTGCTAGTATATCACTACCACTAGATTTCAAGGACAAGGTATATAATCGATGGACATACACCACCCTCTCTCACATGGATGAATTAATGGTTACTTCGAATCTTGAGCCCATTATTAAAGGGTTGTGTTGATAAGGCGGGATAATGGTTTCTAATGGGTTACTGCATGTTGCAATGCAAATGGGAACTTTGCTAGCCAATCTTGGCAAGATGTCCTATTTGGCTTTGGTTAGTTTTCTAGAACTTCAATTTATCTAAATTTGCTTCAATATATGAAGTAGGAACATGTTATTGGTACTTGTCCTTGAGGTAAATTCCTTGTTGATGCAAGCTTTTGTGTGTGGTTATGTGTGGCTCTAGGTGATATTTAATGCATGGCTCTATTATTTTTCCAAAACACTTGGTGTTTAGGGATTTTGTTTGGTGCAAACCCACCTTGCTGCTGGGTTCTTCTTGCATTTGAGTCTCTCTAGGAAGTTTATCTCTACTACATTTTGAACTTTAATGCCTCAAACCTCTTGCACCTTAGTTTCATGAAATTCTAGTTATTTTGGCACCTATATGTGGACAAAGGGCTCTCCACTTGAGTCTCGAAAATAAGGGGATCACTAAGAGTTCTCTCTTGTTTCCAAATATGAGTTTTGCAGTGTTCCATATAATATTTAGTCCAAGATTATCAAATTTCTCTCTAAAACATTCAAAATTGGGTACAAAAGGTAGAAGTACTTCACTTAACCCATTGATTGCCAAAGCAACCAATTCCTTTGGATCCATTGTATCACCGCCAACATCTAAGCACTACCATACATCTTGTATAAGATCACATAATAAATAACATCCTCATTCTCACTTAGCTTCAAGATGTACCATTGGTTACATACGAAGAATGATTTCAACTTATTTGAGGTCACATAGATTCTACAGTTTCATCCATACAATATGTGAACTCTTTAAGTTCTTGATTTAAGGAATGAAATGATACACCATAGTAAATTTTATGATATGCTACATGTATTTGTTACACACCTCAATGTTTATTGAATATACAACATCAATAGGAGGTGGTTCCTTATTTTTTACTATCTTCAACAATATCTCATTCATTAATCATTTGGGTATTTGAAATTCTGAAATGGAGTAATTAGTTCCATCTAACTTGATGTCTAGTAATGCAATGCTTAAAGAATCAACACCACTCTCCCCTTGATTAATAATCTCCAAAGTAATTTTACTCTAATACAAGTTTTTAGAAAATTATATGATCAAAGATCAAATTGCGTTCTAATACCATTTGGAAAAAGAGTTGTTATATGTGGTTGAACACTTGCACAATATTCATCCTTTTAGGGACATGCTTACCAAGTGTTGTGCACTATGACAAATACTTTTGACCTTAATAAATTATACCTCTATATTTTCAAGATACACGACTTATTTAGTGAAGTACAACACACTGAGTTCTCTCCATAAAATTGTAGTTTGAGTTGCACATGTACTAGTTCATAACAAAAATTGCTTAGAAATGTTAACGAGGTCATTGTAGACTAGGTTAAAAAATTTCTAACATGTTAAAATACATATTTTAGATAAACTCTTAAGTGTACCAATTGTCATAATAGAACAACTCACAAGATAATGTGCATACGAGCGAATTATTGTTCGTTAGAAAATTGCAACAATGGAGTTACATAAGGTACATCACTGTCTATAGGGAAATAATATCAACTACATCAATCTATAATAGGGTGACTCACAATAAACACCATAACCTGATGCAGGAGCATTATTCAAAACTTATAAGACCCATGAGTCTTAGTTCACATTTACTAAAGGGAGTGGGTTCCCTTAATCATTTTATTTACTTTCCTAAGTTTAGTTGAGTTGAGGGATTTTAATCGCAAATTTATTTATGGAGAATATGTTGTGAATATAGAGATCTTAGAGACAGTTAAATAATCCTAGGAAGAGTGAGGATTTGAGGTATTTAAATGATTAATTTGGGATTTTGTTTGAGAAAAGAGTGGAGCTAGAGAGATACTTTGGGAGAGAGTGAGAGATTGTTGGTTATGAACTAAATTGATTCATGAATCCGTTTTTGTATAAATTGTGATCTATTGAATAGTTTGAGAGGTTAGCTAGAGGTTAGCTAGAGGCTAGATAGGGGTTAGAAAGCTAGAGGATAGTAAGAGCAAGAGTGAGGAGTTAGGAAGAGCAATAGATGGATTTTATTGAAAAGAACTAAAATAGTCGAATGTGACTATTTTCCTTGTAAATATTTTATAAAAATACCAAAACAGTGTGGATTTGTATATATCATGTGTGGGAATTTGTGTTTGTATGTGTCTTAATAGCCTTATGGTGCATTGATTGTGAATCTGAGAAATACTATGGAATTTTTGTGTTGAACAACATGAATGACTGACGGAATTTCCTTTACAGGATTAGTATTTAATAGTCTAATAAAACCTATGTATAAGCATGTAGAGATCGAGCTTTCCCTTTTAAATGGACAGAGGGATTAACTAGAAGCGAGCGCAATTGGTTTTCACAGTAGACAGAGGAATATTGAGAACTATCTTCTATAGTGGAGGACGCAGGCTTTTTCTCAACTTCCTAAAGGATTGTAAAGAGACAGTGAAGGGCGAAAGAACAATGGAGATTAAGTTGCATTGTTGAAAATGGAGGATGGACAACTCAGATTAAAGCGCAGATCGCATGTTAAATCAGTCAACACTTCACAAGTCAGCAGTCGACGACATTTATGGTAAGTGGTATCTCGTGTGGGTAAGAAAGTGGTAACTAGTATTTCTAAATTTCACGCGATTAGCCTAAGTGAGTGACATGTAGCACACGATGGAAAAGGAAAACCACTTTTCTCGTGTGCTCTCGACCAAATATCGATCGTGCTAGAATCTGTGCGAGATTGCATGATAGCCATTCGATTGGACAGGTCACATCGATGGTGGAGATCGTGGCGCCCGAATAAAGAGGGGGACACGTGTTGGATCAACGCTTAATTTATGGTATAAAGTTCTATTATGGGTATTCTCGCCAGGAGGTCCCACAAGCCATGTAGAAAAGGGTTGTGGAATATTTCGTTTAATAAAATTAATTTAGAGGAAAAGTCTCCGCTTATAGAATTGATTAATGAGAATTGAGAGTAAGGTTGAAGAGGGGATTTTTTAACCCAATGTAATACATAAATGATTAATAACCTAGAATCAGAGCATTAACCTGGGTTATACAACGGGGTTTAGTGTTAACCTTACAAGATTGTTGGGTTAAAGTACTAGCCTTGCATCATTTTTGGTATCAGAGCAGAGACTAATGCTCTGTGGAGATTGGTTGAAAGATTGAATTTTATTCTCAAAATGTGTAGAATTGCATTGGTAATAGATTCAGATATAGAGGGATATGATCTGAAAGGAATTGGTGTTGGGAGATCAGAACACAAGATTTTATGCAGAGAAGAATTCTGAAATGTTACAGGCAATGAAGACTTCAGTCGGTTCATTCAAGATAGACTGTGGAAAAGGGATTTGAGGAAGACAGGATCAAGAAGGATCTTGTAGGTTTTAAAACTTCAATGATGTATGTAGGTGAATGCAAGTAGCAGGTAATGAAGTTTCAGCAAGTAGCTATGACAAAGAAGCAAGTGAAGGAATTGCAGCAGAGATACTGTAAGGAAATAAAGTGAATATGGATGTACTCAGCAAGAACATAAATTCAGTTGAAAGAAGAACTGAAGTGTAGACAATGAAAAGTAAAGCAGCATGTGTATTTCCAAGCCAGTGAAAGGTTAAAGAGATAGATCATCAGGTATGAGTTTTATTTTGATGTTGGTTCATTTGAATTGTTTTTATAAGGGAAGAGAATGATAGCAACAACACACAATAGCAAACTGTGTAAAGAAAGAGAGGAGTTGTGTTAGTGGCAGTGAACCTAAATATTCCAGCTGAAGGTTGGACAGGGAGGACAATTAAAGTGTTCTCAAGAGAAGGTGAGTTGAGGATATAAGCCTAAAGAGAGCAGAAGAGAGTGCTCAAGAGGTTCCAGAGATAGAGAACCAGTGTTTACCAAAAGACCAAGTCCAGAGAGGGGATTGGTGAGGTAAGTGACAACGGGGAGGATTATTGTTGCAGATGCTTAATGCAGCTCATAGTGAGTGAGGAACTCATAGAGATAACAAGGAAATGATTACTAATAGTCAAAATAGGGATTCAGAGAGAAGCCACAACGGAAGAAAGAAAGATGCCAAGGAAAATGGCAAAGGAGAGGAGATGAGTCAAGAGATATTTGATAGAGACATTGTAGAATTGAAAGCAAGTGTGGATGCAATAATAATGCTGCTAGAAAAATGTGAAATGGACCAAAGTTATGGTTGGAATATGAAAAGAAAGAAGATAAAGTGGAAGCTATCGCAGAAACAAATAAAGAGGAGAATGTATATCAGATTAAGTGAGGAACTCAGAGCAGTTGAGTTAGAGATGGAATATAGCTATTGTAGACCTGAGCAAGAGGTTTACCTTGCTGAGGAAGGAATCATTGATGATTTTTTGAACTGTTGGACAAGTTCAAATCAACAGAGAGATGTGATGATTGAAACATCAAAGAAAGAGGAGCTTAGTATTTTTGAAACTGATGATTTGTGTATGTATGCAGGTGATGAACAACCTTAAGAATATATGTTTATGCATGTTGCTGAAGAAATGAAACTGTTAGAAGAGATGGTTGAAATAGAACAATTCTTGATTGAAAATGTATTCAAAGACACTAAAGATGGACAAATGTTGAAAACTACTAAGGAGTTTGAGGATGATGAGTCTAGTAAGACTTGGCAAAAAGATGGCAGACGACCTGAAGACAAAAGGAAAGTGCAGATTGCAAAAGGAGAAGTAGAAAAGAGGTATGAAGATAACCTTATGACAGGAGCAAGCAAGAGTGTATGTGTAGTACAAACACTTGAGGTAATGGGATTATCTCTTCAATTTTTAGTCAAAAATTATGAACCTGTATTGATAGTTAATGGACACGAAATTGTCTTGGAAGGACATAGTGGAACATTAATGGAAAGGACTCTTACTAAAGAGTGTACTATGGAAGATAGCAGAACATAGATTTATAAAGAGAATTCATACCAAGGAGGTACAATTAATCTATTAAAGGCTGTGAAGAAGAAAGGAAAAGAGGACAATCAGGAACTTAAAGAGAGGTTGGTAGAGGCTGATGCACAACAGAAAATTGAAGACAATGTTATTCGTACAAATTGCAAAAAGAGTAAGGGTGAATGTAATCAGCAACTTGGAAAGAGACAGACAATCTCAGAGGATGAAGACAAGGATGCTTTCATGAACTATGCATATGCAGTAAGCAATAAAGGGGTTCAATGGAAGGTGATATTCATGGTGTTGACAGTAATTTATACTGTTGTAAAAGGAACTCTATAGTGGAATGAAAAATCTATTGTATATGGTGATTACATTCTTGTATATTTGAACAAAGAGAACTTTAGGTTCTAAAATCAGAGATTAGAAGACTTTGGTTGAAAAGGAAGGGGCATGGAAAAGGCAACTTCGTGGCTAACAGATTTGTAAGGAAGAAACATGAAGAATGAAAAGGAGTGTGAAAGGAAGGAAGGCCAAAGAGAAGAGCAGAGAACAAAATTCAGAAATTAGACAACATTCAAAACAAAGTGAAGAGAAAGAAGACTTTTTCAAGACAAGACAACATGAGAGGCTTGGCATGTCATATGCATATCAAGAGAATGACAAATCAGAGAAATTATGGAGCAGAATTAATGGAACATGTAATTTATTTTCTAATTTTGAGTTATTAATTGTTGAATGTGGTTTTCAGGATGAAGGAAAAACTGCTCTTGGAGATATGTTTGCACAAGTAAACATAAAGAAGTATGTAAGTTCTGGAAATGCAGAAAGTCGGTTTTCCTTATGGAAACAAGAAGATGAGAGTAAGGACTAGTTGACTCAAAAGTTCTGGATGAAGGAAGGAGAGTTGGCATAGCTCTTAAACAAGTCATTGTAGAAGAGAAAGAAAATTACAACGGATGTGAAAGTACAATCCACAAACAGATTTTGTTTTTAATCCAAAGAAGATTTGAATATCGAGAGTTTATTTTGAATTTGCAATTGAAAATTGGGATGAATAGTTCAGTTAAATTTAATATGAATATGGAGACAAATGAACAAGGTTCAATAACTAAATTATTTGCGGCTGGTGGACAATATGTGGTTGAAAGGTTATATGTTCTTGTATCAAACAAGAACCAATCTTCTTTTGAAATTGAGAGGGTTCTACTCAAGATATTGGATAGGTGGATGATGAAAACTACAAAGGTGATGAGCATGAGGAATCGTCAAAGTCAACAAGTCAAGTAAAGATGGGAGGATATACAGGACAACATAAAGAAAATGGTTTATAGACAAAAGAGGATGCTGGTGATTGGGGCAGAAATCAGAATGGACAGTTAGATACAAGACAATGGAAAATACATAAAGTTGGAGCTCAATTCTATTGAGATGATGACAAGACAACAATAGAAAAAGGAACAGAAATTTATATTGTTTGAGGAGTTGTTTATGCAGGATATCAGCACCAAAACATTAAGCAAAGGAGATGCTTATGACAACAGAGCAAAAGGACATCCACAACACAAAGTTTTGTATCTAGGAGGAAGAGAGAAGGCAGTAAATGCACCTGCAATTAAAAGAGGTCAGACAACCAATTGGAAGATGAAACCTGATGAAGTTTACAACAGAGGAAGTGGGAAGACTCATGAACATGAGTCCATGAATTATTTCAACCTGGGGAGTCTGATGTAGGAGAATTATTCAAAACTTATAAGACCCACTAGTCTTAGTTCACATTTACTAAAGGGAGTGGGTTCCATTAATCATTTTATTTATTTTCCTAAGTTTAGTTGAGTTGAGGGGATTTTGATTGCAAATTTATTTATGGAGAATATGTTGTGAATGTAGAGATCTTAGAGACAGTTAAGTAATCCTAGGAAGAGTGAGGATTTGAAGGATTTAAATGATTAATTTGGGATTCTGTTTGAGAAAAGAGTGGAGCTGGAGAGATACTTTGGGAGAGAGTGAGAGATTGTTGGATCTGAACTAAATTGGTTCATGAATCCATTTTTGTATAAATTGTGATCTTTTGAATAATTCGAGAGGTTAGCCAGAGGTTAGCTAGAGGCTAGCTAGGGGTTAGAGAGCTAGAGGATAGTAAGAGCAAGAGTGAGGAGTTAGGAAGAGTAGTAGATGGAATTTATTGAAAAGAACTAACATAGTCGAATGTGACTGTTTTCCTTGTAAATATTTTATAAAAATACCAAAACAGTGTGGATTTGTATATATCATGTGTGGGAATTTGTGTCTGTATGTGTCTTAATAGCCTTATGGTGCATTGACTGTGAATCTGAGAAATACTGTGGAATTTTTGTGTTGAATAGCATGAATGACTGACGAAATTTCCTTTACGGGATTAGTATTTAATTGTCTAATAAAACCTGTGTATAGGCATGTAGAGATCGAGATTTCCCTTTTAAATGGACGGAGGGATTAACTGGAAGCAAGCGCAATTGGTTTTCACAGTAGATAGAGGAATATTGAGAACTATCTTCTATAGTGGAGGACACAGGCTTTTTCTCAACTTCCTAAAGGATTGTAAAGAGACAGTGAAGGGCGAAAGAACAATGGAGATTAAGTCGCATCGTTGAAAATGGAGGATGGACGGCTCAGATTAAAGCGCAGATCGCATGTTAAATCGGTCAACACTTCACAAGTCAGCAGTCGGCGACGTTTATGGTAAGTGGTATCTCGAGTGGTAAGAAAGTGGTAACCAATGTTTCTAAATTTCACGCAATTAGTCTAAGTGAGTGACACGTAGCACACGATGGAAAAGGAAAACCACTTTTTCTCGCGTGCTTTCGACCAAATATCGATCATGCTAGAATCTGTGTGAGATTGCGCGATAGCCGTTCGATTGGACAGGTCACATTGACGGCGGAGATTGTCCGGGCTACTTGGTGAGCAGACGATGCGATAGTCGTTGGATCAGCACTAAACCAATAGTGGAGATCGTGGCACCAGAATAAGGAGGGGGACATGTGTTGGCTCGATGCTTAATTTATGTTATAAATTTCTATTATGGGTATTCACGCCAGGAGGTCCCACAAGCCACGTAGAAAAGGGCTGCAGAATATTTCGTTTAATAAAATTAATTTAGAGGAAATGTCTCTGCTTATAGAATTGATTGATGAGAATTGGGAGTAAGGTTGAAGAGGGGTTTTTTTAACCCAATGTAATACATAAATGATTAATAACCTAGAATCAGAGCATTAACCTGGGTTATACAACGGGGTTTAGTGTTAACCTTACAAGATTGTTGGGTTGAAGTACTAGCCTTGCATCATTTTTGGTGTCATAGCAGAGACTAATGATTTGTGGAGATTGGTTGAAAGATTGAATTTTATTCTCAAAATGTGTAGAATTGCATTGGTGATAGATTCAGATATAAAGGGATATGATCTGAAAGGAATTGGTGTTGGGAGATCAGAACACAAGATTTTATGCAGAGAAGAATTTTGAAATGTTACAAGGAATGAAGACTTCAGTCAGTTCATTCAAGATAGACTGTGAAAAAGGGATTTGAGGAAGACATGATTAGGAAGGATCTTGTAGGTTTTAAAACTTCAATGATGTATGTAGGTGAATGCAAGTAGCAGGTAATGAAGTTTCAGCAAGTAGTTGTGACAAAGAAGCAAGTGAAGGAATTGCAGCAAAGATACTGTAAGGAAATA
Organism: Pinus tabuliformis; assembly: GCA_031772625.1. Lineage (NCBI taxonomy): Eukaryota > Viridiplantae > Streptophyta > Pinopsida > Pinales > Pinaceae > Pinus > Pinus tabuliformis. Next base: position 679,868,706 of record CM062818.1, on the reverse strand, counting down.
AAGTGAATATGGATGTACTCAGCAAGAACATAAATTTAGTTGAAAGAAGAACTGAAGTGCAAACAATGAAAAGTAAAGTAGCATGTGTATTTCCAAGTCAGTGAAAGGTTAAAGAGATAGATCATCAGGTATGAGTTGTACTTTGATGTTGGTTCATTTGAATTGTTTTTATAAGGGAAGAGAATGATAGCAACAACACACAATAGAAAACTGTGTAAAGAAAGAGAGGAGTTGTGTTAGTGGCAGTGAACCTAAATATTCAAGCTGAAGGTTGGACAGGGAGGACAATTAAAGTGTTCTCAAGAGAAGGTGAGTTGAGGATATAAGCCTAAAGAGAGCAGAAGGGAGTGCTGAAGAGGTTCTAGAGATAGAGAACCAATGTTTACCAAAAGACCAAGTCTAGAGAGGGGATTGGTGAGGTAAGTGACAATAGGGAGGATTGCTATTGCAGAGGCTTAGTGCAGCTCATAGTGAGTGAGGAACTAATAGAGATAACGAGGAAATGACTACTGATAGTCATAATAGGGGTTTAGAGAGAAGCCACAACGGAAGAAAGAAAGATGCCAAGGAAAATGACAAAAGAGAGGAGATGAGTCAAGATATATTTGACAGAGACATTGCAAAATTGAAAGAAAGTGTGGATGTCATAATAATGCTGCTAGAAAAATGTGAAAAGGACCAAATTTATGGTTGGAATATGAAAAGAAAGAAGGTAAAGTGGACGCTGTTGCAGAAACAGATAAAGAGGAGAATGTATATCATATTAAGTGAGGAACTCAGAGCAACTAAGTTAGAGATGGAAGATAGCTATTGTAGACCTGGGCAAGAGGTTTACCTTGCTGAGGAAGGAATCATTGATGATTTTATGAACTGTTGGACAAGTTTGAATCAATAGAGAGATGTGATGATTGAAACATAAAAGAAAGAGGAGCCTAGTATTTTTGAAACTGATGTTTTGTGTATGTATGCAGGTGATGAACAACCTTTAGAAGATATGTTTATGTAGGTTGATGAAGAAATGAAATTTTTAGAAGAGATGGTTGAAATAGAACAGTTCTTGATTGAAAATGTATTCAAAGACACTAAAGATGAACAAATATTGAAAACTATTAAGGAGGCCGAGGATGATGAGTCTAGTAAGACTTGGCAAAAAGATGGCAGACGACTTGAAGACAAAAGGAAAGTGCAGATTGCAAAAGGAGAAGTAGAAAAGAGGTATGAAGATAACCTTATGAAAGGAGCAAGCAAGAGTGTATGTGTAGTACAAACACTTGAGGTAATGGGATTATCTCTTCAATTTTTATTCAAAAATTATGAACCTGTATTGATAGTTAATGGACAAGAAATTGTCTTGGAAGGACATAGTGGAACATTAATGGAAAGGACTCTTACTAAAGAGTGTACTATGGAGGATATCAGAACATAGATTTATAAAGATAATTCAAGCCAAGGAGGTACAATTAATCCATTAAAGGATGTGAAGAAGAAAGGAAAAGAGGACAATCAAGAATTTAAAGAGAGGTTGGTAGAGACTGATGCACAACAGAAAATTGAAGACATCATTTTTCGTACAAATTGCAAAAAGAGTAAGGGTGAATGTAATCAGCAACTTGGAAAGAGACATGCAATATCAGAGGATGAACACAAGGATGCTTTCATGAACTATGCATATGCAGTGAGAAACAAAGGGGTTCAATGGAAGGTGACATTCATGATGTTTACAGTAATTTTTACTGTTGTAAAAGGGACTCTACAGTGGAATGAAAATTTTGTTATATATGGTGATTTTGTTTCCTGTATAGAAACAAAGAGAACTTTAGGTTCTAAAATTAGGGATTGACAGATTTTGGTTGAAAAGGAAGGGGCATGGAAAAGGCAACTTAGTGGCTTATAGATTTGTAAGGAAGAAACATGAAGAATGAAAAGGAGTGTGAAAGGAAGGAAGGCCAAAGAGAACAACAGAGAACAAAATTCAGAAATTAGACAACCTTCAGAACAAAGTGAAGACAAAGAAGACTTTTTCAAGACAAGAAAACATGACAAGCTTGACATGTCATATGCATATCAAGAGAATGACAAATCAGAGAAATTATGGAGCAGAATTAATGGAACATGTAATGTATCTTTTGATTTTGAGTTATTAATTGTTGAATTTGGTTTTCAGGATGAAGGAAAAACTGCTCTTGGAGATATGTTTGCACAAGTAAACATAAAGAAGTATGTAAGTTCTGGAAATGCAGAAAGTCAGTCTTCCTTATGGAAACGAGAAGATGAGAGTAAGCAATTAGTTGACTCAGAAGTTCTGGATAAAGGAAGGAGAGTTGGCATAGCTCTTAAAAAAGTCATTGTAGAAGAGAAAGAAAATTACAAAGGATGTGAAAGTACAGTCCACAAACAGATTTTGCTTTTAATCCAAAGAAGATTTGAATATTGAGAGTTTATTTTGAATTTGCAATTGAAAATTGGGATGAACAGTTCAGTTAAATTTAATATGAATATGGAGACAATTGAACAAGGTTCAAAAACTAAATTATTTGCAGCTGGTGGACATTATGTGGTTGAAAGGTTATATGTTCTTGTATCAAACAAGAACCAAACTTCTTTTGAAATTGAGAGGGTTCTACTCAAGATATTGGACAGGTGGATGATGAAAACTACAAAGGTGATGAGCATGAGGAATTGTCAAAGTCAACAAGTCAAGTAAATATGGGAGGATATATAGGACAACATAAAGAAAATGGTTTATAGACAAAAGAGGATGTTGGTGATTGGGGTAGAAATCAGAATGGATAGTCAGATACAAGATAATTGAAAATACATAAAGTTGGAGCTCAGTTCTATTGAGATGATGAAAAGACAACAATAGAAAAAGGAACATAAATTTATATTGTTTGAGTTTATGTAGGATATTAGCACCAAAACATTATGCAAAGGAGATGCTTATGACAGCAGAGCAAAAGGACATCCACAACACAAAGTTTGGCATCCAGGAGGAAGAGAGAAGGTAGTAAATGCACCTGCAATTAAAAGAGGTCAGACAACCAATTGGAAGATGAAATCTGATGAAGTTTACAACAAAGGAAGTGGGAAGAATCATGAACAGGAGTCCATGAATTATTTCAACCTGGGGAATTTGATGCTCGGAGAATTATTCAAAACTTATAAGACCCATGAGTCTTAGTTCACATTTACTAAAGGGAGTGGGTTCCCTTAATCATTTTATTTATTTTCCTAATTTTAGTTGAGTTGAGGGGATTTTAATTGCAAATTTATTTATGGAGAATATGTCGTGAATGTAGAGATCTTAGAGATAGTTAAGTAATCCTAGAAAGAGTGAGGATTTGAGGGATTTAAATGATTAATTTGGGATTTTGTTTGAGAAAAGAGTAGAGTTGGAGAGATACTTTGGGAGAGAGAGAGATTGTTGGATCTGAACTAAATTGGTTCATGAATCCGTTTTTGTATAAATTGTGATCTTTTGAATAATTCGAGAGGTTAGCCAAAGGTTAGCTAGAGGCTAGCTAGGGGTTAGAGAGCTAGAGGATAGTAAGAGCAAGAATGAGGAGTTAGGAATAGCAGTAGATGGATTTTATGGAAAAGAACTGAAACAACTGAATGTGACTATTTTCCTTGTAAATATTTTATAAAAATACCAAAACAGTTTGGATTTGTATATATCGTGTGTGGGAATTTGTGTCTGTATGTGTCTTAATAGCCTTATGGTGCATTGACCGTGAATCTGAGAAATACTATGGAATTTTTGTGTTTGTGTTGAATAGCATGAATGACTGACGAAATTTCCTTTAGGGGATTAGTATTTAATTGTCTAATAAAACCTATGTATAGGCATGTAGAGATCGGGATTTACCTTTTAAATGGATAGAGGGATTAGCCAGAAGTGAGCACAATTGGTTTTCATAGTAGACAGAGGAAGATTGAGAACTGTCTTCTATAGTGGAGAATGCATGCTTTTTCTCAACTTCCTAAAGGATTGTACAGAGATAGTGACGGGAGAAAGAACAGTGGAGATGAAGTCGCATCATTGAAAATGGAGGATGGACAGCTCAGATTAAAGCGCAAATCGCATGCTAAATCGGTCAACACTTCACAAGTCAGCAGTCGGCGACGTTTATGGTAAGTGGTATCTCGCGTGGGTAAGAAAGTGGTAACCAATATTTCTAAATTTCATGTAATTAGCCTAAGTGAGTGACATGTAGCACACGATGGAAAAGGAAAACCACTTTTCTCACGTGCTCTCGACCAAGTATCGATCATGCTAGAATCTATGCGAGATTGTGTGATAGCAGTTCGATTAGACGGGTCACGTCGATGGTGGAGATCGTCTGGGCTACTTGGCGAGTAGACGACGCAATAGTTGTTGGATCAGCACTGAACCAACGATGGAGATCGTGGCGTCAGAATAAAGAGGGGGACACTTGTTGGCTCAATGCTTAATTCATGGTATAAAGTTCTATTATGGGTATTCACGCCAGGAAGTCCCACACGCCACGTAGAAAAGGGCCGCTGAATATTTCATTTAATAAAATTAATTTAGAGGAAAATTCTCCGCTTATAGAATTGATTGATGAGAATCTGGAGTAAGGTTGAAGAGGTTTTTTTTTTAACCCAATGTAATACATAACTAATTAATCACCTAGAATCAGAGCATTAACCTGGGTTATACAATGGGGTTTAGTGTTAACCTTACGAGATTGTTGGGTTGAAGTACTAGCCCTACATCATAACCTCTAGCTCAACACACAATACCTTTATAACCAAGGGATCACAATGAGTTACAACACTAGGGAGCTTAGTGCAACTATTTTCTATATATTACTTATGTCCATTATATATAGTTTCCCCATTCTTTCAAACCAAGTCATTATATATATAAGAATTATTGTGATGAAGTTTGATTATGTCAAACATTAACTACCGCAATGATTTCCTTATTTCAAGGTTATAAAACAAGGGTGGCGATGCTTGCTCTTAAATCTTATGTTATCATATTTAACTTAAAATTGTTCATCTTACAGAGTAAGCAATTATAAAGTCAAAGGGAACCTATTTTAAGTTTTCAGCTATTTGACATTTGTATTGACTGGTTGGGATCGTCTTTAAGGGTTATTAAGCTCAAAGTATTAACCCATATCAATTTCATGTTTGCGGGAACCAAATCAATGTGTTGACTTCATCCACCATGTCTAATATCATTTTTCTATCTTCATAATGTTTTAATTGGTGAAGAATCAATTCCCAATTTTCTTAAGAACCTCATCTCTATTTATATTATTAGAATTTAATTTGATTTCTATAGCCTTATGAATAATTTTCTTTATATCACTCTAATTTAGTTTAATTTCTAGAGCCTTACAAATCTTTATTTTCACATAGTACTAGTCCACTTTATTAATAAACAAAGTTACCAACTTAATGAGAACTTTATCAAGTTCTAATATTTTTAGAGGTCACATTTAGTGTTGATTTCATATTCATTTTGAAAAGTGGTGATACATCATCACTTTTTTTTTTCATTTCCATATTCATTTTTTTAAATGTTGATCTTCGAAGCAATTCTCAAATTTTTTTAGTTTTTGTTTGTTTGTTAAGTTGTCTATGTTCCTATAGGCTTAACCTGTGGCTTGAGAAACCGCGACCCAAGGGAATTTAAGCCATCAAAATCACTCGGGGATCACACCCAGCCTAGGTCACACCAGCACTAAGCTGGATGGATTTTAGCATGTCTCCTCCCCCTAACACAAGTGCACCAACCTTTGTGAGGTTTGATCCTTGGTCACCTTGCTAATGAGGCACATCCCCAACCAATTGTGCTAGTGGGACTTGACCAAATTTGCCTAGTTTATTATTATTATTTATTTATTTTTTATAAACGAAATGGGTAGAGATTTGTATTATTAAAAATATCTTATTTACAAGGCCATAAAATTTACATATTCTAATATTCCTTGCAAGTTTGAAATTGAACACGAAGGCTCAATCCAAACTCTCAAGCGAGTTCCCCATGACACAATTATTTCAGTCTCTTTTCAACTAAAAATTTTCTGAAAGACCCCCAATATCTAGACACATTTACATTCCATTATTGACTATTTGTGTTTTGATTTGGTCCAATTTCTTATTTTCTTGGAGAAATACTTTTTCTTTTCTTCCCCACTTGAGTCCAACTCGTGTTTTCTACAATTTTTGATGGGTCATTCTTCGGAAAGTGCACGTTTCTATTCTTGAAGTCTTCCTTATCCACTTTATCTTCCCAATAAGTTTCCTTTCTGACATTATTCATTATGGTTTCCAAAGGGGATTCGTTTTCCATGAAGGTTTGCTACTTTTCCACTTTCACCGAGTCTGGAAAATATTCATTAGCATACGATTTTTCCTAACTGACTTTTGTTAGCTCTGATGCATTGTCTTTGGAAATATCAGTTTTGGGTTTATCTTCTAGTTCTTTCTTATCCTAAGACTCTTCCTCTTTATATACCATACGATGATCACCTTGAGCTCCTTCCCACCAATTAAACCTTCAATATTTTTTGCGATCTTTGTTTCTCTAATGGGTTGGACAATTTTTTATTTCATGCCTTGTTTCATAGCGCAGTCTACTCTAGAATGAAACATTTTCATAGTCGAGCTTTTGGACCCAAAAATCATTTGGGGCCATCAAATTGATCTCAGCATGAAAACCTTTATTGAAGTCCATCTCCATACAAATTCAAGCATAAGTAGTTTAATAATAATTTCTGGTATATGGGATGTAGCAACAAAAGTTTCCAAGAGCATTCCCAATAGAGGATAAAGATTGGAGATTCCATAGATGCAAGGGTAGGTTTTAAATCCTTAACCAAACTAGAGTTGTGGAGATTGACTCCATTAATGGATCAAAGGTAGGAGACCAGGGTTGCATGAAGAGACCAACACTACCCTAGAGCCATGACCTAGATTTGAAAATGGTCTTCTTTTCCTTAATATTGTAAAAAAAACAATGAAAAAACCCCGAGCCATGGGATAAATATTTAAATCATATATTAAACAAAGTTTCCATGTCTCAGAGATCCATTTCTAATGTTTTTTGTTTTTTTTTTTTTTTGTTTTTTGTTTTGTTTTATTTTGTTTATTTTGTTTTTGTTTTGTTTTGTTTTTTTGTTTTTTTTTTTAAATTTGCGGTTTATAAGAATTTTCAAGTTTGTTTAATATTTATTTTATTTTTGAGTGAAAATTATAAATCAATTCACATTATGGGTTTGATGATTGGTACTGTTAGCACTCCAGGAAACTCTCCTAGATTGTAGCTCGGAGATGCCTGGTAACATATAAATCTTCAATATTGTTCTCTAAACTATTGGAATGGATTAAGGTTTGGATCAAGTCAGATGACTGTTTCAACTTTGTTTTCACTCCAGACATGCATGAACACCCTCAGCTTGATAAGGCTTTAGTCCACTAATGCTCAATAGTTTATAGATTGAATGGATAGATGGAGAATACTGACTGTACCAGCAGATGCATACACAAACATATATGAATGGCTAGCTACAAAAAGTAAATGAAGCTTGAAAATCTAATTTATCAACGTAGATATAAGATGACAGTTATCTGGCATTAGACACAGAAGAAAAACATGAATAACCTATTCAAGTGCAAGCTTAGAACAGAGGAGAAGATGGCAATTGAACATGTAATAGCAAAAGAAGCTTGTATTACTGGAATGAAGATGAGACGCTGAGAGGAACAGAGTCTCCACAGTCTCCAAAAGTTGAACATTTGATCCTCTGAACTTTCAACCTTTTATAGGCCTTTTACAATGCTCTCGAACCCTCTGAGGCTCGAGAGGTCTTAATATATCCTCTGTCTTTTTAACGACTTGATGCCATGACTAGACACGCATGAGCTCGGAGGTCTCTTTTTCTATCAGCAGAGTAACCACATTCTAGTATTTTTGCTGCGCTGTCAGGTAGCTCGCTCGTGCCAACGATGCTCCATGACCACTTTTTTTGGTTCGATTGTGTTGCACTTTTTTTTTCCCCTTCTGGCCATCTGTCTCCCGGCCTCTGTTCAGATGGGTGCAACTGGCCTTTGAAATCCTTGAAACGATCGCTTTTTGTTTTACACAGAGAAACGATGCAATACTGTGAAATTCCGCCAAAGATCTGTTCATTCCGAACTTCAAAAGTCCTTAAATATGGTCCATTTCTCTATCGGGTCTGCCTTTGTAGCTATATCACATCTCCACCGTTGATCTGGGAGATCTAGATCCAATGGTTGTGATCCATTTCGGGTGGCTCTTTCGTACAGGAGTTAACTACCCTATGAGGGTGGTTTTCTCTCTCCTCAGCTTGGACACGTGGTAGCCGTTGTATGGGATCGGGCAGAGCCCGGCCCAAACCACTTATCGCCTTTGGCTCTCTCGAAATCCTGCCTATTTTGTGATTTCCCATTACATTAGAAAATACATTAAAACGTGAAAATCCCGCTTTATCGGACTTGAAATGGTGTTCAACAACATTAATAAACCCTTTCGGGTCCATAATGTCGCATCGACGCTTCATCCTTTGTATTTCGTTTAATAAACGAAATATGCAAATACAAAGGAAATAGGCGTTTTCCAGACTTCAATATATATATATATATATATATATATATATATATATATATATATATATATATATATATATATATATATATAGATATATATATATTGAAGTTGGATAAACGCCTATTTCCTTTATATTTATATATATATATATATATATATATATATATATATATATAATATGGTTCATAATGCCATTGGGTCCAATTGACCAAATCACGCATATATATATGTGTATAGGCCCCGCTCCGTTGTGTTTGCCGATTGCAATATCGCAATGCGATTGATTGCAATTGCATATCGCGATAACCCTGGGCTGTTTGGTGAGAGCTTTGTTGTGTTGACCGATTGCGATTTGTCGATCAGATATGGACCATTGATCGGCCAGATCTACGGCTGCTGTGCATTCATTGTTCAAGCCTCCACTGCTCTATTTTTTCATTGTTTTCTCTATGTTGTTGGCCTCCCGATAGTGTTTCTCCACCATTCTAAGGGCTCTCCTCATGCAATTGTTATTATCTTTGGCATGATTTTTACGAGATTTTGAAGGCTTAGAGAGCATATTTGGATCCATTTGGATCAGGACCCGATGCAATTATAGATGCCAGAATAATGTTTTTTAAGTCCGACTTATGGCCAAAGCGGAGCAAGAGGAGACATGGCTGTCAGAGCTAAAAGAGGGTAAATTTCCGCTAAAAATAACATCACTGCACCTCAGGGGCTAACACTGGCTCCTTTTGGGGATGAAAGCCTCCTTGTGAGGTTTCAAGAACTGTTGACCAGTGCCTTTCCAGTAACAACCAAAACAAACTTATCTCCTTGTGTTCCATTGGGCATGGAGTTTATTTGCATAAAAACAAAAACTTAAAAACCTATTACAATATTAAGGCCTTAAAGCCTCATAAGAATTCAAATTTAAAAAACCGCCCATTGACTGGGCCATCAAAAACACCTTCCCCCTCCAAATTGTGCAGAATGAAAGTATTGTTCATCTGAACCTGAGCAATGAGAAACGGTCCTATCCATAAGGCATCAAATTTACCATGGTTTCCCTTCTTTTCCTTCAATGCATCCCATTTGAGAACCCAGTCACCAACATGAAAACTGTCCATTTTTTCCTTTCTATCAAAGGTTTCTTTGATCTTCTTCTGAAGAATTATTGACTTCTCAACCAGTTGTTCTCTGATCTGCAGTAATTCAACCAAGTTACTCATTCTCCTCGCTATGTCATTCTCTTCATCCTGTTCTTCTTGCAAGAATTTGGCCATAGGGAGAATCAACTGGATAGGAAAAACAACATCAACACCATAAACCAACTTAAATGGAGAATTTCCTATGGACTTCTTGTTGGTAACTCTGTCAGCCCACAGTGAAAACTTCAACTTGGAATCCCAGTTCTTTTTGTTGTCTTCCAGTAGTTTTTTGATTATCCTTACCAGACTCTTGTTAGATGATTCTGCTAGGCCATTGCCTTGAGGATAATATGAGGTAGAATGCACCAATTTAATGCCCATGGATTCACACATGTCCACCAATTCTTCTGCCCTGAAAGCTGCTGCATTAGCCGTGACTAGTTTGGTTGGGCAACCAAATCTAGTGAAAATATTCTCATTCAAGAACTTCATGATAACCTGATGATTATCATTTTTAGTGGTTACGACCTCAATCCATTTGGTGAAATAATCAGTGGCTACCAAGATCCATTTGTGATGGCCACTGGAAGGTGGATTGATCTCACCTATGAAGTCGAAGCCCCACTGCTGGAAGGGACCATTGACGTGTACTGGCTTCAAGGGCAAAGATTTAAGCTGTTATCTTCCTGCAAACCTCTGACATTTGTCACAATATTTCACAAAATAAAACACATCAGAGAATAGAGTGAGCCAATAATACCCAACGCTCAGGAACTTGTGGGCTGTAGTTTTCCAATAATGATGCCCTCCACAGATGCTAGAATGGAACTGGTGCGTGACTTCCCCAGATTGTCCTTTGTCTAGACATCTCAAGAGGATCCCTGACGGGTCTTTCCAATAGAGTAGGTGTTCATTAATGCATAATTTGGTTGATCTGAGCTTAATGGTCCGGGCTTGACTCGAGCTAAGCCCTGGAGGAACTTCTAGCTTCTGCAAAACATGAACTATACTGGAATACCATTCACAGGTGGCTAAATTTTCGGCCAAACACTGATTCTGCTCTCGCTCTACTACTGCTTCCTCTGCTTGCTCACCACCTGAATTTGAACCCATGTAATTGATGTCTAACAAACTGCAATTTTCCTCAGCCATAAGCTTAGCCAAGCCCTAGCCTTTGACAAGCTTGGTGGGCTTCACCTCTATGTTGAACTCTATGAATTTTTCAATCCATTTAGCTCTCTTTCCATCAATATCTGGCTGAGATAGAACATCTTTTACTGAAGCTTACGGTACATATGTAGTCACTTTGGAATGCAGAATATAAATTCTGAATGCCTTTAAAGATTTTATGAGAGCATAAGCTTGCTTTTCAATAAGGTCATACCTTAGTTCAACGTTCCTTAGTGTTTTGCTGAAAAAGGCCACAAGGTGTTCTATGCCTTCATCGTTTTTCTGCAATAGAACCACTGCAAGTGTATCATAAGAGGCAAAAGAGAAGATATAAAACTCCCTGTTATAATCTGGGCTGATTAGAGTGGGAGCTTCCATGATAGCTTGTTTGATGGCTTCAAAAGAGCTTCTTGCACCTTCTGTCCATTTTATTTCTGATCCTTTCTTCAGCATGGAAGTGATGTGCTTCACTAGCTCTGTGAAGTTTGGAATAAACCTCATGACACCGTTAATCTTACCCAGGAAAGATTGAATGTCCCTTTTTGACCTTGGGATGGACAATGTCTGAATTGCTTGAACTCTTGCTGGATTGATCTTCACACCTTCAGCAGAAAAAATATGTCCTAGAAGTTTGCCTTCTTCTAGAGAAAACTGTGCCTTCTTTGGGTTTATAGAAATTCCAAAATGTCTACACTTTAGAAACACTTTCTTTAAATGCTGCAAATGATCCTTGTGATTGCTGGAAAAGACTATTATGTCATGAAGGTAAATAAGAACAAACTTGTCCTTCTCTCCCACAAAGGCTATGTCCATGGCCCTCTGAAAAGTAGCCCCAACATTCATCAGTCCAAAAGGTATCTTAGAGTACATGAAGGTGCCCCAAGGAGTAGTGAAGGCGGTCTTTTCCTGATCCTCTGGATGTACAACAATCTGATTGTAACCTGAAAATCCATCTAAGAGAGACATGACTCTAGCCCCTGAAAATTTTTACAGCAAGTGTTCCATCTTAGGCAGGGGGTAGTTGTCTTTTTTAGAGAATTTGTTCAGATTCCTGAAGTCAACACAAAGCTTGATTTCTACATTCTTCTTTCTTACTACCACAAGGTTAGCTATCCACTTTGAATACCTTAGGGGAACTATGATCTTGGCATCCAACAGCTTCTTGATTTCCTTTTCAATCAAAGGCAATAAGAGAGGGCTGATAGGTGTTAATTTCTGCTTAAAAGGGATGGTGTTCTTCTCCAGTGGAATCTTATGCTGAATGATGTTGGTGTCATAGGTCTTAATATCATTGTATACCCAAGCAAAAATATCTACAAATTGTTTCATCAGGGTGCAATACTTGGAACTTTGGGCAGAAGACAAATGAGTGTACAGATTTATGTACTTTGGATGGAATGGACTCCCTTCATTATGTTTATGAACAACAGACTCAGCTTATTTTTTGGCAGGCTTATAAGGTACATCATTATGGTCAAACAACTTCTCTACGGGCACCAATACTTTGGGTATATGGTTACTAGGCAGCTGAACAATGCTATCTTGACCAATCTCATCCTTTAGCTTGGACTGGCTGAATTCTTCAATGGTTTCGTTTTCTTGGTAGATGTGCATTTCATAAAATTCATCAACGACTTGTAAAAACCTATTAATTTCATCATCATCTTCAAAAAATTTCCAGTATTTGACATTTTCAGGCATAGATGGTCTATATTTCACCTGAACTTCATAAGTCAATTTAGGAGGCAAAGGAGGAATAAACGTGCTAGAAGACACAACAAGGGAATCGTCAAGCTGGTTCTTCATTCTCAAGATGTAAGAAATGCTGAAAATATTAAAAGAGTCCTTGAGCTTCCATACCTCATCTTTGTATGCTTTTAGCCTTGGATGCTTTGCTTGGAAAGTTTTTTTCACCTGTTGAATGATAAGGTCTGCATCTCCAAACACCTTCAGACCTTTGATGCCCATTTATTTAGCAGTGTTTAAGCCCAATATCAAGGCTTCATATTCTGCTATGTTATTTGTGACCTGAAAAGTTAACTTGAAAGATAAATTAATGCATTCTTGTCTAGGGCACACAAGGACTACACCTTCCCCTGCAGCTTCCTTAGAGCAAGCTCCATCAAAGAACATGTCCTAAATTTGTGGGCCTTCTTCCTCTGTGGTTTGGCAAACCAGTTTCTTAAGCTATGTGGAGGCCAACTAGGATTCTTCAATCTGAAGAATACAGGCTCCAAAATCAGTGTCGACAACATAGATGGGATGATTAGTGGGATTCCTTTCATCACTGATGATATAAGCCAACTGAGCTTCTCTGTATAATCTCCTACTCTCACCTCCAAAAACTGGGACAGTAGCATAGGACAAATCATTTTGCAATGTTCCACCTAATCTCTTGTTCCAACCTTTGGAGAGCAACATGCCAAAATTTGGGGGTACATCTGCTACCACAATATCTATCATCATGCTCTTCATGGGCAGCTGAGACAAGGTGATGGCTAGGTCTTTGATTAATCCCAAACATTTCACTTTTCTAGAGTCAAAAGAAAATAGGTCATGATAAGACTTGGTAATGTCAAGACGCAACTCATCCATGACGGCCTTGGGCATTAGATTATGGCTGGCTCCTGTGTCCAGAAGGCAGTTGTGAAGGATTTTGTCATGAATAGTCAAAGAGACATAAAATGATGGGGAGCTGTCATCACAATTTTCGATCATTGGGCTGAGAAAAAAAACCGGTTTGTCATCTTGCAGATTTACGTAGTCAGTGGAGCTTGGATGGCTTTAGGCTCAAGGGCCTCGAGGATAGATCTCTTGAAGGACTCATTCTTCACTAGTTCAATCAGAGGTATAGGTATGCTTAGCTTCTAAATTTCTTATTCAAAACTGAAGAGAGAAGGAGACTTGCAAAGGCCTCTTACCTCGTAAGCTGGAGCTTTGAGGATGATGTGATCAATTGCCAACCGTTTCTATTTTTTAGCTTGTTGTACTGTAGGGACAATAGCTCTCTGAACGAGAGTTTCCTTGGCATTATTCATCTTCGACCTCAAATCATATCTGTGCCAATCCTCAGTTTGCATAATAGCTTCACCATCCCACTCTTGGCTGATTTGATCATTGAATAATGACTTTTCATAGGCAGCTGAGGTTAAAAAGGAGGCACTGCCTTTGTCTTCCAGACAATGGATCTCATCATCTTCTTCAAACTGCTTTTCTTCCATGACTACATTCTGGAAAGGGGTCTTCACCCTTTGGTCTTCATTAACATCTTTGCTTCTTTGCAGAATCTATAACTGCTCATTAGCTCTTCTATATGGATTTGGATTTCTAGGAGCAAAGGTATTAGGAACTCTTCCTTTCCCAAGGTGCTGCTCAACCTTTAATTTTGAGATTTCAGAGGCTAATGACTCTATCATCTTAGTCATTTTATCTGTCTTCGGATCTGAAGATGATGAAGACTTGCCCCTTTGTCTCCTTCTATCAACATTTCCCTTGAGCTTCTCTGTAGCCATGATGTTTGATTATACTTCCAAGGCTGCATCCTGCATATTAGCCAAGGTAGCACATCGCCTCTCCCTCAACAGTACACAAAAGTCAGAATCAAAGGCACTAGCATAGGTGAGTTTAGCAGAGGTAGTGGTGGGTTTTACTTCAACTGGTATCTTGTTGTACATACGGTTAAAGCTCTTATTAAAATCAGACAACAACTTAATATTTTCCCTCTTTAAGTTCCCAAACTCGGTGTGGTAGTAGAGTAGATCTTTCTTATCCCCCCAATGCTTTAGGAATGCATCATCTAAAGCCTCAATATCGGCTATAAAACTTGGGGTCAGTTCTCTGAACCATTTTCTAGCCTCTCCATCTAGACTTTGGACAAAGACTCTCATCCATACATCATCTTCACTAATGTCCAAGTTATCAGCATAGCTATAGAATGATTCAAGATGTTCCTCAGCTGAAACACCTTCAGTCCCAACGAACTTAGGTCTATACTTTTGATATTCTCCAGTAGGCATGACATTCAAAGGAGTGGGCAGTACTAGAGGTCCATACCTAGTGTTATCACCAAAATAGGACCCTGATAGGCTGCTGATCAGACTATCTCAGTGTAACTATTTCAAACCAATCTTTTATCTAAGGCTTAGCCTCCTCAGCCTAAGAGGGCTCTCTCAAAGGGTTAATGATTTTGATTAAAGATATGGATAGATGGCTAACTCTATGGTTTGTGATTGTATATGTTTATAGGTTGAAAGATGAAGGCTGGCTACCATTGGGCTATGGAGTCAAAGTATGTTTCAGTACCATAGCAAGATCAGCTTAACATGAAGTCAGGGCATAGAGAGTTTTTATACATCAACAAAACAAAGATACAATGCAAGGAAACACAGTTTATAAATACATGAAGGAAGTTAGAGCATCATTGATGAGTTCTAAGTAACATGTATTCATACCACTGCAAGTAAGTGAAAGAGGAAAGCCATGAGACAATAGGACATTAAAAAATCTCTTTGAATCCTGAGTAGTGAAGCCAAAACATTCTACCTAGCATGGAAGTCAAGGCATTATAGAGTTCAAGTGCAGAAATGCAAATATAAAACAGTGAAACACAGTTAGTTTATCTATGAAGGAAGTCAGAGCATCATTGATGAGTTCTGAGTATCATAAGTAAACACCACTGCAATGTAAGTATTGGAAGATGCCATCAAAACAAGAACATACAAGAACTCTTCATGAATCTTGAGTTGTCTAAGTAGAAACTCTGCATTAGGTTAAAAATATACACAGTCTGCACATAGAGCAACAGCTGAGCCAAAAAGTCTCCAACCCTTTGCTAATTCGACCTCTTGCTTTATATATAGCATTTACAACATGTATTCCTTCATCCCTCATCAAGAGAATTCGAATTTTCTATGAATGACACCTATTCTAACCATAAAACAAACCATTAATTAGAACTAGCTGTTAACTAGCAGTGCTAGTGACCTAATACAACTAGGAGTGTAACTCCTTATTATGATTACAACAACCTTATCTAAACATTGAAATAATTATTTGACAGCTGCAACCTCATGAGGTCGAATTTTATGAAGCCTCCCACGTTGTCACCTTACTGCTGATGATAAACCCTAGAAATTAGGGAACATGTTTCCCTGTTTTTAGGTTTAGGATCCTTGGAACTTGGCACGTGGGACAAAGCCTTTATCTTCTCATCCATGACATATTTTACAAAACTGAAGGAGGATTTGGTATTCCATGCTGTCTAGAACAAAAACCTCTCTTGGTTTTTTAAAACACTTCTCCAACTGTCTAGAATCTGTCCTTGAAAAACACGTGTAAAACATGAAAAATTTGTTCTCTGAAATTAGGGTTTCAAAGAAAGCTTAGTATCTCCCAACTAAAAACACTTATGAAGAAAGTGAGATAGGTTATTGTAGCTGGAGAGTTGATGAAGAGAAACCTCCTTCAAAATTCCAAAATACCTTTTCCTGTGACCAGAAACTGATCTTGAAAAGACTGCTCAAACCAGAAGACAAAGCTTGACTTTCAGCAGTTTCGTAGCGCAAGTTTAACCATAAATTCCTCCCACCTCAGAACGAATTTGAAGAAACTGAAAGGAATTTTTGTAGTTGAGTATGTTAGGAAGAAAAACCTCTTTCAGTTTTGAAAATTGAGTTCTCAGCTGCTCAGGAACCCTTCTGGAAGTTGACTAGTAAAAGCAAAAAACAGAGTCTTTTATGCTGAAACAGGCTGCTTTAGGGGTTTCGTAGCGCGCTATGAAAACTCCTAGTTCAGAATCCCTGATTTCGTAGCGCAGCCAGTGAAAATTCTGGGTTTTGCGCTATGAAAACACCTAGAGTGAGTTTTTCACTACGAAAACCTTGACACAAGTTTGACACATGGAACTTATGTGTGATGTGGGACCAGTGATAGGCAAGAACAGAGTATTGAACCTATTTGACCATACCAACAAGACTCTCTTTTAGATCTTAGACTCTAAAACAACTATGGAAAGACTAGACCAAGACTAACATCAAACCTTTGGAATCAAACTGATGTCAAAACACATGGTGATGCTTCTAGGACATGGAATGAGGCTGTGAAACTTTTTTTTGGAAAAGAGAATGACACTTATTGAGATGAGATGACTCAAAACCTATAAGACTATGACTAGAAACAAGGAAAACTTTCCAAAGCTTAGAAATAAAAATTTTAGGGTGATAACACCTAGCAGCTATGATTCTTTCCATTTTGGTAGGTGCTTGTGGACCTGCCACAGCTATGGTGCCTATAAGGGTACTAGAAGTCTGAATAACAGAGGCTTGAGGAGTGACTGATAAGACTAAAGGAGTATGAGGGATAGGAGGAGAGGCTTCCTTTGGGCTTACAACGAAAGGAGAACCTAAAGAATAAGGAGCTCTATGAATCTCTGAGATCTTTTCTTCACTGCTAGTATTAGATGCTATACTCTCAACATGTATTTGTTCTATTACAGGATTTTCTTGAAAAGATATAGGATATTGTTTAGATTTACCTGAACCTGATGCTCCTTTCTGCAATGCCTTTCTTTCTTTGATGGTTTTTTCAGGGTTAGATACTGGGTCAGCTTGTGGCTTCTGAGGACTTTTTCGAGTATGCCTCACAAACTGAGCTATAACTATGAAGTGGAGTCGCTAAGCGGTTCGTCCTCCAGTAGAGTCGCCAAATAGATGATTACAACTGAAAAAGTGTCCAGAATTTATCTATCATCAAAGTTGGATCTGTTTCGTCCCCCAGGGAAGTTGAGCTTCAGTCTCCTCCGTTATGAAACCAGCTCACAAAAAGATAGAAAAGATAGATCAATGACTTAGAATTCAGCCTCTTCGAGGGGGCAACCTCCTTTACATTACACAAATGAATGATTCTTTGATAATTCAAATGACAAAACCTCCTTTCTATATATAGGAGTCTAAGGAGTCACAATATAATCCAACCGACCTAACAATAATAATATAAAGGCACAAAAATAACAATAGAGGGATTCTATGGGGCACAGTAATAACAATATGGGGACAATAGGGGCACAACAATATTAATAAGGGATACAACTACAATAGTAATGCGGTAATCATTAGTATTATAGGGAGCTAACATGGCCCTCTCCTTCAAAAAAGTGTTGTCCTCAATGCTTGAGTAGTTCTGGATGCTTCTGTATAAAATTCTCATCCTCCCATGTGGAATCTTCAGCGGATAAGTTCTTCCACTTGATGAGATACTCCGAAATTGATCGATTTCGTAGCTGTCGAGTTCTTGTTTCTGTGACTGCTTCTGGTTCCAATATAATTTTTCCTTCCTCGTCAAGTTCTGGCAAAATTGTTTGAACTGGGAGCTTGTCACCTATAACCTTCTTTAAACATGAAACATGGAAAACTAGGTGCACTCGAGAAGCTGCAGGAAGCTCCAATTTGTATGCTATAGTACCAATCTTTTGCAACACCTTGTACGGACCATAATACTTTGGTGATAATTTATTATCCTTCTTAGCTTGCTTGAGGGACATTTGTTTATATGATTGTAGCCGTAGGAATACCCAATCACCTACATCAAAACTTCTTTCACTACGATGTTGATCTGCCTGTTGTTTCATTCTATTCTGTTCCAACATGAGGTTATCCTTTAAGAGTTGGAGGACTTGTTGTTGATGCTCGATGTGATGTTCCACTGCTTGAACCTTAGAATTTTCTCTTAAATATGATGTGATGGATGGTGGCTAATATCCATAAAGTGCCATAAATGGGGTCATTTTTGTTGCTGTATGGAAGGAAGTGTTATACCACCATTCAGCCAGAGGCAACCATTTCACCCATTATGTATATTTATCAGATACAAAGCAACGAAGATATCCTTCCAAACATTTGTTTACTATCTCATTTTTCCCATCGGATTGAGGATGATAGGATGAGCTATGAGCTAACTGAGTACCGAGACAAGAAAATAATTCTGTCCAAAAATTTCCAGTGAAAATGGGATCTCTGTCACTTACAATAATATTTGGGTTTCCATGTAGCTTTTGAATTGTTTCCATAAATGCAGTAGAAACTGTACTGGCTTTAAATGGATGTGATAATGCACAAAAGTGTGCATACTTGGTAAGTCTATCAACTACCACCATGATGACACTCTTTCCCTCAGACTTGGGTAAACCTGTGATAAAATCCATTGAAACCTCCTCCCAATGTTGGCTTGGAATGGATAAAGGTTGTAACAGACCTGGGGTCTTAATTGTTTCAACTTTATTTTGTTGGCAAACCAAACATTCCGCCACAAACTTTTGAATATCCGATTTAAAGCCATCCCAAAAAAATTCCTTCTTAACCCTGTGGTAAGTTTTTAATAATCCTGAGTGCTCTCCTAAGGGAGAAGTGTGCAATTCCATAAGAATCTTTTGCTTGAGTTGGGAATTCTTATAGAGGTATAAGCGATCTTTGTACCATAACGAATCATTTTGCCAGCTAAATGTATCATATGTATTGGAATCTTGTTGTAACTTTCGAATATGTGCCCACACTTCTTCATCATTCTTCCATTCCTCCCTTGCTTCGTTTATCCAATCTGGTTGGATAATAGAAATGGCGCACAACAATGCTTCCACATCCTCATCCTTTCTTGAGAGTGCATCAGCCACCACATTTTGCTTCCCTTTTTTGTAGATGATTTCAAAGTCATAACCCAACATCTTTGTGACCCACTCTTGTTGCTCTTCAGAGGATAATCTTTGTTCTAAAAAGTATTTAAGGCTATCATGATCCGTTTTTACCTTGAAGTGTCTTCCCATTAGGTAGGGTCACCATTTCCTAAGTGCATGTAGTATTTCCAACATTTCCTTCTCATAAATAGCTTTGTGTAAAAAATTTCCCTTGATTGGATGACTTTCAAAAGCAATGGGTCTTTCATCTTGCATTAAAACAACACCAATTCCATTTCCTGAAGCATCACATACCACAATAAAGGTTTTTGTGAAGTCCGGTGTAGGTAAGACCAGTGCTTGGCACATTGCCTCTTTAAGATGTTCGAAGGCCTTTGTTGCTTCTGGAGTCCATGAAAATGCATCTTTCTTCAATAATGTTGTTAGAGGTGCTACTATTCTCCCATAATTCTTAACAAACTTGCGATAATACCCTGTCAACCCGAGAAATCCTCGTAGATGCTTTATGGATGTGGGGATTTTCCATTCCTTAATGGCTTTAATTTTGCTAGGGTCTACCTTAACTCCATGAGATACAATATGACCCAGATATTCCACCTTTTGTACTCCAAAGAAACATTTGTATCTTTTTGCATATAATTGTTTCTCCTCCAATAGTTATAGCACCTTGTCAACATGTTCAACATGATCCTTCCAAGACTTGCTATAGATTAGTATATCATCAAAAAATACTAACACAAATTTTCTAAGGAAGGGTTTGAAAATGGAATTCATCAAACCTTGAAATGTAGAAGGTGCATTGGTAAGGCCAAAAGGCATGACCAAAAATTCATAATGACCCTCATGAGTTCTAAATGCTATTTTCAGAATGTCTTCAGTCTTCATTTTGATTTGATGATATCCAAAACGAAGATCCAACTTGGTGAAGTAAATTGTTCCATGCAATTCATCCAATAATTCATCAATTACAGGAATGGGAAACTTATCTTTAATAGTGAGCTTGTTGAGCTCCCTATAATTCGGACACATGCACTGTGATCCATCCTTCTTGTGCACCAATACTACTGGAGCAGAAAAAGAACTTTGACTAGGTTGAATTATACCAGCCTCTAGCATTTCTGCAACCATATGTTCAATTTCACTCTTTTGGACATAGGGATATCTGTATGGCCTGATGTTTGGAGGAGCACTTCATGGAATCAGATGAATAGCATGATCATGATCACGAATAGGTGGGAGACCTTTGTGAGTCTCAAATACCTTGGAATGATTGTCCAAGACTTTTTGGAGATCTGGAGAAATAGATGATTTCGATGTGGAAACATCTAGCGAACATAATTGTGCAATTACACCTCTTTGTTCCTTTTTTAGAAGCTTGGTCATACCGTTAGAGTTAATTATCTTTCCTGGTTTCCCACAATACCCCTTAATTCAACTTCCTTTCCTTCCGCATAAAATTTCATGAAAAGTTCTTGAAAATTAAAAGCTATTGTACCCAAGGATTGTAGCCATTGGGCTCCTAGTATAACATCAGCACCTCCCATTGGAATGGAAAGCATTGGGCTAGTCAATACATATTCTCCCATGGATAGCTTGATATTATGGCACTTTCCAGAGAAATTTATTTTTCCTCCATTTGCAGCCATCACTTGATGCTCTGGTGTTGGATATAGGAAGCAATTCAATTCTTTTGCTACCTTACAATGAATAAAATTATGGGTACTTCCTGAATCAATCAACACTATTATCTTTTTCTTCTTGATTTGTACTTCTATCTTGATGGTTTGAGGAGTGGTAATTCCAGCCAATACGTTACAAGATATGGTCGGATTCATTTCTTCTTTATCTAGGCTTTGTTCATGGAGTATATCCTCTTCTTTTGACCTTTCTTGCTCCTTTTCTTCTTCCTCTTCACAATCTATGTAGAATAATTTCTTCTCAGCACACTTATGACCTTTAGTGTATTTGCTATCACAACTGTAACAAAGCCCTTTTGCTCTTTTTTCTTCCAATTGTTGTGGTGTCAACCTTATAGGTTGTGGAAGACTAGGGGCAACAACACTTCCATCTTTATAGTTGTGAGTGGTATGCTTCCTGGTTGTCATAATTTTGCTTTCCATTTTTCTTGCTAACTTGAATGCCTTCTCTAATGAATCAGGTTCCCAAAGGCAAACATCATGTTGGATATTATCCTTTAAAGTCCCTATGAACACATCAATCCTAAGTTCCTCTGGAATATTTTTTTACCCTTATGTTCAATTTTTGGAACTCCTCAATGCGCTCCATTATTGAACCCTTTTGTTTGAGACTTATCAATTGGCTAAAAAAAGTGTTGCTTTTTTTATCCTCATAATGTGCTGTAAATTCTTCCGTAAAAATTGCCCAAGTGATAATTTTTTTACAAGAGCAAAGCCATTGATACCATACAAACTGATTTGGTTCCAATTATAAAGTTGCAATACGAACCTTTTGTGTGTTTTTCACATTATTGAGATCGAAAAATTGCTCCATCTGTAATATCCATGTTGTGGGATCCTTGCCATCAAACTTCCTCATATTGATTTTTGGAATATGGTGGGTCTTCAATCCAACATTAGAGTCTATGAAATCATGATTAACATTTCTTTTGTTCGGATCATGAGCTTCCTTTACTACCCTTTCACCATTAGTAAGAATTTCTTGTAGAAAATTTGTCAAATCTGTCTTCAAATCTGCCATGCCTGTCTTCAAATTTGTGTTCAAATCTATCTTCAAATTGTCCATCTTAGCTTCCATGCCATTCATATTAGCTTCCACACCATTTATCTTAGCTTTTGTTAGCTTCTGTGAGAGTGAAATTTGTTGCACTTGGTCTTGTAATTTTGATATATCATGTAGCATTTCTTCCTCTTCTTCCTGAGTCATGCTAGAGCTTTTAGGTTGCTTACTAGATGTTTGCATTTTCTTTCCTCGGGGCATCAGTTACCGATAATAATTCTCTACCATGCCCTTTGAATTCCTTCAAAATAATTTTTCAAAACCAAGCTTAAGCAAAAATTTAAAAAAATATACACACCTTTTTTCACTTTGTAGCAGCTCGATATTGCCTCCGATGTATCTCTGTAATTTCGAATCATCCAGTTCTGAAATTGGGACTTGCAGTAGCCCTTTGTGTCCTCTTTCCAATGCCACCAATTTGATCCAAATTGGATTCTCCAAGGAAGAGTTATGCCAAATCTCCCACAGTGACCTGATTATAGACTAGTTCAGTAGAGCTAACTTGTACGACGTGCCACGTGTCCCTGTTTCGACCTTTGGCTCTGAAAACTATATACAAGAAACTACAGTCCATCCTCTTTCTGTACCTTCTTACGAAATTTCAATCCGATGCTCAGAGAGAAAGTTATGATGATTTTACCCAGGTCACCTATTTGGAATGTAATTCAACAGTCTGCAAAAGACCAACTTCCTCAGATCATATCTCCCCAAATATAGCGCGAAAAGCTCTGAAATTCGGACCCGAGGTTCAGTGTGATTTCGTCTCAAATGGATTTTTTTTTTTTTTTTGCTTCTGAAACGTTACAGAAAAAAAGTTATAGCGAAAATTCTACAATGACCTATTTGGAGCAGCGAAACCCTAGAATCCAAAAGCTCTGATACCAAATGTTATGAAACTAGCTCACAAAAAGATAGAAAATATAGATCAATGCCTTAGAATTTAGCCTCTTAGAGGGGGAAACCTCCTTTACATTACACAAATGAATGATTCTTTGATCATTCAAATGACAAAACCTCCTTTCTATATATAGGAGTCTAAGGAGTCACAATATAACCCACCCGACCTAACAATAATAATATAAAGGCACAAAAATAACAATAGAGGGATTCTATGGGGCATAGTAATAACAATATGGGGACAGGGGCACAACAATATTAATAAGGGATACAAATACAATAGTAATGGGGTAATCACTAGTATTATAAGGACCTAACATCCTCTCCACGGCAACGGCGCCAATTATGTTAGCACTCCAGGAAACTCTCCTACGGTGTACCTCGGAGATGCCTGGTAACATATAAATCTTCAATATTGTTCTTTGAACTATTGGAATGGATTAAGGTTTGGATCAAGTCAGATGACTGTTTCAACTCTGTTTTCACTCTAGACATGCATGAACACCCTCAGTTTGACAAGGCTTTAGACCATTAATGCTCAATAGTTTATAGATTGAATGGATAGATGGAGAATAATGACTATACCAGCAGATGCATACACAAACGTATATGAATCGCTAGCTGCAAAAAGTAAATGAAGTTTGCAAATCTAATTTATCAACGCAGAGATAAGATGACAGTTATCTAGCATTAGACACAGAAGAAAAACATGAATAACCTATTCAAGTGAAAGCTTAAAACAGAGGAGAAGATGGCAATTGAACATGTAACAGCAAAAGAAGCTTGTATTACTGGAATGAAGATGAGATGCTGAGAGGAACAGAGTCTCCACAGTCTCCAAAAGTTGAACCTTTGATCCTCTGAACTTTCAACCTTTTATAGGCCTTTTACAATGCTCTCGAACCCTCTAAGGCTCGAGAGGTCTTAATCTATCCTCTCTATCTTTTTAATGACTTGATGCCATGACTGGACACGAATGAGCTCGGAGGTCTCTTTTTCTAACAGCAGAATAACCACATTCTGGTATTTTTGCCGCGCTGTCAGGTAGCTCGCTCGTACCAGCGATGCTCCATGACCATTTCTGTTGGTTTGGTTGTGTTGCGCTGTTGTTTTTGCCCTTCCGGCCATCTGTCTCCCGGCCTCTGTCCGGATGGGTGCATCTGGCCTTTGAAATCCCTGAAATGGCCGCTTTCTGTTTTACATAGAGAAATGCTGCAATACTGTGAAATTCCGCTAGAGCTCTGTTCATTCCGGACTTCAAAATTCCTTAAATACAGTCCATTTCTCTATCGAGTTTGCCTTTGTAGCGATATCACATCTCCACCGTTGATCTAGGAGATCTAGATCCAACGGTTGTGATCCATTTCAGGTGGCTCTTTTGTACGGGAGTTAACTGCTCAATGAGGGTCATTATCTCTCTCCTCAGCCTGGACACGTGGCAGTTGTATTATGAAATCGGGGGGAGCCCGGCCCAAACCACTTATCGCCCTTGGCTCTCCCGAAATCCTGCTTGTTTTGTGATTTCCCCTTATATTGGAAAATACATTAAAATGTGAAAATCCTGCTTTATCAGACTTGAAATGGTGTTCAACAACATTAATAAACCCTTTTGGGTCCGTAATGTTGCATCGACGCTTCATCCTTTGTATTTCATTTAATAAACAAAATACGCAAATACAAAGGAAATAGGCATTTTCCAGACTTCAATATATATATAATATGGTTCATAATGCTATTAGGTCCGATTGACCGTATCACATATATATATATATATGTGTGTGTGTGTGTGTGTGTGTAGGCCCCGTTCCGTTGTGTTTGCTGATTGCGATATCGCAATCACATATCGCGATAATCCCGGACCGTTTGGTGAGCACTCTGTTGTGTGGACCAATTGCGATTTTCCGATCAGATTTGGACCGTTGATCGACCAAATCTACGGCTGCTGTGCATTCATTGTTCAAGCCTCTGCTACTTTGTTTTTCACTGTTTTCTTTATGTTGTTGTCCTCCCGATAGTGTTTCTCCGCCATTCTAAGGGCTCTCCTCACGCGATTGTTTTGATCTTTGGCCTGATTTTTATGAGATTTTGAAGGCATAGAGAGCATATTTGGATCCATTTCGATCAGGACCCGATGCAATTATAGATGAGAGAATAATATTTTTGAAGTCTGGCTTATGGCCAAAGCGGAGCAGGAGGAGACGTGGCCGTTGGAACTGAAACAGGGGACATTTCCGCTAAAAATAGCAGCACTGCACCTCAGGGGCTAACAGGTACCATAAAAATAAAAAACATAAAATCAACTCTAGATTTGAAAGTAGTGTTACTTTTTATTTTAAGAGCAAGTGGGCCATTGGGTGCCAAATATTGGCTATACTAGGACAAGATAGACTCATTATATGCACATAATAAATATTTTTTGGCAAATAAAGACTATTATGGGAAAGCTATTAGTGGAGAGATCACATGAAAATGAGAGATATTGCTACATGTGGATCAGGTGCAGAAGGAATTAGGGATACTTAAGCATAAAATAACAATGGTGGCCCAACAACTAGGTAATATTGAGATTTTGGATTCAGAGGAGGAAGTCAGTCCCCAGGGACTATACAGGTTGATTCTCCCATTGCATGAACATATATACTTATGCTAGTTTCAGTTCATTTACTGTTATGTCACTTTTAATGTAGCTAAAATTGCCTTTATATGCACTAAATATATAGCCACGCAATCTATACTTTCTATCAAGTCATTATAATATTTAGTATACAAAGAGGTAGGTTGTCTGTTTAGCTTAAGAAGACAAGGTTATACTTCTGGTTTGGTTTCCCATGTGGTAGACCAGAAGTAATAACAATAATTTAAGTTTCTAGTAATATTTGTTATGGTAAGACAAAGGTTGCCCAAGCTATAAAAAAAATAGTTTACATTAAAAAAAATCACAAATATTTTATTTTGAAACAAACAAAAATCAAATTATAAATTTTTTTTTTGGAAAAAACAAAATCCAAATTATAAAAAGAATATTAAGAAAAAAAATCAAATTATAAAAAGAAAAAGAAAATGCCTTTGTATTCTTTTAAATAAAAAAATATTTCATTCTATTTAATTAATTTTTTTGTAAAAGTAAAAATATGCCCCAAAAGAAACTCAATTTTACTCTTTAAAACATAAAAAATATTAAAACAAAAATTTTAAAATACAAAAAGAACTCCAAGATAAATTTAAGCATTAACATAAAAATAAAAATAAAAATTCATAATATTAGAAGAAAGAAGAAAGAAAACCCAAAAACAAAAATTTAAAAGATTTCAAAATGATTAATAAATAATAAAAGTAATTAAAAAATAGAAAAAAAAAAAACATTCTTTTTAGATGATAGGCTTGATTCAGGGAAAATTTGAACCTTGAATTTTGTGGTTTACATAATACTTTATCAAAGAGGAATCTTTGAAGTTTATAGTTTACATAATACTTCATCACAAAGGAATCCACAATTGAGTTTCTCCGTGGGTTAAAATTAAAATTTAGAAAAGATAAAAACACAATTTTAAAATTTGTATTAATAAAGTAAAAATAAAATTTAACCAAAAAAAAAAATTAGAATGTGTATGTGGCTCGAGGATTTTTCCAACATTTAGGGTGGATAGTCCACCCATCCTCAAGAACCAAAGGAAGCAGGATGATTGGAAAAGAGTACAACTAGATTAATATATATGTTGTATATGTGGTGCGGGGATTTGTCCAAAGGGTGGACATTCCACTCATCCTTAGGGTCCAAACTAAGCATGATGATTAGAAAAGAGTGCAACTAAGCTAATATAGATGTCAGGTCAAGCAATAGGAACACTAGATTTCAAAGTTAATTGGTAATTCGGGCTACTAAAATTTGTCTAAGAAATTAGAAAAATAAATTATTATCGGACAAATTAAAAATTAGTTAGATTAATTAATTAATTAAATTAATAATTCTTGGGGCTCTCCAACCCACTATGGAAGAGATGTTGTCATCTCTTATCTTGTTAAACATTTTGACATGGTTAAATTACATAAAAATAAAAACACAAATAAAATAAAATAAAATAATAAAACATTAGGGGTTTTTAGACTGGGTTTTGACAACCCATGGTTTTTACCATGGTATTCTTAACCCATGGTTTCTCCCATGGTATTCATCTTTAATGTAGCTTACTTAAAGGCATAAAATTCCAATGAATTTTCCTTTATTCCTTCTCATGAAAACTTAATGTTTCTGTTGAATCTACTTAGCTAATTATTTTAGTTTGAATGAGCTTTTATAGTAGAGAAGTGTATGTTACATGTGACACCAAATAAAAGTGAAATTTGTCCACACCCATGGCAGATTGTCCCATAGTATTGTAATGAAATCTATTTTTTAAGGGGGTGTAAATAAAAGGCATTGGATGAAAAAAGAAACAGGAAGCAAGTGAACTGTAATGTTTTTCATTGTTGTTGTAATAAAAATATATTAATTCCTTTCCCTTTGGTTTTTCTCGTTATGGGGTTTTCCACGTAAACCTTGTGTGCACTATATGAGTTAACTTTTTTTTATTCTGACTCAAGTTTACTTAAACCACCCTAACACTATGTGTAGACACTATCATTCACATGGTACGTAGTTATCATGTATTCCTTGTTTTCTATATGCCTTCATGATTGATAAAATTTAGGAGTCCACCATATAATTATACAAGGTTAGAATGCCTACAAAGGACAAACAAAGGGCCATTATTTGATTTTTGTGGCTTATAGGTCCGATGTGTCACACACATATAAACATGGTCACAAAATCATATTTCGAATTGGATATTTGAAGAAGATGGTTGAGTGATCATAAGATTTAACCCTTGTTTGGATATGCTTCAAAAAAATTTGGAAGGGGAAACTTGAAAAAGGTTTGAACTGCAATCATAACTAACAAAGATTAAACCAAAGTCTATAGTTTGATCATAAGCGACATAGGCTCAACCATTTTATTTTGGGTGTGTGAGACAAGGTTAGAGTTACATTTTCATATTGAGGTTATTGTTTTTTTTTTTATCGTTCAAAATTCCTTCATTAGATTTTCTTGAAAACAAAATTTACATAAGATGTCTCTATGACCCCCTCTTCCTGATTCCAACTAGACTTGTTGGAATTGATGACTAGAGTATGTCTCTCATAAAACCTAACAAACTTTATTTTCTCCTCGTATAAAGCCATATTGTACATGGAGAAAAAAACCAAAAAAATATACAAACTAGTGGTAGCATATCAAGGAGGGGGATGAGGAGAGAGCATAGGGGGAGCTGTAAAGTATCCCACATGCTCATGCATGTGAAAATCTATATGTTCCACTCGAGCTTCCAGACTACGGACGTGGTCATTTGTGCGCTGGTGGTTGCGACAGAGAATCCAGCGATGCCAATATCTCATGATGACTGTATTGGATTTCATTCATATATGAAACAAGGTCACTACGATCTTCGTACCTATGGCCGCGAATGATGTCAATGTTAAGTTGAATGTCTCAAAGTTGCGTGACCAAAGATTCCATTGTTGTTCGAGCCTCAATTCGTCTTGGAGAGACAGATGGAGATGACACAACTTCACCTCATGCTCTGTGCTAACTGTATTCCTAGAAGACGAATTGGAGCGCATAAAAGGATGGTTTGCATTGCTGAAATTACCACCCCCACACCGCTTTCGTCCTCGTTGGTGATGTCCATAGACCACCTAAGAGGCCTAGGGGTGAACTATGAGCTGTGAGAACACCAATAAACACAATTCACTGATTCAATTCCCCAGAAATGAGATTCTTGAGCCGACTAAGTAGGAGGAGGTAACTGAGCCTAGAATTCCCATCCCTGAGAGAGTCGGGCTGCTAATTGCCACCTAAGACAGACCCAGGATCCCAAATGCTCGTCTGGAGGTCTATTTGCTGCCACACTAGTGTGAACTAGAGACCCACAAAGCCATATCTCCAGAGCCAAAACCCTGACGAGCTATAAGGTTGCTGTATCCCACTGTCTTCCGCCCTTTTGCCAATAACCATTGCTCGAATTACCAACTGAAATAAGAACTCCACCACCCTCCTTAACATAACTGCGCAATCAACCAAATCGTTCACCTTGCCAGAGTACAATGTACGTGACCTTTCAATTGATTGTTGCATGGTTACCTTGTGTTGGAGGGGCGAACCTCGAGATCCATCCTGGTGCCATATATCCACTCCCATTGGGGGGAAGTTAATTTAATTTTTACATGTTAAGGTTAATATATTTTTTAAAGGTAATTTTTTTATTTTTTAAATAATAGTTTTTGGAGAATTTTTACATATTTATTTAATATTTTTAATTGATATTAAGAAAATCTCAATTATTCTTATACAACCTTTGAATTACTTTTTTCTTGAATTATTATTTTTCATTTTCATTTTACATAAAAAGAAGTAAGAACAATTTTTATTCTACACGATACGAAGTAAAAGAGTTACTAAAGCCTCCGCCAATTAATTGGTAAAGTGGATATAATTGGGAAAAAAATGAAAAATTGAATAAACCTAACAATGTTCAATATCATCATAAAAATATCTTCATAAGTTACCAAATAATTAAGTCAAAACATGAGCTTGACTAATCTTACATTGTGATTAGTTTTTTTTTACTAGAATAAAAGGTAAGGTTACAATTGAACACCCAACACAATAGAACTATGAAATAAGTGTTTATGTAAATATTTATATAGTTAGATTTAATATCTATGATAAATCATAAATATTTTAATAACTATCCTAGATCCATCTTAACTTTGGATCTACCAAGCGCTAAGAGGGGTCAAATCTTTCACTCTAAAAGAGATTTGATCCCTCTTTGCACATGCTAGATCTGGAGTCAAGATGTATCTAGGCTAGTTTATAATAAGTAAAGAAATTATAAAACATTAGAAAAATGGAAGGTCATTCATCAAAACCATGGAGAAGTTTTTACTAACAAAAATTAATTGCATTAGTTTGATAGGGAATGAGGACTAAAGGGGGAATTAAATCAAGAATAAATGATAGATAGAATTATTATGTTACTACATCCTATGAAAGGAAATTTAAAAATAGTTAAGAATGATGGCTTCAAAACTTTAAAAATATCAAGGCTAAGACACTCGGATATTGCCCAAGTAAAGAATTTAAAGGAAATTTAAAGGCTTGAGAAGAGAGCGGAGGAGCGGGTAGGGTGTGTTGTTAAAATAAATAAGACAAATAAGTGCATAAGAAAACAAGATAATTAAAAGAAGGAAATCAATGTTTAAAACCTACAAGCTTTAAGGAACATATAACTGATACCACACAGTCGTTTTTCAAAATATGTCCTTACTGAGCACTCCTATAAATGTAAGCACCTTATATTCTTTGACCAAGCAAAAATCCTTGCCCCCGCTCCCTTCTATTCCACTTGAATCATTCATGAAGCCCTCGAAATCAAAAAGCACCAAAATAAATTTAATCAGGAAGAGGGATACATGTTAAGCCAGTCTTGGAAGCCTCTCATTCAAAGCCTTAATCCCTAATATTCCTCTTCTATTCCTCTTACTCTTGATTTTCTAATTATTTTCATAATTGATTCTCCTTTCCCCCCTCTTACAACTTTGAGGTTTTCAACATTGCTTTCCTTGCTTTTGGTTATCTTGTTCTTATGTACTTATTTGTCTTATTTATTTTAACCCCCCTAATCCCCTAATCTCTTCTCCGTCATATTTATCTCCCCCATCCCCGCAAAAAATCTCCCTATATCTTATCCTTTATTTTCCGTTATTTTCTTAATTTATTCTCCCCCCCCCCCATAGATTTGAGGTTTTCAACCTTGCTTTCCTTGCTTTTGGTTATCTTGTTTTCTTATGTACTTATTTGTCTTATTTACTTTACACACACCCTGCAAACCCGTAATCTCCTCTTCGTCATATTTATCTCCCCCATCCTCGCAAACAATCTCCCTATATCTTATCCTTGATATTTCTAAAGTTATGAAGCCTTCCTTCTTAATTATTTTTAAATTTCCTTTCATCGAATGTAATAACATAATAATTCTATTTATTATCTATTCTTTATTTAATTCTCCCTTGGGCCCTACTTTCCCTATTTAATTAATATAACTTGTTAGTAAAAACTTACCCCTTGTTGTAATAGATTTTCCGAATTCATCCCATTCATTTTGATTTAGAGATCAACGTTTCGAACTCATTTTGATTTAGAGATCCCGTTTCAAACCCACAACTAAGGTTCATCATTAGGATACAAAAATATATGGAACACTGACCACCTTAGTGTTATGATAAATAGGGAAGTGATTTAGGGTTTTGTGAAAATGGCCAACCATGAAAGAAGGGATATTGTGCTTACAATATGAATGAACGCTTATGTTAAATTGGTATGTTTTGAGTAATTTATTTGTAGTTTTACAAAGATTAATATATTAGGTTATATTTTGAGAATAATAATATGTTTTGAGTAATTTAATTGTAATTTACAAAGATTAATATATTACTTTATATTTAGAATAATAATATGTTTAATTATATTATAGAATAATATATGTGATAAATAAATTTAAGGAATAGTTTCTATGTTTTTTTATTATGTTATTTATTAAATTAGTATTTGTGGAATTATTAATTGTTATTTATAAAATGAAATAATTATGTGTTTTGTTTATTATAAGAGTAGGTAAGTAGTTTATATTATTTAATTTTTTTAGAAAATTTTATGAGTGCCAAAAAGGCAAATAATGGAAAAATTAATATTATTAAACGGATTAATTTAGAGGTAATGATGAATGGGACAAGATTTAAGGGGTATCAAGACATTTGGATTTGGAATTTAATTTGGGGACCTAATTCTTGCTAATGATCCATCCTTCATCCATGTTTATGTTTTTATGGTGTTTTTTGATTTTAATGGTCTTTCTGAATTTTTTGTGGAAGTAATGGTGAATTTTGGCAAGGATGCGGGTATTCTCAATGCAAATGTGATGTTTGGTATTATTGGAATGCTCAACAAGTGCAGAGGTTTTTGATTGATTGTGTTTTATGTCAACAGCATGTTCAAGGATGCGAGTGTTGAAAGATCGACCAGTCTCCCCAACATATGGAATACCACAGGAATAGGGAACCAGATAGACTCCTTTTAGGTATTTAGGGTTAATGGGATCTTTAATAGAATTGAGACGGCTGCGAATTGTGTTTATAGGTTTGAAGGTGGTCATGATTTTATGTTTTTTCAAGATGTGGACAATTTTGTCTGTGGTACCAAGAATATACGAAAGGTTCATTTCCCCTTATTTTTTGTGAACTTCCCTGTTTTGATGATTCCTCTCCTATTTTAATATTTTATAATTTCTTTGCTTATTATAAATTATTAATTTTATTAACTAATTAATGTAACCAACTAATCTAATATAATTTATTAATTAATTTTTAGTTTGATGATGGGTGGAGTGTCCACCCAAAACGTCAGACAAAGTAAATCCTTTACACGGTTTCTTTTGAAAATTCTCTAAAACACGAGCAACTGTGAAAAGCTACACCCATTGATTGATAATAATTTATTTTTCCAATCTCTTAGTCAAATTTTGGTAACATGGTTTACCAATTAGCTTTGAAATATAGCATTCCTATTGCCTCATGTCACATCTATATTAACTTAGTTGCACTTTTTTCTAATAATGTTGCTTCAGTTGCCACTACAACACCACAAGGATATCCAACAACCCATAAGCCAAATATACAAGGGAGCCTATTCCTTGAGCCTTATCACAAGGGGCCAAATATGACGCCCCCCCCCTGAGATTTGAAACTAAGTGGAGGGGATAAATGTTGTACCAAAAAGTGCCCTAACACAAGAAGTTGTTGCTCCACAAATTTTACTTGAAATCCATTGGACGATGTGTGGAGAAATATGGGAATTTCCTAGATGCAAATCAAACACATGCATAAACTTTTAGATACAGAGGAAAAATACACATACCTAAACCCTTATAGGACGTTGAATATTGTTGAATCTAGATTTGTTGCTGGAGAATCTTCTTCTACACAAAGATCACAATCTTTGCAACTTCGATCCAAATCCCTACACATAGGCGCCGATAAACAAAGAAAGTTTTTCCTTATGTAGAGGGTAGGTGAGCATGTAAAGAAACATAATTGCATCAACATACACAAAATATATGGAAGGAAACCAACAAGATTTCATTGATCAATTAAAATAGGTACATTATAGCTTTAAAATTTCATTTTTTTTGGAGAAAAAAATACATAATTTTTATTAGGGGAAAATAAAAATTACATTCTGTAGACACACCATGTGTATATGCAATTATGAGCAGATACATGTTTGATACAAAATACAAGTAACAGGGCATGTAGGCCCTCGAATAACCCCAAGAAGGGCACCAAAATAACCCATCAACATCCATCCAAAACAATCAATACATGACAACATACCCTAGCAAAACATGGTGTAGAGCCCGCATACATAACCATATGGGCTACAAACAATCCAGGTCGAAACCCCAAGAGGAGCAAACGAGAAAATTCCACATGCTTTGAAGAAAAAAATTGCAACCCTAAAACATATGATGATGAACCCCTTAGCTAATACCAGAGAAAGGAGAAGGCGACGAGCAAAATAAAAACGGGGTTTCAAAGCCCAAAAATTAGCTTGCAACAACCAACACACCAGTGACAAGCCACAAGGCACAGATTAAAAATCACTGAGAAGACGAACATGCACCACAAACCTAGATCGAAGGCAGGCAGACCCTCGACGACAAAAGAAAGAGCCACAGGGCCCAAGACACGGAGCCTAAATCCACTTCAAAACACTAGGTGAGTAAGGTTACAACGTAGGGCTAAACACAACAATGAGAAAGTGAAAGGGATTGAGATAAACCCCATGTAAACCTAAATACCAACAAACCATCATGAAAGAACCACACTGAGAGAGAGCTTATAAAAAAATAGTGATGCCTGCTAGAGAAAATGAAGTAAAACACTAGCTCCATGAAACAATGAAGTATGGACTAGGAGGAAAGAGCAACTAGGGTTCTAGCCACCATGCCCCTCACTCCATGCTCTAACAACACTTGCGAGAGAGAAACACAAAACTATTAACAGTAAAGGAATAAGATTTTCCACTGAAAATCTCGAAGGAAGATGCTCTGTCCTACAACACCCACTGCTAGGGTTTCGTTCCTCCTCTTGGGTAATACACCACCTTCAACACTTCATTACTCCTCCTTAGCCTTCAATCTTGACCACTTCCTAGATAATGTATAACCCAATGGAAGCTTGAAAAAACTCAATCTCACTAGATCCCTCAAAATAATCCAAATAACTCTTCTCCTCTTGATAGGACCAAGTTATATATGTAATAAATCCTTTTACAACACCATATATATATATCTATATATATATATATATAAGAATACAAAACTAAAATTTAGGTTCCTTAATCATTTAGAGATTCTCAAACATAATTTTTTTTCCAATGTTTTGAAATGGTAAATATTTACAATTCTCTTCCTCATCAAATTCATCTCACTTCTAAATCTCAATAGAGGAATTGGTAAAATATAATATATCTAGAACACCTTACCAAACTCCTTCCTTTATAACTTAATTGTATTATATATCCTGTGACAAGATATTATTTCAATTGATTTATTTGGCACAACTAGCAACTCTTATATATAATGTAACTTCATTTTATTTTTATTTTTTCTTTTATTTATAATTACACATGTGATCACATAATGATCCTATTTCTAAATGTGTGACGAAGATTATCTCTCTATATGTATATATATATAGGTTATAATAACCCATTCTTACACCACGTTATAGATAATATTAACATATATATTTGCAACTTTAGGACATATTACCCATATTGTATCAACCTTCCCTATTTGCTATGCCACGGGTTAATTGCATTTGTTTTTATGTATAATTAATGTCATAACTACATTTCAATGAAGTTATACAAGGGAATGCATGTGATACTTCGATCTCTTCTGGAGCCTTCCATCCAGGGGTTAAATTTGACGCCCGTATACCCGTATTTATCTTTTTTACCTGTAAAATACGTTTTAATTTCAAATCTCCACATCATGTGTAACTTGCCATTAATTTTTAAAAACGTTAATATGACAGGCATGTTTAAAAATTAAAAGGTTTAATTTTTTTTTATAAATTATATCTATATCTATATATATATATATATATATTTAACCTTACGGTATATATTTTTTATACCGTATAATCCACCTGGCACCCGTAAGTTAGAACTTAGAGTGATTGAATATGGACCAGTTCGAGCCTTGAGGTACTGGAACTTGGATTCAAGAGGACGAAGGAGATCGTCGGCGAGAGGCCGTAAGGTACGATGGAAAGATTCACTCGCTCACTCAATATTTGTCTGTCTGTGTCCGTCTTTAATGGCTGGGGGATCTGCTACTATGCTCCTGACACCTGTAATGTGACCGGTCTGGATTGGACTGTTTACAGATAGACGAGAATGTTACATGCAAGATTGTACAGCACCGGTCGCTGAGGCACCCTAAGTTCTAAGTTCCCAAATTCCCCTGAATCCTGATGATCTCATTGTGCAAAAAGCTATCAGGTTAGATCCCAAACCATAATCAGCTATACAGTGAAGGAATGAATTTGTTCGCGTGAAGAGGGATTGATGAATCGGCTACACAATTTGCTGTGGGAGGGCTGAACTTCTTTCATTTCATGGATGTACAGACACCAAAGAGGAATCAAGAAATTATGCTTCAGGAACTTTCTACAGGTATGTCGTTTGCTTGCTGAAATTATTATTTCAGTTATTTTTAGGAATTGAGTTGCATTAAATTCATTTGTGCCTCGTCCAGATGGTGGTTTGTAAATCATATCTAAATATACTATGTTTTGTCAAATATAATATAGTTTGTTATGTTTATTTTTTAATTTCATTACATTCAAAAAATCTTTTATAGGAACACTGCTAACTAATTTATCGAACCGTAATAAACGATGGCAGGAATAGCAGAGAAAAACTAAATTGACGACTACGGAAATAGGAGGGAAAAACTAAAATTGTTCTGTTTAAATTTGACGATTCTAATTAGGGTTTTATGGAACGCACGATTGTCTCTCTTTTAATTTTTGTTTTATCAAACATAACAACTCATCAATCGTTCAATTTATTTTTTATTGTTTGTGTATGCTTGTTTGGTATGTATTTCTGATTACTGCATCTCATTAATGGTTCAATTTTATAGTTTATGTTTAAATTTGACGATTCTAATTAGGGTTTTATGGAACACACGATTGTCTCTCTTTTAATTTTTGTTTTATCAAACATAACAACTCATCAATCGTTCAATTTATTTTTTATTGTTTGTGTATGCTTGTTTGGTATGTATTTCTGATTACTGCATCTCATTAATGGTTCAATTTTATAGTTTATGTCTGCCTTTTAACATGCAAATGTTTGGAGATTTCCCAATTTGAAACGAAACCCGGCTTAATCGTAGGTCTTTTGTTCGAATCCTGTCTATGGTAAATTTTATTGTGTTTTTGAAACTTAGATACCGTGGGAGAAGCGGTGTGTAGAAGGTGTATGTCACTTACGAGACCCTACATGAACACAATTATTGTACGGTGAAAAGTTTATTCCAGTGAGAACCAACTGGTCTTAATCAATTATCTACGCACATCATTATATTTAACAACGCACATCATAAAAAACACATCATTATATTTAAGAGGTCCCATCTTCGCACGGAAAAAGTTTCTTCCATTGGAATTTGTATCAAATCTCCAAAGATATAAAATTATTATATTCTTGTTCATGCATCTTTGAAATTATCCCAAAACACTTCAGAAAAACTCTAGCGTTTCACGAACCACAATTATTGTAATGTGAAAAGTTTATTCCATTGAGAACCAACTGCCCCTTAATCAACAATGCACATCATTATATTTATTTATTTTTATAAATAAATGCACATCATTATATTGATTTATTTTTATAAATGTGACCAAACGTTTTATTAATATTCAAGATAAAACCAAATTATAATTGATATTCTTTGAAACTGTTTGTGGACCTGGTCTATCCTATCAGAACTTACTGACATTGCAAGCACAAAAAGGACTACCAATTTGGCCTCCAAAAAAAAAACAAACGGTTATGTTAAAGTGAACAAGTAGCGTCGAGAACCAACAAACCTACAACAAAAACCATAGCCATTATGCAGCTGATAAGAGAAAACAAAAGATTCTATAACAGACAGAGTCAGAAGAAGCAAGACAACATGATAGCAATTCCGGAGAACGTAAGGTCAGATAAAGGCCTTAATCAACAATACACATAATTATATCTAACAATAATGTCAGTGACGTGTTTGGGAAGCCGATTTCTGTGCCAAGAACGTGGCCAGCTGTCTGAAATATCTTTCGTCGCTAGCATATTTTTGATTTTCCTGATATTTCCAATTTCTTCCCATTTTAAGGTACAACAAAGAATGGAAAATTTGAACAATTATGAGTACAATTTGAAATTAGATGAAACTTGTACAAATAAATTTTAAAAGTCATATGATGGGCAGTTTAAAAATAAAAACATCATTAAAAAATTCCTTGACAGGTAGGGTCACCCGTCAAATTTAACCCCTTTCCATCCATGAGCGGGAGACCTTCACGCATTGCCACGTGTTTTGTACCTTTTTTCCTTGATCGATGGTGGGGATCGGTTGGCTCTAGAAAAACGGTCATCCAATAGTTTAGGGTTTTGTCTAGGGTATAATTAACCCTCATTTTATTGTTACCACTTTATTTTCCCTTCTTTTCTCTTTGATTTTACTTGATCATGCTGCCTATTATGACCAGGGTTTAGCTCAACACTGTGACTTACATTTTGTTTCACACCAGTGGTTATGAAGACAAATATATCTTGTTTCCTTTCTTGATCGTTTTTCTCCAAATGTCGCATGGTGGCGGTTGACTCATGAAATTTGTCACAGTGCAGTTTTCCACCTATTAGTTTCACTTCTGAGCTTGAAGCCAAGGTAAGAACTATTTAATCATGCCTTTTCTCGGACTCTTGCTTTTCAATTTAGTTTACATTGCTCAATATGTACACGATTTAATAATTTTATTAGTGATTTTGTTTTTAGGTTTCCAAATTCTGAAGTCTTGGAGGAAAACGACAAATTACCATAGTCAACCCACTATGTCTAGATTTGGGTAAGAAATGTTTTTCTATTTCTGTGAATGTGAGACCCTAAACAATGCTTCTTTTTGCTAATATTATTTTAAGTTGTTCATGAATCACGTATATCTTACCCGAATGAAAAGTTTGTAACATAATATATGTTCATGGTTTTGAAAATTTTTCGTTTTAGTGTAGCTGTTGCTCTGTACTTCTTTTCATACCAGAATTAACTACAGGTTCTCAGGGTTTAGAAATACGTTGTTTCCCTTACATTCCACTCTAATTTTTTTTTTTTGGGTTTTATACATGTTTCCATACCATCTAGTGATTTGGCCGTTGTTTCTTTGTATTAGTTTTCTTAAGGTTACAGGGAGTTCCTCTTTCTCTATGCAACACTAGGGTTTCCTTTTTCTTTAAAAGGAAAGAAAATATTTTATTTTTCAACACGATAAATAATACATTTATTTACTATATATCTTTTCCTCATGGAGTTTGTTCATACCTTAACTCGTTTATGGCTATAATGTTTTTTGCGTGTGATGGATTCGAGTAGTTATATGTGTTGGAAGAAACTAATTAATTCCAACTACCCGCTACAAATGTTCAACAGCGATTTAAATGCTGATTCTAGAAATCGTTGAAAATAGGCAAGCTTCTCCAGGAAGCCACCGATTGAACTGATCTCCAGAAACTTCTCCAGCTTGTATATATACCTGTTAATCGATGAATGTAAGTATGTGTGTTTTTGTGTTTAGTGTTTGTGTGTTGAGTTCAAGAGCTGTGTGCCTCTGATCTCTGTCATGGTATTAGAGCCACGTTCAGCGTTGAGAGCCTGAGGTCCGTGTGTGAGCTGTGTGTTACAGAGGAGCCGTGCAAAGAAGGGCTCAGCTGTGCGTTGTGGTGGAGGTTGTAGTAGCCGCTATGGTGTAGCAGAAGCGTGGGCCACTAAGCCAAAGTTTGAGTAAGTTCTTTGAAAGAGCGTTGTTGATACTAGCACTGGCTGTGAGATCGAAGAGCGTGTGGGATGCCGCCAAAGTCAAATGCCGGGAAGCACAATCCGGAGCCGCAAAGGCATTCCCTGAACATCTCATAATTATGGTGAACGACATCATTGGAAAGTAAGTTTTATTACGGTGTAATTTGTTGAAGGATTGAGGATTTCTGAAATCTGTTATGTTTATGCTTGGTGACTCTGATAATGAAATATAGCTGTTTGGATCTGTTTTAGTATTGGTGTTGGTGTCTCCAATCTTTGTAGTGGTATTCTAGCAAAAGAAAACAACATCTGGCTGATTATGGTCAATCTGTCATGGTAACGCGCATGTCATCTATGTTTTTTTTAATGTTGTAAGCTAGTGCTTATATATATACTGAACAGACAGGGAGGTTGGCTGAGTTTTTTTTTGTGCTTCTATGACAAGTAGCCTTAAACTCTATCAAGCATTTATGCATACGTGGCATATAAATATGGTAATGGATTGTTTTTATAGAGATATGTTGTTCGTAGTATAAAGAGGAGTGTGGAGGTGCCAATATAGTGGATGTGCCAATATAGTGGATGTGATAAACAACAAAATAAGAGTCCAGAGATATTTCTTGTTGGAAATTTGGTTTATCTTGACACTTTATTATTGAGTAAGGAAATATTGAAGTTGTGAAAAAAAATTTTGGTGACTGGATAAAGTTTTTTTTATCATGGCAAATTTATTGCTTGATACTTATATGAATGAATCCACCAAACTTGATGGAGAAAATTATGTGAATTGGAAATTTAAGTTAATGACTATTTTAGAAGGAAATAGTTTGTGGTCCATTGTGAGTGGGGATGAGCCCAAACCCACTGTTGCAGGTTCTATTCCAGATTGGGAGAGAAGGGAGACAAAAGCAAAGGTGCTGCTGCGTATGTCCGTAAAGGACAACATTATTCCTCACATCAGAGATTGCAAGACATCAAAAGAAACATGGGATACGTTGAAGGGTTTGTATGAAACAACAAATACAAACCGAATCTTGTTTTTGAAGACTAAGCTTTTATCTCTAAAAATTGAAGCAAATGAAAGTATAAAAAATTTCATATCTCGTGTCAAAGATTTAAGTGATAAGTTAGGAGATATTGGTGAAAAGGTGTCCAATACTGACTTAGTCACCATCATATTAAATGGCTTAGTGCAATATTATCAAATTTTTGTTTCAAGTCTTGCAGCTAGAGAGAAACCCCCTTCATTTGATGAATTGACAGGAATTCTTCTACAAGAGGAGGAGAGGATGAAGAGCTTTAATTTGGGCTCTAATAGTTCAGATTTGGCATTGGTGGCCAAGGGCAAATATCCATATAGAGGCAAGCCATGGGACAAGAACAAAGGAGGCAAGTTTCAAGCAAAACAAAAAGGTATGACACAGTCTAAATTTCCAAAGAGAAATGATGAGTGTTATTATTGTGGCAAACCTGGGCATCATTCTAAAAATTGTTATAAAATGAAATATAATGAGTCTAGGCAAAGAAACAGAAGGCATATTGGAAATTTTGTGGAAAAAGATACTTCAACTAGTGATGGATTTAAAAATCTTAAATTGTTTGTTTCTGATGCTGCATTGTCTGTGGAAAATGATGATAAGAATGCTTGGTTCATTGATTCTGGGGCATCACTCCATATGTCTTGTAATAAGGAGTGGTTTGATGAATATCATGAAAATATTGATGGAACATATGTTTGCCTAGGAGATAACAGATCACTTAAAGTTCAAGGTTATGGAGTAATAGGTGTGAATTTGCCTAATGGACAAGAGAAACAGATTCATAATGTGATGTATGTTCCTGATATCAAAAAGAATTTAATTTCTGTTTCTACTATTACTGACCAAGATTTGAAGGTGGAATTTGTTAAATCACAGTGTGTAGTGTTTCAAGATAAGTACAAGGTTATTGCCACAGGAGCCAGAGTTGGAGGCTTGTATAAGCTGGATGTGACCAAGAAAAGTCATCAAGTTTTGGCATCTATAGCAATATCAATAGTAGATTTATGGCATCAAAGGTATGGACATCTAAATCACAAAGATTTAATGCTACTTCAAAAGAACACTATGGTTGAAGGGCTTCCTGTCTTGAAGAATGATCATGTTGAATGTGAAGCATGTGTACTTGGTAAGCAACATAGGGAGGAATTTCCTATACATAAAGAAAAAAAGCAAAGGGAAATACTTGAATTAATTCATACTGATGTATGTGGACCTATGCAAACTAGATCTATTGGTGGAGCATGGTATTTTCTTATTTTTGTGGATGATAGATCTAGATATACATGGGTTTATTTCATAAGAAAGAAGAGTGATGTTTTTGAGTATTTTAAAGAATTTAAGAATATGATAGAAAAACAAACTGGTAATTACATCAAAATTTTGAGATCTGATCAAGGGGGAGAATTCAAATCAAGAGAATTTAATCAATATTGTAAAATCAATGGGATTAAACAACAATTTACAGTGCCACATACACCTCAACAAAATGGAGTTGCTGAGAGGAAAAACAGAACACTAGTTGAATGTGCACGTAGTATGCTTCAAGGTAAAATTATCTCTAATGTTTTTTGGGTTGAAGCCCTTAATACTGCTGTTTATTTGAAAAATAGGAGTCCAACCAAAAGTTTAGAGCTTAAAACACCTTTTGAAGCATTTTATGGGTACAAACCAAAAGTGAGTCATTTAAGAGTTTTTGGTTGCAAGGCATTTTCTCATATTCCAAAAGATGAAAGAAGAAAACTTGACGCAAAGTCAATTAAGTGCATATTTATTGGTTATTGTGATAATCAGAAGGCATACAAGTTGTTTGATCCCAGTACTCATAGACTGCTTGCAAGTAGGGATGTGGTGTTTCATGAGAATACAAATGAAGGTGATAAAATAAATAATACTAGTGTGTGGCATGATATTGATGGTTATGTCAAATTAGATCCAAGCGTTGAACAAGAACAGGAACAAGCACAGGAATAGATACAAACTCAAGAGCAAGGAGCATCAAGCAGTCATGATACTCCAAGAAGAGGAGAGGAGACTCTGCAAAGCAAAAAGAAAGACGAAAGCAGTAAAACTCCAAGAAGGTCATCACGTCAAAGTCAGGTACCTGTAAAGTATAAAGATTATGCATAATGTCTCAAGTTATGAATGTTGTAGAACCTTCAAGCTATGATGAAACTAAAGAATATGAAGAATGGAGAAATGCAATGAATGAAGAATATAACTCTATAATGAAGAATGACACATGGGAATTAACAGAATTGCCTAAAAACAAAGTTCCCATAGGATGCAAATGGCTTTATAAATCTAAATTTAATGCTGATGGAAGTATTGATAAACATAAAGCTAGATTGGTTGCAAAAGGATATTCACAAAAGGAGGGAATTGATTATGAATATACTTTTGCACTTGTAGCTAAGTTGAACACAATTAGAATCATGATAGCATTAGCTACAAAATATAATTGGAAAATGCATCAGTTAGATGTCAAATCTGCATTTTTGAATGGTGAGTTAAAAGAAGAAGTTTATTTAGTTTAGCCTGAGGGGTTTGTAAAACAGGGACAGGAGCATCTGGTTTGCAGGTTAAAGAAAGCTTTATATGGCTTAAAACAAGCACCAAGATCATGGTATGTGAAAATTGATTCTTTCTTTTATGAGAAGCAAGA
This sequence comes from Pinus tabuliformis, assembly GCA_031772625.1. Taxonomy (NCBI): domain Eukaryota; kingdom Viridiplantae; phylum Streptophyta; class Pinopsida; order Pinales; family Pinaceae; genus Pinus; species Pinus tabuliformis. The sequence goes on along the minus strand of CM062818.1, from coordinate 679,825,533 downwards.
ATGATCCTAACTTATACATCAAGGAAGATGAAGACAAGAATGTTGCTTTAATATCTGTATATGTTGATGATCTAATCATAACAGGAAATGCATGCAAGTTGATTGAAAAAATTAAAAATCAGTTGTCACATGTATTTGAGATGAAGGATCTTGGTGAATTGCATTATTGTTTAGGTCTTGAAGTTTGGAGGGAACCTGGTAAGACACTGATCACACAAAGCAAATATACAAGGGAAATCCTTAAAAGATTCAATATGATTGAATGCAAGGCAACATCTACTCCTTTAGAACAGAATGTCAAATTGTGCAGTGATGATGGAACCAAAGAGGTGAATGGAACTATGTACTATCAACTGGTGGGAAGTCTGAACTATCTCACCACTACCAGGCCAGATATAGCATATTTTGTTAGCATACTTAGTCAGTTCATGGCTAAGCCTTGTGAAAGCCATTGGAAAGCAGCAAAGAAAGTCCTTCGATATTTGAAAGGAACACTTAATTTTGGTATTATGTATACTGATGAATTTGATGTTGAATTGGTAGTTTATTCTGATTCTGACTGGGCAGGAAATCCAGATGATAGTAAATCTACTACTGGATACGTGTTCAATATTGGTTCAGGACCAATATCATGGAGCAGTAAGAAACAACCAACTGTTTCATTGTCATCCACTGAAGCTGAATATAAAGCATTATGTAGTGCTACCTGTGAAGCAATATGGCTTAGGAGGATACTTGAAGATGTTGGAGAAACATAGAAAGCACCTATAATAATCAGATGTGACAATCAAAGCATTATCAAATTGGCAAACAATCCTATATATCATGCAAGGACAAAACACATTGAGACACAACATCATTTTGTAAGAGAAAAATTGCAATCAAAAGAAATTGACTTATCATATTCTAATACAAATGAAAATGTGGCTGACATATTCACCAAGCCTCTTGGAAAGGCTAAATTTGAAATGTGTAGAAATAAGTTGTACATTGTAGAAAATCCAAATTATGTTGTAAGCCTAGCTGAGACTTAGACAAGTAGGCATGACAATTAAGAGTATAATGTCTTGTTTATTATATGTAGTTGGAATTAAGGGGGAGTGTTGGAAGAAAATAATTAATTCCAACTACTCGCTACAAATGTTCAACATCGATTTAAATGCTGATTTTAGAAATCGTTGAAAATAGGCAAGCTTCTCCAGGAAGCCACCGACTGAACTGATCTCCAGAAACTTCTCCAGCTTGTATATATACCTGTTAATCGATGAATGTAAGTATGTGTGTTTTTGTGTTCAGTGTTTGTGTGTTGAGTTCAAGAGCTGTGTGCCTCTGATCTCTGTCAATATATATATATGTTTCTTTTCTATTCAATTTTTATTGACAAGATAAGACTTGTATTACAATATATATATATATATATATATATATATATATATATATATATATATATATATATATATATATATCTATATATGCGTGTGGCAACCAAGTTATACTTGAGCTAATACTTCAGTGTCTAGAATTTCTCTTTTCCGTTGAATATAAATTTACAAGTATATCTCTATAAAACTATTAATTGAATCTTCTATCTTTATATACCTATTCGCTCAACTAGATTGTTTTGTAAATAAAACTCATACAAGAACTTGTTAAATTTTTTTGCATTCGAACTATGCACTCAATTTTCCTTTTGTATGACTTGGGTTTTATTTTATTTTATTTGCCTCAGATGTATATTTGGAGGTCATACTCTGCTTCATAAGGTAAAACCCCTCCTCCTCCCTTAAAATAATTCAATTTTCTATTTACCATCTGCAATTATTTCCAACATAATTACTAAAACCTCTTGTAAATGTTTTTAGGTATTTATACTCTTGTTTATTTTGGATACAATAAATCTTATGATTAGCTTGAAGTTTTTATTAACACAGTTCCATTTCTTCCAGGTTGGAAGAATGTTGGTTTCTCTTGTGGGTTTCCCTGAGCAACATGAATGTACTCTCGTTAGAGACAACTTTCATTGTCGCGTTCTATTTTGTTTTATTTATATTGCATATTGAACAACATTCACCAGAGTAACAACTAGTTATGGTTACTCTATGACGTCTATTAGAAGGTTCCTTTATAAAGGACCAACTCTCAGTGGCAATTTTGTTATGATAATTTATGTCTCTATAACTTCCATATGACTATTTGATACTTTATAATGTAATTAAAAGTGTGTTCTCATATATATATATAGTTTTCTAACATCTATGCTGCAGATCACATGAAACATCATTTGTCGACGCGTTTCGAACCGACCAGTGTGGTTCATCGTCAGGACAAGTTGAAGAAACAGATCCAGCTTAGCAAGTTAAATAGACAGAGCAGAGCCTCCAGAGGCTCTGCTCTGTCTATTTAACTTGCTAAGCTGGATCTGTTTCTTCAACTTGTCCTGACGATGAACCACACTGGTCGGTTCGAAACGCGTCGACAAATGATGTTTCATGTGATCTTCGCCGAAAAATCTTTTGTAAACTTGATATGGATCACAGAAGCCTAAACTCTACTATCTATGCTGCAGTTCTTTGATACCGCGTTAGAAAAAACCCATTGAAGAGATATAATTCTTGTCTTACATAGTAGTTAGAAACATCATTTAGAAGATTGTATTATTTAAATGGTTGTTTACTCTGCAAAATATAATAGTTATTTAGGTACATCTTATTCATACTTCATTTCACTGTTATCCCAGGATTACGGGCACAACCTACCTACATACTTTTATGTTCCTATTCAGACATTCCATAAAACTTCATAAGAGGAGCAAAGAATATATAATTTCCTTACTTCTTTACATATACTACTCTACATGTCTATTGGCTTTGTTTCTCTATTTTATGTACTTCTCTCGGTATTGAAGTATATAAATATATAGTTATAAAATTCTATTTCATGGTGAATTAACTTCTATAAAAAAAACATTATTTTAATATCAAAATCCATAAGCTAAAATAACGGCCTTGGTATAAATTCTATCTCTAGTTATCATACACAAACAATAAATAAGTGCTTTGAGATTATACTCTATATTTAGTTTTGTTATTTTCTTCCATGAACATCATTCTAGCGTGTTTAACAAAATTGTACAGGAAATAAATTCTCTAATTCTCATACAGAAACAACAAATACATAGTTATAAAATTCTATTTCATGGTGAATTAACTTCTATAAAAAAAACATTATTTTAATATCAAAATCCATAAGCTAAAATAACGACCTTGGTATAAATTCTATCTCTAGTTATCATACACAAACAATAAATAAGTGCTTTGAGATTATACTCTATATTTAGTTTTGTTATTTTCTTCCATGAACATCATTCTAGCGTGTTTAACAAAATTGTACAGGAAATAAATTCTCTAATTCTCATACAGAAACAACAAAACTACTCTTTTCATTTTCTTTCAGAAATTTAACTTTAAATCAAAACAAAAGACTCTTTCTTTCTGCATAATAATAAAAAAAATAGAGTCAGATATAGCGACTTGAAAAATTTCTTTTGGGAAAATTAATGATTGAGCATTTGACTCCTTCCAACCTTGACACAACCTTTACTTGTCCCCCTGAGCAACCAAGTCTACAATTTTTCTGCTTCTCTTCAGTGTCTCTATTTTCATCTCTTAGAAATTGTGAGACAAAAGCTAGAAAATTCAGATATTTTTATCCATTTACCACTTTTAGGTGGTTATTAATTCCCTCCACCTCATCAACATGTGGCAAGTGGTTAACTTCTCATTTATGAGCTCTAGTTTCCCACTTTTGGAGACAAACTCCTATCTTCTAGGAAACATTAAATTAGCTAATATATAAATTTTAAAATTAAATCTAATCACCTAGATTAGATGCTTAGGATTTGATGATATATAATTAATTTCTAATAAATAATTGTAACCTTTTTCCTCTTTCATCCATTTGTACTTCAATCATTAATTTCCAGTTCTTTTCTTATATTCACAAAATAAAACATAATGTAGCCTTTAAGCAACAACTATACATTAGTTATTATCAGTGAATTACTGATAATTAAATATCCGTTGGTCACTTTAATGTAGCATCATAAACTCAAACTAAGTATATATATACATGTAATTACAAAAGATATTTAAGTTGAGGGATATCACATCCTCCCCAACTTAAATTTGACTCCGTCTCGGTGTCTCAATTAGTAATTTCTCATGGAAATCATTTCAAAATTTAAACCATAGAAGGATATGGATTTTTGAAAGCATCCTCTAATTCCGAGGTTGCTTGTTATGGAGTGAAATGTTTCCATTGAACCTTTAACTGCACAACTTCTCTATTCTGGAGGGTAACCACTCTCCGGTCTAGAATATGTAGTGGTTTTGCGAGGAATTATCCCTTTGATTCTACCTATCCAACATGTCAGTCAATTACATGAGAAGGGTCATGCACATATTTCCTTAATAATGAAACATGAAACACATTATGAATCTTATTTTTGGCTGGTAGGGCTAGTTGGTAAGAAACATACCCAATTCTGGATAACACTTCAAAGGCCCCACAGTAACTAGGAGATAACTTAGCACAGTTTCAAGTCTAAGTGTATTTTTCTTAGGTTTTACTTTTAGGTATACATGATCTCCCACACTAAATTCTTTCCGAGTTCTCTTCAAATTTGCATAACTCTTATGACGATCTTGGGCTATTTTCAAATTTTGTTTAATTTGCTTGACCACCTTTTCCATTTCCTTTAATATGTTAGGTCCTAGTATCAGTTTGTCCTTGGGGTGATCCCAACTTAATGGAACTTTACATCTTATCAAATACATAAATTCAAATGGAATAATTTTGAAAGAATTTTGATATTTTATTGTTGTAAACAAATTCAACTAGATGTAGGTAGTTTTCCCATTTGGTTTGTTTATCTTTCACATACATACTTAACATATCTTCTAATATTTGATTGGTCCTTTCTGTTTGGCCATGAGTTTGAGGATGATAGGATGTGCTAAAGTTTAACTTGGTTCCCATGTTTTCAAATAGTCCCCTCCAGAATTTGGAGGTAAACTTAGCATCCATCCCTGTCTGAACTTACAACCTTAGGTATCCCATGAAGTCTGAAAATATTCCTTATAAATATTTCTGCAATATTTATCTCTTTAAATGTGGATTTAACTGGAATAAAGTGTGTTGCCTTGCTGAAATTTTCAACCACAATCATGATAACATCATGTTGTTTTCTGCTTCTAAGTAGTGTGGTAATAAAATCCATTGAAATAGTCTCCCATTTTCATTCATGAATGGTTTATGGTTTTAATAAACTAGGAGGATGTTAATGAGATTCCTTAAGTTCTTTGCATTCAATACTCCTTGCCACATACTCGGATGTTTCATTTTTCATGTTTGTCCAATAAAAATATTTCTTCAATGTTGTAATTAGATTTTTATAACCAAGGTGGCCAGCTGTTGGAATTTTATGTAGTTCATCAAATACAATTGTTTTCATATTTACCTAATTTGGTATGTAAATTCTACCCCTAAACAACAACAATTATTGGTTGTTAATTGAGAAAGCAAATTCATTTTCTCCTAGATTTTCATTTTTCTACAATTTTTCTTTAAATTTTACTTTGGATAAGAATTGGTAGATGTTTTGACTTTTTCAACTAAATTTATTGACCAAATGATTGTTATTGTTTCGATGATTTGGTGAAATTTTCTGCTTAATGCATCGACTATCCTATTTTATTTCCCTTTGATGTGCAAGATTTCAAAATCATATTCACTTCTAAATGCTAACCATATTGCTTGTCTAACATTTAGATTGGGCTAATCAAATAGGTATTTAAGGCTCACATTATTCGTCCTTAACTGAAATTTCCTCCCTATCAAATAGTGGCCCCACATTATAAATGCATGAATTATTGTTGCTAATTCCAAATCATGTGTAGCATAATTTTTTTCCCTTGGAAAAATCTAGGCAGATCAACCCTGAAGGGAATCTTTTAAAGCCTGTCGGCCAAACTAGCAGGGCCTAACTCCAAGGGTGTCGAGGAGAATTGAACCTGTGACCTCCTGATCAGCGAGGTACTTAACAATGGGGTTCAACCAATTGAGCTAACCCTTGGGGATCTTTTTTCCATGGGAAAATTTGGGCAGATAAACCCTGAAGAGAATATTTTTAAAGCCCGTCGGCCAAACTAGGAGGGCCTAACCCCAAGGGCGTCGAGGAGAATTGACCCTGTGACCTCCCGATCAGTGAGGTACTTAACAATGAGGACTTGACCAATTGAGCTAACCCTTGGGGTTTCATGTGTAGCATAATTATTTTCATGCTCTTTTAATTTTCTGGATTCATAGAAAATCACATGGCCATCTTGCATTAAAACTCCTCTCAATCCTGACTTTCTTGCATCTATGGACACCATGAATTCCTTATTGGGATCAACTAATTTTAAAACATGAGATGTTGTCAAGCGCTATTTAATCTTGTCAAAACTAGCTTGCCACTTAGGACTCCATTCAAACTTGATTCCTTTCGTTTGCAGATTGGTAATTGGCTATGCAAGTTTAGAGAATCCTTCTACGAATCTCCTACAATAGCTGGTGATACCCATAAAATATCTAACTTCTTCTAGATTCTTGGGTGCTAGCCACTTCAAATTTACTTTTACTTTTTATGGGTCTACAACAATTCCCTCTTTAGATATTACATGTCCCAAATAATGTATTTTCTTCTCATAGAATGAACATTTGCTAACTTTAACATAGAGTTCATTATCTCTTAATATTTGGAGGAATATCTTCAGATGTTGATCATGTTCTTCCTTACTTATTGCATATACTAGAATATCATCTATGAAGACAATAACAAACTTGTCTAGGAATGGACTTAACACACTGCTCATTAGACACATGAATGTGGCAGGTGCATTAGTCAACCCAAATGGAAGCATGCAAACTCATAATGTCCATATCGAGTATGAAATGTTATTTTATGTATATATTCATCCTCGATTTTGATTTGATGGTATCCTGATTTTAAATCAATCTTTGAAAATATAAAAGCTCCCCTAACTTGATCAAACATTTTATTTATTCTTGGTAAGGGGTATTTGTTTTTGATGGTCATTTTATTCAACTGTCTATAGTATATGCATAGCCTCAACATTCCATCTTTCTTTTTCACAAATAATACTGGTGCTCTCCAAGGAGACACACTTGGCCTTATGTGTTTTTTGTCTAACAATTCTTGCAGTTGAATATTCAGTTCCATTAATTCAGGTACACTCATCCTATATGGGGCTTTGGAAACTAGAACAACACTTAGTACAAGATCAATTGTGAAATCAATGTCCTTTCTTGGAGGAATTCTTGGCATTTCCTCTTGAAATACATATTTAAATTCCTCTAATACAAGGTATTCAACCAATAATGGTTTTTGTTTGTTTTTAGACAATTCATGCACTTAAACATAAAACAATTGACACCCTTTTCTAGTATACTTCTTCATTTGGACAACACAAAATTGCCTACTAGAGATTTTTCTTGGAATGCCTTGAACCATACAAGCTTCTCCTCCATCCTTCACACAGGTAAAGGACTTGTCCAGACAATTTAATCACTTTATGTTTTTCTAACAAGTCTATTCATATAAGGACATCATAGGATCTTAATGGTAAGATGTTTAGATTTAGAACAATTTGCATTCAATTAAGATTTAGAGTGTAGTATTTACTAATTTATAACACTTTTATTTCTGTTCCGGTAGCTAACTATACCAACCAAGGCTTATGTTGTTTTTCCTTCTTAAGTTTATATTTTTCAACTACAACAGGTGAGACATAGTTTAAGATAGATCCTGGATCTATAAGCACAAACACATCATTTTTAAAGATCTTACCTTATACTTCTAACTTAGTTAGCTGATGACATTCCTCTCTTCCATTTAATGCAGTACTAATCCTTGGTATATTATGGGCTACATCATTTATCGTTGATGCCTCTTGAGTTTGATATAGCACTATTTTCTTCTTTAGGGGATTATGTGGACAATCCCTCCATAGATGATTCTCACCACAACCCCAACACTTGATAAGAGGTCTCACATATTCGTTGAAATTTTTATTGCTCGCAACAACTCCTCCTTTCTGTCCAATATTCTTCCGTCGATTAAAATTTTTGTTGTAATTTCCAGCTTGCATGCTTTTTGTAAAAGTGGGATTTTTAAACCCCTTTTTCTTACCAAGTGATTTTTTATGGTTTCTTGGACACCCATCCTTTATAACTTTCTCCTTTTTGTCTAGTTTGGTTGAAACACAATTTCTTTGTATGGAAAGGGTAGAAAACTGACAAATATTTGGATTTTTGCTTTTTCTTCCTTCAGGTAAGGAACGTACCTTAACAAACCCATGAATTTATTGACAAACTCATCCATAGTGAGTTGTCCCAATTTCAAGTCATGAAATTCTCTAGTCTTTTCATCAAAGTATCTTTCAATTAAGTATTTCTTTTTAAATTCCTTGAACAAATTGTAGGTTAGATTCTTGCCTCTTATCTTTTTAACAAATTTATTTTATTCCCACTATAACGCTACCTTACAAGTCAATTGGTATGTGTCCAAGCTTGCCTTAAGATTACTTGGATAGTTGTACACCTCAAAATATCTGGACATGTTGAGGAGCCATGCTTCTGCTCCTTCTTCAGTCTCACCATTGAAATTAGGAGGTCTGATTTTCTTAAATTCTTCTCGTAATTAAGAAGACGATTTTATTTTTATGGATGAGGAAATACTACTGCTTGACTTCAACTCATCTTGATCACTGGACTTATTAGTTTCATTGTCAATACAAGTTTCTAGATTACTCATGCTTGTGGTACTAACATATTTACTTATGTATCTCTTCTTATGAGTCTTTTTACCTACTTTTTCCTTCTCTAGTTTTTTTAAAAATACCCATAAATTTATTCTTGGTCCTCTCTTGCTTTGACCAACCTTTCTTGATTTGCTTTAATATCATTTAAGTCAGTTTTTAGATTTCTTATTACTTGTAACAATTCAATATTTGGCTCTTCTGCATGACTGGTTCCACCTCCAACCATTCCCATTTCAGTATCATGCTTTGCTTCACCTCTAGGTGATCCTAAATATGTTTGACCATTGAATTCCTCTGCCATTTTTAGTCGTTTAATTCTTCAAAATAATCTGTTCAAGACAAGTATAACAATTTCTATTTTCTGGACCCAAGGGAGGTCCAATACTGTAACTTCAGCTATGATACCACTTGTAATAACCCCCTTTGCAAGACTTTTTATTATTATTAAAGAAACAAAACCAAAATTTAAGTTCCTTAATCATTTAGAGATTCTCAAACATAATTTTTTTTTTTCCTACGTTTTGAAATGGTAAATGTTTACAGTTGTCCTCCTTGTCAAATTCATCTTTCACTTCTAAATCTACCAATAGAGGAATAAGTAAAATATAATATATCTGGAACACATTACAAAACTCCATTATTCATAACCTATCTGTTCTATTTATCTTTTGACAAGATATTATTTCAATTGATTTCTTTGGCACAACTAGCAACTCTTTTTTTCCGAGGATAAAATCCATAATTTCCATTAATTTCAGAAAATTACATGTTGTAGATGCGTAACGCATATGCAGAAGTGTGGGTAGAGCCACATACAATAAACAATACTTCAAGAGAAGTATTCCAGAAAAGCCCACAAACTGGGCAGCAAGTAAAGGGTATGTAAACCCCAAAACTGGAGGATACCCATACCCGTCACAGCAAAAACAACAAATAAAGCAAGAACATAGCTTCTGAGGGAGAAAATGAAACAGTAAAACATCTAAATCTGGCTTTCCAAGCAAGTAGGAGAGGCACGAAATGAGGAAAGTGCAGCCATGGTAGCCACGCCTCCCCCGCCCCCTCAATACTCTCCTCCTGAAGCCGACCAAACCAGAGGTAGATACCAAACTGCCAAAACTTCTTCAGCCGCCTGCAGAAACCCCAGCAAATAAAACGGCTATGATGCGGCACGAAACAATGCATGTTCCCTCAACGCGTCAATAAACCGCAATGTATTGCTAGCGAGCCATCAAAAAAGCACCCACTGCCCCAGCAGAGGAACCCATCCGGTCCCAGCCAGAGCAGAGGCAGGTTCGGGGGCAGAGGCGGCTAGGGCAGCCACCTCGCCCCCACGAAGAGTGATCCGAAGACCAAAATAATCTCGCCCCCGCTCCTCCGCGTAGTAAAAAAACCCAAAGAATCAGCACCTTGCAAGACCGCCAAGCAGAGCTGCCCGGAAAAAGTGAGCAGGGCTGCCGAAGTCTACAAGGCGCGCCACAACCACCCGATAGGTGCGATAAGGAGCCCCGGATCTCTTATGATCAGAGCCCAAGATGAGCGGGCCGCCAAACCAGTATCACAGAGCCGAAAGGATTCAGGTCAGCAGGAACGGGGAAAGCAGGGGCCGAAAAATGAAGCGCTGCCTAATATATATAGTTTTGTATTTAACTAATACGACTTTGAATTTATTTTTTCCTTTTCTTTTGTTTATAACTACACATATGATCACATAATGATCCTATTTCTAGATGTGTTATGAAGATTATATATAGGTTATAATAATTTATTCTTACACCACCTTATGGGATAATATTAAAATCTATATTTGCAACTTTAGGATACATTACTCATATTGTATCAACCTTCCCTATTTGCTATGCCACAGGTTAATTGCATTTGTTTTTATGTATTATATAATGTCATAATTACATTTCAATGTGGGATATAAGTTATACAATGGAATGCATGTAATACTTCGACCTCTTCTTGAGCCTTCCATCCATGAGCGGGAGACCTTCACGTATTTCCACATATCCTATACCTTTTTGACTTGATCGACGGTGGGGATTAGTTGGCTCTAGATCAACGTAATCCGATAGGTTAGGGTTTTATCCAGGGTAATTAACCATCGTTTTATTATTAACACTCCATTTTTCCTTCTTTTCTCTTCGAGTTTACCTAATCATGCAAATTATTACGGCTAGGGTTTAGCCCAACAATGTGACTTGTTGTTTCTCACCTTTGGTTATGAAGAAAAATGTTTATTGTTTCCTTTACTGATAGTTTTTCCTCCAAATGTCACATGGTGGTGGTTGACTCATGAATTTTTTCACAATGGGGTTTTCCACCTATTGGTTTCACTTCCGATCTTGAAGCCAAGGTAAGAACTAATTAATCATGCCTTCTCTCAGACTCTCACTTCTCAATTTAGTTTACATTGCTCAATATGTACACAATTTACTAATTTTATTAGTGATTTTGTTTTTAGGTTTCCAAATTCCAAAGTCTTGGAGGAAAATGACATATTACCACAGTGAACCCACTGTGTCTGGATTTGGGTAAGCAATGTTTTTGAATTTATGAGAAAGAGAGACCCTAAATACTTTATTTTTGGTTGCTAATATTATTTTCAGTTGTTCCTCGCTCACGTATATCTTACCTAAAGAGAATGTTTGTAACATAATATTTGTTCATGGTTTTGGGAAGTTTTCATTTTAGTGTAGCTGTTGCTTTATAATTCTTCTCATACTGGAATTAACTACACGTTCTCAGAATTTTGGAAATATGTTGTTTTCTTTACATTCCATTGTAATTTTTTTGTTTTATACAGGTTTCCATACCTTCCCGTGATATGGCCGTTGTTTCTTTGTATCAGTTTTTGATGCAGGAGCATCCAGCTAAGCGAGGTCATGGCTGGAGTATTTGTCTTTGCAGGCAGAAGGAGTTTCAGTTAGTTTTTTTTAAATTCCATTTAAATTTCTAGTTAACAGCATTTAGGACATTATGTTAAGTTTAAGGCTGTCTCAAGCCACTGTTTATTGTTATTGTTATTTACCGTTCTTTTATTTTGTTTCAAAATAACTTAAGAAATATAGACAAGGATGAACAGTTATTGATGAATAACTAAAATGTAACAACTGACAGTTTAAATAACTGTACAGTGATATTTAAGAGAAAAAAGGAAAAAGGCCACTGTAATCATCATAGTATTGAATAGAAGCAAGCGTGCAATCATTTTGAAAAACAAGAAAGTCTAAATTCCATACTTTGCAGCTTAAAATTATTCTCTTCCAAACTTAAATAAATTCATTTATCCATTTCATAATGGTGAAAGAAAGCGAAAGATTAACACAGAGGCAAGAAGGAGACGCAGACGAGTTCAACCAAACCAACAGAGGGTTTGCAGAAGGGTCAAGCATAATTACTATCAAAGGAAGAAATAAATATCTATAGGTACCAACAGAACTCGTATCATTTCCCTTTACTATTTAATTATAAAAAAAAAATCACTGTGTAGATATCGATATCAATTTTTTTTTACAGTCCAAGACACAGTTGCAAATACAGACAAGCTACGAAACAGAGGTCTTCCATAATAGTGCCAAATACAACCACGAGTTCACCATAGAGCCAACATAAATACAATCTCATAGGCTAAACAACCTGGAGGCATATATACACAGACTATGAAACAAGGAGGCCAAAGCCACTACCCTTGACAACAGACCCAGTAAGGACCATAACCAACAACCTTTCAAAATAGATAGATAGAAAAACGACAAGGCGCGACTCTACCCGATACAAGCATAGGTGTCAGGGCACGAGACCAGCTATCATTGAGCCTAGCCATTTACCTGCATGGCCACCAGACAAGGCCATCAGAATCCAAATAACATAGCCATGAAAAGAAATTGAAGACAGTGCCAGGGATTTACAAAAAGCTCACTTACCAGTGGAGCCAAGCCTTGCTAACAGAGGAAGGAAGCCATGGACCAAGGTCACAGTCGCAGAGCGCCCACTACTCACAAGGAGCAAGAACAATCAATAACAGTAGAAAACAAGGCAGAAGCTTAAGACATGGAGGGAGAGCTTACCTCTGTTTGAATGCCGGATGAAAGCCGAGAGTCGAGCCACCCCATGACCATGACCTGCAATAAAATGCCAAGCCTACAGTCAAACATCGAGGTGAGCACTTGAAAATCAACAACATAATCAAAACCAGCGTACAACAAAGACCCACAAGTGCAGGACCCAAAATCATAACTAGAGCCGAACAGACGGAGACCAAAGACTGAGACCAAGGGTTCCAGACCCGAAACTTCAGAACCATTCTCAGAACAGGGAACATCATCAAAGCGTGCAAGTAGAAACCCTCACGGAGAACCATCCCCAAAGCTGGACAAGCGAAACCCTCATGGAACAACAACCTAAGACCAGAAGCCGAGACCTCAACGGAGCAATAGAGCATTGGATCAACAATAGAATGGTCAGGGTTAGGGTTTCATCGGGATAGTGAAGAGGCGGGAGAAGCGAACCCGAGGAAAGGACAGTTGTCCTCACGACATTAACTTCCTGTACCGTGCCATAAAATCAATCAACCACAAAACAATCATCCATACAATCAACATTCAATTATATGTTGTAAGTGATCAAAGCTGGTCCCATCAATTTTGGTATCAGAGCAGGTTAGAGTTAATTTATTTTTTTTACAAAATGGAAGTTGGAAGAAGAGGTCGTGGTAGGGCTATTCGAAGAGTAGTAGATGAAGGATTGAGGGAAGAGATTAGGATCCTGAATGCCCATTTGGCAGCAGTAGAAGCAGGAAGGAGAAGGGATCCGGAAGGAGGAGACGATAGTGAAGAAGAAGTTGCAGTTACAACAGATGGATCAGATGAGGAGGGACCTGAAATCAGATTGTTAAGGTTAGTTTTATTGGCTAGCAATAAGCCAAAACTTGAGATTTCAAATTATGATGGTAGTTTGTCCACAGAAGTGATGTTGGACTGGATTAGTGAGTTAGACAAACACTTTGAATGTGAGGAGATCAGCGAAGATAGGAAAGTTAAATTCATTGCCACCAAGTTGAAAGGACATGCGACCTTATGGTGGGACAATGTCCAAGCAGAGAGGAGAAGATCAAATAAGTTACCCATTAAAAAGTGGACCAGAATGGTCGCCAAAATGAAGGGTAAGTTTTTACCCAAAGATTACAAGATTGATCGGTATTGGCAGGTGCAGAATTTGAAACAGAGAGGAATGATGGTGAAAGAATATACCGAAGAATTTTATCGGGTGAATTTGAGAGCAGGTTACGTTGAAGACACCCAAGAAAAAACAACAAGGTTTGTAAATGGCCTAAGGCTAGAGAATTGGATGAGATAAGTATTCTTTCTCCAAAAAACCATAGAGGAAGCATACCAGAGTGCCTTGAAGGCAGAAGAAAAGATCGCGAGGAAGCAGAATGCCAGAAGAGGACGTGGATCTAGTAGAGGGAAAGGATAATCCTTTGGCAGAGGAAGGACTGCCAACAATAGTGAAGAAGGCAGCAGTTCAAAGACCTCAGGGACAGCAGAAAAGGAAGGTAGCACTAGGGGAGGAAGGCCATACCAGCGAGGAAGGGGTAATGGCAGAGGCAGAGGAGCTGCCTACCAGTGTTACAAGTGCCACAAGTGGGGGCACAGGTCTTTTGAGTGTCCTAAAGGTGAACAGGCTGGACAAAGAGGAGAATATGTTGCTCAAACAGAGGAAGCAGAGGCACCACCCCAAGAGGTAGAGAATGTAACAGAGACATGAGATGCCTTAGTCTTAAATAAGGTTTTGCTGAAACCGGCAAAGGAGATAGCTGACCAAACCCAGAGAAAGGCATTATTCCGCACTGTGTGTAAGTCATATGGAAAATGTTGCAAACTGATTATAGACAGTGGAAGCACTGATAATTTGGTTGCAACAAAGATGGTGGAGAAATTGGGTTTGAAAAGGTTAAAGCACCCAACTCCCTATAAGGTATCTTGGTTACAGAAAGGTCATCAACTGCTAGTTGACGAGTAGTGTGAGGTGGAATTCCATATTGGAAAGTATAGGGACAAGGTGATTTGCGATATCATGCCCATGGACGTGTGTCATATTATGCTAGGTAAACCATGGCAGTATGATCAAAAAGTTGTTCATGACGGAAAAACAAACTGTTACAAGTTTGTCAAAGATGGGATTAAGCATACACTAGTACCCATCAAGGAAGAAGAAACAACAGAGACTAGTGGGACAAAAGCACTGCTGATGGGGGGAAAGAATTTTTAAAACGGATTGAAGATAATGAGATAAAGTATGCCATTGTAAGGAGACCAAGAGCAGTACTGTTGCATACTAAAATTTATGATTTACTTGAAGAAATCTAGGATTTGTTGCAGGAATTCAACGACATTGTGGTGGATGATTTACTGGATAAGTTACCACCAAAGCGAAGTATCAGTCATCACATAGATTTCATCCCTGGAGCTAGTTTACCAAACAAAGCTGCTTACCGGATGAGTCCTAAGGACAACGAAGAGATCAGGAAGCAGGTATAGGAATTGTTGGACAAAGGTTTGATACGAGAAAGTTTAAGTCCCTGTGCAGTTCCGATAGTTTTAGCTCCCAAGAAAGGAGGCGAGTGGCGGATGTGTACAGATTCAAGAGAAATAAATAAAATTACTATCAGGTACAGGTTTCCATTGCCACAAATGGATGACATGATGGACTGCTTGAGTGGAGCAACATATTTTTCGAAGATAGATCTAAAGAGCAGATACCACCAGATTAGAATAAGAGAAGGGGACGAATGGAAAACAACTTTCAAAGCAAATGAAGGTCTATATGAATGGACGGTGATGCCATTTGGGTTGAGTAACGCCCCTAACACTTTCATGCACCTGATGAATGAGATGTTGAAGGAGTTCATTGGGAAATTCGTGATTGTGTATCTTGACGATATATTGATTTTCAGCAAGACCAAGGAAGAACATTTTCGACACGTTAGATATGTTGTTTTGGAGAAGTTACAACAAAATAAGTTGCTGATAAATTTGAAAAAATGTTCTGTCTTTCAGAAGGATTTAGTTTATTTGGGTTTTGTGATTGTAGAAAATGAGCTGGAAATGGACCCAGAAAAAGTTGCAGCTATAATTAGCTGGCCATCCCCTAAGAGTCTGTTCGAAGTTCGAAGTTTTCATAGGTCGGCAAGTTTCTATCGCAAGTTCATAAAGAATTTTAGTGGAATTTGTGCACCCATGTTGGATACCATCAAAAAGGAAAGTCAGCCTTTCCATTGGACTGAAGCTGCAGAGAAGAGCTTCCAGATATTGAAGAAGAAGATCACTGAAAGGCCAATTTTGAGGTTGCCTGATTTTAACAAACTTTTCCAAGTTCGTTGTGATGCCAGTGGTACAACCATTGGAGCCGTACTCAGCCAGGAAGACAAACTAGTAGCTTATTTCAATGAAAAATTAAATGAAAGCAGGCAAAAATACACGTCTTACGACAAGGAATTTTATGTTGTCGTCCAAGCATTGAAGCATTGGAGACATTATTTGTTGGGTAATGAGTTTGTCTTGTTTTTTGATAATTCTGCATTACAGTATGTTATGCAGCAGCATAAGCTGAATCATAAACACGCAAAATGGGTTGAGTACTTGTAGAGTTTTACATTCGTATTGAAGCATATCAGTGGTCAAGCCAACAAGGTAGCAGATGTACTAAGCAGATGAGTTTTACTCTTACAGGAGAGCACAATACAAGTGTTGGGTTTTGAACACCTGCAAGACTTGTATCAAATAGATGTAGATTTCAAGGAGGCTTATCAAGCCTGCCAAAATCCCCTGTTGAGGAATAATAGTCCATGGCTAGACTATAACTTACAGGAGGAGCTACTATTGAAGGGAGGACAGTCGTGTGTTCCAGAATGTTTGATGAGGGAGAACATCATCCGGGAAAAACATAGTGGAGGTCTAGCTGGACATTTTGGCATTGATAAGACCTTGGATCAACTCAATCATTTCTATTACTAGCCAAAGATGCGAAGAGACGTGCAACGATATGTAACCAGGTGTAAGATATGTCAGTTGGCAAAAGGGCACAGTCAGAACACGGGGTTGTATACACCCTTTCCTATTCCAAACAGACCGTGGGACTCAGTCAGTCTGGACTTTGTCTTGGGTCTGCCAAAAACACAGCGGGGTTTTGACTCCATCATGGTGGTGGTGGACCGTTTCTCCAAGATGGCACACTTCATCCCTTGCAGGAAAACCAGTGATGCTACCCATGTAGCACACTTGTTTTTCACTGAAGTCGTCAGACTGCACGGCTTACCCAAGTCCATTGTTTCCGACAGGGATGTGAAATTCACAGGACATTTCTGGCGCACCTTGTGGAAAAAGTTGGATACAAAGTTAAATTTCAGCTCCGCTTATCACCCACAGACCGATGGGCAGACGGAGGTGGTGAACAGGAGCTTAGGAAACCTGCTACGGAGTCTAGTTGGGGAAAATTCATGAATGTGGGATTATGTACTTGCCCAAGTGGAATTTGCTTACAACGATTCACCAAATCGAAGCACAAGAAGTAGTCCTTTCCAGATCTTGTATGGAATGCATCCCCGAGGAGTGCATGAGTTACGAGATTTGGGACAGTTAGAAAGAAGAAGTGCTGACAGGGAGGATTTCGCAAGAGCAATTAACGACCTACATGAGTAGGTGAAGTCAAAATTACAAGACAACAGTCAAAGGTACAAACAGAAAGCAGATATGAAAAGACGAGAGGTACAATTTAACATAGGGGATCAAGTCTTAGCGCATTTGTGCAAAGAAAGATTCCCTAAGGGTGAATACAATAAGTTGAAATTTAAGAAAATTGGACCCTACAAAATTCTGCGTAATTTTTCTGCAAATGCCTATGAGCTGCAATTGCCTCCAGGTCTAGGAATATCGCCCATCTTTAATGTGGCAGATTTATTCCCATACACTGCCAGTCCTGAAGGGGACAGTTCGGCGCAGCCAAAACGAGATACCCAGGAAGAGAGTAGTTCATGGATGAGACAAATGCCTTCAGCTTAGCCACTTGAAATCGAAGGAATCCTCGATACACAGGTGGCCAGGCGGACTCGAAGAAAGGAGTACCTATAGTACCTCATCAAGTGGAAGAACCGTCCCATTGAGGACAGTTTGTGGCTTGACACAGGTTAGATACAATGTGCAGGGTATTCTATTGAGGAGCTCATGGACCAGAGCCATGAATTTTCATCTACCCCGGAAGCCTGATGCAGGAGCATCCAGCTAAGGGAGGTCATGGCTGGAGTATTTGTCTTTGTAGACAGAAGGAGTTTTAGTTAGTTTTTTTTAAATTCCATTTAAATTTCTAGTTAACAACATTTAGGACATTATGTTAAGTTTAAGGCTGTCTCAGCCCACTGTTTATTGTTATTTTTATTTACTGTTCTTTTCTTTTGTTTCAAAATAACTTAAGAAATACAGACAAGGATGAACAGTTATTGATGAATAACTAAAATGTAACTACTGACAGTTTAAATAACTGTATAGTGATCTTTAAGAGAAAAAAAGGAAAAAAGCCACTGTAATCATCATAGTATTGAATAGAAGCAAACATGCAATCATTTTGAAAAACAAGAAATTCTGAATTCCATACTTTGCAGCTTAAAATTATTCTCTTCCAAACTTAATTAAATTCATTTATCCATTTCATAATGGTGAAAGAAAGCGAAAGATTAACACATAGGCAAGAAGGAGATTCAGACGAGTTCAACCAAACCAACAGAGGTTTTGCAGAAGGGTCAAGCATAATTACTATCAAAGGAAGAAACAAATATCTACTGGTACCAACATAACTCACATAATTTCCATTTACTATTTAATTATTAAAAAAAATCACTGTGTATATATCGATATCCAAAAAAATTTACAGTCCAAGATATAGTAGCAAACACAGACAAGCTACGAAATATAGGTCTTCCATAACAGTGCCAAATACAACCACGAGTTCACCATAGAGCCAACATAAATACAGTCTCATAGGTTAAAAATCCAGGAGGCATAAATACACAGACAATGAAACAGGGAGGCCGAAGCCACTACCCTCGACAACAGACTCAGTAAGGACCATAACCAACAACCCTTCAAAATAGATAGATAGAGAAACAATAAGGCGCGACCCTACCCGATACAAGCGTAGGTGTTAGGGCACGAGACCAACAATCGGTGAGCCCAACCATTTACTTGCGTGGCCACCAGACAAGGCCATCACAATCCAAATAACAGAGCCATGAAAAGAAATTGAAGATAGTACCAGTGATAGTACCAGTGATTTCCAGAAAGCTCACTTACAAGTGGAGCCGAGCCTTGCTAACAGAGGAAGGAAGCTGCGGACCAAGGTCACAGTCACGGAGCGCCCACTGCTCACAAGGAGCAAGAACAGTCAATAACAGTAGAAAACGAGGCAGAATCTTAAGACATGGAGGGAGAGCTTACCTCTGTTTGAATACTGGATGAAAGCTGAGAGTCGAGCCACCCTACGACCATGACTTGCAACAAATTGCCAAACCTACAGTCAAACAGCAAGGCAAGCACTTGAAAATAAATAGCATAATCGAAATCAACGTACAACAAAGACTCGCAAGTGCAGGACCCAAACTCATAACCAGAGCCAAACAGACGGAGACCAGAGACTGAGACCAGGGGTTCCAGACTCGATACTTCAGAACCATTCTCAGAACCAGGAACATCATCAAAGCGTGCAAGTAGAAACCCTCATGGAGAATCATCCCCAGAGCTGGACAAGCGAAACCCTCGTGGAGCAGCAATTTGAGATCAGAAGCCAAGACCTCAACGGAGCAGCAATTTGAGATCAGAAGCCAAGACCTCAACGGAGCAGCAGAGCATTGTAGCAACAATAGAATGGTTAGGGTTAGGGTTTCATCCATACAATCAACATTCAATTATATGCCGTAAGTGATCAGGGCTGGTCCCATCAGTTTCCTTAGGGTTACAGGAAGTTCCTCTTCCTCTACACAACCCTCGGGTTTCCTTTTTCTTAAAAAGGAAAGAAAATCTATTACTTTTCGGCACGAGAAATAATACACTTATTTACTATATTTCTTTTCCCCGTGGAGTTTGTTCCTACCTTAACTCATTTATGGCTATAATATTTTCTACGTGAGATGGACTTGAACAATTATACATATATATTTCTTTTCTATTCAATTTTTCGTCATATGATTAGACTTATATCTCTCTCTCTCTATATATATACACACGAATGGTCGACAATGAAGTTTTACTTGAGCTAATACTTCAGTTTCTAGCATGTGTATTTTCTATATATTTACAAGTATATCTCTGCAAAATTGTTAATTGAATCTTCTATCTTTATATACATATTCACTCAGCTATATTGTTTTGTAAATAAAACTCATACAAGATCTTATTAAATTTTTCTTCATTTGAACTGTGCACACAATTTTGCTTTTGTATGACTTGGGTTTTGTTTTTTTTATTTGCTTCAGGTGTAAATTCGTAGGTCATACTTTGATTCAGAAGGTAAAACCCCTCCTCTTCCCTTAAAAGAATTCAATTTTCTATTTACTGACTGTATTTCCAACCTAATTACTAAACCCTCCTATAAACATTTTTAGGTATTTATACTTGTTTATTTTGGATACAATAGTGCTTATGGCCAGCTCAAAGTTTTCATTAAAACATAGTTCCATTTCTTCCAGGATGGCATAATGTTACTCGGTTTCTCTTATGGCTTGCCCTGAGCAACATGAATATACTTTCCTTAGAGACAACTTTCATTGTTGTGTTCTATTTATATTGCATATTGAACAAAATTCACCAGAGTAAAAAATAGTTATGCTTACTCTATGCTGTTTATTAGAAGGTTCCTTTATAAAGGACCAACTTTCAGTGGCAACTGTGTTTTGATAATTTATGACTCTATAACTTCCATTAAAAGTTATACAATGACTTATTCTGAGAAAACTTGTTTGATTCTCTCTCTCTCTCTATATATGTATGATGTCGTTCTTTGATACTGCATTAGTAAATATCCCATTGAAGAGATGTAATTCTTGTCTTACATAGTAGTCGAAATATCATTCGGAAGATTGTATTATTTAAATGATTGTTTACTCTATGAAATATAATAGTTATTTATATACATCTTATTCTTAGTTCATTTCATTGTTATCCCAGGATTCTGGGCACCAACTACCTATGTACTTTTATGTTCCTATTGAGGCATTCAATAAAACTCCGTAAGAGGAATAAAACATATATAATTTCCTTACTTCTTTAGATATACTACTGCTACATGTCTATCAATTTTATTTTCCTATTTTCTGTATTGTTCTTGATATCGAAATATATAGATATATAGTTATAAAAATATGTTTCATAGTATTATAGCTTTTGTAAAAAAAACATAATTTTAATAACAAAATCTATAAGCTCAAATAATGTACTTGGTATAAATCCTATCTCCAATTATCATACATGAACAATAAAGAAGTGCTTTGAGATTATACTCTATATTTAGTTTTGTTATTTTCTTCCATGAACATCATTCCAATGTGTTTTAAAAAATTGTACAGGAAATAAATTCTCTAATTCTCATACAAAAACAAAAAAAACTGCTCTTTTCATTTTCTTTTAGAAATTTAACTTCAAACAAAAACAAAAGGCTCTTTCTTTCTTCATAATAAAAAAAATAAAGCTATATATACCGACTTGAAAACTTTTTTTTGGGAAAATTAATGATTAAGCACTTTGCTCCTCCCAACCTTGACACAATCTTTGCTTGTTCCCTCGAGCAACCAGGGCTATAGTTTTTCTTCTTCTCTCTAGTCTTTCTTTTTTCTTCTCTCAGAAATTGTGAGACAAAAGCCAAAAAATTTAGAGATTTTTATCCATATATCACTTTTAGGTGGTAATTAACTACTTCCACCTTATCGACAGGTGGCATGTGGTTAACTTCTCATTTATGAGCTCTTGTATCCCACTTTTGGAGACAACCTCCTATCTTCTAGGAAACATTAAATTGGCCAATACATAATTTTTAAAATTAAATATAATCACCCATATTAGATGCCTAGGATTTACTTATGGATAATTGATTTCTAAAAATTAATTGTAGCCTTTTTCCTCTCTAAGTCATCTGTACTTCAAACATTAATTTGCAATTATTTTCTTATATTCACAAAATAAAACATAATGTAGCTTTCATGATCTGAACTTAAACAAGAATGCAACAAATTACATATATAATCATTAATACAGAGACACAACAAAAATAACACTTCATTTCATTAATATCAGAATACTGAAATATGCTTACAAATAGAATGGAAATAAACTAGCTCGGGCGATGGTAACTTATCTTTAAGAAGAGATGTGGCGGCTACATGCCTCTGAACTATGTTACATTGAGGCTCAAGGGCGTATTTATTATTGAACAACAAGGGAAAACCCTAAGCAAACAAAACCCTAACCCCAGGAGATGAAACACCAATAGTTTGTGGGCCCCATTGGGGTTAGTTGGGCAACAAACTTCCCGGGGTCATAACTTGGTCATATTATCTTCGTTTGACTCGTACAATACCTTGTAGGAAAGGTCTCTTTGAGTACTACAGGATTTGATACAGACCCTTACCTATATCTATGGGCCTGTTGTGGACCTCCAAAAAACATCGTTTAGGGGGTCAAAACTGCTCTGGAAGTTCAGGACCTGAAAAACTGCTAAATATAGTAAATGTTGAAATAAGCAAGGAAACAAATGAAACTGATTGGAGGTCTAGGTGGAATAGGTGGGTGGCCACCAATATCCACCTAGATCATTCCTCCCTCCTTAGGAAGCAATGGCCCCATTGCATGCAACGCCTCCATGAGGTGAGGAAATTTCTCTTGAACCTGTTCCCTAGTGAACCACTTGCCCTGGTGAAGGAGTTGGCCTGCTTTGACAACTCAATATAGCTAGATCCTCCGTTGGCGAGTGTTCTTGATATGTGTATCCATGATATGATCAATTATGGCCTATTCCATGCAGTCCGGGTTCAAATCTGTTGGTGTGAGTTGTTATGCAATGTCGGATGTGTCCAACAATAATGGAAAGTATGGCCAAAGGCGGTCTACATTGAACACTGGGTGCAAACCATGGAACGATGGAACGCCGAGCTCGAAGGCATTGTCCCCCACATCCTTGGTGATGGTGTATGGCCCATATCGAAGTGGGTGAAGCTTGTGGTGGGGTCCAACAAGGCGCTCCTTCTGCAAATCTAGTCAAACTTTGTCGCCTACCTGGAACTTATTCGGAACCTGATGCTGATCATGGTGCTGCTTGTACTTAGCATTTATTCTGTCTAATATATCATGGACCTGCTAGCAAATGTGTTCAATGACGCTGTTAGCCCTGTCGGCTTCAGACTGGAAATGATCTGAATCTACTTGAGTATATGCAAATAGTATGGCCACATTAATGGGACATAATGGCTGAAATCCCAACTCTACCTGAAAGGGGATGTGGACCGATGAACTGTGGAGAGCTTTGTTATAGTTGTGCTAGGCATAGGGGAGGCTTTCATCCCATGTGCGTGGATTCTTTGAGTTGTACATGTGCATAATGTGTACGATCATCTTGTTGACGACCTTTGTTTGGCCATCAGTTTGGGGATGGAAAGCCATGGACTTAGTAAGTTTGGTATTCAACATTGATTAGAGACTTGACAAAAGTGCACTGAGGAATCTACTGTCCTGATTTGAGACAATGGACTATGGGATCTTGAAGTATACACACACTCACTCAAAGAAGAGTTTAGTAGTGGCCTCTACTGTGATACTCTTCTTGCAGGGCAGGGCGCCATAATGGCCGTCTTAGAGAATCTGTCGACAACCACAAAAACGTAGTCGTTGCCATGCTTAGAATAAGGAAGGCCCGACATGTAATCCATGGAGATGGATTCCCAGGTCGACTAGGAGTAGGAAGAAGAGTATATAGGCCTTGCTTCTTGATGGTTGGTTTGGAAATGACGCAGGAAGCGCAGGATTTAATGTACCCCCCAAAATCTTGATGAAGGTTTGGCCAATAAAAATACTTCTACAGTACTACCACTGTTTTCTCTACTCCAAAATGTCCAACGACCCGAATGTAGTGCGCCTCCCAAATCATCTTGGAATGCTCGCTTGAAGGAACATAAAAGTGTCCCAGGTGGCATAACAATGCATCTTGGAGGTGAAAATTTGGAACTTGCTTACCTTCCAGGAGTGCCTGGTATGTGCTGCCAAATTCTATATCACTCTTGTAAAGATGCGCCACCCTGAAGTCTCATGCCCACAGGAGTTGAGAACAGTGATTAGCTCCATGAATGACGGTCGGCCGAGGCAGCCTGCAAAATTATTGGTGCTGCCCTTATTGTACTTAATGTTCAAATGGAATTGTTGCAGATATGTGGACCATTTCTGATGGCGATCGTTCTGTAACTTCCCTTGCGTCTGTATGAACTACAGGGGCCGGTGGTCTGTGTGGATGACAATTTCCTTCCCCAGAATGTAATTCTTATTTTGATGACAGAGCTGCATAATGGAATACATTTCTTTGTCGTAAGTGGGATACTTTCAGACTGTGTCTGAAAGTGTCTCACTGTGGTAAGCCACTGGATGCCCTTACTGAGTAAGAACTGCACCAATAACATAGTCAGAGGCGTCTGTCTCAATCTCAAATGGTTGCTGCAAGTCTAGTAATGTGAGCACCAATGTAGAGAAGAGGCGATGCTTCAACTCAGAAAATGCTTTTTGTTGGGTTTCAGACCAAAAAATCTTTTCTTTCACTCCACCCTTGGTGACTTGACTTAAAGGCCAAGTGATATGAGAGAACCCCAACACGAAATTGTGGTAGAAATTGGCAAGACCTAGAAAGTTGCGGAGCTCTGTTAGAGTGGTTGGGGATGGACAATCCTGAATGACTTGTATCTTGGCTAGGTCCACATGCATACCCTGGTCATCAATGATGTACCCCATATATTGAACCTGGGTCATGCCAAAAGTGCATTTCTCCAAATTGGCACACAACTTGTGTTGTCACAGGGTTTGAAGGATCTGTCGAATATGGTGGAGGTGCTCTTCCCAACTTTTATTGAAGATCAAGTAGTCATTTAAATACACCACCACAAATGCATTGGTGAAGGGTCACAATATGTCGTTCATCAATCTCATGAAGGTTGTGGAGGCATTCGTCAACCGAAATGCATGACCAACAATTCGAAAAGACCCTCCTTGGATTTGAAGGCAGTCTTCCACACATCAAAGGGTTCGATAGACACCTTATGATAACCAGACTTCAAGTCAATCTTGTTGAAATATTCCCCCCCCTTAAGCTAGTCCAGAAAGTCATCAATCTGTGAGATTGGGTACCTATTCTGAAGAGTAATCTTGTTTAGCACCCGATAGTCAATACAAAGTCTCCAGGTCCCGTCCTTCTTCTATATCAATACAATTGGGCTCCCGCATGGTGATGAGCTTGGCCTAATGTGCCCTTTCTCCATCAACTCCTGAATCTGCCTATTGATCTCATCGTTCTCCAGAACAGAGCGTCAAAAGATCAGTCCATTGGGTAGTGGCGCGTCTGGGGTCAGATCGATGGAGTGCATGACTTGATAATGCAAAGGTACCCCTGTAGGTGAGGTGAAAATGTCCCTGTACTCCACAACCTTGTCCATCTGCTGGTGCTGTGCGGAGGAGCCCTATATGGAAGCCGTGGCCACAACCTTCTTCTTGCCCTGAGGGCGAATCATAAGGAAAACAAATTCCCTGGTTTGGGAAATGATCTTACTGCATTGCTTTGCAGTGATCAAAGAAATGGCAGTAGGCAGGGCTACCTACGGTATCCTATACAACTTATTTCCCAAAGTAATAATCACAGAGCGAGGTCTAGATTCATATACAACATGCCTCTTCCACAAGTATGGTTCTCCTAATAATACATCACAAATTTCAAGAGGAGGAACATCACACAGTACCTCATCCACGAAGGTCTTGATGCTGTAGGGAAGGCGACACTGCTGGATGACACAGAGATCTCGTCCTTGATGAAACCACCCGATGGTGTACGACTGTGGATGTGTTGTCGTCAGTAGACCCATCCGCTTCATGACCTCTATTGAAATGAGGTTCTTTTGGCTCCTACTGTCGACAATGAACTGTAGCGGAGAACCCTTCACCCACATATGTGAGTGGAAGAGGCGTCCCCCCTCCTTTGGATCTTCAAGCTCATTCTTTTGGATCTTGGTTGTGGCCACAGTGACACTGGGATCCGCATCAATGATCTGCTTCCCTTTGTCATTTCCATTGTCAAATTCTAACTCAAAGTTGGAATATGCGTTTGAATCAAAAGCCTTCATCTTAGCCACCAATGACTTCTTGGCCCGACACTCACTTGTGTTGTGAGTGGAGCTCTTATGAACTCACACCAATTTTTTGTGTCCTTCTTTGTCTTTGGGGTTTTGTTCTTTTCTTGCGGCTTCGTCAGGTTGTCCTAGGTCGCCCCGCCTTGGCTTTGGCCTTTGGTTTGTGGTTTGGGGGCACCTTTTCCTTGCTTCAGATTCACAGATCCAAAGTCTTGCTTCTTTTGTTTAAACTTCTGCTCAATCTTGACAGCGTATTGGTATGCCACGCTGAGCGAGGAGAAGTCCACGAACTCCATTTCGTCCTGGATGTACTTGTGCAGGAAACTGCGGTACTTGAGTACCAAATGTCTCTCAGAACCCTTGATACCCAATTTTGTGCGGAGGGTATGGAAACAATTTGTGAACTCTGACACATCTTGATCCCTTCCTTGCCGTAGTGTGGTCCACTTTATGTATTTAACTTTATAGCTCCCAACATGGTAATATTGTTTCTTGATGGTGTCTCAGAAAGAATCCCAAGTGGGTGCGGTTGAAAACAGTGAGGATTCCCTCTCGTTCTTTTATTCATAGTAGGTTTCCCACCAGTCCTTGACGTCTGGGGCGGCTTTGAGAAGTGCAAAAGTAATCTTTTCCCGATTGGAAAAGTCATGAATTGAAAAATATCCTTCCTATAGATTCAACCATTTATATATGACGTATGCATCTATCTGACCCTCAAATATGGGAATGCCAAAGTTAACTTGTACCTTAAAAGGAGTGGCACCTCTAGAGTGGTTGCTGTATGAATTTGCATCGCCTATAGGTAGCTGTCGAAGGATATAGGCAAATTTATCCATCATCGCGTTCCTCTGTTGCTCGAGGGATTCCTCAAGCAATATTTTGATAGGATCTCCTGCCCCCTCATCTTTCTTCTCTTCCGCCATAGGAGGCCGTCGGGGTTTGCGAGGCTGGTCCTGCAATGGTTCAACCAAATCGAGCCCTAACTCCTTATACCCTGATCTTGTTGGGGACATGCAAAGAAAAATAAAGAAAGAGAAAAACACTATGATACCACTGATCCGTACTTAAACAAGAGCACAACAAATTACATATATAACCATAAATACAAAGATGCAGTAGAAATAACAATTCATTCCATGAATATCAGAATACTGAAATATGTTTACAAACATAATGGAAATAAACTAGCTTGGGCGATGGTAGCTTATCTCTGAGAAGAGATGTGGTGTCTACATGCTTCTGAACTATGTTACAGTGAGGCTCAAGGGCCTATTTATTATTGAACAACAAGGAAAAACCCTAAACAACAAAAACCCTAACCCCAGGAGATGGAACGACAAGAGTTTGTGGGCTCCATTGAGGTTAGTTGGGAAGCCAACTTCCTAGGGTCGTAACTTGGTAATATTATTTTTGTTTGGCGTGTACGATACCTTGTTGGAAAGGTCTCTCCGAGTTAATACAAGATTTGCGACAGGTCTTTGCCTATGACTATGGGCCTATTTCAGACCTAAAAAAATGCCGTTTAGGGGGTCAAAACTGCTCCGAAAGTTCAGGACCCAAAAAAATGCTAAAAATAGTAAATGCTGAAATAAACAAGGAAACAAATGAAATTCACTGGAGGTCTAGGTGGAATAGGTGGGTGGCCACCAATATCCACCTGGATCATTTAAGCACCAACTATACATCAGTTATTATTAGTGAATTACTGATAATTAAATATCTATTGGTCACTTTAATGTAGCATACTAAACTCAAACTAAACATATATATACATGTAATTACAAAAGATCTTCAAGCTGAGGGATATCATAATATAGGCTTTTTGAATCCTCTGGGAGAATGCAACTAGACACCTAGGGTCTCAAGAATTCCACAATAATTGACTCTTAGCCAACTCATGGACAAGTAGGTCAAGCTGATCTCCTAAAACATGACGGACTCTAGAAGTTTTTTTTCTCAATTATGAAATAATAATTATTTCATACTTATGAAATTGTGACAAAATAATTATGAGAAATTACTCAATTATGTAATTCCACCCCTATAACCTATAATAACTGTTAGGTCTCTATACTACTATTGTAACCCCTTATTGTTATTAATGCAACCCCCTTGTTATATTGTTGTGCTCATGTAGTACCCATATTGTTATTATTGTTCCCCATAGAAGCCCACTATTGTTATTGTTGTGCCCTTACATTATTATCGTTATGTTCGCTCTGATTATATTATGACCCCTTAGACTCCTATATATAGAAAGGAGGCCTTGTCATTTGTATCATCCAAGAATTGTTCATTTGTGTAATGTAAAAGAGGTTTCCCCCTCAAAAACGCTGATTTCTAAGGCGTTGATCTTTCTTTTCTATCTTTTTGTGAGCTGGTTTCAAAACATTTGGTATCAAAGATTTGGATTTTAGGGTTTTGCTACTTCAAACAGGTCATCGTGGAATTTTCGATATAAATTTCTTTCTACGAAATTTCAGAAGCAAAAAAGAACCCCATTTGATTCGAAATCGTGGTGAATCTCGGGCCCTAATTTTAGATCTTGATTCACTATATTTTCGGAGATACAATCCAAGACATTTAGGGTTTTTGCAGGCTCCCGATTTACATCCCAAATAGGTGACCTAGTGAAAATAGTCATAACGCTCTCTCTGAGCGTTAGATTGAAATTTCGTAAGAAGCTTCAGAAAGAGGACAAACATTACTTTTCTATGTATTGTTTTCAGGTCCGAACGTTGAAACAGTAACACGTGGCACTTCGTACAAGTTCTCTCTACTGAAAAAGTATATACGCATGTCATATTGGAAGATTGGGCATAACTCTTTCTTGGAGAATCCATTTTCGATCAGACTGGTGGCATTGGAAAGAGGACACAGAGGGCTACTATAGGTTGCAATTTGAGACCTTGGAGATACGAAATTACAGAGTTATAGTTGTTTCAAGATCAAGCTCCTAAAATCAAGAAAAGACAATATGAGGAAGTTTGATGGCAAGGATCCGGTAAATTGGATACTACAGATGGAACAATATTTTGATCTACATGATCTACAACTGTTACAAAAGGTATGCATTGCATCTTTATATTTAGAATTGAATCAATTTTTAAGGTATAAGGGGATTTGTTCTTGTAAACCACTTGTCACTTGGTCAATTTCAACAGAGGAAAGATAACACATTATGAGGATACAAAGAGCAACACCTTCTTTAGCCAATTGATAAATCTCAAACAAAAGGGTTCAATGGCAGAGCACATTGAGGACTTCCAAAACATGAGTATAAGGGTAATTTATATTCCAGAGAAGCAAAGGATTGATGTCTTCATAGGGACTTTAAAAGATAACATTCAACATGAGGTTCGTCTTTGGGAACCTGATTCATTGGAGAAGGAATTCATGTTGGCAAGAAAAATTGAAAGTGGAATTATGGAAACAAGGAATCCTACCATTCACAACTATAAATATGGAAGCGTTTTTGATCCTAGCCTTCCACAACCTACAAGGTTTACACGACAACAATTGGAAGAAAAAAGAGAAAAACGGCTTTGTTATAGTTGTGATAGAAAATACACTAAAGGTCCTAAGTGTGCTGAGAAGAAACTATTTTACATAGATTATGAAGAGGAGGAAGAAAAGGAACAAGAAATGTCAAAAGAAGAGGATATACACCAAGAACAGACTCTACAGAAAGAAGAAATGAATCCGACCATATCTTGTAAAGCATTGACAAGAATTACCACTCCTCAAACTCTCAAGATAGAAGGACATATCAAGAAGAAAAAGGCTCAAAAAGCGAAAGATCACATCGAGCATCAAGAAATGAATCCGAAAATATCTTGTAATGCATTGGTTGGAATTACCACTCCTCAAACTATCAAGATAGAAGGACATATCAAGAAGAAAAAGGTAATAGTGTTGATTGATTCGGGCAGTACCCATAAATTTATTCAGTGTAAGATAACCAAGGAATTGAATTGCTTCCTATATCCAGCGCGAGAGTGTTAAGTGATGGTTGCAAGTGGAGGAACGTTACCGTAAATTTCTCTCGAAAGTGCCATAATATTAAGCTATCCATGGGAGAATATGTATTGAATAGCCCAATGCTTTCCATTCCAATGGTGGTGATGATGTTGTACTAGGAGTCCAATGGCTACAATCCTTGGGTATAATAGCTTTTAATTTTCAATAACTTTTCATGAAATTTTATTTTGAAGGAAATGAAGTTGAATTAAGGGGTATCATAGGGAAACCGAGAAATATAATCATCTCTAACCGAATGACAAAGCTTCTAAAGAAAGAAAAAAGAGGCGTAATTACACAATTATGTTTGCTAGAGGTTCCCACATCGAAATCATCTATTTTTCTAGATCTCCCAAAAGTCTTGGACAATCATTCCAAGATATTTGAGACTCCCAAAGGCCTCCCACCTATTCGTGATCATGATCATGCTATTCATTTGATTCCAGGAAGTGTTCCTCCAAACATCAGGCCTTACAAATATCCATATGTCCAAAGGAGTGAAATTGAACGTATGGTTGCTGAAATGCTAGAGGTTGGTATAATTATCCAACCAAATTCGGTAAATGAAGCAAGGGATGAATGGAAGAAGGACAAAGCAGGGTGGAAACTCATTCAAAAGTTGTAGAAGATCCTAGTTCAAACAATATTGCGAGAAATTCACCAGGAAGGAAAAATCATATTGGAACCTAAAGCAGTAACAGAACCAAGAAATCGATAGCTACAAAATTGATCAATTTCAGAGTATATCATCAAGTGGAAGAACTTACTCACTGAAGATTCCACATGGAAGGATGATAATTTTATACAGAAGCATCGAGAACAACTCAAGCGTTGAGGACAACAATTTTTGAAGGAGAGGGGCATGTTAGGTCCCTATACTACTATTGTAACCCCTTATTGTTATTAGTGCAACCCCCTTATTATATTGTTGTGCCCATGTAGTACCCATATTGTTTTATTGTGCCCCATAGAAGCCCACTATTTTTATTTTTGTGCCCTTACATTATTATTGTTATGTCGGCTCTGATTATATTATGACCCCTTAGACTCCTATAGATAGAAAGGGGGCCTTGTCATTTGTATCATCCAAGAATTGTTCGTTTGTGTAATGTAAAGGAGGTTTCCCCCTCGAAGACGCCGATTTCTAAGGAGTTGATCTTTCTTTTCTATCTTTTTGTGAGCTGGTTTCAT
Organism: Pinus tabuliformis; assembly: GCA_031772625.1. Taxonomy (NCBI): domain Eukaryota; kingdom Viridiplantae; phylum Streptophyta; class Pinopsida; order Pinales; family Pinaceae; genus Pinus; species Pinus tabuliformis. The sequence goes on along the minus strand of CM062818.1, from coordinate 679,794,018 downwards.
AACAATAACTCCTTTGTAAGACCCATACAAGTAAAAGCAAAGGTGAAAGGGGATGCATTTTGGTTAGCAATTGAGGTATGTTGAACTTGGGTCTCTCTCACTATAATGGAGTGACAAATAGGGTTACAACATATAAGAATTACTCACATGAACTTATTGACCACATAGTTGCTTGCATGACCTAAATTTAGTTATGACTCTACAAAGTCATTCCACTACCATTTTTCATGTAGTTTACAAACTTCCTTCAATATAGCTAGTCACTCACTCAAAAGAACACAACAAGGAGTCACTTGCTTAGAATTTTATACCTCTCCCCAACTCAAACTATCAACAAATTTGTTAAAATAAACTTTGAGACATGTCTTATTCACTGAGAGAGTTTTCACTTCATATAACATATCTCATGTTGTTTGTAACATGTATTGTATCTTTCTTCAAATTCAATGGAAAATTTAAAATCTAGTATAGTGCATCCACAAGTATTCACTAACAACTATCATACTTTAACTTTGTCCTTCCTTTTCAACATTTCCTCTCTCATGCAACTCTAACACTATCTCTTCGTCCCTCCCTCTCTCCTTATTTCTCTATCTCTCTCCCTCGCTCCCCCCTTTCTCTCTTTCTCCTCCCTCTCTCCACCCCTTTTATCTATCCCTTCCTTCCTCCCTCCCTTAGTCCCTCCTCCACAACAACCCTCCCCCATCTTTGTCTATCTCTCCCCCACTCTTTTCTCTCCACCCCTTGCTATCACACACTCTCTCTATCCATCACTCTTTTTCTCTCACCCCCCTCTCTCTCTTGTCACTTTCTCCAATTATCTCCCATGCTCTCTCCCTCTCTCTCTTACACTCTCTCCCCCTCCCTCCTCTCATTCTCACTTCACCACTCTCTCCATTTTCCTCTCTCTCACCCCCAACCCATACTCTCTCTTTTTCCATCTATTCCTATCCCTTTCACTCCATATTCCTTTCTCTTCCCCACCTTTCTCCTCCTCTCTCTCCACCTTTCTCCCTCTCCCTACTTCTCTTTCTCTATGCCTCGCTTCTTCATATCAACCTCCATCCAATAATGTAGCTCCCTTCTCCATCTCCGTCTCCCTTTCTTTCTTTCTTTCTTTCTCTCCCTCCATACCTCACTACCACCCCCTTCTCCCTCAGTACCTCTCTTTATCTCTCTTCTCACTTCTATACTTTATCTCTCTCACAGTCACTTTCCCTCTGTTTCTCTCCTCCATGTCTCTCTCTTTCTCAATCTCTTTTCCCCTTGGTCTCCCTTCCTCCCTCTTTGTCTATATTTATCTCTATTACCATCCCTTCTCTCTCTCTATCTCTTCCCCCTCCCTTTCTCTTCCTCCCCCCTCTCTCCCTCACTCTCTTTCAATCTCTCTCTTCTTCTTCTCTCTCTCTCTCTCCCCATTCTAGTAGTATCTTTATCTCTCTCCCCCTCTCCCCCTCATTCTCTATCTCTCTCTTCTTCCCTCTTCTCACCCTCCAACTCTGTCTTTATCTCCATTCCTCTTTCCTCCTCTCTCTCCCTCACTCCATATCTTTCTCCAACCCTCCCCCTATTCTTTCTTTTGCTAGTTATCTCTTTCTCTCTCTTTCTATATATATATATATATATTCATCCCCCTCTCTCTCTCCATCTGTTTCTCTCGCTACCTCTAGCTCTATATATCTCCCCTTCCCTCTCTTCTTCTCTCTCCTCCTGTACTCTCTCACTCTCTTTCCCCCTCTCTTCTCCCTCATATATTCATCCCCCCCCTCTCTCTCTCTTCATCTGTTTCTCTCGCTACCTCTAGCTTTATCTATCTCTCCTTCCCTCTCTTCTTCTCTCCCCCCTGTACTCTCTCTCCCCCCTCTCCTCTCCCTCACACTCTTTCTCTCTTCTTCCCTCTCTCTCTCTCCCTTATTTTCCCTCCTCTAGCTCTGTCGCTTTCTCTCCCTCTCTCCCCCCATCACTCTTTATCTCTATCTGTCTGTGTCTCCCTCTCTTGCACCAACCACACACACTTTCTCTCTCTCCATCTTCCTTAGTCTTCTTCACTCCATCTCTTTCTATCTTCCCTACCTTTATACCCTTCTCTCTCTACCTTCCTCTCTTTCTCTATCCCCTCTCTCATAGTCCCTCCATAACAACCCACGTGTCTCCCTCCTACCTCTTCCACTCCCCCCTTTTTCTCTCTCTCTCCCTCTCTTTCTCTTTCTCTTCTCATCTCTTCCTTCCTCTCTTTCACTCCATCTCTCCATCTTTCTCTCCCAATATTTTTTCTTTTAATTAAAAAATTATAATTTTAAACATACACCGTTCTAATATCCTATAATATTTTTAGAAAAGATGCACTCGCTTAAAAAAGGGAAATTTCTCACCAAAAAATCATGGCACGAACGAATTATGATGAAAATAAAAAATTTGTAAGTATGCCAAAATGTGTATGTTGAGTTTTTAGTTCTTACAGCTTTGCAAAAATGAACAATTCATGTCCATGGAATAGCATGATTCACGAAAATGATCCTGAACAAGCCTTCCAGAACTTGCTTCAACGCTGTAGAATGAATCTTTTTCACTAAATGTTTAATTTAGATATTAAAAAAAAATTATATCAATTTTTTGATATGAAAAATATTGAGAATTTATTGAATAGAAGTGAGGCGATTTATTTTACCTCACTATTCTCTGCTCAACCACCAAACTAAATTCAGGTTGCTGAACAACTCCATGGTTGTTTTTGGAAAAAGTTTTGGAGGAACTAGTATCAGTGCGCTTGCACGATTGGCAGCGGGTTGTTTATTCCGAAATTGTCGAGGGAACGAGGTTATGAAATTTTAAAAATGATTCATATAGCTAAGAATTAAAAAATAAATAAATTAAATTTAAATCATATTTCAGAAAAACTTTGAACTGACACAGTGACAACTAAAATCTATTTAGTTATGTGTTGAAGATAATGTACTCACTATGGAAAGATGCACGGATTTTTAAGAGAAAAGGTGTTCAATTGTGTGATAAATCTGTCTTTTCTTATTAGTTTGTGTGGAGAGGGATAACCTAATGGTTTGATTGACGACTGAGTCTTCTATTATGTGTCTGGTTGACTTACTGTATTTTTAACCCTACCTGTGTTGCAGTATTAGTAACAAAAAAAACCAAAAAAATACAAAACAATCCATATTTATCTGAAATACCTCAATAATTAAAACCTTTACTATTTCTTGCAATATTATGAAAAACTGTTAAATTAAAGCCACACAAAAACTTTTCCATTTCAGTGGTTACTTTTTGTAGGAATCTAAAATCATTGGATCTCTTTTTTATTCTGTAACCATATAAAATTGGTTGGACAAATAGATAGGATAAAAAGGGTTGGTCAAATAGATAAGGTACACCTTCAAAAAACTAATATTAATTACACACTGGAAATTAGGTAAATTGGAAAATTGTGTTTTATTTATTTTTAATTAGGTACAAGTTTAAATAGGGTAATTAGAGAATAATATTACGAGAACAACCATGGTTTAAAAATACGATAAGAAAACTATAGGTTGTCAAAATTATTTTATTTTTTATTTTTTTAATCCAATGAAAATGTTAGACATGAGTTAAAAATACTATAGGAAAACCATTTTTTTTTAATCCAGTGAACATGTTAGACAGGACAAGACATGACGACATTTAGACATTACAAGAGCACCTCTCAATGCCAAAGACATATTAATTACTAATTGATTTATTGATTACTTCACACTCATAGTTTAGCTATAAAATACATTGCATTGTTAAAGATTTCCAACCTAATGCACTTAAAAAAAAATAACTTTTTCTTGAAAGGATCTTGATGGTTGGGGACTCTCTCACCATGATCCATTGGATTCAAGGTAGGAATGCTTTGGAGGTTCCCTCTCTTTGCAACTAGATGCAGAGGATTCATGAATTAAAGGCTTTCTTTTATGAGATATCTTTTTAGCATGTTTACAGAGAACACAACTCTAATGCTCATGCTCTCTCTAAGTGAGCTTTGTCTCTTCTACCCAAACATATGCATTTTGAGCAGGTTGTGGATGGCACGATTAGAAGCAATGGCTCCTTTGAGATCCAATCAAGATTTCCTGGCTTTTCTTACTTCCATCCTATGGGTTTTCGGTCTCTCACCCTCTCCTATTACTGATATGGTACTTTTGTGTTATTGCTTGTGCCTTGTTGTTGTTCTCAACATCATATGTTTTTGCGTCTCCTTGTGAGTTTACATTATTGCTATTTCTATTTCAACAACTCCTATTACTGATATAATACTTTTGTGTTCTTGCTTGTGTCTTGTTGTTGTTCTCAGCATCATATGTTTTTTCGTCTCCCTGTGAGTTTACATTATTGTTATTTCTATTTCAACAACAAGCTTAATTGGGAGGACTGCAAAAAGAAGAGAATTTTAGGAGGGTGGAAAGCATTTTATGCACTTCAAAACACATGTAGAGAGGTAGAGTTATGGGATTGGAAAACGATTAAAGTGCTTTTTGGTCTCCTACTTTGTCCAGTGATATTATGTGGGTGTGAACTTTGGGCTAGCAGCGTCACTGTTTCAAAATGGAAACAAATTGAGAAAATCCAAAAACACTTGATCATGAGCAAGTTCAAAATAAACTTTTCAGTTTCTTATGAGATAATGCTTCAAAATGGAAACAAATTGAGAAAATCCAAAAACACTTGATCATGAGCAAGTTCAAAATCAAAATTTCAGTTTCTTATGAGATAATGTTGAGTGAAACATGAACAACTTCCATCGAAGCAATTGCTATGATGCGTCTTATAAGGTATCTAAAAGGAATTGAGAAAATGAGAATAGGTAGATCGCCGAAGGCATGAGTGAAAGAAATAAACCATGGATGAGACAAAACAACAAATGGATGCAAAAATGGAAAATTTACTTCAATGCATATCCCACAAATAGCAAGGAGTTGAATAATTTTGTTATGGAGAAGTTGCGTAAGCGTATATGGGGAAAAGAGTTGGGTAGAAAGAAGAAGTAAAAGAAGAAGTACTATGTTCACAAATTCAACCCCACTTGTGATCTCCAACAAAAAGAGTACATTGGAGCTAACATTTCATGGAGATAAAAGATTCTTATTTCTCAATTAAGAACTAACTCACATCAACTTCGGTGTGAAACCAGACACTGGAAGAGACCTAAAGAAGCTTGGGAAAAACTAGTGTATACTTTTTGCACTTCTGGGGTAGTGGATATCAATTCCTTGGCATTGTCTTTTTCAATGAGGGGAGTGTTAGAAGGTTAGATCAACTCATCATCAATTTGATTAAGAAAATGATTAAATTGCAAAAATAAAAAACAAAAAGCTCTTTTTAATCTCATTAAAATATCATTCATTCATATAATAACAAAAAATTTTAAACTAATTTTATAGCAATACCATATTTATTCGGCAAAGAAGTACTAACAGAAATTAAGCTCATGTAAAACATTTGATCATTAATGATAAAATGTTCCTTTTCTTTTATCTCCCGAACAAAAAATAAATCTAAACCAACATACTTTTGTCCAAGTTTACAACGTGAAATAACAAAAAATCGACGTGTCACGAGCATAGATTTGATTATCGAAGTGACATTGGAGTCAGAGAAGTAGGTATTTCAGAAAGTTTTAGAAGTGACATTGGAGTCAAGCAAGGTTGCTCTCTATCCCCTACTCTTTTTGGTCTATATATTGATAAATTGGAAGAGTGGTTAAATGTGCAAGGTGGAGATGGTGTTTGATGGGGGAGTTTGGGATAAAGCTTCTTTTATATGTTGATGATATTGTATTGATTTCTAAATCGGCCCATGGATTGAAAATGCACTTATATGCCCTTGAGCATTTTTGTAGAGTAGTGGGGATGCAAGTCAATACTAGCAAGACCAAAATAATGATTTTCTCTAATAAAAGGAAGCAGAGCCAACATACTTTCTTCTTTGAAGACAACATTCTTGAAAAAGTAAACGAGTACAAGTACCTTGGGATTGATTTCAACAACAAACTCAATTGGGAACACTGCTAAAATAAGAGAATTTTAGAAGGGTGGAAAGCATTATATGCTCTTCAAAACAGATGTAGAGAGGTAGAGTTATAGGATTGGAAAAAGATTAAAGTGATTTTTGGACTCCTAGTTTGTCCAGTGATGCTATATTGGTGTGAATTGTGGGCTAGCAGCACTCCCGTCTCAAAAATGGAAACAAATTGAGAAAATCCAAAAACACTTGATCATGAGCAAGTTAGTACCTTATGAGATAATGTTGAGTGAAATACGAGCAACTCCCATTGGCTCATAAGATATCTAAAAAAAATTGAGCAAATGAGAGTAGGTCGATGGCCTAATGTTATCTTCAATGAAGACATAAGTGAAAGAAAGAAAACATGGATGAAACAAAACTACACATGGATGCAAAAATGGAATATCTACCTCAATGCCTATCCCACAAATAGCAAGGAGCTAAAGGATTTTGTTATGGAGAAGTTTTGTAAAAATGTATGGGGAAAAGAGTTGGGTAGAAAGAAGAAATATTACATTGAGGAATTCAACCCTACATGTGATCTACAACAAAAAGAGTTCATTGGAGCTAGTATTTCTTGGAGGGCAAAGGTTCTTATTGCTCAATTAAAGACCAACTTACATCAACTTCGGTGTGAAACAGGATAGTGGAAAAGGCCTAAAGAAGCTTGGGAAGAATGGGTGTGTACATTTTACAAGTTTGGAATCAAAAAGACATTTCATTTTGGAATGTGATGCATTCAAAGACATGAGAGAAAGTTATAAGAAGATGTTAACATCAATTTCTTGACATTATCTTTTTAGCGAGGGGATTGTTGGAAAATTGGACTAACATATCATCAATTTGAATCGAAAAAAATTGAATTACAAAAAACATAAACTATTTTTAATCTTATAAATTTTAAAAGATCATATCATTTCATAAATAACATTAGGTGAAAAATTCAATCACGATATTCAGAATTTGAATCCTTTACAGTCATCAAAGTCGAAAAAGAAACTAATGCGTTCCGCCCAACAGACTTAAACTAAAAACATTACATAACTTTTTAAGTATAACCTATTATTCCTTTATAAGCTCTATGGCGATGCTTGGAATTCGTCCAGAAATCCTTTCACTTGTTATAGAGGTGTTTGAAATTTCTAAACGTCTCATAATTATACTACTGCGAAAAGAGCACTGTAATTATTAGATATGCTAGGAATTTTTTCATAAAATTTGCATGTTATAATATAATTTTATAAATTTTAATAAGATATTGAATTTAAATGTTTAAAATAAATTTTTGAATATATAAATAAATTTAATACACTATAAAATTTTTAATATATTTAATTTTTAGATTATAACAACTGAAACTAACCAATCCAAAAAGAACTAACTATCAGAATACCGTGAAAAATAAGCCGTAGTCTAACTAGTCGGAGGAATTGCGTTCATATTTAGAGAAAATCTGGCAAGGATTTTTGTAAATCCAAGTTATCATTGTTAAACTTCAAAATTTTAGGTATCCTAGACGTTTTTGATGGTGCTGAATCCATTTCCACCATCAAAAACATGATTTAAACACTGTCTCTACAAGATTTTTGAAATTTTTTGCCCAGATTCTGACCACTTTTCGCTGTCCAGGCAATTCCTCCGCCTCGTTAGAGGACTCCAAAAATAATAAGCCAGGAAAAATGCATAATTAAAAATTGTAGTCAGGTCCTACTTGTGTCAGGATACGGCAACTCCTATTTCCAACCCCATAGCCTCATTAATGCGGGGCTACATGCACAGGAGATAGGAGTTTATAACACGCGAGGTGGGTACTACGCCGTTTTTTTTTTATTATCTAAACGCGAGGTGGCTATCTCCTGCACATGTAGCCCCGCATTAATGAGGCTATGGGTTGGAAATAGCATTTTCCGTCAGGATACTACTTGTTTTCCCGAAAAACCGTTATTACACCTCCACCGTACTTTTTCGTACGAGCACGAGGTGTCTTGGACGTTGGAAATGTTATATTGTTTAAAAATTTTCCGTGGAATATTTCTGCTTGCTTGTGACGATGAACATGGCCATGTGTATGTTAGCATAAGTGCACATGATCTACGTTAGCCAAAAGAATTAAAAACTCTTCTAAATATATAAATTGGCGAAAAGAATTAAAAACTCTTCTAAATATATATTAGATTATTTATATGTGATTTTTTTATTTCCCAGTATGTGATGGATCTGAAGGTCGTTGATTCTTCGTAACAGATTTCATTAAAAATAATAATAATGAAATAAAGACTAGGCTCCATACTAATCCATTTTACCTGTGAAAAGGAGACATTTTGTCCACAACCTCCACTCGTATATGATGTAATTTAAACGGGAATCTCTCTTCTTATTCTGATAATTTAGAATAAGAAAATTTACCTTTGCATTAAATACCGAAGGGATTATTATTAAATACGTGAGGGATTTCAAAAAAAATATTTAATTAATATAAATTAAAGTGAATATTTATAAAATCTTAATTATTGGTTTATAAAATTAATTATAATTAATTATGGTTCAACGTTGTATTGTGGCAAAGATTGTTTCAATATAAAAATCAACCATCACTCAACCATGGTCTAACGTGGCATTGATTGTATTGATATGAAAATCAATCATCGTAAACTATGGTCAATCATAGTCCAACGTCACATTGTGAGGAAGATTGTCTCAATATGAAAATCAACCATGGTTAATAATATTATCTTAGGGTTTGTCTAAAAAATATTATCTTGGGGTTTGTCTTAAAGATTGTCTCAATAATTTTTATTTTAGGGTTTATATACCTTGGGTTTATAATATTAATCCCAAGGGTTTAATATTATTCCATTGGGGTTTTAGTATTAATCCCTTGGGTTTATAATATCAATCTCTTGGGTTTATTAATCTAAGGGTTCATATTCCTAGGGTATGATATTATTCATAGGGTTTATATTATTAATCCTAAGGCTTAATATAAGTCCATTAGGTTTATAATCATGGTTAACCATGGTCTAATATCAGATTGTGAAAAATATTGTTTCAATATGAAAACCAACCATGCTCAACCATTGTAAATTATGGTCAACATTGGTCAAACATAGTCGACCATGGTCAATTATAATCAACTTTGGTCCAACGTTGCATTCTGACAAATGTTGTCTCAATATGAAAATCAACCATGATCAACCATGGTCCAACATCTCATTGTGACAAAGATTGTCTTAATATGAAAATCAATCATGGTCAACCATGGTCAAACATGGTCTCATGTAGCATTGTGACCAATATTGTTTGAATATAAAAATCAACCATGGTAAACTATGGTCAACCATGTTTATTTTAGAGTTTATAACATTAATCTCAGGGTTTATATTCCTATGGTTTAATATTAATGCTAGGGTTCAATGTTGTTCCCTTGGGTTTTTAATATTAATCCCTTAGGTTTATAATATTCATCATGAGGTTTATAATATTAATGTTAGGGTTGAATGTTCATTTTAGAGTTTTTAATATTTATCTTAGGGTTTGTATCCCTTGAGTTTATAATATGAATCCCTTGGCTTTATAATATTTATCTTAGGGTTTATATACCTCGGGTTTACATTATTTCCTTGGGTTTAATATTATTTCCTTGGCTATTTAGTAACAATCCCTTGGGTTTATAATATCAATCATGGTCAACCATGTTCCAATGTCGCATTGTGGCAAATATTATCTCCATATGAAAATCAACCATAGTCAACCATGGTCCAACATCATATTGTGACAAAGATTGTCTCGATATGAAAAACAATCATGGTCAACTATGGTCAACCATGGTCCCACGTCCCCTGGTGATAAGGCTTGTCACAATATGAAAATCAACCATATTTATTTTAGGGTTTATAATATTTATGTTAAGGTTTATATACATTGGGTTTATAATATTAATTCCTTGGGTTTAATAATATTTCCTTCAATTTATAATCCCTTGGGGTTTTAGTATTTTTCACTTGGGTTTATTACCCCTTTGGGTTTATACTATTATTCCCTTGGGGTTTTAGTATTAATCCCTAGCATTTCTAATACTAATCATAAGGTTTATATTTCTAGGGTTTAATATTAATCCTATGGTTTATAACATTAATCTTAGGGTTTAATATTGATCCCTTTAGTTTAAAATACCTTAGGTTTATAACAATAATCCCTTGGGTTTATTAATGTTAGGGTTTATATTCCTATGGTTTAATATTAATGCTAGGGTTCAATGTTATTCCCCTAGGTTTATAATCCTTTAGGTTTTTAGTATTCATCCCTTGGGCTTTATTATATTAATCCTGAGATTTATTATATTAATTTAGGGTTTAATGTTTGTTTTAGGGTTTATAATATTTTTCTTAGGGTTTATATCCCTTGTGTTTATAATATTCCCTTGGGTTTGTGACAAATATTTTCTCAATATGGAAATCAATCGTATTCAACCATGGTCAGTCATTGTTGGAGAGGTAAATCCCCTCTGCGGACAGAGGCGATCCCACTAGCCCAAAACGGGTCTAGCAACAATCAAACAATGCTATCATGCAAGTTCCTAATTGCAAATTAAAGGTGGATTATGAGAACCTACTTGGATTCCAACGCTAGTGTTGTAGAAGAGTTGACACTCCCGTTCCTTTGCTCCGGCCGGTCACGATCCTCACGATCTCCGTGAATGGACACCTGCACATGCAAAGAACGATACAAATACAAGCATAAAATCCAATAGATGCAATTATATATCGGTCAGAAAAGATATAATTCAAAACATCATCATAATGAACAGCAAGAATGGAACCATAATGATAGTCATCTATTATTGATAATCAACAAAGGAGTATACAACCATAGTTCTGACGTCAAATCCTCTTTTGGCTGGGTGATCAGCTACATATGTCTTGCAAAGCTTGTTGGGATCGGGAACAAGCCTCTCTCTCTCTTTGATTATGAATGCAAAGAGGACTCTTACAGCAATCTCTCAGACTTCTGACAGTATCATTCTCCCTATGCTAAAAAACTAACTTGTCAAATGCACCAGAACAAGCTTTTATAGATGGAGGAAGAGGAAGAGATACAATGAATCCAGACATTCATGGGATAAGCATTATCCTCGAAAAGCTATTGTGGATGATGATTCTCGACATCCATGAGATTGGCATTATCCCTGAAAAGCCACATGAGTCGAAAGGAAAAAACTCTCGGGCGTGCGTTTATTAACAAACTTTTCCAAACTTGGTTGGCGTGGGTAAGACTCTGAGACAGAGCGCCAATGGGCGCGCCCTCTTTGGAGAATTTCCCTCATTGGCGCGGGTGATACACTGTGGATCCGCGCTAATGGAAAAAGGGAACTTTTTAGGGATATTCTGCAGGAGATGTCTTCAAGGCATATGAAGTCCATACTTAGGGGAACATAATGCAAGTGTTTTCAAGTTATGTCACTGCTCACAGGTCCCGGAATGAGTCCTCCAAAGTGCGGGAAAGGGGTAACAGGGACGGTGACCAATGGTGACAAATTACTGTGTAACAGTCATGGTCAAGCATTGTCAACCATGGTTTATCATGGTCAAACATGGTCAACCATGATCATTTATTGTCAACCATGGCCCAACACCACATTGTGACAAAAATTGTCTCAATATGGAAATCAACCATGGTCTAACATCACATTGTGACAAAGATTGTCTAAATATGAAAATCAGCCAAGCTCCAATTAATTATTAATTACTTATTATTTAATTATTATTACTTATTAATTAAATATTATTTAATTAATATTAATCAATTATTAATTATTAACAATAATTAATTACATTTACAATAATTAATATAAATGCAAGGTTATTAATATAGATGTTATAATTAATTAACAGTACTTAATAATAATAATAATAATTTTATTATAATGGTTATTTTTATAATATTAATATTATTTTTATATATTTATCAATATTAATATTAATATTAAATCTATAGTATTTAGGTTTATTGATGTTTTTCAATTATATTTACTAATATGATTGTGCATGTGATTATATCAATTATATTTCTTAATACAATTGGATTAATTATTTATGATAGTGATATACAATATTTTGATTTTAATAATATATTTTCTATATAACATAATAAATATTTAAATTTATTTTATAATACAAATATTTATGTTAAAAATTTGAAATAAAGTATTTTAAAATCTTATAGGAAATATATGTGTTTCATAATATTGTTTTTATATAATAAAAGAAATGTGATATAACCGATGAAAGACGTGTTTTAAAAAAAATAAATGGTCATTAAAAACAATATATGATTTTAATATATATATATATATATATATATATTAAATATTTTTTGAAAAATTATCATATAGATTATTAACTAAAATTAAGACGAACTACATTTTAAAAAATAGTATATACAAAATTTAAGGTTGATTAAATGGTAAAACTAAAATGGAATGGTGATTATATGGTAAAACTAAAATGGAAGGGTGATTAAATGATAAAATTAAAATTATATATTATTTAAAAAAGAAAACAAGACATATCGGAATACACAACAATGGAGTTCATGGTAGGAATTTCAAATTTAGAATATTGGAGTAGGAATTTCAAAATTGGAATCTTTAAGTAGGAATTTTAAGGGTACGAATTTTGTTATTAATTTCAAAAGAATGTTTATTGACAATTTATTTTTGAAATTCCAATTTGATTTCTGATGGAGTTCATTTATATAATTTGTGGTACAATTAATATAGGTCAACATTTCCATTTTGAGATTTAAGTGGGCATTTCCACGTGGACAATGAAGAAGAAATGGAGGAAGGATAAATGAAGGAAAACACTCCCCAAAGGGATGGTCATTTTGTGTCAACGCCCAGAAAGGCCATGTCGCCTAACCTGCAGACCCCTCTTCAACATCATAGTCTATTGAGCATGGAGAAGGAGATAGTTGGGGTACTTACAAGGCATATGGCCCAGAATCTTGTTTTGGCAGATGAAGGTAGCAACCAGGAGACCGAAAGTTCTCGAAAGAAAGGGAGGCCAAAAAATCAAACCCTAAGGGAAAAGGAAGTAGAGCAGAATAAAAAAATTGGGAAATCAGCCTATAATAACAAAGATTTTAAAAAACAAAGGGACAAAAGGCAAAACTGGAAAGGATGGTGGGTTGTCGCAAACCCCCATTTTGACATGATTATTTTATCTTGGAATATTAGGGGTTTAGGGAGCCCTCTTAAAGCCATGACTATAAAAGATATGGTAAAACAAGAATCCCTCTGGATTTTTTTTTTTTTTTTTTTTTTTTTGGCAAGAGATGAAAATGGAGGAACAAGGGGTCTATAAGTTACTAAAAATTTCTGGAGAGAGTGTGGGAGTTGTTCAGCATGCAAGGGGTGCCTCTGGAGGTCTCTGTATCTTCTCGTTCCCTCTCCACTTCTCCTTAGTGGAGAGTGTGAAACATCAGTTTTGGATTTTGGTAGTACTAGATAATAAGGTGAGTGGTGGACGAGTTACGGTGATAAATGTGTATGCACCCATTTTGTATGGGAAAAAGGCTGAGTTTTGGGACTCTATAGATGAGTTAAGATTGAGAGGGAGGTGTCAAAATTGTATAATAGGAGTTGATTTTAATACGATGCTTAGTGCCTTAGAAAAAAGAGGGGGATCTCTGGTCTGAGATCCGTTTAGGGATTGCATGGAAGACATGATATAAGATTGGGATTTGATAGATGTTGCTCTGAAGGTTGGTAAATATACTTGGACAAAAAAAAGAGCGGGAGAGGCCCATATTGCCATGAGATTGGATAGATTTCTGGTTCACAGTAGCTGGATCCTTAAAGGCCTCGAATGCTTGTTAGTAATTATTCCAAATGGAATCTCTGACCATCAACCAATATCCCTCTTGTTAAATACGTTGCCAAACTATGGGCCGATTCAATTTCGTTTTAATTTGGCTTGGGTCCAAGAAGAAGGGGTGCAAGACCTTATTACAAAAGCATGGAAAATATCAGTTCAGGGCTCCCCATCCTACATATGGGAATCTAAGCTTCGCAATGTTATAAAAGTCTTCAGAAAATGGTTGAAGAAAACATATAACGCCCCAGGGGAAAAAAGAGATAACCCCTGGCCCAACTAGAATCTCATTATAAATTGACAAAACATGAACCAAATGAAGATTGACACCTTCAAAAGGAAAGAGAACTGTTGAAGGAAATCTTCTCAGCCAACAAACAAGAGGAAGCACTTTGACGACTCAAGTCTAGGAGTCTTTGGCTAAAAGAAGGGGATTTGAACACTACCTTCTTTCACAAATAGATGAAATCAAGGGAGACAAGGAATAAGGTAAAATAAATAGTCCCAAAAGGTAAACCAAAAATCTCAAATTTCGAAGAAATTAAGAAAGAGGATTTTCAACACTTCAGAAATTTATACTCAGAAGAGAAGATTCCATGAATAAGGTAAATTATTTCCTTATTTATCTCCCTTCAGTAATCTCCCACTCTGCAAATCTAATTTTGATGAAGTCAATCATGGAGGAAGAGATTCTGATGGCAATCAAATCTCTTAATCTGAACAAAACTCTGGGGTTGGATGGATTCCCTATTTTCTTTTTTCACGCCTTTTGGTCATTAATCAAAGTTGACCACCTTAAAATGATAAATTTCTCCTGTGAGAAGAAAAAATTGGGAGGAGTCACAAAGTCAACTTTCGTAACTCTTATTCCAAAAGATTCAAATCCGAAGAAATTTACCAGGTTTTGGCCCATCTCCTTTTGTAATGCATCTTGCAAAATTTTGTTGAAATTATTGCCAATAGGATAAAACCCCTCCTTCCTTCCTTTATCTTGGAGAATCAAGGTGGATTTATGCAACAAAGGAAGATATTGGAGAATATCATTATGGTACAAGAAGCAGTACACTCCAGCAAGGAAGCGGGACATGAAGGAATGGTCATCAAGTTGGACATGACTAACGCCTTTGATCAGGTAAATAATTCCTTTCTTTTCTTTGTTTTATCTAAGATTGGTTTTGGTATGAATTTATCCTTTGGATAAAGGCATGCATTGGCAACCCTTGGATCACCCCCCTAATTAATGGGAGTCTGACCTCCTTTTTCTTAGCCACTTAGAGCGTGAGGTAGAGTTTCCCTCTATCCCCTCTCTTATATATCATCATGGTTGAAAGATTCAACAGAAGACTCGAAGCGACAAGGGTGAATGGTCACCTGCCAAGGTTAAGAATAGCTAGGAACGTCAAGGATATTAACCATTCACAGTTTGTAGATGACACCCTCCTCCTTGGAGGGGCATCTAAAATCACTGCTTCTCATTTCAAAGAGGTTTTATATAGCTATTTGAGTTTGTCTAGGGGTTTGGTGAACAAGAAAATCTTTTAATCCTTGGTTGGAACAGTTATGAGAGCAATCTAATCAAAATCTCTCGTATTCTTGGTTTCCCTCTTGCCAAAAACAAGAGATATTTTCCTTACCTTGGCCTACCAATTTATCTGGGTCCTACCTTTGGTGAGGATTGGGAAGGGGTTCTCCAAAAAATCCATAAAAGAATTCATTCATGGGGAGCAAGGTGGTTAAATGTTGTGGAGAAAACATTTCTTATAAAATCTGTCCTATCCACTCTCCGCATATATATTGGCTCTAGTATTTTGGCTCCCAAAAGCATAATGAACATTATTAGTCACATGATAAGAAATTTTTTATGGCAAGGAGGAAAATATAGTGAGAAACGGTTTCACCTAATAAAGTGGAACATAGTTAAAATTCCAAAAAAATGGGGGGGATTAGCAATCAAAGATCCAAAATTCATGAATTTAGGTACAATTGGTACTGGTGTAGATGCATGTATTTCATGGTGTTGTATGATGTGTGTAGCTTTATGTGTGTGATGCAAACTATGTGTATGTGCATATGGTTGAGGAGAAGGCATTGGGTGTTTGTCTAGTGTGGCAATCGATATAGAGTGTGTATGGAATAAAGACAAAGGTAGAAGCTAAGGATTGATGAAAGGATAAGTATCATCATTTTATTTCAGTTTTATTATGCATGTGATTTATGACTATGGTATATGATGATTATATGTGATCTATGATTATGGTTTATGATGGTTACATGTGATTTATGATGTTGATCTATGATGGTTGTGTTTTGAGCTAACCAGATGTGATATGTTTATACATGATGCTTTGATCAAACAATTAGTTGAATTGTTGTGACAGAAAGAGAACAAGATTGCAAGTGTACCTTATTGACGAACTACCAATGAGGTATGATTTGAGGTTATTTCAATTTATTTGAATCTAATGGAAATTATGTGCTTGGAACAGGAATGCATGAACATGCCCGGATGGGTGATTGAAATTGAATGCAAGAATTGGCAGTAGCAACGAAAGAAATTGGAACATTCAACAATATGTTGGCAGAGTACTTTAGGAGCAAGGCCATTGTGGGACACTGGTACCCAATAGTGTCCATTGATTGCCATGAGCATGCTATGACCGGTATGATGGTTTTGAGGCAGGTATATGACTTGGTTTTGTGTCTTACGATGTGAGGAAGCCTTGCCAAGAGATGGATTGCCTGGGATAGGGGATTTTTGGGAACTTGGAAGGTGAGTGACTGCACGAAAGGGGGTGACCAAATTTCCCGAGGGACTGTGTAGCAGAGAAGGGAAGGTCGTAGATATATGTGTTTTGGTCATGAGCATTTCCAGATGGAATTAGATGAACATTGGAAGCGCGCCCTGGAACAATGAGCCGGTAACTGTTCAATGAGGGGACAAGTGGCACAAGATTGTAGCGTTGGACATTGGATGTAGCTTTGAATGTGACAGTGGATTCTAGACTTCCCAGGAATGAGGTGAATCCTGGTACTACTTTTGAGGGTGGAGGTGTGATCGTATGGTTTCCCTTGTTGATTGATATGGGCATCATATCCCTTATTTGTTGGTTTAGCAAATGTGCATATGTGTATATATGGTTATTGTAAATATCGTAATGAGCTGTATTATAAAGCTCCAGTATGCAGTATGGTTATTATATTGTGATGTGGTCATGATGTTTTTCTTTTAAGCATGTCATTCATTGTAAATACTGCAACGAGATAAGATATAAAGCTCCATGGGCAGTATGTTTGTTTTTCAGTGGTTTTGCTGAGGTATTGGCATGGTTTAACACCGAGGACAATGTTCGCCAAAGGGGAGGGTTCTGTAACAACCCTGGTGAAAATTCCATGTAATAAAGTTAATAAAGGCAAAATAAGATCACGGGTAAGGGACACATATCCCAAGATGAATGTTGGGGAAAGATATCCTAGTGGGCTTCACCAGATGTGTGTTTTTGGCTAAGGAAATTGGCAAAGGCAAAGACATTAAAAGGAAAAAAGGCATTTTTGGCGCATTTATTTATGAAAATAAAGGAAATTAGTAAAAAATGAAGGTAAAAGGTCATAGGTTGCATGTGAGGAGGAAAATGAAGGAAAATAATGGAAAATGAAGAAATTAGAGGCCTCATTGAAAAAAAGGCTTCTGACGATCAGTTGGCAGGTTTCTCAGTGTTAGTTTTTTTTCAGTTCAAGTTTGGAGCTCTCCCTCTCTCACACACTCTTGGTCACTTAGAGTTTTCTTGGAGCACTCTAGTTTGGATCAAGGAAAGGAAAGGAAAAGCAAGCAAGGATCAAGGAAAGAAAAGCAGGACTAAAGCAACTTCAATAGGAATAGTTGCAGGTAACCTTTTGCATGTGTGATCTCCTAGCCGTTTTGGACATGCATGTTGGTGTATGGTTCTCTTGTTGTCGGTGGCATGGTTTTTCTTGGTTATGACAGTGGATTTCAGCCTATCCTAGCCTTTTTCTGGATGCCATGGTATATTGGGATGTTATTTCGGTTTTGAGCTTTGGAATTACCAGATGGATTTCAGAATCTGAGGCAGAGGTGGTCTCAAGGTTTATTCCCAAAGGCCTAGGAATCCCTTGACCGGTTTTTGCGAGATGCACGGTAAAGCCTAAGGGAGAAGTCTCGGTTTAGGGCCTAGTGATTGAGGTTTGGATTGCGGTAAAGCCTGAGAGACAAGGAAAAATAAAATTCCTCAAGGATAGTGATGGATTCCAGATGGCATTCCAAGTTATGTTCGGTTGTGATTGGAGCACCGATTTTGGTGTGATCACAGTGTGATGAGGGTGGAGGTGGTTTAACCTCTGGATTCCTTTGGTTGTTCTATGAGATCCCATATTCATGCTTGGAATATGGCACGAGGGTGACTGACTGAAAGAGAGATTTGGTTCAACCATGTCTATGGTCGGGTGGTACGTGGAAGTGTTGAACCTAGTTAGATTTGTCTATGATTAATAAAATCTAAGTTCTCTTACTTTTGCACTGATTTATATGTGGATTTAATGGCTGTTATATCTATGATATTTATATGGTTTTATGCTGGTTATAACCATGGCTGAATGACTGGTTTATGTCACGGTTATTTCATATATTTACTTGGAACCATTAAAGGGATAGATGCAAGACATAATTGATGATGTATTAGTTTAATGGAGAAGGAGGTGATTCTTATGGTTATGTTTCATAATTTGTTTCAGTCGTTTATGCTCTGTCTTGTATCCTAGACCTGTAGGTTGCATTGATTCCAAGTGTGTGACAGAATGTTAGTCTCGGTTGGGGATGCTCAGGCCTAGTCCTGAGGGTGACTTTTGATTGATCATAATTGTTATTATGTTTTTAATGAATTCTGGAAGTTGCAACAAGTTCTTGGCAGAGGCCAGAATTCTGGGCTAGAAAAGTGGCTTAAACCCTGGCATTGCTGGCACAGAACTAGCAATTTTGGTCCACAGTCACTGGTAGGCAGGCCCGTGAGAGTGACTTTGGGTTTTTGGTCACTCCCTTTACCATAACATGAGAGCGACTATGGCCTAATAGCTGCAGAATAATAGTGGGACCCAGGGACATGCTGCCTGAGTGGCTGACTTGTATCCTGAGGGTTCTATTGATGATGTTGGATGATTGTATGTGATGTTTTGTTGATTCCATTTCCTTAAGGTGACATACGAGGTTGAATATGATCATATTAGAATCTCTCCTCACGTTTACCCTGGTTGGCATGGTTCTTTGGGTAGACTTGGGAGGGGGTGTTACACTCAACATGTTTTTACTTGTAAATGAATGGATAATATATCTATGGCCTAATAGATGATAATGCAGCAAATGACATGGGGGAATAATGGTTCATGGCAATTCTCAGATAAGTATGAGATCTCTACACTTAATTCTGTTGTTTACACCTGTAGGTTAAATGTTGATGATATGTTTGACGAAATTCCTGTCATGTCTAGTAGGGGTCTAGTTAAGCTCTTATTCAACTTATTTATTTGACATCATTGTTTTCCTGTTATTTTACTAATCTTAAGCTATCACTCCATTCTGGGCAGTGACCTGGGCTCTAGGCTTTAAAAAGTGGCTTAAATCCCGGGGTCGCTGGCACAAGACTGGAAAACTGGGTCCCTGGACATTGGCACATAAGCCTGTGAGAGAGAATTTGGGTTTTTGGATGCTGTCATGCCTATAGCATGAGAGAGACTGAGGCCTAAGATGGTCAAAACTTTAGTAGGACCCAAGGGCAAGTTGTCTGAAGTGTTTGATTGGTTTCTATGGGTCTTGAAGCTGATGTTGAATGACTGTGTGTGAAGTTTCCATCAATTCCACTTCCTTAAGGTCACATAGGAGGTCGAATCCAATCATAGTAGCTTCTCATCTCATGTTTACCCTGGTTTGCTAGTTACCTAGGTAGATGTGAGAGGAGGGTGTTACACATCCTTTTTTTTTCTGCCTCATTTTGTGTCCATATTAGCATCTCATTTTGTGCCTAGGTTTGAGACTATATTTGGCTCTACACTACAATAAAAAAGGTCATTGGAGAGGGTCGAAAAATGTCACCATAAGCTCATTGGTGATGGTCAAAATAGATTTCATCACCAGAAGTTGAATGTCACCGAAGGTGGCATCACCAAAAGTATAGGTTTTGTGGTGACGTTCAAGGTCCGCCATGAATAATGATTATAATGACGAATAGCGACCGTTACCATTTCATATGAACAACAATGATTTATGGTGATGGACCTTTCATGGCCCTCAGTATTGATGCATATATATGGCTACATTCATTTACCATCACGTTTTTATATTTTGGCGAGGCTCAAAAAATGTCACCATAAGCTCATTGGTGACAGTCAAAATAACTTTCCATCACCAAAAACGAAACGTCACCAAAGGTCGCGTCACCAAAAGTATAGGTGTTGTGGTGACATTAAAAGTTTGTCACAAATAATGATTATAATGATGGGTAGTGACCATCACCATTTCATATAAACAACAATGATTTATGGTGATGGACCTTTCATGACCCTCACTATTGATGCATATATATGGTGATGTTCATTAACCATCACCATTTCATATATAAAAAATAACTTTTGATGATGACCCTTTAACGACTCTCACTATTGATACATATATAGGGACAGATAGTGATCGTCACCATTTTCTATGAATATTAGGGCATGATGGAATCAAACCACCAACCACTTGCTTTTAAAGCAGTTTCTTTTCCATTGAGCTAGAACCCTTCAAAGAATTAGACCTTGAAACTTTATAAATTCTAAATTCTAAAACTTTAATTAAATTACAAAACTTTGTAAAGTATTGTAGGTTTCATTGGCTCAACTAGCACAAACAACTATGTAAAGATGCAGAATATCACTATTTTGGAACAAGGAAGAAACTTTCACTTGGTTAATATGCTCAACCACCTAAACAATAACATCAAAGTTGATTGTTTAAACTTGACACTAACCAAAGTACAAACCCAAAGTCCCCATGTTCTATGGTTCCTCTGATACAAGTTTGCAAATGAAAGAAATCACTGAAGAACTTAAAAATTGTATACAACTATATAAAAAATTGACGAAAATAAGCATTATAACTACTATGATGATTAAATATCAAAATAATGTAGAGTAGGCAATTCAACAAAGAGACTCAACATGATGGAGCCAACAAGAAATCCAGTGCATAGTTCTCACATGGGCTCCATGAATATACATACCTCTGGAATGTAACTCTTCTATATCCCCCAAAAATTAATATAGAACTCCAATGATATATAAAGGAAGAAAATGGGAGTTATAACATAGCTATAAAATTTTATAATCTTGCAGGGCAGGTAAATTTAGTATAAAAATTGAATCAATCATCTAGCACTTTTCCTTGCATCGGACCATCATAGTTGAATTGGCGTCTAGTTGGAGCATTGAAGTAGATGCCCTAGATTATTTGTGTAGGTCTTTAATGAGTGCAAGTGCTAGATCTTGAATTGAGTTGGATTAAGAAAAATTAACATCTTTAGAGGCAATCTATCTCTGTAAAGGCATCATATGCACAAATATTTGAGGAAAAAAATTGAGTGTGGTTGGGGTGAGAGGGACAACCTCTAAATTCCCAAAAGAAGAAAATTTCTATGTGATCCAGGTGGGGGCTGAGCCAAAGGAATTGAATCACTTGCCAATGAGCACTGTTATGAGTTTGGAAATCCCCGAAAGGGCTATAGAAGCTAGGCACAAACTGCTTTGATACTAAATGATGTAAATCACAACTTGCTAAAAGAGATTTTGCAGAGAACTAAAAAGAGAATGAAGGGTGACAACCCAAAATTTATTCATTATCACTCTACTGGTAAAAATACTCTTTTAGATGTTTACAATGACAGTAAAAAATAAATAGCACGTAGCCTAGAGCACAATTCTACGTAGCTTATTTAAATATATTAACTAATTAAGGGACTAGGAATTTTCAATTTCCCTTCTATGTACAACCAATGTATTATTTTAGTCCTATTGACCTAAGTTTGTGGCCAATTATTGGACATTAATAAAATTATTATCTTATCACCATTATTCCATCTTTTTACCTAAATGGCATCCACCCATGGTATTCATCCACTCATGGAATTTATCCATGGTATAGTAAGTGGCATCCACCCATGGTATTTATCCACCCATGGAATTTTCCCATGGTATTGTAAGTGGCTTCCACCCTTGGTGTTCATCTTCCCATGGTATTTATCCACCCATGGAATTTACCCATGGTATTGTAAGTGACATCCACCCATGGTATTCATTCACCCATGGTATTTACCCACCCATGGAATTTACCTATGGTATTGTAACCAAAGAATGTTATAACAAGTCGATTTTGTAAAAGGACAGATGGTCCACCACAATGTAGCTTTTAAAATTATTATCTACTTTAATAAAAAGTTTTTATAGTTTTTTTTTTTAATTGTGTGTTCTCCTCTTTTCTTCTAGAATTCCAATTTTTTAGATCTTGGGGGTCTCCCCCAAGATCCAGATCAGTGGTATCAGATTCAGGTTACGAATCCATGAGAATGATGGTTTGAAGCATATTCTAGTCTCAAGGTTTTGCAACAATCTTCAGAAATCTTCATGCAAGTTCTATGACCTCCACAAAGCATTTTAGTAGGTGAAAAATAGCTCACTTCAAAGTAATTTCTGTTAGCTCAAATGGGTTTTCTACAGAATTTGATTTCGTTTCCCAGTTTGAGAGATATGACCAATTGAAGTTACACATGTCTGGAACGTTGCGCAACCACACATACCATGAGTTTTTGGAATAATTTTCTCACTCCACAGGTCATAAAATTTCAAGTGTCTTATATCAATGGAAATATCCCTTCAATACCTCAAATGAGTGTTTTTGGAATTTGATTTCATCCTCTGTAGCAAAAGTTATCAACAAATTTGTAGCAAGAGGTCTATAATGTGAAAGAAGCCTTTACAACATCTCATTAGATAGGAGCATCTACAACAACCATGACCACTTTTGTTACAAGTTTGCAACACATTTATGGTGTGGTCTGGTTCTGTACCCCACCCAGAATCCATGATTTTTTATATCCGGAGTAGCATTTAGAGTGGGTTCCCTTTGGAGACGTGCCCTCCTACCCCTATTTAGTAAGCACCTGCTTCACATTGATCAGTTTCAGCATAGAAACACCTGGCTTAGGTTATTTGGAGATGTTCCCTCCCCCACCGGCTATGTAGGCACCTGCTACTTCATCAACAATCAACATCAAGGTTATGGGTCAATCACACAAAACCATTGTCATCGAAGTCCATCTTATAGGTAGCACACTGTTAGTATCACAGTTGGTCACAAGCATTACTGAGTATCTCTATCCTCAGATCTTCATTTTCCATGGTTATTGGTTATCCACAAACCCCTGCTTCATTGAAATCCATTTTCTAGGCTGCGCACTATTAGTATCACAGTTGGTCACAAGCATTACAAGGTATCTCTATCATTGGATCTTTGTTCATCATGGTTATGGGTTAACCACACAAAACACTTCTCTTCAGTGGCTCTTCATATTCAACAAAGGCTTCTCAGGAGGGAACTTCATGCAATGGGGACCATTGCTTCTTAAGGAGGGAGGAATGATCTGAATGGAAAATGGCACCCACCCATGGTATTCATCCACCCATGGAATTTACCTATGGTATTGTAAGTGACATCCACCCATGGTATTCATCCACCCATGGAATTTATCCATGGTATTGTAAGTGGCACCCACCCATGGTATTCATTCACCCATGGTATTTTCTCATGGTATTGTAAGTGGCATCCACCCTTGGTATTCATCCTCCCATGGTATTTATCCACCCATGGAATTTATCCATGGTATTGTAAGTGACATCCACCCAATGTATTCATTCACCCATGGTATTTACCCACCGATGGAATTTACCTGTGGTATTGTAACAAAAAAGGACTATAAGTAACAAGTCACATTTCGTAAAAGGACAGATGGTCCACCACAATGTAGCTTTTACAATTATTATCTATTTTAATAAAAAGTTTCTTTGTAGTTTTTTTTTATTGTTTGTTCTCCTCTTGTATTATGGAATTTCAATTTTTTAGATTTTGGGGGCCTCCCCCAAGATTCAGATCATTACCTTTGGCTTTGGGCCCTCAATGATACGGTGTGTGTTTACTACAATTTTTAGTTGTGTACGAGGTAGTTGAAGAAACCAGTTGATGTTGAGCCTATTTTCTTGGATGAGATTGAACCCACTTTTGATTGGGTGGTGGAGAGTAAGAGAAATATTATGGATGATTCACTTGTTTGGTTAGATAGGGAGGAGTACAAGGTGTACAACCAACATGTTTATAACTCGTTGAGTCAGTTGTAGGACCAACTAGTTTAAGGATCCTTTAACAAACATGATTTTAGGAACCTACCTTGGTCAGCCTAGTGAAAGAAGCAAAGGGCTTCAATGTCATATGTGTGGCTTAATTTTTACTTTGTTTGTTAGCGCATAAAACGACATGTCAAAATTTCTACTCTCAGAGCAGATCTAGAACTCCGCTGCAAGAAATATGACTTGAAGAATGATGTTTAGCCTGAGGATTCCAAGAAAATAAAATTTCCACCTAATCCATGAGGATGTGAAGATGAACCTCTACAAAATTTCACACTTCCATCGGTCTCATATAAGGCATGTTGTTCTTTTTAGCAATAGAGAGTGTTTAAATGTGTTGAAATCAAGCAAAATGTTGTTTTAACAAATGATTCTCTTTTTTGAAATCACAATTTGAAAAAGGATTTAGGAAGATGACCCACGTGAAATAGTATGGTCAAATGATTTCAGATACCACTAGGATTTCTCGGGTTGAGGGGCATCGATGTCATATCCCCAATTATAAATAGAAAAGTGATAGATCGGGTTCTCTTGCAACTCAGATTGCATATATTTGTTGCGTTAACAGGCAACTAAGAAAGGGAAATATGCCTATTGAATGGGGTACTACACAGATATTTGAAAGAACCATGGAGCCAAACAAGTTGAAATTTTAAGAATAGGCTCTCAATAAATGATGGTCTATATAGTTGATCTATATTTTAAGAAATGATGAAGGAAACCACGAGTGCATGGGTAGAGTGTTTTAAATCTGGTATTAATAGAGCTAGCCTAGGTTTCAAGGAAAAAAAGGGCCCCTTCTTTAATAATTTGACCCAGAGGCATATGCCAATTGGTTTGCGTGGGGCTTAGTCCTTGCGAGGTCACAAGTTCAGACCTCATGGGGAGGGGTTGAGGATGGAAGCCACTTTGGGTGAATTAAACTTCCCAATGGGTGCCCGGGCTAGACTGAGCCTCGCACAATCCTGGTGATAAGCATCCTATTGTGGGTTGATCATTGTTTTTTCCATCCAATAAATGGGCTAGACCTAGCTTAGGCTCAGCCTAGACAAGAAATAAGAAGAAGCTTCGAGCTCACAAGCTAAAGGAGTATAATGATGTTGTGGAGCAGTTTAGGCCTTGTTTGAGCAGGTGAATGATAATATTTTGAGGCCGAAGTTTGAGGATGTTCAAGACCAAGCTTTGGCTACACCCAGAAACGTGTTCCAAGGGAAGTGATTTAAATATTTTACTATTGATAAATGATTATCTATGGTTTTGTCATAGACTATCAATATTAAATCTTGTTTGAGGAATCTATAGATTGAGAAAGCTTTTCCAGAGGGGAAGGATTTGAGAGAAGTAAAATCCCGGGGGTTGGTAATAAGACCAAAATCTAACCCTAGAGGGGATTGTTGCTCTTGTAGTTGTAGTTATGCCTTCTATTTATTTTTATTTTTTGTGTAAGTCAAGGTTTTCTGGTAAGTTAATTTGTCTCTTCTTTTCATGTGGATCTTTTTCCTTCCCTTGAAAACATTGAGTTGAACTTGGAGTAGGAGGTGTGACCCTTGGGTTGGTTTTTTGTTGTTTTGTTGTAATGTTGAAGAATTAGAGACTGTTATAACCATGCATGCTTTACTTCTAAGGTTTTTCTTTATGACATATTTGGCTATTCATCCTACATGGTTTATTTATATTACTTATGGTTAAATGTAAAATATGGTTCTGTTTTGAGAATTTTCATTTTTTCATAGGATTAATGGTTTGGTTGATCTAATCAGCACTAATAAATCTTTTATCTTATTGACTTTTTTATCTTCTCCACCTTCACTTTAAAGCCTCTGTATATATTCAGGACTTTGTAACCCAACAGGGCAGGCACCATTATTGTGAATTTGATATAATCAACAATGATTCAACACAAACAAATCTTTTATCTAATTGACTTGTTAATCATCTCCACCTTCACTTTGAGGCCAATATTTATGGATACCCCTGTTGGGTTGAAAAAGCACCAACTCAGAAGTGGGAGGAACCGCTGTGGTGACAGTTCACAGCAATCCTGAATTCCACCAGGCTTGACGTAATGGTGTTGGAGGCTTAATACTTTAAATGCAAGTTTGGGAGGTAAAAAGATTCATTAATTTTTACTCTTGACACTTGGAAACTATTAATAGTTAATATAAGATGTCCATAATTGTTAATTGAACATCTCACATATGATTTTTCCTTTTTCTAATTTCAATTTTAGACACTTGTGAAGTTGTTGCCAAGTATGAGTTTTGCAACATTGTTTTGTAGCCCCAAGTGTTATTACTTATTACATTCCAACTTTGAGTAGGTATGGATGTTTTAGCGGAATAGGGCTTCAAACTTATTCCCATCCATTTCATTTTTTCCACAAAGACAAGGGGTCTATCTCAAACAAAATTTTCCAAAGCGAACATACAACTAGCCCATTTTTGTTTCTAGATGTCTCAATTACATTGCTAATGATAATCAACTAATTTACATTATCACTAAGAGCCATTATTAACCACTTAGCTGCTAGTCCTATCTATTGAGAGTTGTAGTAATAGGACTCCAATTTGGGAATGCCTCAGCAAATTTGAAGAGCAAAATTATGACAATGACTTAGAAAAAAGTTAGAAAAAACTCAACATAAAACTCAATAAAGAAAAAAATGGTGATAAATACTAAAACTTTTACAAAAGATTGTGAGATTCTTCATTTCATAAAAATTCTACGTCATAGGCATCAAAAAAAATGTGAAAGAATGTATATCATTATTACTAAATAATCAAATTCAATATGTTACATATACTATATGATAATGCTGGTGCTAAAAAAAATCACAAGGGGACGAAAACTGGAATTAATGCACAAAACTTTGGCTCGCTAAACAATTAGCTAAATTAGACAATAACACCAAAATAATGACAACTTTAATGAATATTTAAAGTCATAACAGACAACTAAATTATGACTATTTCAAATAGTTTACTATATAACAGAATCAAAATTTTCATGCATAGAGTACAACCTTTAAATACCATGGATGATGGACCATTGCACAAATAATAAATAATTGCCAGAAAAAATGTGCTGCCAATATCCACTGCTAGTGCCAATTGGTAACTATAGTCTCTTATGCAACACTACATAGTGTAGTTGTGCTCAATGTTGTATCCCTTGAATGCTAGATTTGTTGGCTCTAGAAATTGACAATGGAGACAATATACTTTCTCTAAAAATTGCAACCATTCAAAGAAATGATTCTAAAAGAAATGTTAACTAGATTTTAGGTTGGTTTTGTTTGAAACTATTGATTACAGATTAGCCCACTCTTTGATAATACATTTCACATTATTATTTGCGAGTGAGAAAAGTTGAAGTTAACCTCACTCTTGATCAATTTTCAGAGACTTGTGAATGAATTTAGAGGGCAAGAGAAGATGATCTGTAGTTTCCTCAACTTTATATTTGACACATTGACTAGGGTATATGGTGACATGGAATGCTTCATAAGGTGTTCATGATTTCTGTACAGTGGTATCTCTTCCATTTTGATTTTTAGAAGTTGAGTTTATTAAGTTTGTGTAGATGTTCTCAAGTATGTCATGGAATTGTCAGTTCAATTTTAACTCTTTACTCTTGTTATGGGGGATGGGTGCTTGTAGCAGTAGTACTAACTATTCATTTGCCAAAACATATTAGCAATATTTGCATTTAAATTGCAGAGAAGTTTTCATCTATGCACTGTGTCAATATATTTTTTAGAAACTATTGTCAATATTACTGCATGTACATAAAAAGGGAGCGACCTAACCTTGGAGGCAATTAACATATCATAATTTGAGATAGATGGATTTTAGGCATTTTTGAAATGAACAAGCATCTGTATTCTTTATCGCTCTTGGATTTATTATCTTGATGTCACATACATATCGAAATATTTAGTACCATTGACTATTTTTAGCAATGTTATTGGATTCAACAATATTATCCCCTTACCCAGATATGATTCATCAAGGAATTGGGGATTCAAATTGGATTTTAGAAGATTTGGTGAATTTTTGAAAGGATCCATTTCCATTTTTACAATTTCGATCCTAAAATAGGATTTGTTTTTAAAATTAAAGGAAATAATTTCCCATTGGAGGAACCAATTCCTAAAGGTCAACAAACGGTTCCTCCAATGGGAACCAATTCCAATCTCCATGTTGGAACTCAAGTAAAATCACCCAAAACAAATGAAAAAAATGATGGGAAAGGGCATGGGAAAGCTTCTAGAGGAACCCACACATTGCATGAGAGGCTAATGCTCTAGAAAAGTTAACTAATTTTTGTCATCTGAGCTTTCACTTGCAGAGATTGGGGGTTTCCATTGTGTAGTGATCGAAGGTTTGAAGTTTCCATTCTGCAAGTAGCGAGGGTTTCCAGTGGCAATGATCCACCATTCAGGTAGCTTTGAGCACTGGCTTCGAATGGACAAGTAAGTTCTTCATTGTTTTAGACTTTTAATTAGAGTCTTGACTCTAGAGTTCTTCATTGTTTGCTGTTGTGTATGCTTGCGAGCACATACAACAATATTATTATCTATGTATGTCTGTTAGCATACAAAACAATGATACTTTGCTATGTATGCTTGTGATCATACATAGAAAAAACACTCATAAATTAAAATTTAGAGTCAACATTGAAACCTTTTAAGGCTCATAAAAAGTTCCATTGTCAACTAGTCACTGTGCAATGCACAGTTGTAGCAGGTATTTCATTGTTTCATCAACACCAACAATGGCTTCAATTAGTTCAGTTTGGGCATGGATTTCATAGTGGAGGGAGAGGAAGCAATGACCATCCTAAAAATAAACAACAATAACAAACATAACATGTTGATTCTCCATTGTGGAAGTATGTGACCAAGATTGAGAAGAAAGAAAAGGGCGGTGATGTTAGCAGCCTTTGGAATTGCAACAAGTGCAAAATAAATTTTATAGAGTCATACATGAGGGTTAAGTCCCTTTTTTTTGGCTTGAAGGTAATGGAGTTGATCATTGTAACAAAATCACCCGAAAGGATGTAGATGGATTTCATGTAGAGAAAGATGCTGCAGATTTAGCCAAGACAGAAAGGAGGAGTTGCAAACAACTCCCACTCCCAAAAATCAGACTCCTATGCAGTAAGAAGATTATCTTCAATTAATTCAGACTCCTCTGCAGTAAGCCATAATAACACAATAGATATTAGATTAATATAGCTCACCTAGTTTTTATTAACATATCATAATTTCAGTTGGATTTGGTTTCCTAAATTGCAGATATTGCAAACAATTCTGTACTAGTGGACTTATTACATGGTTTCATTGAGCATTCAACCCTACTTATTGTGGTTTTGTGAAGAATCATATTGTTGTTGTCAGTCCTTATATTATTCATGCATATATATATTGTTTATGAATGTGTAACACTAATTTATTGGAGAAACTTAGACATAATAGAATTGCTAAGAGGAAATTTACCCTAGAAAATTATAGTTGGACCAAATGTGGGTCATCAACAAGGCAAAAGGATTGCAAGTACTTAATGTTCTACTTCTTAGAGCATTATTTCATTGTAAATTTTATCTGATTTACTTTATATATATATATATATATATATATATATATATATATATATATATATATATATATATATATATATATATATCAGAACGTACATAAAGCCCTTGCCAGTCAATCTTGACTAGTCACTAAAATGGGCTTAAAAGTTCATTGTATTAATTCAACTCGATTTAACCAATGTGTAGAGGTCTCACGAGTTAATATTGACAAATCACTAAAATGGATAAGAAAGTTGATTTTCTTTTAGAAAGATAAGGATTACTTGATGTAATAAAGTCACATTTTAGAAGCGATTTAGTTTAGTTAAATGTTAATGTTTAGGATATAATTAGGTTTTAAATTCTAGATTTTAGGTGACATGAGCTCTATAAAAGACTCTTTGCTATTGTATTTGATGACTTGAAGCTAATTTTGAATTGAGATTCATTGACATCGAGGGGAATAATAGGTTTTATGCCTTCCAAATCCTAAATTATAACTACGTTTGATGCTCCTAATCGAAAGTTGGAACTACACTACACTGGTGTGAACTGAACCTTCCAAGGGCAGTAAATGCTTGCATACACCACAACCACTAAATGCCTATTGTGCCGAATAATGCCCCTAAATAAAGCAAGTCTAGCCACATGAATGCATGTGCGTCTACCCCTATGGATTAGTTGTTTCACTTCAAAAGAGGCATCTCTATTCCACCTTCATTATGACTGCAATTTTTTGAACACACTGTAGAGCGCTGCTAATACTACTGTTGTGCCCTCATCCACACGTCTTCCATATTGCACAACAAATGTGACTTCCATACTGATTTTTGAATGCAATGTGATGTTGAGGAATAATTTGTTGTGTGCAACAAGATGAAGGAGAACACAATTTGAGCAAGTAAAACTCAGGCTACCTCTTTGAGAGGAAGATGTTTTCAACCAAATTAAGATACCAGCACAAGATCTCAAAACCTCCCCTTTGCTGTGGGCTTCATAAGAATGTTTACCACCTGCGAATCCAAAGGAATGTAAACCAGGACCACTTCTCCTTTCTGTGCTATGATATCCCTTCAGAATCTTTAAGGTGTAAATCCCTTGTATAAGGAAAATTTAATAAATAACTTGCAAACTTCCTACATCCTTCAAGTCAACTTCACCGGCCAAAATATTCTTACACCAAAATATGGGTTGTTTAGGACTTCTTGCAAAGGTAAAATCATTTGTATACATGGCCAAGATAAGTGGATCAAATCTATCAAATAAAAATTAAAAACTGCACTAAAATTGGAAAGTCCAACTTGAGTCGAAACTTGTCAAGCATGAAACAAAAAACTTGTGGTGCATTCATAAGCCCATATTGGGACTTCTTCAGTTTTAATTCATGCATATCTCACTCATGCATCTCAAAACCTTCAATAAAAATATCATCTCCCTCTTTCTAAGAGAGTCTTTCAACAACAAACACGCCCTGGTACTCTTCAATACTGCCATCAATTGCATGCATGGAATCAATCACTAATGTGATGATAGGTTTTGAAATTGTCTCCACAAAGCTGGAAGGACACTCCTCCATCATGGTTTCTTGCCATACCTGCTCCACCATATTAGTGAGTATCCTATAAAGGCCACCATCATGAACTTCTCTAGCCAAAACTTCAATTAAGGATTGTGTTTTCTAAATATCACTAGTTGGCCATGAAACTTAGCCATGCACTATTAAGTCTAAATGTTAACCCATCTAATCTCACTAAAGGTTTTTCACTTCCTACAAACCCATGTTGTCGTTGCTTGACTTCTTCCTCTTATGACACTGAGATACATAGTGGTCCACCTTGTGGTACTTGAAAGTTGAAACACTGCACGCGATTCAACTCTTTCCTACCCTAGTCTAAAGAATCAGATTCTTCCTCCTAGCTCTTATGACCCCTCACAAGACCTCCTTTCTTACTGTCCTCTATCCTAATGATTAGGGCTTGATTCATCTCTTCCTCCTCTATCCCTACAATTGTCTCCAATTTTGTCTCTCTCCTAGACGCAATCATCCCATAGACTCTCAAAGGTGGGAAGCTTATCTCAATCATAGACACCTCGCGAAAAAGATGAAAACCCATTTAAGGTTATCGGTACCCAAGTTTCACTCTTGACCTCTTTTCCAACTGCTACAAGCTAATCACAAGGTTTTCTAACTAGCTACAACATTTACCTTGCTACTCTATGTGGCTATGAGCTTATTCCTCTAAATCATCTTCCAATTGATGTTCTCACCAATATATAGAGTGAACATATAATTAAACATCTCCATACTAGTCTTCTTTCTGGCAACATGAAGGATCCACTAATCCTTCACTGAGTCGAGTATGACCTGCTTTTCCCAGGATATCTTGTTAAGTTTTTCCAATTGCACGAGATTGGTCGGCTCTGCAACCTTAGTCTCCAAAAAACCCCAAAGATCACACTTCTCCAGCAGATTCTACAACCCACACTTCCATGTAAAAAATTGGCAGTTTGCTACAACACGTGATACTATGAGACCAAGAGTCATTATTCATACAATAGCTAAAACATCCCAATCACTAAATCAACCCAAGCATAACAACCATCAACCTATCACAGGTCCCAATTTTCTTCAATTACTAAAATAACATCACATCCACTACAATCCTTCAACAACTCCCTCTAGTAGGCAGAAAGCCACTCCATACATGGATCTCAAAAACCATAGACAATGTGCTATGATACCATGTCAAAGTTTCGGTATATGTGATCATATCAAAGAACCAAAAAACACCTAAGAAAGATGGAAACTTAACTCTTCAAAACACTGTTACTACTAGATCTAACTATGTGTAGACAAACTGAAAACTATAAACAACAAACTAGAAGCGACGAGAACAACAGACTGTATATATGAATATTCCACATAAAACAATGATCTAAAAAGTATGAATGCAAACAAATTTCATGCACACAGACACACGTTAAGTCTCCATTACTTCAAAGTTTCAAATGGAAAAATACAAAGTAAACTGTTCAAAACTTATATCTAACCCACAACAAAAATTATGTGGCATGTCTCTCTTTTATAGACTAGGTGAATATGAGATATAGTGAATGCATAGACCACCCAGTGGTATGCCCTCCAACAAAAGACAAAACCCTAACCCTAGTCACTCTAATAAACAAAATTATTTTTTCTAACAATAATGGAAAATTTTGACACTCTACAAAGAATGATATAAAGCAGCACCAACTGTACCAATGTCCCAACAACCTGTCAATGACTCTAAAATACTAGACCAAAGTGTTTCAAACATCTCAAAGAAAAATCTTGTGGTGCTATTAACAAGAAACATAACTTCTTCACTAGAAAATTCTG
This sequence comes from Pinus tabuliformis, assembly GCA_031772625.1. Lineage (NCBI taxonomy): Eukaryota > Viridiplantae > Streptophyta > Pinopsida > Pinales > Pinaceae > Pinus > Pinus tabuliformis. Next base: position 679,760,709 of record CM062818.1, on the reverse strand, counting down.
CACCAAAAATGTCCATTTTCAAGCTATCACAAAAAGATCTAAACCATTTATGAACACATCCAACTTCCCCAGTCCATTGGACCATGGTCTAGCAACAAATTGAAGTAGCGATTGTGACAATGACCCAAGTTCAAATTTTGGTGCATGCTCCTCCCTTACATGGTGTTTGTGGAGTTGGATGTGGATATTAAATATATTGAAAATTGTTGATGTGCCCTTCAGGAAAATTATTGTTATGGTTTTCAGAAGATACCAGAAAACCCTATTCTTTGCTTGTGCGATGGTGAGTTGAGCTTATTACTGGTTTACAATCCATAAAAGACAGGTTCCCAATAATAACGCCCTAAGGGTGGTGAGTTGAGCTTATTACTGGGTTTACAAATCCATAAAAGACAGGTTCCCATTAATAACGCCCTAAGGGTTAGATTGACTAGTAGACTCTCTTGTGCTAAGGCCAAAGAGGTCTCGGATCAAATCTAATAAGGGCCTTTTGGGTTACCAACCATATATGTTGCTATAAGTGTATCTGTGTTCCATCTGAAAATTCTGAGTAAGAAGTGGAAGAGCTCCAGGACTGGCATGCAATCAACACCTTCTTCATTTAAGTGTGTGAGGGTAGGGTGAGATTATTTCCATGGGGAAAAACATCCAACCTTCATGCCATAGACTTAATAAAACTTCTTAAGAGCACAAGTTAAATTTATTAAAAAGTTCTCATTTTGTCAAATGACCAGAATCAAAACAAGTATAGCCTAATTGTAAACAAGGAGGTCCCTAGATCCCTTTGTGAATGTATAATCTAGTAGGTAACCCCTTATATCCAACTATGCTGGAAGTACTCCTAGAGTAAACAACCTTGCACATGAATAAAGATTCTTTATAGAAACTAATGTCAAACTGTGAAATGAGGTGTATTATAGATTTCAATTGTCATTGTCAAATGTTAACCTTGGCTAAAACCCATTAGTATAAAAGCAACATGAAGGTATATTGATTAGGAAAACAAAATCTTTTTTCTTTTATATTGTTAATCTTGATAATATTGGGCTATTAATTTATACTATGGAAAGTGGCAATTGCTAATATGTCAGTATCATTTTAAAATTGTAGAGCATCCAAGCGACAATGAGTGTGAGGGTGCCTAATAGCAGGAATTAATGTTTGAGCCCTCAGCTCTGATGGCCCAAAAATAAAAATCCGTGGAGCTATATCATTGCAGGTTTAACTTGGGCGGTAAAAGAGTAAGACACTAAGTTTAAATGCATGCCACTATCTTATTCATTGGCCCATATTCACATCAAGATTGGGTATACACACTCATTATTCCTCGATAAAGCCACCCCAAAATGTCAAGGTCATTTGATCTAATAAATTTCATATATTATAATTGAAACAATGTGTATCATTATGATCTATTAAGACTCCATTTATTCTAACTTCTAACTAGCTAGATCTAAGCTTCATGCAGAAGACTCTAGCTGATTGGTAAGACATTCGTCATACAAGAAAATGGAATTTAAATAAAGGAATACCACTTTATCCTAGGTCCCAAAATGCTTTGAATCCGGGCTGCTTGGAATTACGAAATTCAACATTGAAATGAAAAGGCGACTACATCATTAAAATATCGACCAATTGAAGAGAAAATATACGAAACCATGAAAAATCCCGGAAAAGGAATTGGATAAAATTAAGGATAGCTAATATTGTCCTTTTTCTGAGCCAAATTATGCAACTTGGGAATCTCTTCATGCAATTTTCCTTGGCGTGTCGAATTTCAGTATTCAGGGTCATGACCATTGCCCTTTTCTTCTACTTCGCCACATCGTCGACTTTATGTTACCAAAAAGCCCACAAAATTTAGTAGTTTTTCTCGGCATTTTGAAAATCGAGCCAGGGAAAATGTAGGTTTTACTAACCTCCTTTGCATCTTCAATGTCAGACTCAACAACGTTTTAAAGCTTGATGAAGGCATTGTTGCCGAAGATCTGATTCTCCATTTGTCAATGTCGTACTTTTCATACTTGTTGCAGATGGAGGCCACCCACATGAGAATGACGATGATTCTCATCTTCACAATGATCATTTATGATGTGCTTGATGCTTGGTCTTTTGAACCTGCATTTTCTCGCGAAATTCCTTTCCCCAAACGAAAACAAGGATTCAAATTGAAGGCCTTAATTTCAAATCTTTTGCATTCCATCTTAATTGAAGAATTGATTAAACAAATTTGACTAAAATATTGACTAAACAACCTTGATTGAAAGTTTTTAGAGTGATTATTAAGGTACAAAAAATTGTAGGAAGAGATGTAGCAAAATTTGACTAAAATATCGACTAAACAACCTTTATTATAAGTTTGTAGAGTGATTATTAAGGTACAACAAATTGTAGGAAGAAATGTAGATTGCTATATTGTCACCATTCAAAAGTTGTGAGTGGCCCAACTTGGAAGTGAAATTGAGTTGGTTCAAATTTCAATTCATGGTAGAATTAGTAGGGGTTTATAGGAATTTCTCATTGTAGGTTGAATAAAGTTGTGGTAGTCCATTGTTCTTCCACTACCTAAGAACTTTTTGTGTTAATTTATGGACTCACAAATTTGGCGTGGTTTATGTGACCTCCTAAAACTATGAAGTATCATTTTATTATGGTTTATAGTGTTGTTAAAAATGAAGAGAAATTCACGTCACCTACTAAAATAATGTAATATCATCTTAGTATGGTTTCTAATGTTGTTAGAAACGAAGAAAAATTAATGGTGTGGACATTAGCATGTCATTACGCTATGAGGTGATTAGTGTTGGGTTAATTAATATTTTATCTGTAATTTATTTCTTATTACTTTTCCATTATTATGGTTGATGTGTGTAACTATAGGCTCATTATTTTATTTTCAAGTGTGAGTGGACTAGGTTATTCTAACCTATGATGAATGAATGGATTGAATGCTTGACTTCTATTTCCTTATGTGTGAGTATTATCAAATACAATGTGCTTAGTGTTATCCTTGCATGGAAATACATTCTCTTCTACATGATGGTTAGGTTATTAATTTTCTCGAGATTTGTAAACTACTTTTGGGGAAATCCAACTGAACACCTCATATGTCTTCTTTAAGGTCCAACATAGGGACATCAATCAATTGGACCTGTACTCAATGGGCCCTTTCCTTTATAGAGTGGGAAGTCCTTTATTCGTTTCTTTGCTTGTCCCTACACTCTTCACTAATTCTTATGCTTGGTGATAAGTATAGGCCTTTTCCTTGATCTTCACTAAGCACAATGCTTCATCTTGTCATTGAGCAAATTCACCAAGTAACGCTGCTTTGCTCACTAGGTCTACATTTGGGAAAATTTATTCCCTTTAATTCCCTTAGCTTGATAATGCACCTTTCTTTTCTTAGTGATACTATACTTAACTAAAATTATCTTGTCATTATGCAATGAAATGCACAATAAGATGAAATATGTGGTTGAGATACTCTATTATATGTAATATATTGAACACTAATCCATAGATGAAATAAGCATTGTTGATCCATTTATTGAATAGGATGATGTGTTAGCGCTTGAATTTGTCTCCAACATTTTAAAGTCACAATTTCAACAAAATTCCTTGTCCATTAGTCTTTCTCCAACAACAATACACGAAAAGAAGGAATGTCCAATGACCTTTGACTTTGTTAGTGTCAATGGACCCTAGAGTGGTATCAAATTCTTGTGATGTTAAAATCCTTAATGAAAAAGAAAAATGAATGAGTTATTTGCCCCCATATTTGTGGTGAAATCCCCAAGGTTCAAGTAAATAATAGACAAAGGTGTGATCCCAAAGAAAGTGTTGGAAGAAAAATAGAGGAAAGTGATAAGTATAAAGCATGAAGAAAAGGTTATGCATTTAGTGCCCTTACTCACCAAGTACACAAACTGTGTGCTTAGTGGGTGAGGAAGCATGGGTTTTGAGTAAGTAGATTATTAGGTTCCTAAGAAAGGGGAAGACAAGAACTAAGCAGAAGATGACAACAAGAGGTAGAAATTAATTATCCCACTGAGCAAAGAGTTCATTGCTCATGGATATTGCTTAAAAATAAGTAGGTGGCTTGTGGTTGACAAATTGAAGAGAAATGTGAGATATAATGTAACATGAACACGCAAGTTATGTAGTCTAATTAAAAGTTATGAGCTCCATAACTGTTGAACATGCATGTTTGTTAAAGGAGAAGCGACTAAGTATGCCATTTATTGAAGCTCCCATGATGCTTTGTTTAGTTCAAAGAAGGCCATAAAGGAGGGTAAAAAAGCTAAATGAAGAACCCCAAAAGTCATCATAGTTAAACAAAAAGAAAGGTCATGGATTGAAGATCAAACTAAGAGGAAAGTATAGTGAGCATTCAACAAGTAAATGCATAAAATGAATGAATCAACCACAAAGTGGGGGAAATGAAATCTTTGAGCACACAGGAGAAAAAAGTAAATATATAATGTGTTGAAGTACATGAATGTTGAACAAAGGTGCATATACTTGGTGGTCATGTGGCTAATTCCACTACATTAAGGAATGAAACTCCACATCAACAAGGAATTCATGGTTGGTTTTCCTAGCAAAGTGGAAGGGACACAAAGGAAAGGAAATTAATGGAGAAAAAGGAAACCAAAGAAAGGCCTACTTGCTTGATGACCTATGTTTAATGAATAAGAAACTATGGGTATCATTCAAGCCCTGAGAAAAATGAAAGACTAATCCCCTAGTAAGAGGATAACATGTGTATCAAGCAAAAAAGGGACATGAGAACAAAGTACATGTCATGGGTAAGGTGGTGTTAGACAAGTGTAGGAAGTTCGTAAGTCTTTCAACTTCTTTAAAGCATTAAAATAATTGGATGTAATTGGTGCAACGTGACAACTCACATCTTCATTTACTAATTCAACAATCAAGGCATAGGCCTTGTTGTTTTTGTTATCCCATATGGAAAGCTCTTTCTCTGATGTGGTCTTTGAAGGTGGATTGTCCTCTCCTCCTTCACATGCTCCTTTCCATAATCAATTGAAAATGAGGGTTTGATTTATCTTTATGGACCATTCATGGTAGTTATATTTGCTAGTGAGAACTACTCAGACAATGGAGATGAGTGAATGCATCTCTGCAAATTTTTAAGTTGGGCCTTGAATAATCAAAATACTTGCAACAATAGTCTTTGATAAAAAATCTAATATATCTCTACAAACAATAGAGACTCATCATACATATTAGCTCCAATTCTCTTTAATCAGAACAACCCAATTTTTTTTATGTAGGCTCTTGATCTCAAATAGCCTCTTTGATGTAAACCAACTCTCATATAAAATAAATCAACTCAATACACCAACGAGTATTCAATGCAAATATAAATGGATCAACACTAGAATTGAAATTATCATGTACTATATATATATATCCTCAAAATAGATATGACCAATGGGAAATATATTTTTTTGTCTTTTACGAGCATCTAAAGATGAAGATTCAATACTTTGATGAGGCTTCTCCTTCTTCATTACTTCTCACAATATTAGAATATAACACAATGTGTTCTTCCATTCACAAATATGGAAATGTATACATATTACATATATTTTCAACGTTAAATTATTTTTTGAAACTATGGAATGGCCATCATTGCATATACAAATGGACCAATTCTTAATTATAATTCAATGAAATGCAATATATATTATTGGTGATACTGTAGGTTTTAACCCCGTACATAAATTACCTGCATACAAATTCTAAAACACATAAAATAAACAATGTGAGAGCATAACACATAAGACACATATACACAGAGATTTTCCCCTGGATCCCAAAACTGGGACTACTAGCTTGATTTTTCATTATGTTCATTTCAATGTTATAATACATATTTATACATGCCGAAGCATCCAATACCATAGACCGAAAACGATCGCATCCAAAACCATGGACTGAAAACCATCGCGTCCAAAACCATGTGCGAAAAACATGCACAAAACCATAGGCGGGTCTGCCCAACCTAACATAGTGTCCAAAACCAAAATTTTCTGGGGCGTTGCCCCGGGCCCCATAAAGTGGGGTTACAGGTACCCCTCAAACCCCCTGTGACCTCCCCCTCTCTAACCCCTGGTTAACTACGTGGGCTAGTCGTGGAAAGAATATAACACAACCCAACATTCTCCCACTTGTTTTCTTTCCACAGGGGACCACAAGAGAGCTTAGTCATTTATCCAGCCCTACAATGCCCATTGTTTCTCTATACCAAGAGAACTTCTTAGAGCTCACAGATTTTGTCAATGCATCTGCAGTATTCTTCAAAGTGTCCACCTTTACCAGCAACACCTTTTTGTCTTCTATCATATCCCTCACAAAGTGATACTGAACATCAATGTGCTTTGTCTTTGAATGATATGCAGGGTTCTTTGCCAAGAAAAGTGCACTTTGGCTATCACAATCTATCCTTATAGCTTCTTGTACTAACCCCATACTTGAACACAATCTCTGCAACCAAACTGCTTCCTTGCTTGCATGAGTGGCTGCCATGTATTCTGCCTCTGTAGTTGATAGTGCCACTACAGATTATTTCTTACTCATCCAACTGACTGCACCTCCAAATAGGTTAAACACATACCCACTTGTAGATCTTCTCTGATCCAAATCTCCAGCCCAGTCTGCATCAACAAAGCCACGAATATCCAACACTCTATCCAATCCTGGTATTCCTTGGTAGCACAAACCATAATTACTAGTGCCACGCAAATACCTGAAAACCCGCTTCACTGTTGTCTAATGCTCCTTCCTTGGTTTTGACATAAACCTGCTCAATACTCCCACTGCATGTGCAATGTTTGGTCTAGTACAAACCATTGCATACATCAGGCTACCAGCTGCACTTGCATATGGAACACGGGACATGTCCTCTTCGTCTTCTTGTGTCTTGGGACACTATTCAGCAAATAACCTCACACCTACAAGAATAGGAACCTTCACTGGTTTACTATCCTGCATATTAAACCTCTGCAATATTGTCTCAACATACTTCCTCTTGTTTAACCAGAGCTTCCTCTTTGTCTGATCTCTTTTAATTTCCATGCCCAAAATATAGTTTGCAGCACCAAAATATTTCATGTCGAATTTGGAGGACAAATGGGTCTTCAAATCCTGGATAATTTCTTTGCCATTTCCAACCAACAACATATCATCCACATACAAGACTGGATAAATAACACGGTCACCAATTAATTTAAAATACACAGTGATCGCTTTGCTTCTAGTGAAGCCAAGTCCCCGTATAAATGTATCAAATTTCTGATACCACATCCTTGGTGACCGTTTTAACCCATACAAAGACTTCTTTAACTTGCATACCAGTTCTTTCTTACCCTTCACTGCAAAACCTTTAGGTTGCTTCATGTAGATCTCCTCTTCCAGATCCCCATGAAGAAATGTTGTCTTCACATCCATATGTTCTATCTCAAAATCAAAAGCAGTAGCAACAGATAAAAGTAATCTAATAGAAGTTACCTTAACAACAGGAGAAAAAATATCACCAAAATCAATTCCCGACACCTGGGAATAACCTTTTGCTACCAACCAAGCTTTGTATTTCTCCACTTTTCCTTCTGCATTTGTCTTCTTCTTGAACACCCATTTGTTGCCAATGGGTTTCCTTCCAGCAAGCAACTCCACCAGATCCCAAGCCTCATTTTTGTGCAAAGATGCCATTTCATCAACCATGGCCTCTTTTCAGAGTGTGCCATCCTCTGAATCTACTGCTTCTTTCACAGTTTTGGGATCATCATCAGTAATAAATAAAGCAAAATTTGAACAGAAAGCAGATGGACTACACCTTTCTAGCTGCCTTCTTTCTCGAACTGATCTTCTCATACCCGGAGTTTGTGGCTCTTCATCTTCTGATTCCTCCTCTACTGTAGAGTCTGATTCTTCCTCCTTTAGCTCAAACTCTATCTTCTCAGGTTCCTTTGGTTGGACTTCATGTTTAATAACATCTTTTACCTCTCTGAACACCACATCTCGGCTATACACAACCTTCCTTGTTACTGGGTTCCAAAGCTTATAACCCTTAGACCATCTTTATACCCAATAAAGATGCACTTTTCAGATTTACTATCCAACTTGGTTTGTTTCTCCTTTGGAAGATGTACATATGCATCACATCCAAATACCCTCAGATGTGAAAGAGAGGGTTTCTTACCAGTCCATACCTTTTGTGGAGTCTTATCCTCCAACGCTGATGAAGGTGACCTGTTGACCACGTAACATGTAGTGTCCACTGCCTCTACCCAGAATTCTTGTCCTAACCCAGCACCACTGAGCATGCTTCTTGCCCTTTCCATCAACGTCTTGTTCATTCTTTCTGCAACTCCATTTTGCTGAGGTGTATATGGAGTAGTCTTCTACCGTGCTATACCACACTTCTTACAGAATTCTTCAAATTCCTTGCTGCAAAAATCTCCACCATTATCTGTCCTCAACACCTTTATCTTCTTCTCTGTCCGATTTTCCACGAGAGCCTTAAATTCTTTAAACCTATCAAAGACTTCTGATTTCTTCTCAAGGAAATATATCCATGTATTCCTTGAGAAGTCATCTATAAATGATACATAGTATACAGACTTACCCAGTGATGGAACCTTCACAAGTCCAAACACATCACTGTGCACAAGCTCTAATATCTGTTTCGCCCTCTTACTACCAGAGGGGAAACTCACCCGATTCTGCTTCCCATATACACAATTTTCACAAAAATCAAAATCCAGAGAGCTATTACTCATACCTTCTACCATACCTTTACCATGAAGTATTCGAAGGCCCTTCTCTCCAATATGTCCAAGCCTTTGATGCCACAACATGGTCTTTTCTCCAGAGACCACTAGATTTTCTGCTCCACTTTCAGGAACCATAGAACTGTTGCACCCATCAATAACAGTGCTACCTTGTAGCTTGTACATAGTTCCAATCCGAACTCCCCGCATCAATACCAGTGCACCCCGAACCATCTTGCAGGTATCCTTATAGAACATAGTTTTTACACCTGCATCATCCAACTTGCTTACAGAAATCAGATTTCTGGCCAATGTAGGAATATGCAAAACACCCGGAAGTGTTTTAGCCCTTCCACCTTGCAATTTCAACTTTACTTTTCCGCGACCAACGATTCTAGCCTTCCTATCATCCTCTAAGAAGACATCACCACCATCATATTTCTCATACTCGCAAAACCACTCTCTATTGGGAGTGAAGTGAAAGGATGCACCTGAGTCAATCAACCATGCCTCATGATCTACATGTGTACTTGAAGAAGCCAAGTACACATCCCCACCTTCGTCTGAGGTGGTTTTCGCCTCTGCAGAAGGAGCATCATCAGATCCCTTTCTTTTATCAGGAGCTTTAGATTTACAATCCCTTTTGTAGTGCCCTTCCTTTCCGCATTTCCAGCACACCACCTTTACAGGTTTTCTTGGAGATTTAGATCTCCCACTCGAAGACTTATTTTTGTTTTTGTTCTGGGACCGTCCTCGTACAGACAAGGCATCACCATTCTGGATCTCCATATTTTTTCGCCTTATCTCCTCGGTCAGCAACGATGAGACTATTTCATCAAACTTCAAGGCAGTTGCATTATTACCTATTGCAATAACCAGACTATCCCACGAATTTGGTAGAGAACACAACAAACTGATGCACTTATCTTCATCTAAAATTTTAATATCAACAGATAATAACTAACTTACCATAGTATTAAATGCGTTCAGATGTTCTGTCACTGAGTCTCCATCTTTCATCCTCAGTTTGTACAACTTTTTCCACAAGAACAGTTTATTAACTAGAGACTTAGATTGGTACAAAGTCCCTAACTTGTCCCAAAAAACCTCTCGCCATAGCTTCCCCTGATACATTCAACAATACTGAATCTGAGACACACAATCGTATTGTGCTCTTTGCCTTCCGATCCAACTTCTTCCATTCTTCATCGGACACTCCCGTTGGTTTGGTACCCGGATCTACTGCGATCCACTGATCTTTATCCACCAACAGATCCTCCATCTTGAGTTTCCACAACTCAAAACTTTGACCATTAAATTTCTTGATCTCTATCTTTCCATTGCTCGCTATCTTCTTTCACCAACAGAATCAATCTTGTAGATCTCCCACTGAACAAGGTCTACCATAGGCCCGAGTGAAACCCCTCAGCAACAAAGGCATCCCCTTGAAGCCAAAACAGCTCTGATACCAGACGTAGGTTTTAACCCCGTACAGAAATTACCTGCATACGAATTCTAAAACACATAAAATAAACAATGCGAGAGCATAACACATAAAACACATATACACAAAGATTTTCCCCTGAATCCCAAAACCAGGACTACCAGCTTGATTTTTCATTATGTTCATTTCAATGTCATAATACATATTTATACATGCACAAAACCATAGGTGGGTCCGCCCAACCTAACAAAACCATGTGCAAAAAACATAGAGTGGGGTTACGGGTACCCCTCAAACCCCCTGTGACCTCCCCCCCTCTAACCCCCAGTTAACTACGTGGGCTAGTCGTGGAAAGAATATAACAAAACCCAACAGATACCCACACAACAATTCGTGGTGAAGGAAGTTGTGATATTGAGGGAGTCTTCAAATATTTTCTAGAGATTGCTTTATGTTATTTGCAACACTCACATTACACTCAACAAACTTCACAACGACAAGAATCAACAACAATGCTAGTGCCAACGCTCAACACCAATGAAAACACCAACCAATAATCACAAATAAATGCAAGGATGTGTAAACACAAGTAAATGTAGGTTTAGTTACAATACCACCATGGCCTTTCAAGTTGGACCTGAGTGATGAAATGTTGTCTGCAACCTTGTTACAACATGTGCAATTTGTATCAATTGATGGAGGGCGTCAACCAATGTGTACAATGCGTAAAATGGTTACATAAACATTAAAGTCAGGTAACAAAAGGAGAATTCGTTAAGGTCGATGTGGATGAATTTCAATTTTCCATAGTGAAAATGGTTCTACCAAGGAAAGGAATGACAAAAGGATAGGTCAAACTAATAGAAAAGGAGTTACAGAGGAAAAATGATGCCAAATTTGTGACCTACAAACCTGCGCTCTAATACCATGTCAAGCTAGGTATATGGTAACTCCAGAATATTTAATTTTTATATTAAGAAGAACATTAATATATACACATAAGAGAGAGACCCGAAGAACATTAATACATAAACATAGGAGAGAGACCTGAAGAACATTAATATATAAACATAGGAAAGAGACCCTTGAGATTCACATCCTAAGGTCCCTTCGTTTTCTTATTTTGTATTGACATATTTACACTATATTTTCCCAATCCTGGAGGATCAAGTGTCGGCAATATATTAAGAACTAAAATCAAAACATAGCAACACATCATAGTATAAGTTCAACCCCTAAAATGTGTGCGCATTTGTTCCATGAAATCCACGACCCAAGGTAGAAGGGCGATGTGCCATCTTAATCATGCATAGAATGTGGGAAGGGTGATATAATGACACATGTTATATCTTATGATATATTTCCAACACCTATATGAGATCAAATTGAGTCATATAGTATGAGTAAATTATCAAACCATATATGTCTAGTGTAAATAAACTAAGGTGTTTTGGTTAAACATCAAAAAGTCAAATGGAGAATCACCTTTCTTCGAACAAGAGGAGATTTATAGCTTGTAGCATGAAGAAAAATGAAAACTTGTTAGAAAGAGATGTTGAGGACCATGAAATGTGCATGGGAGTAGGAAAAGAAAAGAAATAAGCCATGTATTCCCCAACTGGAGAGGGATTATTGTCTATTGTATTACAAAATAATTTGTGTGTGTGTGTGTGTGTGTAAATTGTGGTATATGAAATTTGTGTGTAATACGTAAGAAAAAGATGATCTTGAAAATAGTAGTTTCATGAATCCATAAGACTGTAAGATCATTGACATCATCATAATCATTGTCATCATCAACACCACCATCATTGTTATCACTATTGTCATCATTAGCATTATCATCATAATCACCATTCATGTCATCATCATCATCATTATGATGATCAAAATTGTCGCCAATCGTGTCGTAAGAAATATCATCAACCCAAAAAATGTGATGAGTGTTAGAAAAGGGTTGTTTAAGACACATATGATATATGCATGAGAAATAACAATTCTATTTTTGAGAGATGATGATGATGATGATCACCACCATTATTATTGTCATTATAATTTTCATCATCCCCATCACGATCATTAATGTAATTTCTATCATCATTGTTGTCATCGTCGTCATGGACATCATGATCATCGACATCGTCATCATCATTCATGCCATTATTATTGTTGATGATGACCTAGATGACAATGATAATAATGATGATCAGGTGATGATGACTTGGATGATGATGCCAAAGATAATGATTATGATTATGACAATGACAACATTTAAAATTGGGAAGATTTTCTAAGGTCATTAGCTTGTCATCATCATCATCATTGTCATTATAACCACCATCGCCTTTATTATCATTGTCATTATCATCATAATCACCATTCATGTCATCATCATCATCTTCATTATCGTCGTCGTAATGATTATTGGCATTGTCATTATTTGTTCATAATTGTCAATGTCATAAGAAATACCACCAAGGCAAAATAATTGACGAGTGTTGGAAAATGGATTCAAAAGAAAACACAAAAATGGGTGCAACAATGGATGTAAAATTGGTTGCAAAAAAAAATGTGATATTCAATACAAACTTGGACACAAATTAGGATGCAAAAGTGGAAGCAAACATGGGTGCAATAGTAGGTGAAAAAGTTGGCATAAATTGTGGTGAAACAAAAGTGGATGCAACAACGAATGCAAAAAAAGACATAAACTTGGATGCAAAAAAGAGGCAAACTTGGATGCAAAATAAGATGCAAGAAAGGATATAAACATGGACACAAACATGGGTGCAACAATGGACACAAAATTAGATGCAAAAGTGGATGCAATAGAAGTAGGTGCAAAAGTAGATGTAAAATGAGATGCAAAAGCTGATGCAAAACTTGACGTAAAAGTGGATGCAAAAGGGGATGAAAAAACATACACAATATTCGATGCAAACTTGGACACAAAATAGGATGCAAATGTGGATGCAAAAGTAGAACCAAATGTGGGTGCAATGGTAGGTGCAAAACATGGCACAAATTGTGGCACAACAAAATTGGATGCAAAAGTGGATGAAATAGTAGACAAAAAAAATAATGCAAACTTGGATGCAAAACAAGACGCAAAAAGAAATAAAAAGTAGATGCAAACATGGGTGAAACTGTGGACACAAAAATGGATGCAACAGAATTAGATGCCAAAGTAGATACAAAACAAGACACAAAACTTGATGCATAAACTTGGCACAAAAGTGGATGCAAAAAATTATGCAATATTTGATGCAAAATAAGATGGAAATGTGGATGCAAAAGTGGAAGAAAACATGGGTACAACAGTAGATGCAAAACATGGTGCAAATTGTGGCACAACAAAAGTGGATGCAATGATAGATGCGAAAAAGAATCAAATTTTGATGCAAAAGAAGATGCAAAAAGGGATGCAAAAGTGGATGTAAACATGGTGAAAAAGTGGATGCAAATTTGGATACAAAAGTGGATGCAACAGAAGTTGATGCAAAACCTAATGCAAAATTGGATACTGATGGGGACGAGATTCTGGAGTGAACCAAAATCCCATTTCCCCAATAAAATCGTCTTGAGACCTGTGCGTTATCGGCCCACGAAGCCTTTCAGAATCGCTTCTCACCTTTTCGAGAGCGCCTCCAACGAATCTTTGAAAAAACCACTTCTGCTGTACCCTTGGAATGACCACTTCTATCATAATGGATTGAACACCATTTAAGCTCGCCAACCTCTGAAAATAGTAAGTTCATATCGTCATTGGAGACTCCATAATCCAAATTGGAGACGTGCAATTTTGTACTAGTCTCAAATCCAAGCTACACGCCAAAGGTTTCCATGCTATCCTCAAACATATCATTCTACCAAACAGAACCCTTGGCTTGACCGAAAGGCTTGGCAATTGTATATGGCGTAGATTGAACCAACAGCCCTCCTCCTCTGCACATGGGTCCTCCTCTGCCGCCGCCGCATCTATGAAGAACTGATGCACGCTGTTTAAGCGTGGAGACTGCTAGGGATTCAAGTCTGGCTGCTTCTCTTCTCCACATCATTGGCCGACTTGAAAAAAATGCCATGGCTTCAAAAAATCCAAAATCGCTGGCTAACAATTCAAACAAAAGATACATAGACATAAATTCACAAAGACACATTTCCTTATAAATTCACATAGACGCATTTTCATTATTTACAAAATTGGTTACAATTTAAGGCATCTCAACCTTAATCAAGATTTCTCCAGCAATTACATTTTTCCTTCTCTCACACGCACAATTTTTCTTTTCTTGTTTCTTGATTCACTAATGAATTCTTAATATCTTGTTATACATACATTCAGTTTTAACTGATTATTTAACTGAAATTTGTTCATTAACTGAATTTGGTTCATGGTTGGCCTGGTTGTCCACGTGTCTTCTTTCTTTAATTTTTTTCCACTAAAGTGTTCGGATGCTCCTGCATCAGATGCAAGAAAGGATGCAAAAATAGATGCAAAAGTAAATGCAAACTTAGATGCAAATGGGGATGCAAACGTGGAAAAAAAAGTAGATGCAATAGAAGATGCAAACGTGGATGCAGAACAAGATGCAAAAGTGGATGCAAAAATAGGCACAAACTTTGACACAAAACTTGGTGAAAATTAGGATGTAAAAAACGAAGTAAAAGAGGATGCGAAAAATGATGCAAAAGTTGATGTAAGTGTAGGCGCAAAAAAATGGATGCATTAGAGGATGCAAAAGTAGGTGAAACAAAATTAGGTGCCAAACTTGATGCAAAACCTGACATAAAACTTGGATCAAAAGATGGCACAAAACTTGGCATAAAACCTGGTGTAAACCCTGGTGCAACATTTGGTGCTAAACTTGTGCAAGACTTAGTGCAAAAATTGGTGCAATTTTTGCATCAAGTTTTTCACCATATTTAATAAATAGACGCAAATAGCACCAAAAATAAGCTCTGGAAGCAAAAAATAAAAAGAGAGCAAAAACAATGCTTATCACAATCATAGCAAGGTATAATCCCATCTCACAACCATTTTATTTAACCCATATTTTTTAATATCCTTGAATTTTTTAACATATGAATCATCTTCATCTTTATAATAACCTTTTCCTATCAATACATATATTTCATCCCGATCTGGATAACTTCTCATTCCCACTTTATATGTGGTATCTAAAAAGGCGATTTGGGATTACGGTCTTCACTTAGCTCTTTTTCTTTTGGGTCTTCTTCCCTTATCTACTTTCCCGTTTACTTAGGATTTGGAGCTCTAAATTTCTTATATTTTCCTCTTGTATGCGACATTGTATTAGGATTATTATGATCCATAATTAAACCATAATGAACTTTTAGCGTTGAAAACTAGAATTCTCAATATAGCAAGTATTTTAGAGGTAAAACGAAATAATTCGATAGTATGAAAAAATGGATAACTTGTTATGGTGGATAAATTTATAATTTATGTTCTTGAGCAGTGCATTCACGAGAAATCTCAAATCTCTCCCGCATTAGCCATTAAACTCGACACCAATAGTTAAATCAACATTTAAACCCTTGTTAGTGCATGCAATGTTTGCAATGATATCTCGCATCCAGATGTATCCAAGATACAATAGATGTAGTTATTCCTTTAATCTAGATCTAGACATGTTATATATGAAGGAATTTTATATGGTATATGGACATCCAGGTTTGTCCAATGTTAATCTATATGATTGATCTCAGATTTGGATGTGTTTACAACAAAAGTTGAGGTTCATTAAGACATAATTTCATTAAAGACTTAAACCATGATTAAGTTGAACAATATATTGAGGGAATTTAACATCCAACTATGAACTATAATGATCTCCTTGCAATGCCATCCAAATCTGGATATATTTATTCTCTGCATTTTAACATGTATTTGGATGTGCTTGAGATATAGGATATCCAAATGTCTGGGAATCTGGAACATAGAAAATACTTGCATTGTACACAGTCCCCGACTAGATATGTTTACTTTTGCAAAATTCATGACACAATATAACATTATTAATTAAAAATATGCACATTATCATTATGTTTTTTGGTTTATTGAAGAAATGATGTTTGGGGTGATTTGGGAATCCAATATTCAGATGGTTGATGTAGTGCATGGTTAATGTTTTTGTTAGATTTTTCTCAGATTCAATATCTTATTGTATTAGAAGTGTATCTAGGTATCTAATATCTATAAAATCTTATAGACAACACACTATACTTTAACCCATAACTACCATAACTAAATATGTTTTTGAAATTTTATCCCAATATAATTTTAAAATAAAAAATACACTTTTGGCTTAAAATTTAGTTTCTCGAGGAAGTGGTTAAATGGAAATTTAGTATCCTTCTATTTATGATGTAAATAATTCATAAATAAGTCCAGATTCCATATGTGTTTTTGTATGATTTGATGAAAATGATTTTCAATATATGGTCATCTAGGATATTCATGTGTCTCACACATTGTTTTTCATTAGATTTAGAGATAATATACATGGAACCTGAGAATACTTTAAAATAAGCATTTTTTTTCTTTGTTCACAAAAGATATCCGGGTAATCCATCCAAGCTCATCCAAAAGGAAATGACTTAGGGATGTTATGAATACTAGATACAATCCAAGAATAGTTGAAAAAAAATATTTGGCTAAAAGAAACTTGAGGGTTTAGAGAAGATTCCTTAAGATTTAATTCTTTTTGAATAGAGATTTAAAATATAGAAGTATATACTCACATGCTAATGAACTCAAGTGAATTTTTAATAATAAGTGTTAATGGAGTTAAATTCTATTATTTTGTAAATAAATACAATTAACATATAATAAAATGAAAAGAAATATAAGACTTAAAACAAAAGGAATAAATGAAATTCCATAGGGGACTCATTAGTTTACAAAAAATTCTTAACATAATGGGGTTGCTATTTAAGCTATGACAATTCAGTGATCTAATTAATTTTCTTACATTTTATCTTTTTACACCATATTCAAATTCATTATGAAAGTACCTCAAATCATCCCTCCAAGTTAACAAATAGTTGTTTTTCCAAGTTTGCGTTGTCACTATTGTGTCATTAGAGACCATCATTAGCTTGCAGCAACTCTTATGATAGGAAAAAATAGTATTCTTGTGTTGGTATATGAATTTGATTATAACCAAAGAAACCATCCATGAAGGAAAAATTTTTTTTCATTGTTAGCACATTCATTGATTATTTGATCAATGGACACAATAAGATAATTATCCTTTAGGAATGCTTTATTAATATCCCTCAAATCGATACAAATTTGAATCCTACCTCCTTTGTTAGCAACTATAATGGGATTGAAACCCATTCCATCAAAGGAACTGGTTAAATAAAACCAACAAAAAACAATTTCTCTACATCTACCTTGATGACAACTTCCTTCTTTAGATTAATTAGTTGTAGCTTCTATCAGACAAGCTTAGCACCACCATACATTTTGATTTCCTGATCAACAATTCAAGGATCAATGTTATACATCTCCTCATGGGACTAACTGAACACATCATGAAACTCTTTAAAAAGGCATTATAAAGTTTAATTTTGTAATGAAAACAATATGTGTTGATCAATATTTTTATTATGCCACTTAGCTTCATTGAGATATTGATGGGTATCATATTCAAAATAGTCATCAAATTTCCCTCCACATATACTTTGTTTGTTAGCTTGAGGCTTTGGTACCACTTGATATCACCAAGTGAAGCAAAGCTTGGCATGCCAACCTATAATTTCTCTAGTTCGAGAAGAAAAGTGATATATGATGCATATCTTCCCACAATCTTTTAGACTCAGTCACAGATTCAAGGATATCTTGATCAAAAGGAATTTTTACATCCAAGAAGTCATATGGATTCAGAGGGTTGGAAACTTAAACGGGTGAAGTGAATTGACCATACTTTATGTAATGACAGAGATTCTAATATCTTTTGTGGATGACATTTATATACGCTGAAAGGAAATCTCAATTTCAACTAATAACATACTCAAACCTAATGAATCAATCTATAAAGGATGATGCACTACCCAAGGGTCCTAATTGACATAAATTTTGTTGGAAGGGATTAAGTGCTAAAGAGTATGATTTTCAAGAAAAATAGACATTAAGGACAAACCTTGTGACTCTATAATATCAAATGAAATCATATAGATAAGATTCAATTTTAGAAAACACACTAATGGAGGGAGGATATATGTTTCAATCATACACGAACCTTTGGAAATTGTTAAGACCATGTCGACATGTTGTACATGCTCTTCCCAAGATTTGTTGTAGATTAGTATGTCATCAAAAAATAATAACACACATTTTCTAAGAAAGGGTTTGAAAATATAAATCATCAAGCTATGGAATGTTGAAGTTGCATTTATAACACTACAACAAAACAGGCAATTTGCGCCAAATTTAGCACCAGATTCTAGTGCATTTTTTTCTCAATTGGGATGAGCAACCTGGCGCTAAATCTGGCTCTATTGTACAATTTTTAAAGCGTCCTTTTTTGCACCAAATTTTGCATTTTTTTTACGCCAAATTTTCCATCATTTTCTGCATCATATTTTGCACCAAGATTTTCATTTGGTTTTACAACAGGTTTTGCTTCTAGTTTTGTGCCTTTTTTTGCATCTATTTTTGCATCATTTTTTGCTTCCTCTTTTGTGGAATTCTTTGCTTCTATTTTTGTGTCATAATTTGCATCGATTTTTACACCATCTTTGACATCTTATTTAGCGCCTTTTTTTACATCCAATTTGTGCCAATTTTTGCATCTGGTCTTATGCCATCTTTTGCTTCTAATTTTGTACTTATTTTTACATCTATTTTTGTGCCAATTTTTCTGCTTTTTTTTACACCATCTTTTCCATCCAATTTTGCACCATATGTTGAATCTGATTTAGTGCCAAATTTCGCATGCATTTTTGCACCATTTTTTGCATCCACTTTTGCATTTTATTTATCTCCTTTTTTTGCATCCTATTTTGCACCATATTTTGCATTTAATTTTGCATCATTTGTTGCATCCAATTTAGCATCATTTTTAACACCATTTCTTGCATCCAATTTTTCATCCTTTTGAGCATCTAAATTTGCATCCTATGTTGAACCATATATTGCATCCACCTTTGCATCCCATTTTGTGTCTATTGTTACGTTCACTTTTGAGCCATTTTTTCGTCTACTTTTGCATTTGTTTTTGCACCAAGTTTTGAATGATTTGTTGCATCATTTTACATCCAATGTTGCATCTCAATTTGCATCCAAAATTGAGCCATTTTTATGCCCATTTTTGCACCATTTTTTCTTCTTTTGTGTCCAATTTTGCACCATTTTTTATGTCCAAATTTGCATCCTTTTTGGTATCTAGTTTTTCATCCTTTTTGGCTTCCAAATTTGCATCCTTTTTTCTGCCACATTTTGTGTCCACATTTGCATCTCATTTTGCACCTAGATTTTAGTTGGAATTTTCATCTAGTTATGCATCATCTTTGACATCCTTGGTTTCACCATTTTTTAGTCCCATTTTGCATCTTGTTTTGTGTCTTTTCTTACATCCTTTTTGCATCCTAATTTTACACCATTCTTTGCATCCTCATTTTGGTGTCCATTTTTGCATCCTTGTTTGCACCCAATTCGGTATCCTTTCATATGCCCTATTTTGTTCACTTCTTTGTGTCTAGTGTTGCACCCTTTTTTAATTTTACTTTAAAAACCTTTTTGTGTCATTGTTTGCATATTGTTTTGATGGCTAGTTTAACATCCAATTCTACTCCCAATTTTTCATCCATGGTTAAACCCACTTTTGGCTTCTTGTTTAGAGTTTTACTTTTATTTCCATTTATGACCACCTCTATGGGTTCATTTTACTAAGTTCATTTACATAGTGAAATATATTAAATTTTCTAAATATCATTTTGCTGTAGGATTTAATGCATGGTTAGATGAAAACAAAACCCTCTCAGTTTATCTCAGAAACCTAGGACAAACCAATTAAGAGAAAGGTTGTTCTAAGGCTTAGGATTCTTAGTAGATCAAGATGTAGAGTATAGATTAAGAAAAAGAGAATGAATTCTTGTGAGTCCTCGCATGCAAGTATTCTTGGAGTTTTTCGTATAGCCAAGAAGCGCTCCTAGCTAGCTCCAAAGCTTGGTCCTACACATAAGAGAGAGAATAAAGCAACCTTCACAACATAATATCTTAATAATCAAAACTATAAAAAACATATAAATATTATTGAATAAATAAATATAAACCAAAAACACATGCATACATTAGTTAAATAGAAGAAGTAAAGAATGAATAGAAACATATGGAAGGAAGAACAACTGATCTATATGAATAAAGGAGTTGGAGGAAAGTTACAACAATCAGATATAGTTGCAACATCACCTCCCCCAACTCATAGCTCCAAAACTCTCCCTCTCAAGACAGATCTCAAGAGCGCGACAATACAAAATTCCCATGATTTTTTCAATGGCCAAGCCTCTAATATATAGGAAAGTGGAGGCTATGAAGATTTCCAAAATTCCTCATTAGTTCAATTTGGGAAAAATATTTTGGGTGAATAATGTTTCCTCATATAAAAAAGGAATTTTCCACTTTTTAGATGCTTTTGTGCTTAGGAAAAAGCTTCCCCATGCTTTATGGCTCTTTCCCACTTTTGTATGCTTTTATTTTTTAGGAAAACGCTAAAGATGAGGATAAAGAGATTACATTCCACCATATGTTTCCGAAAGTGACCAAGAATGTCAAATTCAAATTCTAGTTTGCTTATGTTTTAGTTTTTTTTTTAAATATATATTTAGTTTTAGTATTTTTTTTTTTCTAGAAAAATATATTTAGTTTTTGGTATATTTTTCTATAAGAAAAATTATATTTTGTTTTTATAAAAATGGATTTTAAACATTCCATTCATGCTAAATTTGTGATTTTATGATAGGAGTTTAAATTATATATAGTAAAGTAACTTAATGTCATGTGTCGTGTTGCTGAGATGGGTGTTATACATCTCTTTCTTGCTAAGTTATAGAATGTGCTTGGGTTTTCTTAATGCAATAAAACTAATTATGTTCTTCATGATATCTTGAAATGTTCATCTTGAACCAGGCTAATAAAACAATAAAGTTAAAATAGGTTTTCCTTTGTCCTTTATAGATCTTTGTCCCCATTAATCTTGGCCTTAATAGATTAATTGTCTTGTGGTGGCCTTGAGTGGTCACTTCCATTAGTTGCATGCTTTGTAGTTTTCAATTAGTGACATTTTTTAGGCTTGATAATATGTTATTTAATTTATCAAAATGTGTTATTGTCCATATTATTGTTAAATATTAATATTAAATATGCTGATTTTTAAGCATGTTTTAGCAAAACTTTCCCAAAATGTTTATAGATTGTATTTTATAATGCAATTATTCTTTGCTTGATGAAATTGTTTTGGATATTTTTTTTAATGATTCATTGATTGATGAAATTGTTATGGATATTTTTTTTAGTATATTAAATTGTATGTGATAAAGTCAAAAATCACCTCTTTTTTAGATTTTCATTGATCAATTTCCCTTAAGGCCATCAAGTTCACCATTTGGTCCCAGGTTAAGGAAATATAGGAGTCATGAAGTGGAATTGTCCAAGCACTTAAATCTTGAGACATGTTTCTTTTTAGTCACTTTATACTTTCTTTCTATGTAAATTTTTGATGAAAATAGTCTTGGAACATGAGGGGCGTCAATAGTAAGCGAAAACAAACTCCTAAAAGAAAAATGGTATGCAAAGCACCCATAAATAATGTTGATATAAGAATCAAAAATATTAAGTGAGGTTCAACCTCATATAATTAGAAAATGGGGGAGGAATTTCCAAGTAGTAGTGATTGATGCTTAGAGATACTTGGGTGGAATGGTTATTATTTGAAATGATTAAGACATCAAGGTTACCAATATGTTTACCTCTTTTCGCATTATGACAATACAATTTTAGTTAATTGACATTGAGGACTACTACCATGTATCCAATGTCTATGACTCCAATATCGCAAATGGAAAACCTCTATTTCTCAATTCTATTTCTAGCACAAGTAATTTATACTCCCCATCTCCATGGATTGTTGGGAGTGACTTCAATATTATAAGTGTCTCGAGGAAAAGAAAGAATGAATCGAAATGTTTAACAAGATATTTTGTAAGCTATACCATTAAAGCCACAAAGTAGTCTCCATTAAAGTTGTCAAGAAATGAGTCTCCAACCCACACATGTGGATCAATGAGATGTAATACATGTTTGTGTGGTTACGAACTCAATACACCTCTATAATAACTCCACAAACTTATGTATTTCACTCTGTCACATAAATTGACAGTAGTGTGACATAAGTAAACCAAGAGTAGACATGAAAGCCTTAGGAAATAAACATTCCTTAGATCCTCAATTAGGTGCTTAAATGATGAAGTGAAAATGCAAGGAGAAAAGAAGAATTCATGATTTAACCATCACATACATGTGATCAAGTGTGACTAGGAGTGTATATATTCATATATTTTCCAAAGAGGGAGTGAATACATGAGTTACCATTTATTGGCCCTTATTTTTCTTTCTTTTTCATTTTCCTATATATAGGACTTAGGGAATAAGGTTTTCATAAGTTTGGCACAACTCATAGATATAAGATTTACATGAATTTTCACTTCAACCTTAGAGTTTAGACTTAGATAAATCAATATAGTGTATGTTTAATGATTTTGGCTTTCACTTTTTTATTGTATTCCATCACAAATACAAAAGGGGAAATATTTTGCCACAAATCTATGAATGCTTAATCATAAAGTCGTCATGTGATGAAAACAAATTAATGATGTTATTCTCTACGAAAATGATGG
Organism: Pinus tabuliformis; assembly: GCA_031772625.1. Lineage (NCBI taxonomy): Eukaryota > Viridiplantae > Streptophyta > Pinopsida > Pinales > Pinaceae > Pinus > Pinus tabuliformis. The sequence goes on along the minus strand of CM062818.1, from coordinate 679,737,546 downwards.
GTATTCTTGAGAAAATCTTATGCTTGTGGATGTTTCCTCCCTGGTTGAGAGGGAGTGAGGGTAGACACCATGTTATCCATGTGTCATGTACTATGGCTAGGATTAACAATCGTAAGCCTAGTAAAGGCACTAGTAGGGATAATGGTGGATTGGATAAACATGTGGGACCAATATTCTTTGAGAATTTGGACATTGACTAGGACTAATCGCCATAAGTCAAGTACATTAATCCAAGATAAGAATAGTCATGAGGATTGACATTTTCTGGTGTCAAATATTATGATAGTGGATTAGGAAATGATCATGTGAGGACATACCTGGTAAACATCTTGGTGGGGTAAGTGCCTTGAAAGGCAGTGGTGTCCAAATTTATGCCTCCCAACATTGTGCTCTGATCTAATGGAGAGATAAACTTGTTAGTCAAGGCCTTACTATTTTGAAAATTTTGGCTATGATGACGTAAATCATCATTGATGCTTATCAATCTAGATCCCTTCTTATATGAATATTTCAACTTGAGAGTACTTTTTTGTCTCATTATGAGTACCTCGCTAGTTTAGAGGGAGGGTCATCATCTTCATTATTGCCATCATCACCACCATCAATGTGATCATTATTGTCATCATTTCATTATCATCATAATCACCATTCATGTCTTCTTCATGATCATCATCATCATCATGATTTTGTATATTGTCGTCAATTGTTCATAATTATAGGTATCATAAGAAATATCACCAACCTTATGACACATGATATATGAAAGAAAAATAACCACTTTATTTTTTAGAAATGATTGATGATCATCAACATCACTACCATTATCATCGTCATTATAATTGTCATCATCCCCATCATCATAACTAATATAAGTTTTATCATAATTTTTGTCATCTTCATCATGAACATCATAATCATCATTCATGCCATTATTGTTCTTGATTATGACCAAGATGAAAATAAAGATAATGATGATCAGATGATGATGACTTGGAAGATGACGCCAAAGATAATTATTATGATTTTTACCATGATAACATTTAAAAATTGGGAGGAATGGCCAAGGTCATTAGCATCATCATCATTGTCATTGTAACTCCCATCGTCTTTATCATCATTGTCATTATCATAACAATCGCAATTCATGTCATCGTCATCATCTTCATTATCATCATCGTTATAATTATTGACATTGTCATTAGTTGTTCATAATTTTCAATGTCATAAGAAATTTAATCAATGCAAAAGATATGATGTGTGTTGGAAAATGGATGCAAAAGTAAAAAAAAAAAATGGGGGTAAAAATAGACGTAAATTTGGATGAAGAGTGGACACAACATAAGTAGATGCAGAACAAGACAGAAAAATTGAACAAAAGTGGATGAAAAAGTAGATGCAATAGTTCATACAAACTTGAACACAAAATAGGACTCAAACATGGATGAAAAAGTGGAAGAAAACATGGGCACAATAGTAGGCATAAAACTTAGCATGAATTGTGGTGAAACAAATGTGGATACTCCAATGAATGTAAAAAAAAAGGGACACAAACTTGAATGCAAAAAGGAGGAAAACTTGGATGAAAAAAGGGATGTAAACATGGGCCAAATATGGGTGCAATAGTGAACACAAAATTAGTTGCAAAACTAGACAAATCAAAAGTGGATGTAAAAGTAAATTCGAAATGGGATGCAAAAAACATAAAAAATATTTGATGCAAACTTGGACACAAAAGAGGATGCAAATATGGATGCAATAGTGGAAGAAAATGTGGGTTGCAATGATAGGCATAAGATATGGCACAAATAATAGCACAAAAAAGGTGGATGTAATAATAGACACAAAAAAATATGCAAACTTAAATGCAAGACAAGATGCTATAAGGGATGTAAAAGTGGATGCAAACACGGGTGCAACATGAGAAACAAAATTGGATGCAAAATATGGATGAAATGGAAGTACATGCAAAAGAAGATACAAAATGAGATGCAAAACCCAACACAAAATTGGATGCAAAAATAGATGAAATATTTTATGCAAAAGAGGATGTGAAGATGGATGCAAAATTGGAAGCAAACGTGGGTACAACAGTATGTGCAAAACATGGAACAAATTTTGTCACAACAAAAGTAGATGTAATGATAGACGCAAAAAAAGAAGCAAATGAAGATGAAAAATAGGATGCAAAAAGGGATGTAAAAGTGGGTGTAAACATGGGTGCAACAATGGATGTAAAATAGCTTTTGCAACTTATTTGAAAGAGCAATTTTGTCCCAACAATTAGACGTGTAGCATAAAGAACATGGTTAATACATATGATTCAACCAAAAACTAGTTACTACCAAAATTCAACCAAAAAAAATATTACTGCATAAAAATAGAATTAAAAACAAAAAAAATAAAACCAAAAATTTCCCAAATTAAAAATAAATAAATGATAAACTTTTTTTTACCAAAATTTAGTTATTTTTTTAGTGCTAATACTAACATCACCATTACAACAAGATATTTTTTTAGTGCTAATACTGCCATTACAACAAGATATAAGAGGGATATAATGCAAAAAGTTTAATAATAATATGTATGTAGAAGATGGTCTTCAGACTGGTGAATTCATGATAATCAATGGGACTACAGTCAAAATAATTGGATGTTATTTACTTTTTTACATAGATTGTCAAAATAATTGCATAAATCGATTATTTTTAACCAAAATTTAACAAAAACTTTGCTAGTGCTAACATTAGAACCACCATTACAACAAGATATATTTCTAGTGTTGACAACACCATTATAGTAAGATACCTCAAGAGAGACAGAAAATTTAAAAAGTATGATAGTAATATGTATCCAGAAGATGGTAGTGAAACTAGTAATTGTTCATTCTCATTATCATAATCATTGTCATCATCATCACCATCATCCTTGTCATCGTTATTGCCATCATTACATTATCATCATAATCACCATTCATGCCATCATCATCAGCTCCATCATCATCATCATTATGGACATTGTTTGCAATTGTTTATAATTATAGACGTTGTAAGAAATATCATCAACCCAAAAAATGTGATCAGTGCTAGAAAAGGGTTGTTTAGGACACATTGAAATACGTAAGAGAAATAACAACTCTATTTTTGAGAGATGATCGATGATCATCATCATCACCACCATTATCATCGTCATTGTCATTTTTATCATCCCCATCATCATCATTAATGTAATTTCTATCAACATTGTTGTAATCATCATCATCATTCATGCCATTATTGTTTTTGATGATGACCTAGATGAAAATGATGATGATGACACCAAAGATAATGCTTATGATTATGACAATGACAACATCTAAAATTGGGAAGATTCGCCAAGGTCATTAGCATCGTCATCATCATAATCATTGCCATCATCATCATTAATGTCATTGTAACCACTATCGTCTTTATCATCATAATCACAATTCATGTCATCGCCATCATCTTCATTTTCATCATTGTCAATATTATTGACATTGTCATCAATTGTTCATAATTGTCAATGCCATAAGGAATATCATCAATGCAGAAAATATGATGAGTGTTGGAAAAGGGATGCAAAAGCGAACATAGAAATGGGGGCAACAATAGAAGTAAAATTGGATGAAAAGTGGATACAACATAAGTAGATGCACAACAACATGAAAAACCTAACATAAAAGTGGATGCAAAAGTAGATGCAGTTGTCAATGCAAACTTGGATGCAAACATGAAGGCAAAAGTGGAAGCAAACATGGGTCCAATGGTAGGTGTAAAACTTGGCACAAACTGTGGTGAAATAAATGTGGATGCAACAACGGACACAAAAGTATATGCAAAAATGGATGAAACAAAAGTGGATACAATAGGGGATGCAAAAACATACACAATATCTGATGCAAACTTGAACACAAAAGAGGATGCAAATGTGGATGCAAACGTGGAAGCAAATGTGGTTGCAATGGTAGGCGCAAGATATGGTGCAACAAAAGTGGATGTAACAATAGACAAAAAATATGCAAAATAAGATGCAAAAATGGATGTAAAAGTGGAAGAAAACATTGATGCAACAGGAAAAACAAAATTGGATGAAAAAATGGATACAATGGAAGTAGATGCAAAAGTAGATACAAAATGAGATGCAAAACCCAATGCATAAACCTGACACAAAAGTGGATGTAAAAATAGATGCAATATTTGATGCAAAAGAGGATGTGAACATGGATGCAAAATTGGAAGCAAACGTGGATACAATAGTGAGTGAAAAACATGGTGCAAATTATGGCATAACAAAAGTGGATGTAATGATAGATGAAAAAAAAGAATCAAAGTATGATGCAAATGAAGATGTAAAAAGGGATGCAAAAAGTGAAATTTAAAATGGGTGCAACAATGGATGCAAAATTGTATGCAAAAGTGGATGCAATAGAAGTTGATGCAAAAGTAGATGCAAAACGAGACACAAAACCCGATGCAAATCCTGGTCCAAAATTGGATACAAAAAGGGATGCAAAAATAGATGTAATAGTTGATGAAAACCTAGATGCAAATGAGGATGCAAAATTATAATCAAAAGTGGGTGCAAAAGGAGGTGCCAAACTAGGCGCCAATTGTGGCACAAAAATATTAGATGCAATAGTGGGTACAATAATAGATGCAAAAGAGGATGTAAATATGGATGCCAAACAAGATGGAAAAGTGGATGCAACAAAAGTAGATGCAAAATTATATGCAAAACTAGACACAAAACTCGATGTAAAACTTGGCGCAAAAGTGATGCACAAATGGATGAAAAAATGGATGCAAAAAATGATTTAAAAAAGGATGCAAAAAAGGAAGCAAAAGTCGATGCAAAAGTTGATGCAAGTGTAGGTGCAAAAAGTGGATGCAAATGAGGATGCAAAAGTATGTCAAACAAAAATAGATGCCAAAATTGATGCAAAACCTGGAACAAAACCTGGTGCAAAGGATGACACAAAACTTGGCATAAAATTTGGTGCAAAACGTGGTGCAAAACCTATCGCAATACCTGGTGCTAAACTTCGTGTAAGATTTGGTGCAAAACTTGATGCAAATTTTGTGTCAAGTTTTGCACCATATTTGATAAATGGATGCAAATAGCACCAAAAATGGGCTCTAGATGCAAAAAAGGAAGTAAAAAGGGACGCTAATCGCTGGTTTTGTTGTAGTGTAAGTCCAAATTGCATAACCAAAAACTCATAATGACCTCCATGTGTTCTAAAGGTTGTTTTCGAGAATGTATTCTTACCTCATTATGATTTGGTGATATCTAGAATGAAAATCCAACTTAGCAAAGAAAATTACTCCATGCAATTCATCTGATATATACCAATGACAAGAATATGTAACTTATTTTTGATTGTCATTTTGTTGATTTCTCTGTAATATGGATAGCTACGCCATGAACCATCTTTTTTGATAACCATCACCACTGGTGAAGAGAAAGCACTCTGGCTAGGTATGATGCCCACATCTAACATTTCTTGAACCACATGCTCAATATCACTTCCATGCACACCAATAATTCTAAGGCCTAATGTTAGGTGTTGAAATGAATAGCATGATCATGACCTCAGATAGGTGGAAGACCCTTGGGCATCTCTCCAAATACCTTAGAATGATTGTTGATAACTTTTTGGAGACCCACTAGAGCATAGGATATACATGATTGAAAATTTAGTGAATATAATTGTACAATTACACCTTGGTGTCCCTTTTTTAGCAATTTTGTCATGCTATTAGATCTAATCACTTTGTTGGGTTTCTCTTGGATACCTATAAGCTCAATTTCCTTTCCGTCTGAGAAAAATCTTACGAAAACATATTAAAAATTAATGGATACTATTCCCAATGATTATAACCATTGGACCCATATTAAAATTTTAACACCACCCATTTGGATCACAATCATGGGATTAACCAAAAAATAGTCCCCATATTCAGCCTAATATTATGGCACTTCCCTAGACAATTTATGTTACATCTATATTTAATCATTACTTGGAATTATGGCACTGGATATACAAAGAAATTAAGAAAATTTCCCCATTTGTAATTGATGATGTTATGGGTACTACCTGAATCAATCAATACTATTACCTTTTGCATTTTGATATATCCTTCTATCTTGAGGATTTGTGGAGTACTGATGTCGACCAATGCATGACAAGAGATTGTTTGAGTAGTCTCTCCTAGATCTAGATCTTGTGATGTTTTCACTTCTTGATCTTCTTGATCTTTTCATTCTATGTAGAATAATTTCTTTTCAATGAATTTATTTCCCTTACTTTACTTTTTGTCACAACTGAAACATATTCCCTTTGCTCTTCTTTCATCTATTTGGTAAGGGGTTGAATTTATTGGTTTAGGAGAGGGGGCATGATTTCCTCTATATTTATCAATGACAAATTTTCTAGTGGCCATACTCTTACTTTCAAATTTCCTTGCTAGATTGAAAGCATGCTTTACATATCTAGGTTCAAAGAGACAAACCTCATGTTAGATTTTTTGCTTTAACGTTCCCATAAATATTTCTTACAAATTTTCCCCTGAAATATTCCATACACTCAGACTCAACTTTTGGAATTGTTGAATGTACTCTGTATCAGACATTTTTGTTAAAGATTCACCAATTGAATAAAAAATATTGCTCTTAATATCTCCATAATGTGTTATCATTTTCTCTATAAAAATGGACGAAGATATAACTTAATCCTTTTTCCTTTTGGAAAACCATTGATACAATACATGTTGGTCTTGCTCTAAAAACATGGATGTAATATTTACCTTTTCTAAAGTTGTGACTTGGTGAAGATTAAAATATTATTCCTTATGGAATACCCATGTTATAGAATCATTACCATCAAAATTCCTCATATCAATATTTGGAATATAGTAGTTCCTTGGTGTTGACTTGAAGCTCTGATGATGTGGATATTGGATTGAAAATTCAAGATTATGGTTCCGTGATTCAATATTTGTGCTCTCCAATTGTGATAAATATTCCTGTAGGTGATTGATTTTTAGCACAATAGTTCTCCCCGTTTTCATTATTTCCATGGATCTCAATATCCCTTTTAGGAAGCCTCTCTAAGAGAATATTTTCTATGACATTCATGGATTTTTGTATTGCTTCCTTATATTCACTCATCTTCTTTTCTATTTCTTCTTTATTTTCATTCATATTCTTTTCCATTTCTCTTTTAAGTTTTTCTTGAGAACCTGATAAATCCACCTTTTTCAACATCCTACTATCTATTTGATTAACTTTATTCTCTAATTGAGATAACCTACATTATAATTCTTCACTTTCTACATGAGTCAAGAATGATCCTTCAATATATTTCCTTAGTGTAGTAGTTTTCATTGGAGGGATGTTGGAAAAGAATAATAATACCCCTTTTTATCACAACTTTTAGTCACAAAAAAAGGTATATTCTAATAAAAATCTAGGTGTGTCTTGTAAGTTACATACCTTTACAACCTTAATTTGGAGAATATTTGAATAATTGAAGTTTTTCTTGAAATAACTCCGTGATTTGAGTCCTTTAATATCTAAAATTTTGGTATGCTATACTATGATATGTCTTCTCTAGAATTTTGTAGATGTTATCATAATTTAATGTGCCAAGTGAAATTTATGGTAACTTTCCTAAAACTTGCTAATTTCAGCCACTTCCCATGAACAAACTCATATAACACATGCCACAAGTCCAATTCTTCAAAATTAATTCCAAAATTTTTACCCAAAGTACTTCTATATGTCTCATGAAATCCCTAAATATTTCACAATTTGAAAATTTCCAAAAAAAGAAGATATAGCAAAAATACAAAGGTGACCCATTTAAAATTTATTTTAGGATTGTTTACAAACCCTACTTCCACCAGGTATAAGTCTGAAAGTATAGCGAACCAAATTCTGAAAGTTTAATTAAATTATCCTCAAGGTTTGTACTTAATATCATCCAAGTTTAACTATTTGAAACCTTATAGAAAAATAGTTATTGCGAAAATTCCAAATTGACACGTTTGAAACTGATTTCAGGAGCATTCAAGAACCCAAACTTACTTAGAGCATATATACGAAATTATAGTGAACCAAGATATGAAATTTGAGCCATATTTTCAATGATATTTTCATTCAACGTGTCTGAAGTTTCATAGTCTTAAACCTCCTAGAAAAAAAGTTATAGCAAAAATTCCAAACTGACCCGTTTTTGACTGATTTTAGGAGCATTTAGGAACTCTAACACCCTTGGAGCATATCTCAAAAAATATAGTGAACCAAGATCTGAAATTTGAACAAGATATTAATCAAGTTTTCTCCCAATATTTTGCAATTTGCACCATGTAAAATCCCCATAGAAAAAAAATTATAGCTAAAATGCGATGATGACGTGTTTGAAGAAATAAGACACTAGTATTATGAGCTCTGATACCAAATGTTATGAAATTTGTATATTAAAAATGATAAGAAACTAATAATTGCATTCCTCTCTAAGAGGAAAACCTCCTTTTATAATGAATATAATATACAAGACAATATTTGATGATCCTAAGATTAGGTCTCATTAGTATATATATAGGAGACAAGGGGTACAATCTTAACAAAATGTGGCCATGAGAAGTTTTTACTTGCATAAAAATATAACAATAGAAATATAATCACTCAATATCTAGGTCTTAATAAAGGGTTTTAGGTTGAACATGGGACTTATATAGGGCTTAACATATGCTTCATAATACTCTATTCCAATAAGATCAAAATTCACTATTTGGTTGCATGCATGGATATTTGATATCACTTAATCCATAACGTTATTGCATAACTCATGGATAGAATTCATCTAGTTAGATTTTGGCTACTTCATTAGACCATTGTAGATTATTAGACCTTGAAGACTATAGAGCGTGATTAGCTTGGTACCAAACAAATTCTTGATCAAGTCTTTGGAGTTCCTTTGTATTTATTAGATAAAAGAAGGTCTTGATCTAGCCATAGAGGGTTATGGTTGGAATCATTGCTTAAAAGAATACAGTCATTAGTTACAATTCGAGCATTAGAGTCTCCTAGAAAGAGGATACTACCTTCATTTCTCATACTGTAAATATCTTGTTCTAAGCTATTATAGGGACAATTTTTGATTTTGATTGTTTTTTTTACATAAGGTAGAATTAATATGTGCAAAATAATAGATTGTTACATAACCCTTTTTAGCATTTATATTTGAAATGTCCACACATATGTATTGATTGAGAGGGTCTTTCTTATGAAGTCGAATGCGGGGAGAAATATTCATTTTTATGCAACAAGCAATATGGGAGGATTTTTTGTTCCATGTTGACAAAAATACAAATATTTTTATGTTAGGGACCTTAGATTCTTTGTGCTCCCAAGTTTCAATGAGAATAATGGGGATGCAACTTAAGATAGACCTTTTTGTTTATGCAACAAGCAGTATGGGAGGATTTTTTGTTCCATGTTGACAAATATACAAATATTTTTATGTTAGGGACCTTAGATTCTTCATGCTCCCAAGTTTCAATGAGAATAATGGGGATGCAACTTAAGATAGACCTTTTTGTCCATGAAAAGTGACACTACTTGCAAGAGAAATATATAATGTCCCAAATTCTCATTTATTATTATTTTTTTTTTGTCTCTATCCTTAATAATAACTTCCATATTCCTAAATATTGAGAATTTTCCTTCTTTTTGAGTTTTTACTATACTTTTATGGTTTGAACTTAATTTATAAATATATTCTTAAATTATTAAGCATGTCATATTTATGGTAATTAGAGCTTACTTTGAAACCAGCGTCTAACAATTCAAATACTTCGAAAAACTCCTGAAAATAAGAATACTGCCAAAAATAACAAGGCAGGAAAAGTGTATGCTAAAAAGATAGCGTGAGGTCCTACTTGTCTTCCAAAAAACCGTTATTACACCTCCATGGTACTTTATTCGTACGAGCACGAGTTGTCTCACATGTTCATATTGTTTAATAAATTTCCGTGGAATATTGCTGCTGGCTGTGACAATGAACATGGGCCACCCATAGTGATATTGATTCATTAATGTGTCCGGTTGTATATGCACATGCTTAAATTTAATAATAAATGTATACAACCTTATAAATATTAATTATCATGAACATATCTATAAGCAAATTCTCATAAATAGCCATGATATATGTTACTATAAAATTTTAAAAACACTTAAATATATTAAATTAAATATATTTATATTTTTTTTTATTTTAACCTAGTTGAATTTTCTGCAGAATTCATTAAAAAAATAATGAAATAAAAACTAGAATTCATTAAAAAAAAATATAATAATGAAATAAAAGCTAGACTACATGCTAATCAATCTTACATGTGAAAAAGATATGACACATCTTGTCTACACTATATGACACATCTGGTCGATATTATACAGTGAGGTTGATATGAGATATATTGTCCATACCATACTGTTTACTTTTCTGTGAAAAGGATATGATACAGCTTATCGATTCTTATCTTTGAAAAGGATATGATACATCTTGTACATTCTATATAGTGAGCATGATCTGAGAAACTGTGTCAGAGTTTAAGTCGATGGTAAATTTGGGTAAGTAAATTAACAGTTCACTTTGTTTTATATTTATGGGATGTTTAGAATTTGTAATTTGAATAAAGATATTTGGTATAAATATATAGAGAGTTAATTTTGTTTAAAATTTTGTATGATTTTTTTAAAAGCAAGAAGTTTAGATTATGTAATTTGTAGAAATATAGTGTTGTTTTTAGGTAATTAGTTTATATAGTTAAAAATCTATTTTAAATAACAAGAAATCACAATTTTGCCAAATTTTTTATCATAAATTATGAAAAAATTATAAATTAAATAATTAAATGCTTTATATATATATATAATTTTTTTTTTTTCTCACATCATTTTATAATAACTAACAAATGTAAGAAGTTTAGACTATGTAATCCCTAGAAACAGAGTTTTATTTTTTAAGCCATTAGTTTATACGAGTTGTCTTTAGTGCGACTTTTTGGAAGCTTTTTTGGTGGATTTTTCCGGTCTAATTTCTCTGAAATCCTGCCAAAATTCATTGAAATCACAAGTTTGATGTGTAAGCCCTGCACAATAGAAGTGTCTTAGGGGATTTTCAGGGTGCTAAATCCATATATACAGTCAAAACACTAGTTTAAATAACACAAATTAAGATTTCACCTCAAATTTCTCCGCTTGATTCCGGCACCGGAAACTCCAAAAAGTCCCACTAAAGACAACTCCTTAATTTATATAATTAAAAACCCATTTTAAATAACAAGAAATCACAATTCAATTAGTTTTAGAAGTCGGAAACAGGATGAAAATAGTTCATTCTTATATTATATTGCTGACATGTTTTAGAATATTGATGACGTTGTGATTAAACTATCGTTCGGATTTGCCGCCGTGTCAGTTAGACGCCTTCCAAATCACGTTGGCAAGTCATTGTCCAGCAAAACGCCATTAGAGGCATTGTCTAAGCATTGGTATACCGTAATTGTCTCTTGCTTATCCCGACGACCTCTTCTCACCGCTCGTCGTCAGCAATCCACCAGCTCTTAACTTCTTTGCGTGGACATTGAATTTCTCAAATTTTTTTCTTATTCTCAAATGTCACCTTCTGTGTAGCGATTCAATGTACAGGGCACAGTGTACGCAAGGGCCATGCATTTTTTAAATTTTCTTTTTCCTTATTCTAAAGGTTAGAATACAGGAACTTGACTGAACACATGTATTTTTTTTTAGAGAGAAAAAAGCATCATAGTTTATATTAAGAGAATATAAAGTTTAGTATACATACAAAAACTTGTAGCCAATGGTTCCAATCTGACAAATATCCAGAAAAAACAAAACCTAAAGAGCTGTTCAGTCCATTTTACCCAATGGCCAGAAACTGGAAAAGAGATCCAGTCGAAACATAGTACTTACAATAACAGATTTTAAAAATTGAAGTCACTGAAACTTATATGAAGAAGCACAGAGATACCATCAATAGATAATAGAATGCCATAAAAACAGCGGTGACCCAGGCTCAAAAGAAAGCACATGAATGGAGACCAGCAGCCCAAAACATCAAGTCAGTTCGAGAGTTCCGAAACCAGGAGCATAATAGAATCCAAGGGATCCCTGGATTCTTGAAAGATTCGGGCGTTCCTCCATTTCCATAAGAACCAAACGACCATGACAAACAAGGTACGCCAGGATGAACATTGTTCGCTCCACCATTTGAACCCTTCCTGTACAGTAGAAAAGACCTGGTAAGGAAAACCAAAAGACAAGGACAATGCATACCAGATGTGAAGAGTTGTGACGCATCGGAAAAACATGTGAGCATTTGTCTCAGATTCGGAGTGACACATAGAACATCTGCCTGGACCAAGCCAGCCTTTCCTTTGGAGGACCTCCCAAGTGAAATTCCTGTTTGAGAAGACCAGAACACATGTATCTTCAATTTTTCTTTTCAAGCATGGGGTTTGGTGGTGAAAATAGAGTATTCTACTCTCGTATATTAATTATTGTTCATGTTTGTTTTTTATTTAGTGTAGTGGTTAATAATATATTTTATTATACAGAAGAGATAACATCAAACTTTATTATGGCATGTTAAAAATAAATTTGTAGGAATTAAGTTTAAATTTTAATTTATCCCTACAAAAGATATCAATATAATAGGAATATTAGTTTTATAATGTCCACTTGCATTATGATGACTTTAAACGGAGATCTCAATCATATTATATGTGATGTAATTTAAACGGGAATCTCGCTTCTTATGCTGATACTCTAGGGTTTGCAAAATTATCTTTGCATTTATTATTATAAATTAATATTATTTACAAATTTAAATTAATTTGTCGGCAATGTTAATATTTCTTTTTTTTCTATGATGTTGTTTTTATATAGGAGACGAGATTGTTATTTAATTATAAAATAAAGGTATTTTTTAATTTTATTATTATTATTATTATTTTTTTAAATTATATTTTTAATAAAGTTTTTAAATTTTAAATTTAATTATTAATAATTTTTATTGAATAAAAAGAAATTAATTTTCATATTTTTTTTTAATAATAATTATAAATTAAATATTGAGAATTATTTTGAAAATAGTTTTTTTTGTTTTTTAAATTAAATAAATTATTAATTAAAAAAATGTCATATGAATATAAGGTATGATTATTTGGGTATGTGGTATTAGTAATCTAAAGTATTAGTCCAAAATATTGTATGAAGCTTAAAAATCTTCATAAAATTCTTGTTACATGTTTTTTTAAATGTATATATGTTCAATTCACAATAATAATAATAATTTAAATAAATTTATAATTTAGTTAAATTTTGGCAATGTGAGATGTATTATGAGGTCAATTCTATAATGTCTAAACACATCTACCAACTATTTAATTTACATGGATGTGTTAGTTATTAGGCGTTGTTGTCACTCAACATTACACAGTGTAATTATTTTAAAAAAATTATTAAAACCTATACAGAATCCATAGATTATTAAATAACTAAAATTTAGATTACATATTTCTACAGTCTAATTGTTCTATGTTTTGGAGGTTTTCCCAACATATTTTTGGTTAAATTTGTCTAAAATTTGAGAGGGGAATGCATTGAAATCACAAGTTTGATTAGTGAACTCTGTACAATCCAAATGTTCTATTTTTTTTCTTAGTAGACTATATCCATTTATGTATTAAAAAAAAATACAATCTAATTGAAAATTATTTCACAAAATTTCTAAAATTTTTAAAACATCTCCAAAAACATAAAATAGTTAGGAAAGCCTTTAAATATTATTCTAAGAAACAATGCATAGTAAAGAATTCAACACAAGTAAATTATCAAATTAAACATTTACATGAAACCTTATTAAATTATAAAAATTAGGATTTAATATTATTTGAAAATGGAAGCAATATTTACGCAATACTGGAGTTCAATGTAGAAATTTCAAAACTGGAACACTGAGTTTAGAATAGGAATTTCCAAGGTAATAATTTCAAAAAGTTTTTTTGTTTTGTTTTGTTTTTGTAAATAGACCACTTCTATTAATTCATGGAAAATTTACATTGTGGTGACTCACAACTTCAAATCAAAATATACCTCACTCCTATCTGTTTTGATGTCCATAGTACCCAGAGCTAGGTTATCAGGCTCACCATCGCCAGGGTGGTGAAATGATTCATGTACATGGGACTCCATATGTGCCATTCTCCCTTCAAAGTTGTCCAACCACTCTTGGAGCCACTTATGACCTCTATGAAGGGAGACAAGCCGATTTAGAATATGCCACTAATTATGTTGCATATCGTTCATGAAACTAATGACCTCATTATGGTCATTGTGTCTATCTCTAGCCATTTTTACAACTTCTACTATCACTTGATGAATTTGGGCCTCCAAGGAATCAAAGGGTGGAGGGAGGTCCACATGCCCAGGGGAGGCATATTGTCACTACTCCAACTCCTCCCCATCATCTTGCGGTGCAACATGATGCACAACTCCCTGTCCCCTTGGGCCCCCCCCCTCTCTGGGGTCATCCTGTTTGACGAAGCATGGCCTTCCTGTTGAGGATATCCTTGGGCCCCCACCTCCTCTTCCAACCAAAATCTGGACTAACTGCACAAATGCGCCCTCTGGTCCAGAAATATACAACCCCTGCAACACCCATCCCCCACTTTAGTTTTCGACCATAGGCTCTCCGACAAAGCCAAACATTGTTGTCTGTCACCTCACGGGCACAAGTATCTCCTCCCTCCAAGCTGTCAAAACAATGCCCCTCCACGAACAAAAAAACACCACCTAATAACACATTCTCCCCTTGATAACGTTGAATGATACAATTGACCACCTTGACCTTGTCACATGGCTCCTTTATCTGCCCACCCTCCTCTCCAAGGCCCCAAAATGATATAAACCACAATATAAAAACAAAACACCAGAAAATCAAAACCAACAAAATCAAGTGAAAGAAACTACTACTTGAACAACGCTGCCAAGGCGACCGAGTTACATAGACCCTCTTATCCACACCAAAACATACAATAGGGCCCAATCCAAACATAACATACAGAACATATTGAAAACTGAAACCAACAAAGAGTAAACAAAACAGATATACCTGCGAGAAGGCGAGGGTTGATAGCCTAGTACCCAAGTAGAATAAGAACCCAACTTCGTGCTTCGCAAACCACTTAACCAATATGAAATTGGTTCTATGCCCCATAAGCCGTCGCAAACCAGGGTCCCATATAACGATCTACATTATTTTAGGAGCCAATACCACACCAATATTCCCCCATCCATTGCTTGCTTTACACAATGATCGACCACAAAACAAGAGTGGCTTGAGTGGAAATCCTCCATGCTCACTTGAACAAAATACACCCCCTTCACTCCTATCCCCCATCTCACAGCACTTTCAAATGCGCTCTACTGCCAAGACCAACTTGGTTATACACAAGACCTTCTCCAGAACGTTCACCCATGACGTGCCTAATGAGGCTTGCCTAACATGTTTCGTAGTCATTAATGATGTGTGGAATTAACATTAACGCCCATGTCTTGGGCATCCATGTCGACTTCCACTTGTTCATATGGCACCCCCACTGTCACGCCCCTACCCTTATGGTAGTCTTTCAACCACACATAGGCAGGTGCAACACCGCCATACTTTTTATTTTCATCAATACTCAAGTACTCGGGCTATGCCTACTTCAGCACTCAACCAATTTTATCACAAGTGTTTATTATGCAGTTGGAAACATTCAATTATTTTCCATCAGTTTATCTTCAGCGGAAATAAAACATAACAATCATAAACACATATACCATATGTGGGAGGGGAAACTCCCATATAACTTGAGTCTTCCGAATATAAATAAGTCCTGTAATTCAATTGTACAAGTAATTTTACAAGCCATGCAACCTTCAAAATATCGGCCTGCACACTTCTTCCCCGAATCGTGCACCCACCGTGCACACTTTCCAGCTTATCGTGCATCCCGACACACATTACCTGAACTGCCACTATTGTTGTGCAACGTTCTGCACACTTCTGCCTCAATATCGTGTCACACTGCCCAGCCGACCATGTCGACCTGCCCACACTGGCATGTCACAACACCCATGCTTTGTGGTCAGGTCACAACGCCCCTTGGGTCGCCTATGCCCACCTACTACGCTACTGCTTCACCACCATGTGCCAAACAAAAAACATCAGTTGGCCATCTATTGTGCCCTTCACACTCACTTCGTGTCTTCTAGTCCAACCACACCACTTCTGCAGTGACCTTGGGTCTGGGTGACCCGCGGGTCTGTTATAATGACTCGCGCTCAAGTTTCTGTCCACCCGACCTGCAATACGTGTGCCCAACGAAACCTCAAACTTTGGCGCCAATAATACTTCCGGTCCCGCGTCCTGCACCCTGCGTGTATGCCTCAGACCCTTTCTCGCTCGTCCTCGCTCTGAAATATTGTGTTTCTTTGCTTGGTCGAATGCTTGATGATGCCTTCTCCACAACTTGGCCATATTTACTTATACGCTAACGTGCGGTCCCTACATATGAACCGACGCGTCCCTTCATTTTCCTCCATGGGTCACCTCTACTATATGATTGTAGTCGACCTGCTATTGTAATTTGTCCATCGTTGCCCGTCATATGTTGTCATCGTGTCGCTTAGGTGGGTCCAACGTTGACTCGTCCATGCTTCCTGTCGACTCACCCGCGCCCATGCCATTTCATCCATCGCATTTTGCCATCGCACTACCACACGACTTACCCATCGTCCACTATCACAACTTGACTTGCCCAACTCGTCGCAAACTTTGGCCCTTCGCTTGCCTCGCCCAACTCGGGTCGCCCTGCGCGCCTCTACCCGGTGACTCACCCATCATGCCCGCTACGACGTGCGTGCCCACCTGTCGCCTTTAATTGACGACTTGTCGCACATAACCGAACATCCACCTCTGAGTCACCTTTAACTAAACGCTCCAACCCGAGTTGCCTTGAACCAAACACGGGCTCTTGTTGCACACCTCTAACTGTGGTCATCGATTTTTCGATTCTCTTGGACGATCGCCAACTCGAAGCCCTGATATCCTCGACCACTCTAAAAATGTTGTCGTTCTTAACAACACCATCTCAACAACCTCCATCTCTAAGACATATATCCATATATCGACACCTAGATAGCTCTGTCCCTAACCTACTCCATGCTCAAATCTTGTCCAACTCTGCAAGAACATCATGTGATGGATCCCCCTGTGATGGTGATTAGTTGGGTAGCTAATCCAACCATAACATCTCCTTCACAAAAATGCATTCATCTCACATCATCATGACTATCATCACATCTTACTGTCAATCACATCCATGCCTCAAAGTGTCTGCTCATCATGTCAAAGAGAGGACTCACTGCCATGAGAAGAAGACAATGAGCCTTATCCCCACGCTAGTCTAGAAAGAGGGAGGGGATGGGAAGGCCGAATGATCTCCATCCTCCTTCTCTAACAACTCAATCCATCTGTTAGGATCTTCCTCTTCCAATATTTTCATGTATACTTCCCGACTCTCCTCCCGAGCCTCTAGTTTCGCATCTCTTCTATCCTCCATTGCCTCTAGCCAGCCTATCAAATCCAGAATACTATTAGACAATGTCATAATTTGTCCCTATTCCATGAGTTTTTCCTCCTCACGGTTCAACCTCTCATATACCTCCTCATCTTGCTTGATGTCTTCCACATTCATTGCTTTCAATTTACACCCAGCTGTCACAGTTGCCACGGTAGGTACCCCAATGGTTCATCCTCCTGTCCATCGTAAGTATATAGCTTCTTCATATGTGGCACCATCATAACCTCATATTTATTCATAAATTCCATCTCTAAAACATCCTCGTAGTCATCCATTTGCACTATCGTGAAGTTGATATTCCCAAACCACTCACCAATGCGCACATCCACATTCTCTACTATGCTAATGACCTTGTCCAGTGGAGAGTTCATTGCAACGAGCTTGGGTTGGTGTAAACTTCAACCCAAATTTCCTCGTAGCTTCCTCCCTAATAAAGTTATGGTTCACACCACTGTCCACCATAGTGAGTAAAGTGCCTTACCCAACCTTCATGTCCACATACTCCAATTTGTTCCTCTCAGGATCACTCCCTGGGATAACATCTGTTGTTGCTGCAACACCCAATATCTGCATCATCCCAACCATTGGTTCCTCCTTATTATTTCCATCAGATTGTGCTAAAGCTTCCATAGTTGGTCTTCAAGGAAAATTTTTCACCGTATACTCTTCTCCGCACAACCAACACTTCAGAGGTTTCTTCATCTTCAGTTTTCCACCTACTTTTGGATGATACTTCTTTATGGTTATCTCCTTCGGTTTATCATACTTCTTCTTATTTTCTTTAGTCCCTTCATCATAATGGTCCCCCAGCTTATCAACCGAAACAAATGCCTCCTCAAGTGTCTTGATCTTTTGCCTCTTCACCTCATTGTGTGCCCAAGGTTTCAATCCATTGATGAAATTGAACACCTTGTCTTTCTCTGCCATATCAGGTAGTTCCAAGACCACACTCGCAAATTCCCGTTGATATGCTTACATACTCCCTGTTTGCTTAATGTATTTAATCTTTGTCCTTGCATCCCAAGTCTCATTTTGTGGACTAAGGTGAGTTTGCAAAACTTCCTTCATTCCTCAGCTTCACCATGTGCAATTTGGTCTACTTTCCTTCTCCACCCAATCTTGGCATCCTTTGTAAGGAATTAAGCAACAACGTTCACCTTGGCCTCCTCATTAGTAAGTCCCAAGTGTTCCAAGTATTGCTCCATATCCCATAAGAAATTACTAAGTGTCTTTGCGCTCCTTACCCCATTATATGAGTCGAGTTCCTTGACTTTGATGTGGGAAGCTCCTCCAACTAGTCCCTTCCCAATTACTTTCTTCAAAATGGCTATCTTATTGAAAGCCTCATCAAGACTCTCCCGCAGCTTCGTGATCTCTTCTAATCCTTGATCCTTCGCTGCTTCAAAGTTCTTTACTTCACTTGCAGTTTTCCCATACTCCCACTCAAGATACTCATATCGTACCTTAAGGTTCTCATGAGCCTCTTCCTGCTTCGTGAACTTATCTCTAAGTTCACATTCTCGGCTTCCAATGCACTCATCTTTGAAGTTATCTCATCCAAATGATCCAATATCTTGTTCATGAAAATTGTCTCGAGACTCATTGTTGACTCACCTGCAACTTGTGGTTCCACCATGTTGTCCGCCATCAACTTCGCCTTAGAACATGTTAAGACCATACACTTCCTTGTTCATTTTCATCCCTAAACTATAGCCTTGCCCATTACAAATTCCTTAATGTCGCACTGTGACCAACTACACAGTGCCTAAGCTTCAATACCAATTGCAACCACTACTTGTCGTATTCCTGCTTCTTTTCCAACCAAAGCCCACTTTCTGTAAAACGGGCTATGATACCAACTGTTACGCCCCTACCCTTGTGGTAGTCTTTCAACCATGCATAGGCGGGTGTAGCACCACCATACTTTTTCTTTTCATCAATACTCAAGTACTTGGACTACGCCTAATTCAACACTTAACCAATTTTATCACAAATATTTATTATGCAGCGGAAAATATTCAATTATCTTTCATCAGTTTATATTCAGCGGAAATAAAACATAACAATCATAAACACATGTACCATATGTGGGAGGGGCAACTCCCATATAACTTGAGTCTTCCCAATATAAATAAATCCTGTAATTCAATTGTACAAATAATTCTACAAGTCATGCAACCTTCAAAATCTTGGCCTTCACACTTCTACTCCGAACTGTGCACCCACCTTGCACACTTGCCAGCTTATCGTGCATTCTGACACATCTTATTTGAACTGCCACCGTTGTCGTGCAGCGTTTTGCACACTTTTGCCTAACTGTTGTGTTGCACTACCTAGCCTACTGTGTCGACTTGCACACACCGTTGTGTCACACCGCCCACGCTCTTCGGTTGGGTCGCAATGCCCCTTGGGTCACCTGTGCCCACCTACTACTCGACCGCTTCACCACCGTGTGTCGAATAACAAAACAACACTCAGTTGGCTGTAGTGCCCTTCACACTCACTTCGGGTCTGCCAGTCCAACCGCACCACTTTTGTAGTAGTCTTGGGTTTGGGTGACCCGCGGGTCTTTTATAGCGACCCGTGCCCAAGTTTCTGTCCCCCCCCGACCTGCAATACGTGCACCCAATGAAACCCCAAACTTTGGCACCAGCGATACTTCCGGTCTTGCTTCGTGCACCCCACATGTATGCCTCGGGCGCTTGCTCGCTCGTCCTTGCTTTGAAATCTTGTGTTTCTTTGCTTTCTTCACAACTCGGCCACCCTTACTTATACGCTAATGTGTGGTCCCTACATACGAACCGACACGTCCCTTCATTTGTCTCCATGGTTCGACTCTTCTGTATGACTGCAGTTGAATTGCCATTGTAATTTCTCCATCAATGTTTGTCGTATGTTTCTGTCGTGTCGCTTGGGTGGGTCGTGGGTTAGCTCGCCCGTGCTACCCACTGAGTTGCTTGCAGCCATGCCATGTTGTCCGCCGCTTTTTCCCATCGCACTACCACATGACTCGCCCATCGTCCAACATCGCAACTCGACTTGCCTAGCACGTCGCACACTTGGGCGATTCGCTTGCCCGACCACTCACCCACCTAGGTGCCCAACTTGGGTCGCTCGACGCGCATCTACAGTGACTCGCCTGCACTCGTCCACCGTGCCCACTACAACGTGTGCTCCTCCCGGTCGCCTTTAACCAATGACTTTTCGCACATAATCGAACATCTACCTCTGAGTCGCCTTTAACCAAACACTCCAATTTGAGTCGCTTTTAACCAAACATGGGCACCCATTGCACATCTCGGGGGCGTCCAGATGTCTTTAAATGTGGTTGTCGGTTTTCAACTCTCGAAAGCACTCGTGAACTCAAGGCCCGATGTAAGGACCTGTTGTCCTAGGCGCGTCCGCTCGAAGTGCGACCGTGGGTGAGCACGCGTTTTAGACGAAGTGCGAACGTTCGGTTGAAGTGCGAAGCTGCGGTTGGAGTATTACGCGAGTTCTCTTGGAGGTGCAACAATATAATGCGCATATATGGAGGAGAGAACGAGTATATATACGCATGGAGCGTGGGACAAAACACATGGAGCCGACCTTGGATGAAAGGCCGACGGTGCATTCATGGTGAAGTAGGGGCTCGTTTGGCATGGAGGACGAGTCGGTTGGGCAAGCCAACACGCCCTGCCATGGCTATAAGTTGCAGATGCGTTAAGGCATTTGGATCAATCATTCGATCACTCATACATCTTTGCTAAGGGGAGTTGAGCACAGATCTAAGTGCGCAGATTCAAGGAGGCAAGGCGCAGTTTACACATGCGCCCATTCTTGGGCTAGTCGCATGGAAGAAGGCGTTGAACTTGGTTGTGGGTGAAGGTGCGCTCGGTGGTTGGGTGAGGCGTGCACGGTGGATGTGTGGCGCCCGGTTTGTGCGAAGGCTTGGCGTGGGTGTCTTGGTGACTCGAGTGAGCGCCCGCCCATCGTGCAAGTGTGCACGAAGACTTGTTGGTGTGTTGGGTTGTGAACGGAAGTGTCTCGGTTGGAGGCGCCTGTGTGTGGCAACTTGGAGGCGCGCCCAAGTTGGGCAAACAACACGATTGTGCGATGAGGTGAACGAAGGGTTGGTGAGCCGTGTGGTGACCGTGCGGAGGTGCCGACGAGTTGGGCAATCGAGTTTGCCGAAATTGTGAAAATTGACTAAGTGTAAATTTGGGGTTTCCCAAGATTTAACTTGTATATTGTAAAAGTGAAGATTGTATAATATATTGATTCGAGCAGACTCATATTGCAGGGAGTTGCCCCTCCCTTTATACTGTTGTGCATTTCTCTTGTATAATGTTGTTGATAATGAATGTGTATGGGTATTAATTCGTATAAAGGAACACATTAATAATACTTGGTTGCGAAACACAAATTAAGTAGGAAAAGTGGAATGTTAGGCGTAGTCTACAATCGTAAGTATTGGTGAAAAGAAAATGATTGGTAGTGCCACACCTCGCTATAAGCGGTTGAAAGACTACCGCAAGTGTAGGGCCGTGACAGTTGGTATCAGAGCTGGCTGATGACCGGGTTGACGATGAAGTGCTGATCCCACTGCACTATCGTGACAGTTGGTATCAAAGCAGGCTGATGACCGGGTTGACGATGAAGTGCTGATCCCACTGCACTATCGTGACAGTTGGTATGAGAGCTCGGTTGGAGCTGGTGTTAGAGAAGGGTTGCTCGTGACGAAGTGCAGGTGTGGGTACACTTGGAAGCTTGATGGCTGATGACAGTGGAAGCAGGTACTTGCAGGTGAAGGAAGCTAGTTTCACATACAAGTGGAACAAGGGCCGATTCATGGTTGCAGGGAACTTGGTGAAGCTGGTGAATGGTGAAACAGGTTTGGCAGAGGTGAAGCTTAGTGCTTGGGCCAAGCTAAACGACAAGGCATGGCAGGTTTGGAAGAATGCGAAGGGAAGCTCTTGCTTACCTTATACAGGTTGAAGCGGATGAAAGAAGAGAATCCCTGGATTCGAAAGGAACTTGAAGTCTTGGAAAAGAATGTTGAAAACGAACTTCTTCAACTTGGTTGGACAATGGAGCAAGATGAAGTTGCAGATTGTGCTGACAAGGAAGAGGAAGCCGTGATGATTGAGGATGTTGCAGATGTGACAACGATGGAGGATGAACTTGAGATTGATCAAGTTGGACCAGGATCGTGCAGTTTGCAGACATGGATGGATGAGGATACTCTCATGGAGGAACCTCATGTGGATGATGTAAGTACTATTGATACTTGTGTTTCACTTAGGCATTTGGTAGATGGACCGTATGCAGGGAAGGGAAAAGTAAGTTTGCCGATGCTAGGGAGCATTTTACCATGGATGTCTATGATGAGACCTTGTATGGAGAAGCAAGGATTGTTGACTGTTGCAGGACTTGTTGCGGTTGTTTGTAACCTTATGGTAGAAGGTACAAAGGCCTGTGACAAGGGAGGAACATGATGATCGTTGTGGATGAATGGGTCATGCTTTAGCCACATTGGCTAAGTGCCCGACATGACTCATGGACATATTGAAGGGCACAAACTTGAGGTACGATGATATTTGGGTGGACTTCTCATGGTCGAGACCAAGAGCAAGTCTTGGTGGAACCTTTAGTGGGGGAGCTATGATGAAAGGGACTCATGATATGATGATGATATGGTTGGGTGACCGAGTTCACTAGACCGAAGATTGCAGCTTGGATGAGGATGACCAATTGTTGTGATGGGTCTACTTGGTTGGACTACATGGGCAACTTAGTCATGGACATCAGGTTGGAGACATGGAGCATGGCAGCCTTATTAAGGGACATTATGTAGGAGCACTTGTAGAGGTGCCACTTATGGGCATCCAATGAGGAGTGCCAAGGCAGGGATGTTGTGCAGATGGATTTGCTGATGTGACATGGAGATGTTTTACTTATGAGCCAATGGAGAGGCTGTGCACTCTTGTACAACAAGGCCATGGACTTAGATGGAGTTGTGAGCAGGCTATGGAGCATTCCTACTACTTGGGGAGCTGAGGCATCTTGCAGAGACCTTTGGGCCAAGACTTGTATACTTGCTGAGATGTTGGTTGGAGATGACTCATGGAGCTCATGATGACATGAGATTGTTGTGACTTTTGGGGACTTCATATATGGTGGACTTGGAGGATCTGATGCATTGAGGAGCTGAGGTTAGAGACTTTGATGCAGGATGGGGTGCATACTTTCAAGTACATGTATGGGAATGGCTTGGAAGAGTGACTTGATGTGGAGGATCGATATGAGACACTTTGGAGTGATGGAGTTACAACGATGATGATGCCTTGGTGGCAACACTTGGGCATGGGTTGAGCCGAGACTCAACCACTTTTGACACATGGGAGCTGATTGATCTATGATCATGGGCAGCACATGGATAGATGAGACAGGTGTATACTTGTTTCTATGGCAGACTTTAGAGATGACACGTTGCAGATGAGATGAGGACTACTTCATGGACCTGAGCATGGCTTACACTTGTATGGAGATGGATTCTTGATCGAGTTGAGGATGTGACATGATGTTTTGAGAAACAACTGATGGTGGCATGAGGATGTGCATTCTCATGATTGAGCGTGACAGTTGGACTGGCCATCCGACTAGTTTAGACATGGGGGCAGGCATGTGCAGAGATGTGTTAGCATTGGGTTGGAGTATCATGGCAGCAGTTCACAAGATGACACATGATGAGGTCGACACGAGATGTTGCAGGAAGCATGTAACTTGAGATGTTAGGATTAGCCTTCCACGATGGGGAGCAGCATGTGGAGATTGTGACAGGGTGATCGATGATCATGGATTGAGATGATCTCTGATGTATGACATACCGATAGGGTGTATACCTTGGTATGGTGATCTTGGTGACATAGGGTTGCCGGGATGAGGCATGATGGAAATGGTGGTTCTACATATGTTGCAGAAATGTTTGCAGTATGTGGAGGAGTTGACATCATGGATATTGATGATCTTGGTGGACGGCTACCAGGATGGTATGTTGTCGAGGACGACAACGACTTCAGGTGGAGGAGGATGTAAGGCACGTCCGCCCGAAGTGCGACCGTGGGTGAGCGCGCGTTTTAGACGAAGTGCGAACGTTCGGTTGAAGTGCGAAGTTGCAGTTGGAGTATTATTCGAGTTCTCTTGGAGGTGCGACAATATAATGCGCATATATGGAGGAGAGAGTGAGTATATATATGCATGGAGCGTGGGACAAAACACATGGAGCCGACCCTTGCTTGGATGAAAGGCCGACGGTGCATTCATGGTGAAGTAGGGGCTCGTTTGGCATGGAGGACGAGTCGGCTGGGCAAGCCAACACGCCCTGCCATGGGTATAAGTTGCAGATGCGTTAAGGCATTTGGATCAATCATTCGATCACTCATACATCTTCGCTAAGGGGAGTTGAGCGCAGATCTAAGTGCACAGATTCAAGGAGGCAAGGCGCAGTTTACACATGCGCCCATTCTTGGGCTAGTCGCACGGAAGAAGGCGTTGAACTTGGTTGTGGGTGAAGGTGCGCCCGGTGGTTGGGTGAGGCGTGCACGGTGGATGTGTGGCACTCGGTTTGTGCGAAGGCTTGGCGTGGGTGTCTTGGCGACTCGGGTGAGCGCCCGCCCATCGTGCAAGTGTGCACGAAGACTTGTTGGTGTGTTGGGTTGTGAACGGAAGTGTGTCTCGGTTGGAGGCGCCCGTGTGTGGCGACTTGGAGGCGCGCCCAAGTTGGGCAAACAACACGATTGTGCGACGAGGTGAACGAAGGGTTGGTGAGCCGTGCAGCGACCGTGCGGAGGTGCCGACGAGCTGGGCAACCGAGTTTGCCGAAATTGTGAAAATTGACTAAGTGTAAATTTGGGGTTTCCCAAGATTTAACTTGTACATTGTAAAAGTGAAGATTGTATAATATATTGATTCGGGCAGACTCATATTGCAGGGAGTTGCCCCTCCCTTTATACTGTTGTGCATTTCTCTTGTATAACGCTGTTGATAATGAATGTGTATGGGTATTCATTGGTATAAAGGAACACATTAATAATACTTGATTGCGAAATACAAATTAAGTTGGAAAAGTAGAATGTTAGGCGTAGTCTACAATCGTAAGTATTGGTGAAAAAAAAATGATTGGTAGTGCCACATCTCACTATAAACGGTTGAAAGACTACCGCAGGTGTAGGGGCGTGACACCCGGACACCTACCGTTCCATGGGGTACAAAACGAGATTTCTTAGAAGAATGTTTATTGACAATTTACGTATGAAATTCCAAATTCCTTGTGAGATGGAGTTCATTCATATAACTTGTGTTACAATTCCATCTCCGACGGAGGTCAACGTTTTCATTTTGAGATCCAGGTGCGCATTTCCATTCTGGTATGGTTGTGCGATGGCTATTGTGCTTGCAAGTCAATTTATCGATCAATTTAATATACCGTGGTCCGTGGTGACGAGCGTTCCTCTCTTCAAAAATTAATAGATGTCAAGCAACTTGTGTGTCGTTTAGTGATTACGCTGGATGCAAGTTTCGTACGATTTTGATTAACCTAGATGCAAATTTCGTACGATCTTGACCAAGTACTCTGCCTTCCATCTACCGTTTGTATTTAATTTCATATGCAACGAAAATATTGACGTAGGAGATTTCCGTATTTAGGAAGACGATATTCGAGTTCTATCATTAATGGATTCGTTTAAAAACACTGAAATCTCTGAGAAGTGTGGGAGAAGAATATGGCAGTAGGTGGTGGTAGTAATGAGCGTTCTCTCGAGCAAACTCCTACCTGGGCAGTAGTCGTTGTTTGTTCTGCCTTTGTGCTCATCTCCCTAATTATTGAGCACGCTATTCATCGTGTTGGAACTGTAAGTTTTTTCCAACACACACTTCGATTCATTATCCTACCTCGATTTTGGATTTGGTATTCTGGCAGGACTTCAAGTTTTGAATTGAAATTCTGTTCCGCAATAACAAAGTTTTCTGTGACTATAATTTCAGTGGCTATATAGAAGACACAAGAATGCCCTATATGAAGCACTTGAAAAGCTGAAAGCAGGTAGGCTTGTTGTCGTTTATCTGGATATTGAAGGTAGATTGTTCAAGTCTAAGCTTCATGCAATACGTTGGGTTCATAAAATAAGTCTCACATTAATTTGTATTGATTGTACTGGGGCTCGCAGAGCATTGAAATGTTGAATTTAATGTAAACAAAAAGATGTAGCAAGTTTACCTTTTACCATTTTCATGAGATTCCAGCTCGGCATATTGGCTGACATTATGCATCTGAAATTTACATTTTTGTACGACAGAACTGATGCTTATGGGCGTCATCTCGCTTCTACTGACAGCTGGACAGAGTCCCATTTCTAAGATTTGTGTACCAGAAGAAATAGCCTATACGATGCTTCCCTGTGAGAAGAATGTCTCAGGTTCTAGTGGTAGCGATAATTGTTCCAAACAGGTAAACGCTGCAATTAGGGATCGTGTTGTCCATTTGATATGAATTCCAGATATTTATGTTACATTGATAAATTTTTCCTTGCCCTCTTAATTCAAGGGTAAGTATCCTCTGGTCTCCCTAACCGGTATGACCCAGCTCCACATCTTCATCTTTACATTGGCGGTTCTCCATGTGTTATTTAGTATCCTAACAATCGCCCTAGCAAGAGCAAAAGTAAGTCATGATTTTCTCCAATATGATTCAGTTTCAATTATGGCTTGGGTATCTTCATGTACTCGAATCATGTTTTGCTGAAACATTCAAGTCGTTCTCGTCTCCAGATGAGGCGTTGGAAAGCATGGGAGAGGGAGATAGAAACATTGGATTATCAGTTTTCACATGGTAAGTTGTTTCCAATCTTCCTTACGTATGCTATGTTGAAAAGTGATTACTCAAACCAGGTTGAGTAGTTTGAGTGATTTACAAATCTTAACTGGGGCATTCTGGAAAACGATTTAGGGTTGAAATATTAGAGCGCACATCAAGAATAATTGGGAATTGGGAAACGCTTTGACCAGTGTTAAGAAAATTGTTTCTAATTGCAAGCAGCTACCTGTTTGCTTTTTGGTGCAAGCAGATCCTGCAAGGTTCAGATTTGCCCATGAAACTCCATTTGTAAAGCGTCATATGAATTTCTGGAGCAGAACACCAATTCTTAAATGGGTGGTAAGTGATGACCAGATCTTACAGGAATATAACTTAGTTTCCCTTTTGGATGCAATCTGATGGATATCTATTTCCGGTTTAGTATTTGACTTTTCTTGGATTTGCAGATTTGCTTCTTTAGACAATTCTTTCGGTCAATAAGGAAAGTTGATTACCAGACCTTGCGCCACGGCTTCATTATTGTATGTCTGGATATCTTCAAATTATCTTTTTGTAACTCATCTTGGTTATGTGAGCACCAATTTCATTCATCTGATTAAGGCTTGCAAATTTTCTTTGGCTGAACTGTACACAGGCTCATTTGTCAGACAAGGACAAATTTGACTTTCATAAATATATCAAGAGGTCAATGGCTAATGACTTCAAGAGGGTTATTGGAATCAGGTTGGTCTGCAGAAAACCTCTGGTCTTCCCCACGATAATGTGGTTTTTTCTCTTTTGGTTGTCGTTCCCAACCAAACATCGCTTTTTTACCTAATACACTTTGTTTATTGCATTATCTGCAGCGCTCCTATGTGGGTTTTTGTTATGATCTTTTTGCTTATCAATGTACATAGTAAGTCTTCACAACTTGATCTCTTCCCAAAGTTTGATTTTGTTTCTGCCCCTAACGTTTCTGGTTTGATGGAATGTGTTGTGTGAGCAGAGTGGCATGCATACTTATGGCTCTCTTTTGTTCCCTTGATTGTAAGTGTGTGAAAATCTTAAACTAATCTGAAATATCTTGGAAAGTTGTCTGGTTGACTTCTTGAGACTTACAGCGTTTACATGCTTCATTCTGCAGATAGTTTTGATCGTTGGAATGAAGCTGCAACTTATTATATCAGATATGGCTTCAGAAATTGAAGGAAGTCAAATTGTAGTCAAAGGAACTCCAATAGTGCAGCCAACGAATAAGTTGTTTTGGTTCGATCGCCCTCAACTTGTCCTTTCCTTGATCCATTTCACTTTGTTTCAGGTATCAGGCGGTTTTTCATTGTCAATTTGTACTTCTGGAATCTGGGAGAATGAGTATTCATTATATTAACGATGACTTGATGGTTATTGCAGAACGCTTTTCAGCTTGCCTTCTTATTGTGGATATGGGTAAGCATTATGCTAGCAAATAATAAAATCTACCGTGTAGAATCATTACGTTTACAATGGTATCAATCAGCACACTTTATGCTTGCAGTGGCAGTTTGGCTTTGGAACTTGTTTCCACGAGAGGTTTTATGGCATCATAATCAGAATCTTCATTGGGTAAGTCCGTGGACTATTACTTAAGAGCAGATGATCCAATCCTGTTTTCATGTTGATTTGGCATAGTGCTATGACTATTAGGTAAGGAGAATATTGATGTCAGTCATATTTTGAATTGAGCAATGATTACATGGGTTAGTTGTGTTTTATTTTCAGGGTTGTTGTGCAGTTGGTATGTAGTTATGTCACCCTGCCACTTTATGCACTTGTGACACAGGCAAGTTTTTCCATCCTAAATTTAAAATAAAGTCAAATTTAGCTGTTCCAGAATACAAATTAAAACTGAAACATGCTAAAAACTATACCTAATGGCCCAGTGATATTACTGAAATATATTCTACCGCTGTAATACTTTCTTTCTTTCTCCAAAAAAATATATCTAAATAATCCATATCACTTTTTATGCTAAATTTCGTGCCTACAGTACTTATTTGTTTGGATTATTCAGTAAGATTTTGCAATAGACAGCAATTATGATCACTCTGTTGTCACCCTAGCTTAATTGGGGAGACAATAGATACCTTGAAACGTGGTTACTTTTGGTATAATATTTTCTACTTTATATACACCGAAATTTAAATTAAGCTTTTGCTTAGTTCTTTTTGGTGAAATTAATGATACTATTATTAAACCGGAAGTACAGAGAATTGTTCTGTCAAAACTGATTGGATGAACTATGCAGATGGGGTCTCACATGAAAAAGGCCAAATCTCAACAACAGATAGCGGATGCATTGAAGAGATGGCAACAAAAAGCCAAGAAAAACCAGAAAATACGGAGAAATTCATATTCTGGATTTCAAAGGGGGTCAACAACTGCAAGCCATGGATCTCCTCCATTGTATTTGCTTCAAAGAGACGATAATACAGAAGACATTGAAACTCCAGAAATCTCAGCAG
This sequence comes from Pinus tabuliformis, assembly GCA_031772625.1. Taxonomy (NCBI): domain Eukaryota; kingdom Viridiplantae; phylum Streptophyta; class Pinopsida; order Pinales; family Pinaceae; genus Pinus; species Pinus tabuliformis. The sequence goes on along the minus strand of CM062818.1, from coordinate 679,707,472 downwards.
GATGTTACTACTCACAATATGAAGCATCACATGTAGAAATGGATGCCCTGGATAATTTACAATCTACAAACAAAAATCCCATTTCAAATCCTGTAGCAACGTCAAATCTGGAAATTGTTGCATGTTCTCAATATCCTGGGCAGCCCAGTGAATCTGTTTTGATCACTGACACGCCGGGAACAAAGTAACTACAAAAAAAATCCCCACAGTAAAAAGTCGCTGACGTAAGTAGTAGAAAATTTTCATTTCTCAGATTTTAAATGTTTGTTCCATATCATACCATCTGTGATTTACGGGTGGCTAGGGTGAACTAAAGGGATTGGTCCTCGAAGGCATGTAAACTGTTCTATTTCTTCCTCCTAGAGAAGGAATTGTCTTTATAATGGATCAAACAATTTGTTTGTCGAAGCAAATTACTTTGAGTGCAGTAGTATGCAAATTAGCAATCATGTGTGATGTCAAAATACTTTCAATTGAAATTATTAGAAAAATTCAACACACTTTTGATAGAATTATAAGAATGAGTTGTTAAAAGAGATTAGAAGGCCTACACATAAATTTTAAAATGGTTGAGTTGCAGTAATACTTGGTTAAAAATAGAACCCTAGTCGTAAAACAAGAATTACATAAAAGGTTTTCTTAAGAAGATAAATAAGCAATTGTTTTAAAGTGACAATAAAAATATTTTAATCTTTTTTATTATGTTTGGTGAAAATTCAGTGAAATATAAAATAGTGTGAAGCTATAATTTTGATGGAATTGTCTGTGTTCTGTGCAATGCAATGATGTACACTAAAAAGTTTTATATATTACAACTTGATTGCATGATGTAAAGGGAACTCAAATGAGATTTTAACTTTTATAACTTTTATAGTCTATAATCATAATTTCAACAAATTAACTTCGGTAACAATCTTTTATATGGAAAACATAACCTAAGCTATTTTAAAGTGCACCTAGTTGGATAACAAACACAAACCCATTAACCTAAGCTATTTTAAAGTGCACCTGGTTTGGTAACAAACACAAAACCATTTTACATTAAGTCAAAATGCATGGTTGTTTTGTCATTGAAACCATTCTCTCATGGTTTTTCTACATGCCTCCTTATCATCGACATGTTGAAAATGTAATGCCTTGATCCTAATAGAAATCACAAGGTCTCATCAAACATAAAGGTAACATGGTGTTGCATCACTCAACATTTGATATATTTATCTCGTCCATGTCTTTAAAATGTGTTGGGCCAATGAAGCTCATTTTGTTAATGAGAATGTGTTAGATATGCTTTAGGTCTTCTTGGTGCCTAGAAAGTGATTTACTTTTTAGAGTGAGGAAATGATAATTTTAGTAAAATAAGTATTCTTATTCAAAGAGTTTAAAGTGGGATATGATTGAATTGAATGATGTTTTTGATTCATTTGTAATGTTAATTTTCAATAAGGTAATATTATAAAAAAATACATTTTTTTACTATTAAATTGATCAAAATATACACATGACATTTTATACAAAATAAAAAATAAAAAAATATCATTAAATTATGTTAACAAGTTACTTAGATAATTTTAAAACAAATAGGAGAACTTGAAAAACAAATATATGATTTAATTTAACAATGTTAATAACCAACTACCCAACATAGCACATGTATAATTAAGTATAACTTAAGCATTAATATGAATTATCACATTGAATGATTGGGTATCTTAGGAATAATGCCTATTGGTCATGCGTAGGGTTGGAATTAGTAAAAAGACAAAATATCTTATTAACTTTTTCTTAAACCAATTTGGCCTTGTTTAACTATATTGTGTTTCTTTGATGATGGAAAAAAGGAAACATAGAGAGACCAAATTTATTACCTCATATGCAAATAATGACTCCGAGGCTTGAAATTGGATTGCGTTAGAACAAACATTACATTACACTGAAAGGGGGTGAACTAGTGGTGTGGCAATTTTATTATTTAGATACATTTTATCAATAAGTATTTATATAACAATGTACTATAATTATTTGCAACATAAATAAATATCACAATGTATCAACAAGTCATCCCATTAACATAGAAGGACAAGAGTTTTTATGTGGAAATTTTTACAAGAGAAAATCACAAATTCTTCTTCTTCTTCAATTCATTACATAGATTTTCAGGCATAGACCTGATGGAGGCACCCACCCCCAAGATATTAAAACAACTACCTGTGGAAAGGATACAACCTAATTGAGGCACCAACCTTGAAAATGTGCAAGTAGATAATCACTATCGACTACAACTTGATTGAGGCACCAACATCAAAGATATGCAAGCTTCACCTTGTTGTAGGCTCCAACCTCATTGAGGCACCAACCATAGAAAATTTTAGGGGCAAAATTTCGCCCATGGGAAAAATTAAGGGTTTTATTTATTTATTTTGGTTAGGTGAATATTTTATAAAGAGAGGTTTGACTATGGATCACCCAATATTTATTTAAAAAAATTAGTTTTAAAACCAATAGCCCATGGAAATTTGATATGGCCTTGTAAAATTCAAAGGAGACGCCCCCATTTGCCCTATTGTTTTGGTAATGGTAATTATCATGATATATTTTGCCCTAATTTTATGAGAATATAGATTATTTAGAGTTATTTCACATTATGGAAATCATTTTCACTCTATTCTTTTTTCTCATGCCTAAGATTTATTTAAATGTAGTTATTTATGGTAAAATTTAGCCAAGACTTCACCATAATTTTAAGAGAATATAAATTATTTAAAATTAATTCACATTATAGAATTGAATGTAGTTATTTATGGTAAATTTAGCCAAGATTTTACTAGAATATTGATTATTTAGAGTTATTTCCCATTATATAATTCAATTTCACTCTATTCTATTTTTTCATGCCCTAGATTTGTTTAAATGTAGTTATTTATGGTAAAATTTAGCCAATACTTCACCCTAATTTTACAATAATATAAATTATTTAGAGTTATTTTACATTATAGAATTCATTTTCACTCTATTCTAATTTTTCATGCCCCAAATTTGTTTACATGTAATTTTTTATGGTAAAATTTAGCCTACTTCATGGAATATAGGTTTTATAGGAGAGAAGTTTCATCCCTATTTTAAAGACCATGACAAAGAAGGTTGAGCCAAAATATAGATTAGTTTTGCAATTATTTGTGGGTTATTCAACATCTAGCAAACACATGTCTAATTTGGTAAGCACCCGCATCCATGTACACATAACATCAATCTTTCTCTATGTTCATTTGTAACTTTTTGTTTTTGTAAGGGTTATAATTCAAGCATCATTCAATAGTTGTGTTTGCATAATTGTAATAGCACTAGTACTTGTAAACAATATCTACCCTTTTGGCTATTGGTTTTGTCTATAACTAATAATGTTCCTAAACTTGAAGTCTAACAAGACTCTATTTTGTTTTGACTATGTTATTAACTATGTATAAGAAATTTAGTTTGCACCTTTATGTATTGTATAAGCTCTTGTTCCTTATAAGTTTGAACCCTTGAAGCTCTGACCATGCTATTATTCTATGTTCCTTTCTCAAGGGGTAATGTTTGTAATGGACACGATTTTATCCTATTTTGAATGTTGCAAGCATCACACTAGCTGTCACGCCCCTACACTGGCGGTAATCTTCCAACCGCACTATAGGAGGTGCGACACCACCAACCCTTTTCTTTTTAACAATACTAACGATCGTGGACTACGCCTTATGTCTATACTTAGTTTATTTTTCAACAGCTAAGCATATCTTTCATTAAACATACATAGTGGAAACTTTCACATTAACATATTATCACCATTAACATTCAAGTGCACAACGAAATATCCTGGGAGGGGAAACTCCCTGTAATTATGAGTCTGCCCATATTAATAATGATAGTATTCAGAATTTACATATAAGCTTACAACGGAGGGAAACCCCAAGTTTCACCTTCACACTTATATAATTCACCTTCCTACACTCGTCGTGCAGCCTTACCCAGCCACCGGGCAAAGTCACCTGAGTTGCCGTTCAGCTCGTGCGCTCGTCGCACCTTCGTGTCGTTTGTGCCACCCGTCATCGTTTCACCGTGCATGACTTGTCATTCCACCGATGCCTTCCATCGTCGCACAAAACTTGTCTTCGTTCCAACGTTTGGGCATGCCCATCGCTTTCACCCAACGTTCCGTCGTTTGCCCGTGCACCGTCGCACATTCAAACTCACCCGGGCGCGTTCACCAACTTGCCCTCCGACTCGTTCACCGACCGCCCAACACTTCACCGTGTCGTCGTGTTGTCGTGCCGGGCGCGCCCGCACGATTTGCCCATCGGCACTTCCGCACACCTTCGTTCACACTCGCCGGCTCATCGTTCAGTCTCACCCAACATTCCTTCCACCGAGCACTCGCACATGAGCTCACCTCGCCTGACTCGCCCTTCTTCGTGCGTCGCACTCGCCGAACCGTTCACCCGAACGCCCACCGTGTGCACCCACCCTCGTGCTACCTGACCCGCACCAGCCGAACTTTCTACCGTTCGCCCTGCGCCCTGCGGCCTGCACGCACCTTTGCGGCACCCACAGCTCGACCTGCGGCTCGGGTGCGTCGGCCCCGATGTCCGCCTGCACCTCCGCCTGAATTTCAGACCACTCAACTTCACACCTCGCCTTAGCTCACTCGCTAGCTTGTTTGCTTGAGTTTGAATGATTGATGAATGAGCTCTCCCATTCACCTTATTTATATGCATTCACCGCCATGGTTTAACACGTCGGCTCGCCCGACCGACCCACCCATTCGGCCTTTCGTTTAACATTCTTGCAAGTCAGCCTTTTGGTTGGGTACCCCCACCAGGACCGCCTCATCCTATATACCGCCGTCCAGTCCAACACTTAGCCATTTTCTCCCATGGGCTCGCATTTTCGTCTGCGGTCGCGTTTTTCCTACCCGGCTCACCTGCGCTCTTCGTCATGTGACCTCACCCAAACGCATCGCAGATCAAGGTCATCACATCCTCCTCCACTGGAAGTCATTATCATCCTCGACAATGTTTCATCCCAACGACCACCTGTCACCAAGATATCCATACCAATGCCACATAATCCACCGGTATGTGTCCTCCATGAACAACAACCTTCTTGATCCATAACTTCAACCAGTCTATATATTGCAAACATCCCTGCAACATATATAATACGACAGTCTCCATCATGTGTCGTTTCATCATGTGAACTTCTGCATAATACTCCAGCCAACACAACATCTCAGTCGAAACCAAGACATCTATCTGACACAAACTCAGTGCACTGCATGCCCCCATGTCATCGAACTAGTTGGGTAGCTAATCCAACCATAACGCTCAACCCATGAGAATGTACCTTCTCCATGCCACCATTGGTTGTTTCTTCAACATCCTGTCACAATCTCAAACTCAATCAAGAATCCGTTCAAAAGCCATGCTCAGGTCCATGGTGTGTCCATCCCATCTGCAACATGTTGTCCATGATGCTAATGCCAATGTGCTGCCACGCAGTTGCATTCATTCTTGCATCATTCACCTGTCAACATAAAGAAGCCTCCTCCAAGGCCCCTTGTCAAGGTGGTGCAGCCCCTTCCAAACAAGGTCCCTGCACCAACCCATCTCCAAGGTTGTCTATCAAGAAAGGAGGGCTAGGAAGTTTCCTCCCTGACTCTCATCCACCCATGTATCAGATTGATGTTGTGTCCTCAAGTATCTATGCACAGCCTCAACCTCCTCACATGTACACCCAAGCTTCTCAAGCTTGTCTTTCGTCAACTGAAAGTCATATATGCCCATGGCATACCTGCAAAATTCCACTATGCCAGCCGGATCCCTACCTGCATAATCCTCCCCAACCACTGCCACTGAAGAAGTATTCGAACTTCCTTCATCTGCAACTCCATCGTGAAGATCTTTGGTAGAAGATGCTCCTGCCAAGCATCCAAGATTCATGAGATTGATCTCCCACTTCCTTCTTTCTTCTTCGCTCTTGCAATGAAGTCAACTAACTTCTCTTCCTTCATTGTTTGAGTCATACTCCCAAGTCCTCTTTGCTCCACATCCTCATGCTTCACATTCGGATCTTTGGGATACAAAGTCATAGAAGCCATCCTTGGTCTATACCCCAAGCAACTTCTTCTATTCATTGGAACCAACATGGTTCTCCCTTCAGCTGTGATCAAGAGAATGTCTCATCCACCATTGGTATGGCTTGTGCAAGCCTTAGAAAATCCTGCCCCAGCACCATAGAATGATCATCCAAGTCCACGATCCTCAAGTCCAACTTTCCAAACCACGAGCCCACTCTCACCTGAGTGTTCTCCATCACACCAGTAACAACTTTCATGGTAGAGTTGACTACTTTGAAAGCACTCCACTCTCTTCTCATTTTAACTTTCTTTCCAAAAGACTTTGCTGCTTTCCTACTCAGGAAACTATGAGTAGCTCGCGTGTCCACCAAAGCTGCAAATCTCTTGCCACATATGGTCACCTGCACAAAACTCAACTTCAAGGAATTACCATCTTCCTTTGGCTTGATCTTGCACCTTACATCAGCAACCTTTTTCAGCAACTTGACCTCAGAAGAGTCTATCGGCTTATGCTTCGACCTGACTTCCTTCTTAAGGTACTTCACTTCCTTGCTTGGCTCCTTTAAGCAACTCGACCCTGGTTCGGCTTGACTTCCTTCAAGCTTACCCTCCATTGTGTTTGCTCAAGTGCACCAACCAAGTGTCCATTGACTCCTTCTATCCGCATTGAACTAAGCCTCCGAACATCCGTTTGATTGTTTTGGTGGTAGTCCCCAAGTCTGTCAATGTAATTGAGCTCATCCTGCTCTATCACAACGGTCTTTCTATCAAGAAAGTCCCTCTTCATCGCATCTTCAAGCTGCTTGACTTCAATCTCCGCCATGGCACTTTTATACCTTAGTCGAACTCTCTCATCCAAGAGTTCTTCAAGACTAAGACCATTCCGCTGGATCTCCTCATCAAGTTCCTTGAGCTCATCAGCTTCCACATGAAGATTATTCAAGTCTTCCCGCAAATCTGCCATGTTGCTCCCTATCTGCATCAAGGGTTCACACACTTGAATTATAGGTTCATAGCGTTTCTGCGATTCATCTTTCTAATAATCACCCATGATTTTCAGCCATTGAAGTGCTCCTTTGACCGCCCTCATCTTGTTTGGCAAGTATTCGTTACCTGCTTCACCTTTAACAGTCATCGACCTCCAACCCTGAAACTTTAACTGAATCACGCCTCGACACCAACTATCATTAGCCTTTCTGAATCACCAAAGCCTGCAAAATATAGACCTTCGATACCACCTTTTACGAAATGTAGTGGGATCAGCTCCTCGTCGTGGATTCTGCAAACCTTCGATACCAACTGTCATGAAGTGATAGTGGCATTAGATTTTTCAATCTTGAACGACCAAAGCCCGCGGAATACAGAGCTATGATACCACCTGTCACGCCCCTACACTGGCGGTAATCTTCCAACCACACTATAGGAGGTGCGGCACCACCGACCCTTTTCTTTCTAACAATACTAACGATCGTGGACTACACCTTACGTCTATACTTAGTTTATTTTTCAACAGCTAAGCATATCTTTCATTAAACATACATAGCGGAAACTTTCACATTAACATATTATCACCATTAACATTCAAGTGCACAACGGAATATCATGGGAGGGGAAACTCCCTGTAATTATGAGTCTGCCGTATTAATAATGATAATATTCAGAATTTACATATAAGCTTACAATGGAGGGAAACCCCAAGTTTCACCTTCACACTTATACAATTCACCTTCTTGCACTCGCCATGTAGCCTTGCCCAGCCACCGGGCAAAGTCACTCGAGCTGCCGTTCAGCTCGTGCGCTCGTCGCACCTTCGTGTCATTTGTGCCACCTGTTGCCGTTTCACCATGCACGACTTGTCGTTCCACTGGCGCCTTCCACCGTCGCACAAAACTTGTCTTCGTTCCAAGGTTTGGGTGAGCCCACCATGTTCACCCAACGTTCCATCGTTCGCCCGTGCACCGTCGCACGTTCAAACTCACCCGGGCGCGTTCACCAACTCACCCTCCGACTTGTTCACCTACCGCCCAACACTTCACCGTGTCGTCATGCCATCGTGCCGGGCGCCCCCACATGACTCGCCCGTCGGCACTTCCACACGCCTTCGTTTACACTTGCCAGCTCACCGTTCAGCCTCACTCGACGTTCCTTCCACTGAGCGCTCGCACACGAGCTCGCCTTGCCCGACTCGCCCTTCGCCGTGCGTCGCACCCGTCGAACCGCCGAACCATTCAGCCGAACGCCCACTGTGTGTGCCTGCCCTCATGTTGCCCGACCCATGCCCGCCGAACTGTCCATCATTCGCCCTGTGCCCTGCGGCTTGCACGCACCTCTACGACACCCATAGCTCGACCTGCGGCTCGGGTGCTTCGGCCCCAATGTCCGCCTGCACGTCCACCTGGATTTCAGACCACTCAACCTCACACCTCGCCTTAGCTCGCTCGTTGGCTTGTTTGCTTGAGTTCGAATGATTGATGAATGAGCTCTCCCATTTGCCTTATTTATATGCATTCACTGCCATGGTTTAACACGTCGGCTCGCCGACTGACCCACCCATTCGTCCTTTCATTTAACATTCCTGCACGTCGGCCTTTTGGTTGGGCGCCCCACCCGGGACCGCCTCATCCTATATACCGCCGTCCAACCCAACACTTAACCATTTTCTCCCATGGACTCACGTTTTCGTCTGTGGTTGCGTTTGTCCTACCCGGCTCGCCCGCGCTCTTCGTCGTGCGACCTCACCCAAACGCATCGCAGCTCAAGGTCCTCACACTAGTGACTACATGTGGGACTTATTTCTATTTTCCTTATGTTTACCCTGATGCTCATCGACTTGCTTTAAATATATTGCAACCATGGTAATGTCTGTATCACTACAAGGTTATGCCACTTGGGCTAAGGTTTGATATGCCACCTTCAATCAAATTCTCTAGAAAATTTCAGTGCACACTAATTTGGATTCTCGAAATGCCATTTAACATTATTCTATTTTGGTTTGATCGTGGCCATATATTTGTTGTTCTTTGGAAATATACGGTTGGATTCCACCAACTCGCTGCTAGGGTAACCACTTCAGGGGTTTCTGGTGAGATTCTCTCATTGTGAATCATTTACTCGAGGAGAGGAGCTCTACTCTTGACTCCCGCTAAGGTTTCCCCTCCTCAACATTTCCAGGGTAAGGTTAATAGTTACACCACAACAGTCTTATTGAAGAATATGGTTTGCAATTGCCACTCACTATGGCAAGGTAAGCCTCTACCATTATTTAACATTACCCCTTATTCAAAGTTGTTTTACCCTTAACTCTCTTAACAATTTTTTGGTTGTTTTGCAGGGCTTTACCATTGTTGCATCCAATAGGAAATGTATTTCCCTCTATAGTGTCAAATGTTGCACTTCCATGGCGAGGGCATATTTGATCAACAAGGTTACAAGTATCACCACCATCTCTCCTACTGTACACTATTATTATGTTGGCAAAGGGGTTTCATTTTATACAGAGAATTAACTATTATTTTAACTTTTCTATGAGTGCCATGGTTTTCTCCTACAATAGAAGTGATTTCCTCATGTCGCTCATAGGTACATCTATAAATTCTTTTTTTACAGTGAGTTTTTCAACAGACCTATAATTTTTTTTAAATCCCTTTGCTTGCAATATCATTTCATAGGGTTTCATTTTCTTCCTATTGATTGATCATCACAAAGTTATTCTATTACTTACTTAACCCACAAGATTGCCTGAGCGTTTTCACCCATAAGACCAGGGTTTGGTTCCCTTAGCTTGTCGATGGATCCATCTAGGTTCTCGGGTTATATTTTAACATACACGTTATTTTCTCTATTCAGGTTCAAATGGAAATTTAAGCGAAGATAACTTTGTTACCAAGCAATATGTTTTTCATTTTTTTTTTATTTGAATATTTTGGTAGGAAAATTTCCTTTAGGGTTTTTTACCAGTCCTGTTATAAATTTACTTAAAGAAATTTATAGCCTCTCTGGCCACAAATTCTATTGTTAGTTGTTTTACTGGAACCATGATAAACCATCTAGGGTTTCCTCTTTATTTTTTTTTGAATTCCATTTTCATTTAGAAAAGACATTATGGCCCTTTCGGCCAAGACTTGTAATTGATAATTTTTGTTAAAAGAAAAAAAAATGTTTGACTGTTATATTAAATATTGACTATGAGTTCTTGATTTTTTATTTTAGAAGATGAGACTATTCTATGGACTGTAACATGAGTTGGTTATGCAATATTATAATTTGGTTAATGTTTTCTCTTACGAGGAAAAAAATATTTTGTACAATCTTTCCTTCTCTTATAGTAAGAAATGTTATATTTTATTCTATGTTTTGCTATGCTAATAATATCAAGAAGGGATATTTCTACTTGCATGTAGTTTCTATCCAACAAAACATTTTGTTAGTAACACATTCTCTTTGGTTATCTGTAGTTATAAAATGATGAAATAAATTATTTTCTTTCAGTCAGTAGCTAGAGATTTTCTTTTCTTTGTACCCTTATACTAGGGACTATGGCAAGCATTTGGACTTGTGGTATGATAGCGAGGTGCAAACCCTTTCCTTTCTAACCAATTATGTATTGCACATATAATTTTCCTTGAGAATTTTTTTTAAAAGAAGAAAAACTAAAGAATATAGGGTAACAAGTCACCCATGAGCATTTACAATTATAAAAGGTCTGTAAAAACAACCTTTAGTTTAACCACAATTTCCTTTTACAATGTCATATAAACTATCTATTACAACTTCTCTGGGCATTTTTCATTTGTGCCCTTGTTTTAATCTTTTACCTTTATTTCTGGTACTTGTATAGTATCTGCAATTTCCTTCACCAAACAAAATACAAGACATACAATGCATATATCTTCACAATTCATCAACTGATAATCTTACACAGAAACTACAATATCTAGATAAAACATACACAAGAACTCATACTTCTCTTCCTTTCAGTTATAAGGTTTATAAACTTATCTTAAAGTTTATGTTAAATTTCAAATACCTTCTTGGGCCTCTCGACCTTAAGTTATATTCTTATCTAACTACCCCCAAGCAGTGTTTCCTTTTCAGTCAAATAGAAGTACTTTCATAGATCAAAGAAGTTTATACTTCCACCCCCAAGTAGTACTCTGCTCAGCCAAGGGATTTCATCAGTCCCTATCTCCAAATGGTGTATTGGCGATCACTGTATTTCTCTCCCACAGTAATCCCAATCAGGAGTTGGAATAACGATATTTATCTCCATCCAATTTAATCTTCTAGACTCTTTGAGGTAATTCTTGCTTAACCAATCAATGGAATTTCTCTCCAGCCATCTCTTTGGTGCCCTTCTATCTCCCCACCCTTTTTTTATCAGGTTCCCCAAAAACAAACCCTCGGGAAAATGAGGAACTGCCCCTTTTCTCTTATTTGGGACATAACTAACTCTTCGTAACTTTTTTCCTAACTAAAAAGGGAATTCTTAACTCCCTGAGTGGCCTTTTTCACATTTTCGAAAATAAAATATTTTATCTTTGTTGACATAAAATATTTATACATATTTTACTTGTATAATAATTTCTATATACAGTAAACAAACATCTTCATTCAAATATTCTAAATTAGTCAATCAAAATATGTATGTATCTCCTACCATTTAATTTGTCTAGGTCTATTTAAGATTCCAGTCTTAAATCATAAAGTTTCTAGAGTCTTTCACTAAAGACATTACACGAGTCCTCGTTAGCCCAAGTTCCCCCCTTATGTGACCTTTTGTGGCTTCCGGGAAGAAACCCTATGGGCTTATGTCACCTTGGATCTCTTCTGAGTCGTCGATTTCCCCACTTAACCTTGGGCATAAACCACAAATATGCACTTGGTCACGGGGACTAGAGGAAGGGATCACTAATGACAAGGAGCTAGATATTCACAGTAATGTGATGAGCTTAGTTGTCAATAGGATAAGGGAAACCATCCCATTCACGCAAGTGAATATTCCTGGTCAAAGCCATGGTGGTTTTTCCCAACGATTGGGTCATATAAGCCTCTTAAGGCCCTTTGCGTAGGGTTCAACCATGGCTCGATCATGGTGGTTCTTTGGGAGCTTGGCCTACACCAAAGTGTGACTCCTACTGTTAGGGTTTTATGGAGCACGCATAGGTGCTATCCCTCCAGGCCATAAACTTTTTCCATTTAGACTTGCAGAGGTATATGACCTCCCAAATGATCAAATCTACATACCAAAACCTTTGTACGTGATTAGAATCATGAAAAGGTATACAAACCCATGAGGAAAAAATCTCAGTAATGCCTGTGGTTTGAAGGTAGTTTCATGCCCATCCAAGAAATATAAAACCAAATCCTCCAACTCGAGGTAATCTTATCGTCAACAAGGAGAACAAGGCTCTTTCAGCCATATGCTTGAAAAGAGTGAATACACTAATCCAAAACCGAGGGTCTGCATTAGGAGAATATCTAGAGAAACATATTTATAAAATGAATAGGTTAACAAGCCAACGAGGATAGAGGGATCTCTAATACGCTACCCCAAATTGTATGCAGAGAAGATCGACCTTATTATCAAAACACGTTCATGTTCTACCACTAAGGAAGGAGCTTATATATATATATATATATATATATATATATATATATATATATATATATATATATATATATATATATATTCACGCTAATAGAGTATGAATCTAATTGAACACCATGACCATGACTAGCCATTAAAACAGGGGTTTATCACATTGCTCCATCACCATGACAACACATAGAATGTGACCCCCAGCATGGAGGAATTCAACATCGCCATGTGCATAGTAGAGATGCAAATTTTTGTGAAGTGTAGGAGCTTAAGTCAAATCATCCAAGCTCCTAAAGCAATGCCACCCATAACACTGAATGCAAGATTCACTCTATATCGAGCTCTTTGTTAGCATGGAAATATAATCCAAAAACCAAGGTATACATTACTGAAGACATGGAGGAGACCACCATATAAAGTTACAGGTTGATAAGGATAGAAGAGGAGGAAATCCTCAATGTCATCACATCGCAACATAAGAAACACTAATGAAAGCTTGTTACTAGCGAAATCAACATTCTGCAATAAGAAGGAATCCCATACTAAACATTGCTATATGTAATATAGTTAATATTATTGCACGTTATTCCAGTGCCTTCAAACATTAACACATCACATCAGTCAATTTTATAAATAATAATAATGTGGACATGCCTCTGGTAGTGATATCACCATCTCAACCAGGAATGTAAACATATTTTATTATGAATAAAGAACATAAGAACACTTATCTTAAAAAATGCAGAAGTGTTTTAACTTAGAGTGGGAATCTAACTCTCCATCCAACCGTAAACAAGCTACAACCACTATTACTTGTATCTATCACCCCCAAGCCAGATTCTAGAGCTTGAGGTGGAGTGCTTTCAGAGAGAAGCCTTCGATGAATGCATAACTAAATTAAAACACCACAAGGCCACCCTGCCTTCATCCCCAAGTCAAGCCATTTCTCTTTTGTAATTTTGTGCCCAACAAGTTTCAATAGGGAACGTTAGTTGGTTTGTAGGTCTCTTCAGAGCCCAACAATACAACTCAAGTTGCTACCTTTTTGCTTCTTCTACGAAAGTTATAAAATGCCACTGTCTTTGTATCTTTTGTAGCTTCTACATGCTAGGAAGTTATTTCCTCCCTCTGTGTATTATGTGTGTGTATTGCTCTCTAATTCCCCCCTGAGAGCACATGTATCCATGGGTTGAATAACCTCTAGTTCGTCCTCCACGACTAGTTGCCCCCCTCTGCTTGATATTGTCATAGAAGTACGCTTCTCGTGGGCAAGGCAACCCGTGCTACTTTAATATTTTTTCATGTTCTTAATTGCTAAGGAAACCAAAGGACACCTCCCAAATGATCAAATCAACATACCAAAACCTTTGCATGTGATTAGAATCATGCAAAGGTATACAAACCCATGAGGAACAAATCTCAGTAATGCATGTGGCTTGAAGGTAGTTTCATGCCCATCCAAGAAATATAAAACCAAATCCTCCAACTCTTGAGGTAATATTATCGTCAACAAGGAGAACAAGGCTCTTTCATCCCTATGCTTGAAAAGAGTGAATACACTAATCCAAAACCGGGGGTCTACATTAGGATAAGTTCTAGAGAAACATATATATAAAATGAACAAGTTAACAAGCTAGCGAGGATAGAGGGATCTCTAATACGCTACCCCAAACTGTATGTAGCGAAGATCAACCTTATTATCAAAACATGTTCATGTTCTACCACTCAGGAAGGAGCTTATATATATATATATATATAGATATATATATTCATGCTAATATAGTATGAATCTAATTGAACACCATGACCATGACTAGCCATTAAAATGGGGGTTTATCACATTTCTCCATCACCATGACAACACATAGATTGTGACCCCCAGCATGGAGGAATTCAACATCGTCATGTGCATAGTAGAGATGCAACTTTTTGTGAAGTGTAGGAACATAAGTCACATCATCCAAGCTCTTGAAGCAATGCCACCCATAACACTGAATGCAAGATTCACCCTATATTGAGCTCTTTGTTAGCATGGAAATATAATCCAAAAAACAAGGTATACGTTACTGAAGACATGGAGGAGACCACCATATAAAGTTACAGGTTGATAAGGATAGAAGAGGAGGAAATCCTCAATGTCATCACATCCCAACATAAGAAACACTAATGAAAGCTTGTTACTAGCGAAGCCAACATTCTGAAATAAGAAGGAATCCCATACTAAACATTTCTATATGTAATATAGTTAATATTATTGCACGTTATTCCAGTGCCTTCAAACATTAACACATCATCGTAGTGATATCGCCATCTCAACCAGGAATGTAAACATATTTTATTATGAATAAAGAACATAAGAACACTTATCTTAAAAATGCAGAAGTGTTTTAACTTAGAGTGGGAATCTAACTCTCCATCCAACCGTATGTTAGCCTCTCTCATAAAACAATAATAAATCCAAAAATAAATAAATAAATTAAATATTCCAAGTTAGGAATTTGTGCCTAACTCTTGGGTTGTTCCTCTAAGATAGGAGTTAGTTTAGGTAACTCCTATATTGGTGTGTGTCTGGTGAGAAATTATCTCAACCAAAGGTGTCTAAGATAGCACACACTATCTTGAGAACACTATCTCTCATCTATTTATTTGTAACACTATATTCAATTATTTTAATGAATGAATGTGAGAGAGAATACCTGAGGAAGCCATGAGGCTGAAGCCTTTTCCGCCAATATTTTGTGTCTAGTTTTTATGTGTGTTTTCTGTAATCTGTTTGAGTTAATTTCATTTTTCAATATGTGGTATCGGAGCTGTTCTAGGTTAAATCCTGTCTATGTGGAGACCGACCCTGCCGACTGGTGCAAGTGCAGAAGAGTATAGTTCGTGGGTTGTGATCCAGAGTGCAACGTGAGTATTGTATCCGTGAGAGTTGGTTCAACGGACGAAGAGAGCACACAGGTTGAGCGCAGAGCAGCAGTGGTGATAGCCTTCCATGAGAATCAACGCAACATGAGTTCAAGCAGCATAGAGGTGGAGCAATAGCGCAGATTCGATCTGCATTCAACCCGTATATTCAATGAAATTACAGTCTATCAAACCAAGTTAAGTCTGCGTTGAGTTTGAGATTGATATCAATCGATTCTTAAAGTTTTCTTGTTTTATATAACGCAGAAGTCTTATGGTGAATCAGTCAAACATAATGCAGAGTTATGTTGATTACTTCCGTCTGTGCATTTGATATTAAATGGATTTTTAAATCCAATGCTTCATTTATATAATGGATTTTTTAATTTCACCATTACATATAAATTGAAATGCTGATCTAAGAATGCTTTAGCAAGCTCCACAACTGATGAAGCTCGGCCTGCCAGTACTTAACAGCTATAGTGTTTATCTAGAACGACTCGGAGCTTCATCTTGGATCTCTCTATGCTCCATTTGTTCTTCTCCATTAGAGCTAGATTTGACAAAAGACTCAGCTGCAACTTCCATCTGCGAATACTGTCAACAATGTCTCCTCCCATAATGTCAATGTGTTGTGGAATTTTTTGATGAATCGTTGCAGCTCATTGAGCGCAGTCAATCGACCTGTGGACAGTTCGACCTTGAACTATGATGAAAAACAATTTGAAGCTACAAAATACGGTATTTACTTTCCAATGCTTCAAAAATATTTTGTGAATCCTTTGCAGGCTTATGCATTTTCCTAGCTGACTATTTGGTCCGACTGTAAGCAAAGTTGAATGGCCCATGGACTCTGATCTGGTTGAATATTTTCACGATGCATATGCTCAACTAGTAAATCAATTATGTCAAGACGTCCTCTTACAGAAGCTGGCCTAAGAACGGTGTTATAGGACTGAACATCCGAATTAACTCTCTCATCTTTCATTTCATTGAAAAAATTAATTGCTGCTTCAAAATCATCATTTGCCAACACTATCTTCATCAGGATTGAGTAAGTACAAGCATGAAATGTGAATCCATCCTGCAGCATTATGGCCATCAATGCACGGGCAGATTGTAAATCTCCTGTAAGGCTGCAGCAATCCATCATAATATGTGGATACATGGTGAAGTTGGATCAGCGTAGTGAAGAATCTCATGCCTAATTGCTTGTGATTTGAGCAAGGCGAAGCATCTATTCTACAGCATGATGATCTCGTCCCTGGAAATATAATATACAGAATGTGGAACTCAGAAAGCGCATGAAGAAAGTTCAAATGGAAGTTTACGGTGAACAAGCTTTGGAAAAAAAATGTATGGTTATGGTACGTATATTTTTTATAAATGGAATGGTGCATGTTTTAAATCGAAATCTAAAATTTATTCACCTATTTCACTTTTCAAGTGATTTCATAAAGTGTTTTAAAATGAAAAGGATTTAAAAGCTACGTAAGAAGATGTGTTTTTTATTTTAAATTTTGTAATTTTAAGATAAGGAGTATTCTTTTATGTAATGGAGTAATAAGGTTATAAAGTGTGATTTTTAGGAGAGATAAGGAGTGGATAAAATCATTTATTTGTAATGGAGAGATAAGGTAAATTTATTTTGTAATTTTGGAGCAATAAGTGTGCATTTTTTGAGTGTGGAGTGATAAGTGATTTTGTGGAGTGATAAGGATTGATTTTTCTTTCTCTGTAAGTTTGAAATGATCGGTTTTTCAAAAGAAAGCTCATTCTTGTAGGAGGTTGAGTCAGTTTTTTAATGCATTTGCTTCCAAAATTTGTGAGCGTTAGATTCTCATTGTTTGAGAAAGCTTCAGTGGAAATGTTGTAAAGGATGAAAGATTGATGACCTTAATACTTAATAAAGACATATTATTTGTGGTGTTGATGTGTCCTAGATCCGCCCGAAATTGAATAAGGGGATCTTAGGTACAACATGTGTATGTTTGTGATGGCGAGTATTTCTATTGCTTCATGTTTTTGCTTATGATTTGTGTCTATTTTTGACACGTAAATGATCTCATTTCATGCACACATAAAATACAATGCCAGCAAGCACAACACTTGTAACGAAATAGCTGCAAGGAAGGATAATTAAGCTCAACACATGCATTTGCGTCACTACAACAAATAATCAAAGTTTTCAACATCGACATTCTACCTCAACAAACAAATTCACTCAATACAATCAAGTTCATGAATCTACAAACTCCAACATTTCAAAGAAAAGTCTACATCACTACAATCAAGTTAATGAATCTGTAAAATTCAACGTTTTAGATCAGAGTCTACATCAACATTATTGAACTTGTAATCAAACTCAAATTACATTGAATTGTAAGGGTGCATTCTTGGTTGAAACCGACACCCTAGTCTTGAATTGAGTCAAATTGAATTCATTGTAGTGAGTCATTAAATCATTAAGCTTTTTTCCAGTGCATTTTTGACAGTGTTTGACACCCTTCCTTTAAGCAGAATCAAGTGAATGCACGAATTTTAACTCTAAAGCAAACAAGCAACAAGTTCACATCTCCTGCAAGTGAGCGTGAGTATTCATTCAAGCAATTTGCGTCAAAACAGTACAAAGTTTAAACCTTTAAGTGAGCTAGAGTGAAGTTCATTGCAACAACCATCAAAGCAACCAAACAAGTTCAACTCTAACACCAATCAAGCAAGTTGAGATCGACATCAAGCGAGCGTGGCTATTCCTTCAAATGAGCGTAAAATCATCAAGTAAGGCAAGTGAGCATTCATGCAAACACGATCGTCATCAAGCGAGCGTGAATTCTAGAGTTTAAGCAAGAAAGTTCTACAACTCTAGCAAGTGTTCCCAGCAAGTGCAATAAGCAACAAATCAAGCGAGCGTGCCATTCAAGTCCCATAGCAAGTGAGCCTATCATTCAAGTAACAAAATCAAGTGAAACAGTTCAAAGCACGACATCTACGACAAGAGAGCCTGATTTCAAGTGAGCAAGTTCAGATGGCGCAACATATTCAGTTGTTAAACATTCTTCACAGTTTGATCATCTCCAGTGATGAAGACATGGTGCACATTAGCAAAGAAACTCTTGCTGATCTTTCACGGCATCTACGACAAACACATGAAACCATTGAGTTTCTTCAACTCGAATCGCAACTTCAAAGGAATGAATTGCAAGAAAAGAGTGATACTTTCCAGTCTTTGAACCATCCAGATGATAAGTCATTCATCCCAACAACTTCAAGTGTCGAAGTTGTTCCAGTTAAAATTTCTTCCAAACCCATCATCAAGCCCTGGGAAGAAATTCAAAATAACAAGAATCGACGAGGCTTAGGATATGTCACTGATGACACCAACTTACATATCCTAGATTATTCCAAGCCAATTAAGTTCGTCAGTGCAGGATTTCTTGCACAACTCCCCTCAACAGGTTCTGAGAAAGTTGCAGACAAACAGAATTGCACGCAACCTAAAGTTGAAGTCCAACCGATGTGTTCTCATTGTCAAAGAACTGGTCATATGGAAGATCAGTGTTTTGATCTCCATCCTTGTTACCATTGTGGCAAGCCCAATCATTCCTCAGAAAAATGTCGCAACCAACAAAAATCAACCAGATTGAAGATACATTATGAATGGATCGATCCTTGGGAATGGTCATCCACAGTCAAAAGATTGTCTCAGTTCTACAACCGACTACAATCACACATAGTGCAGCCAGCAGTGAACTGATGATGGTACTCTCATGCAGTTGAACGAGGGAGTACAACAGTGAAACTCTCCTACACCTGAAGGGGGGGAGTTCAGAATTTAGATATAATTTGAAGAAGATTGTCTCTCCTTTCAGCTGACAAAGGGGGGAAATGTCAATGAAATTGACAAGTGGTTGTCAGACTGAAAGTCTCGACAACATCAGCAAAGCAGCCAGTGGGAATTTTTCATCAGCAGTGAGCATCAACAAATTTGCCAATGGGCGATCGACAGCCAAAGTAGCAGTGCACAACTTTCATCATAGCAAAAGCAACATTGAGTTGTTTTTTGACATCTTCAGCCAGCGGGCGATCATCATCAGCAAATACGCTAGTGTTGTTCATCAAATTGTGTCAATGGACACCAGATGCTGTTTTCAAGCAAAGGACAGTTGGATCCTTTTGCAGCTTGGCACATGATGGAGTTGTCAAGCGTCCTTCCGAGATGAATCAGTCAGGCAGCTGACTCATTCTCTTCATATTGCAGTTTCTTCAGCATCCAGATTTGGCAGTTTTTTTAGGCAATGTTTTTGAGGATCAACATGAGAACTTTGAAGATGGTTCCTCGTTCTTATTTTGGATTTATCATTGAAGGGGGGAATGTTAGCCTCTCTCATAAAACAATAATAAATCCAAAAATAAATAACTAAATTAAATATTCCAAGTTAGGAATTTGTGCCTAACTCTTGGGTTATTCCTCTAAGATAGGAGTTAGTTTAGGTAACTCCTATATTGGTGTGTGTCTGGTGAGAAATTATCTCAACCAAAGGTGTCTAAGATAGCATGCACTATCTTGAGAACACTGTCTCTCATCTATTTATTTGTAACACTATATTCAATTATTTTAATGAATGAATGTGAGAGAGAATACCCGAGGAAGCCATAAGGCTGAAGCCTTTTCCGCCAATATTTTGTGTCTAGTTTTTATGTGTGTTTTTTGTAATCTGTTTGAGTTAATTTCATTTTTCAATATTGTAAACAAGCTACAACAACTATTACTTGTATCTATCACCCCAAGCCATATTCCAGAGCTTAAGGTGGAGTTCTTTCAGAGAGAAGCCTTCAATGAATGGATAATTAAATTAGAACACCACGAGGCCACCCTGCCTTCA
Organism: Pinus tabuliformis; assembly: GCA_031772625.1. Taxonomy (NCBI): domain Eukaryota; kingdom Viridiplantae; phylum Streptophyta; class Pinopsida; order Pinales; family Pinaceae; genus Pinus; species Pinus tabuliformis. Next base: position 679,686,978 of record CM062818.1, on the reverse strand, counting down.
TCCCCAAGTCAAGCCATTTCTCTTCTGTAATTTTGTGCCCAACAAGTTTCAATAGGGCATGTTAGTTGGTTTATAGGTCTCTTCAGAGCTCAATAATTCAACTCGAGTTGCTACCTTTTTGCTTCTTCTACGAAAGTTATAAAATGCCAATGTCTCTGTATCTTTTGTAGCTTCTACGTGCTAGGAAGTTATTTCCTCCCTCTGTGTATTCTGTGTGTGTATTTCTCTTTGATTCCCCCCTGAGAGCACATGTATCCATGGGTTGAATAACCTCTAGTTACTCCTCCACTACTAGTTGCCTCCCTTTGCTCGATAATGTCATAGAAGTACCCTTCTCGTGGGCAGGTCAACCTGTGCTACTTTAATATTTTTTCATATTCCTTAATTGCTAAGGAAATCAAAGGACACCTACCCTTGTCCCTGTTCTACCAACTAATTTAAGGCAAAATCAACACACTCAACCAACAAGGACTAATATTTAATACAAGAGTTCCCTCAACCAATGTCCTGCCTCAAGCAATGGAATTTGTGTCCATCTCTTAGCCTTTTAATTTATAAAATTATTTACATTGCATACATGAGGATAAGCAATTGGGTTGTTACAAACCCCTCCCACTTGGAGGAACACCATCCTCGGTGTTGAATGACACATATACAGTCAAAACACTTGAAAAAAAATAGACATACTATTTCATGGAGCTTTATAGACTCTAATTTTTACATCATTTACAATGTTCTATGCATTTTCGTCAACCAACAAATAAGATATGATAACATCAAGTTAGAATTCAACCATTTCATAAAAGTATGATAGAAATTAAGCCATAATTCAATCATTTTTCATTGATTTTGTTTGCAGTATTTGGATGCTTTAGGAGTATCCAAACCAACTTGGATTGTTCTTTTCCAGAACTGTTATGGTGAGCCCTTTGTTCCCTTAGCGAACAATTTCAGCTCATTATTTCTAGTCAAACCCCCTATCAACTATGCTCATGACTAAGAATCACAATTTATTTTCTAGCCTTCCCTTCTTTACTTCTTAGTCCCTCGGGCCATCCGATTACTCCCTCTCTATGCACACAATCTCCTTGCAAGTTTAGGAATCCCCTTATCCGCTTCTTAGTCCCTTGAGCAATACATCCCTTAGAAATGATTCCACGCATCAGAAGGAGTTCAAATCCATGGCATATTCTTGCCTCCAAAACTATCATACAGGTCATGTCATGCTTCATGGCGATTAGTGGACAACATTGAGTACTAGTGTCCCACATTGCCTCAGTTCTTGAAATATTTGACTTTAGCATACTATTTCCATTCCACCTTATGGTCATCTTCGTTCATTCGAACAGGCAGTCCAATATACATTCCTACATCATGGGCACAGAGTTATAATGAGACCCATCATTAGGAAAATGTGATAATTTTAAATCATGCCTCATTAGTAGTTTATTCTTGGGGTGAAAATGGAATTCTACTTTAATTCATATCATAGCAAAACCAAGTTAGCTCATAACCCAAACCATCATAAATCAAAATATTGAATTTAGATTCATAATTTAAAAGTTTAGAAATCAAAGAAATATTGATACTTATCTTAATTTGCTATTTGTTTCTTCCTTTACACACACTGGATCGGTAACCCATCCCAACAAGCATCCAGTAGCCTTTTGCTTTTCCTGTACACACACTCGATCATTTTCCAGCCTAATAAGCACCCAATTCCTTCTCTTCTCTTTGATAATGTACACACACTATATTGGTTTCCAATCCTAGAAAGCACGTAGTGCCTTCTTTTCTCTTTGACCATGTACACACACTAGATCGGTTTCCAAGCTTGAGAGGCACCTACACTACAACAAAACCAGCGATTAGCGTCCCTTTTTACTTCTTTTTTTGCATCTAGAGCCCATTTTTGGTGCTATTTGCATCCATTTATCAAATATGGTGCAAAACTTGACACAAAATTTGCATCAAGTTTTGCACCAAATCTTACACCAAGTTTAGCACCAGGTATTGCAATAGGTTTTGCACCACGCTTTGCACCAAATTTTATGCCAAGTTTTGTGTCATCCTTTACACCAGGTTTTGTTCCAGGTTTTGCATCAAGTTTGGCACCTAATTTCGTTTGACATACTTTTGCATCCTCATTTGCATCCACTTTTTGCACCTACACTTGCATCAACTTTTGCATCGACTTTTACATCCTTTTTTGCATCCTTTTTTAAATCATTTTTTGCATCCATTTTTTCATCCATTTGTGCATCCCTTTTGCGCCAAGTTTTACATCGAGTTTTGTGTCTAGTTTTGCATAAAATTTTGCATCTACTTTTGTTGCATCCACTTTTCCCTCTTGTTTGGCATCCATATTTACATCCTCTTTTGCATCTATTATTGTACCCACTATTGCATCTAATATTTTTGTGCCACAATTAGCGCCTAGTTTGGCACCTCCTTTTGCACCCACTTTTGATTATAATTTTGCATCCACGTTTGCATCCTCATTTGCGTCTAGGTTTTCATCAACTACTACATCTATTTTTGCATCCCTTTTTGTATCCAATTTTGGACTGGGATTTGCATCGGGTTTTGTGTCTCGTTTTGCATCTACTTTTGCATCGACTTCTATTGCATCCACTTTTGCACACAATTTTGCATCCACTGTTGCACCCATTTTAAATTTCACTTTTTGCATCCCTTTTTACATCTTCATTTGCATCATACTTTGATTCTTTTTTTGCATCTATCATTACATCCACTTTTGTTATGCCACAATTTGCACCATGTTTTGCACTCACTGTTGTATCCACGTTTGCTTCCAATGTTGCAACCATGTTCACATCCTCTTTTGCATCAAATATTGCATCTATTTTTGCATCCACTTTTATGTCAGGTTTATGCATTGGGTTTTGCATCTCGTTTTGTATCTACTTTTGCATCTACTTACATTATATCCATTTTTTGCATCCAATTTTGTTTTGCCTGTTGCATCAATGTTTGCTTCCACTTTTACATCCATTTTTGCATCTTATTTTGCATATTTTTTGTCTATTGTTACATCCACTTTTGTTGCACCATATCTTGCGCCTACCATTGCAACCACATTTGCTTCCACGTTTGCATCCCCTATTGCATCCACTTTTGTTTCATCCATTTTTGCATATACTTTTGTTTCCGTTGTTGCATCCGCATTTGTTTCACCACAATTTGTGCCAAGTTTTACACCTACCATTGGACCCATGTTTGCTTCCACTTTTGCCTTCATGTTTGCATCCAAGTTTGCATTGACAACTGCATCTACTTTTGCATCCACTTTTGTGTCAGGTTTTTCATGTTGTTGTGCATCTACTTATGTTGTATCCACTTTTCATCCAATTTTACTTCTATTGTTGCCCCCATTTCTATGTTCGCTTTTGCATCCCTTTTCCAACACTCATCATATTTTCTGCATTGATGATATTCCTTATGGCATTGACAATTATGAACAATTGATGACAATGTCAATAATATTGACAATGATGAAAATGAAGATGATGGCGATGACATGAATTGTGATTATGATGATAAAGACGATAGTGGTTACAATGACAATGATGATGATGGCAATGATTATGATGATGACGATGCTAATGACGTTGGCGAATCTTCCCAATTTTAGATGTTGTCATTGTCATAATCATAAGCATTATCTTTGGTGTCATGATCATCATTTTCATCTAGGTCATCATCAAAAACAATAATGGCATGAATGATGATGATGCATGATTACAACAATGTCGATAGAAATTACATTAATGATGATGATGGGGATGATAAAAATGACAATGACGATGATAATGGTGGTGATGATGATGATCATCGATCATCTGTCAAAAATAGAGTTGTTATTTCTCTTACGTATATCAATGTGTCCTAAACAACCCTTTTCTAGCACTGATCACATTTTTTGGGTTGATGATATTTCTTACAACATCTACAATTATGAACAATTGCAAACAATGTCCATAATGATGATGATGATGGCATGAATGGTGATTATGATGATAATGTAATGATGGCAATAACAATGACAAGGATGATGGTGATGATGATGACAATGATTATGATAATGAGAATGACCTTACAATCTTATGGATTCGTGAACAATTACTAGTTTCAATACCATCTTCTGGATACGTATTGCTATCATACTTTTAAAATTTTCTGTCTCTCTTGAGGTATCTTACTATAATGGTGTTGTCAACACTAGTAAGATATCTTGTTGTAATGGTGGTTCTAATATTAGCACTAGCAAAGTTTTTGTTAAATTTTGGTTAAAAAAAACCGATTTATGCAATTATTTTGACAATCTATGTAAAAAAGTAAATAACATCCAATTATTTTGACTGTAGTCCCATTGATTATCATGAATTCACCAGTCTGAAGACCATCTTCTACATACATATTATTATTAAACTTTTTGCATTATATCCCTCTTATATCTTGTGGTAATGGCAATATTAGCACTAGAAAAATATCTTGTTGTAATGGTGATGTTAGTATTAGCACTAAAAAAATCACTAAATTTTGGTAAAAAAAGTTTATCATTTATTTATTTTTAAATTGGGAAATTTTTGTTTTTATATTTTTGGTTTTTAATTCTATTTTTATGAAGTAATATTTTTTTGGTTGAATTTTGGTAGTAACTAGTTTTTGGTCTAATCATATGTATTAACCATGTTCTTTATGCTACAAGTATAATTGTTGGGACAAAATTGCTCTTTCAAATAAGTTGCAAAAAGCATATAAATGGAAGAATAGCGATGACAACTATTTTCATTGTCCAACTGTTCAGTATATCATGTATGAAAATATTCAACATTTTTATAAACAATGGATTAGAGGTGAGTCTGTAATTGTACATAATGTTTGGTTGATACATAAAAACAAAGTTTGTTTCATTGATGTGGTTAGGATCTACTTTGGATACGAAACCCTAGGTTTGGAAGTATGCAAATAATGAATTTGGTTTACCTTTGATAACAAATGAAATTTTATTTTTTTTTCCTCGTAAAACCAAGGAAGATATGGCAATAATTCTCATTAGAAAACTACTTCTTGTTGAAGGTTTATAATTGGTTGCAAAAGTTCAACAACTGGGTATAGAAGTTTTTAGTTGCTATTAAGGAAACAATGTGATTATAGGTTTTAGCAGACATAGATCATTCTTGGTATTTGATTCACTTTGATGATGGCCTCTTCTGACTAATATATGAGATTGTGAATTTGTTGATATTTTTTAGATTACCAAGTAGATATAGTTGTTTATAGGAATTTTGTAAAACCTGAAGTATTGACAAATGGTTTTTCACTGTTAAGCAAATTTAAGTCAAATTGGGTTGCAAAACTTAAGGAGAAAGCAAAAACAATTGTTAGTAGTTGTGAATTGATATAGTCATTAAATAATTCCCAACCATTTTCTTTGTGCTACAAGTCTAATTTTCAAGACAAAATAATAATTTTGTTCAGTTACAAAGAGCATATAAGTAGAATAATATCAACCGTACTGGAAACTATTTGTAGTGTCCATTAACTATTCAGTATATCATGCGTGAAAATATTTAACATTTTAAAAAACAATGAAAATGACAAGTGAACTTGTAAATATACAGAATGCTTGGATGATACATCCAAGACAAAGTTGCATTCATCAATGTGTTCAAGATCTACCTTGGAATAGAAACCATATGTTTTGGAAGTGTGCAAAAAAATAATTTGATCTACCTTTAAAGATAGTCTAGTATGGTAACCTTTTATGACCAATGATTTTTTTTTTTCTCATCATCATCATATACATATATATATTAGAAACCAAGGAAGATATGATGATAATCGTCATCAAAAATGACCTATGATAGTGGTGGCGATGGTGAATATGATGACGATGACAATGGCAATGAGGATGATGATTAAATGATGATACCGATGACAACAATACAATGATAGGGACCCTATGCCATTAGGGATTCCCTATATGGGGAAAATATTACCTGCGTGTGGGAAAGTTAGTATTGATCACAAAAATGAATAAACTCAGTAGAAAATTTGAATCACCTTCATTACCCATCCAAGTATCCTTAATAATTCAAATTTTTATTGTAGTGTAGTTTAATATATTTGTGTTAATTAATTCCACAAATTCAACTTAACAAGTTATATTTGTGTGTTAAGCTATATTTGTCTATATTCACAATATGTGACAATTTATACACACATAAATTATTTTCATTTTGTCTCAGTCATAACTTCATATTATTTCTAACCATTTTCAACTAATAGATGAAACTAACCATAGTAACTCTTATCTAACTAACTAAGCTTGTTATTTCCAACCAACAAACCATATTAACTAACATACATTTTAATGACATTAATTGCATCAAGTAATGAGTATACCTATAAGAATATTCAAAACACCAATTTAGATTATGAGTTCTAAACATGGTAATTAAATGACTATTACAACCAAATAACAATGAATCATTTCAAAATGGGACATAATAATTGTCCTTATTTAAACATGAATGACATACCCTGTAAATTATCTAGAAGTCTTCATTTATGTTATCATCTGCATCTATGTCTTCCAATGCTTCCTTGTCAATGTTCATATGTTCTTGCAAGAAATTAATATTACTCTTCCTAAACCATTCTGCTAAAGTCATATTGTGATCATCCTCATCTTCACCTTCGTCATATTCTGTATCAATAAAAGTTGTTTCGTCATCAAAAATATCAGTGTTACCAGATCTATTAATTTGATCTTCATATTGTATATCATTAATATTGCCTTCTTCTATAAGATCATTTGCCTTTGGAAATTGTTGGTTGTCATGGTGAATTGCCTCATCTAATTTATCATTTTGTGAAAATACACCTCTAGCCCTGCTTGTCCATACTGCTAAAGGAATGTTGTCACCATCATCTAGTTCACAGTCCTCTGGTTGAACATCATCATTGATGCCAATTTGTTCTATGTTCCCCGATTCTTGAACTATATTTGGTTGGTCATCATTACTTTTCTCTGTATTGATTGAGGCATCTTCAAATATATGCCTTAATCTTGGATCATAACGAATGACAAATATCCATTTTGGATCCAAAATATCTTCATAGAAAAAACCTGCATGTGAAGAAGATAAATATATTAGATCTCCAGTGGTATCAAATTTTATTATCAATGAGAATGTATATATCCACAATACAAAATGAATTACAAAATTACATACAACCGTTATTTCTTATATTTCTTATATTGTTTTAGTGAAAAAATACCTGCTCACAATGAATTGGTAGAACATAGGGCTCCTTATCCAGTGGTAGGTATTTTGATGAATCTATAGAAAACAATCCACTATGGATATCATGTCTCCGTGTCCTGTCAAATGCTTCATACCATTTACATTTAAAAATACTACATTTGAAAGAGCGGTAATCTAACTCAATAATTTCTTGTATTTTTCCAACGTATTGAAGATTCCCTTCAATAACATTTTTATCTTTTGAACTTGCTCGACTTGATTGCTTGAAATCAACCATGACCCCACAATCGAAGGATCGTCTTTTTGCATCTACTCTTTCTACACGATAATGATGACCGTATGCCCACATTGCAGTATACTTCCTCACCTGTGACAAGCCATTTACTTGAGTGAAATTAAATATGATTGTGCATAGTTAAATAGTTAACAATGTGATTAATGTATTCAAGCAACATTTTGTAATAATTCAAAATTTACCTTTTTTTCACATCCTCTGCACATGTTGATCTCATCTTCTATTATGTTTGCATCTATTCCTTCCTCATCTATTTGGTTTTGAATTTGTTTAGAAACCCATTCTATTGTGCATTCTTTTCCCCATTGACCGGAAATATTAGTAGGAAGTGGGGTATTCCTTGGGTTTGATATCTTAAATTGTTTCCTTGCTTCTAACACTTCTTTCCTTTTTATATCATACATATCAATCCATTTATTCATGAATTCCATTTGGTAGAGGACAAATTTGTTGAGCACAACACTTTCATCAACACCTATTAAAAATCAACATGTATAATTCAAACTTAAAATATTATTCTTTCAATTTGCCTATCTAGTTTGAATGTACATTAGGAACATAGCATTGTTTGAATCCTATGGAGATTTCAATATTTAGCGAACATTAGATGTTGAACATATTATACTACCATGTCATACATGTGAAGCATATTTAATATATGTTAGATGATCTAAATTACACCTTTGCATTAATATTAATACACAAATAATATTTTTTTCTTATTGGAAAAAAAACACTATGGCATTTCCAACCTAAGTCAATAATGACTAAAAGAATTATTGCATAAATAAATAAATCCTAAAATGATGCCTAAGTGATCTATTCCTCCCAAAGAGACAGGAGTAAAGTATAAATGGTACAACTATGGGCACTACAATGTAAACAACACATGTTCAAACCTTTACAGGGGTAGAGCCTCTATGCACTGTGCATGAGGGAAGGTGTTTGATATCTTATAGTTGGTTTCCCTTCATCACCAAAGTGGATTAGGTTATGAGTGGATTGGCAAAGCAACCCTTATTTGTTCCTTTTAGTTTTTGAGAAATCTCAAGTTCAACTAGTGCTAGTAAATCTTCTGTTCTCCTAAGATATAGGCTTCCCAGATCAAAGTACTGGTTCCCGGGGGTTGTGGGTTTCTCTATTGAAGGCATTGAACCTTGCCAATAGAGCCAAAAAGAATAGACAGAATAGGATGTCTTATATACGTATTAACAACTGAATCGGAATTGGGAGGATGAAATAAGAAAGAAAAGAATAGACAAAAACAATATATATATATATATATATATATATATATATATATAGATATATATAGATATATATAGATATATATATATATATATATATATATATATATATATATATATATATATATATATATATATATATATATTGTTTATACGTATTATTAACAAATGAACTTTAGAAAGAGTTCTTTCTGAGGCGGCTATAGCAGGAGGCTTGGATGCGTGAGAGAGTTAACCACTCTTACCTGGATGCTCGGATGCCAGTAGTAGTGCATCGATACCATATCTTTATGCGTGTGTGAAATCTCCCGCTTCTTAATTAGTGGGCGGATCATTTGGTTACTCAACTGCAACAGGATAGGGGTTGGATGGTGTAGTTTCACTGGCCTCAACTGCTTCTTCATTAGCTGGTAATCGTGCTCCAGAAAACCCCGGTCCGCCCCTCATTTCCATGTTCAATGGCCTGACCAGAGCGTTCACTCCAGAAAACCCCGATTCGCCCCTCATTTCCTTGTTCAATGGGCTGACCAGACCGTTCACTCTAGAAAACCCCGATCCGCTCCAGGAAACCCCGATTTCGAATAGGATAGAAAGCGGAAGGAGGGGAATTGGGAGGATAACCCGAAAAAGAGACGGCGGGAATGAAAAAAAAGCCAGTGCTGGAACCTATGGATCTCACTCCCATGTTTGATGTGCTGATCATAGATCATTCGCACACGAAAACCCCGATTCGCTCCAGAAAACTTCGTAGATCATTCGCGGCAGGAAACTCCGATTCGCTCTAGAAATCCTCGATTTCGAACAGGAAAAAAGGCGGAAGGAGGGGAATTGGGAGGATAACCAGAAAAAACGTGGTGGGAACGAAAAAGGGCCAGCACTGGAACCTATGGATCTCCTCCATCTTCAATATGCTGACCATAGAACATTCGCTCTGGGAAAACCCTGATTTGGAATAGGAAAAAAGGTGGAAGGAGGGGACTTGGGAGGATTACCAAAAACAGAAAAGGACGCGATGGGAACGAAAAAGGGCCAGCAATACCAGATCATCGTTAGATTGAAGTTATTGAAGCTATTGGTGGCAGGAGAGAAGGAAAGTGCACGGGTCAGGGAGGCAGTGGGATATGTTCCCTTTTTCAGGTATAACTGATTCTATTCTTGAAACAGAAGCAGACATTTCAATCGATTTTGTAGACTGCAAGAATGTGCTCTCTCATCAAGATATGTATGATTTTGTTCCAGATAAAAGATGGATTGTCTCAGTAATGATAGTATTGATGTGTTGTTCCCTCTGATGTAATGACTGGTTACAAAGTTTGTAGGTTTTTTTACATGACTCTCGCCACAGGAAGTCTCTCGCTCTAAATCTTTATTGTTCTTAAGGGACCTTGTTATTGCTCTCAGTTACAGTCTCCCATCTCTTGTATACTACATTGTACACTGTTCATCCATTCATTAATGGTCACATTGACATAGAGACATTGTTCCTTTGCGACATAGTAGGCTTCACTGCACATATGTGTCTCACTATCCTCTGTATATATATAGATGTGTCTTTGGCTCTACACATAGATGTTCCAACATGCAAAAGTGCACCTTGTGATCTTCCTATCAACTTCTTTTCCTTCACTGTACCACATGGCATCCTTTCTGTCATCTGACTACTGTTCCTACCTTGCTACTTAGACAATCAGAGGTACTTGTTGAATGGTGGGTCCTCCTTCTAGGGGATGCATTCTCCTTGAGTTGCTTTGTCTGCAATTTCGGCTTGGCTTGTGTTTCTTATATAAGGCATCCTGTTCAGCATGTTGAGTGTATTAGGTTGGAGCTAGACTCCATGACCACTCATGCAAAAAGTGGGCCCTTATGGGAGTGCAAGACTCTTGGCAAAACTTATCACTTTGTGACAATTAAATTCGTGTGTTCTTCCCTTGGCCTGAGAGTCAATTTGGTGGTATGGTGACAAAAGAGGATAATTACTTTGAACAATGGGGATTTAATGACTTGGCTAGCACTTTGAGATGAAGATGTAACCATTTCAATGCTGGAAATCATTGGAAAGTAACCATCAACTGCTGTTGCACTCATAAACTTGTTGGCTGCGCTGATAAACCTACTAGTTGCACTCACTACCTTACTGGTTGCATTTTATGTTCTACATCTGGAGAACAACATTTCATGTTTTACATGGCTTTTGTATCTGTGTTATTTTGGTTACCATTGCCTGTTCTACAACTGGAGGACAACTTTTTACGTTCTACATGGCTTTTTTGTCAGTGTTATTTTGGTTGCCATTGTTTAGGTGTTCAGGTTTTCTTCCCTCTTTTGTAAATTAGTGATAGGAGTTGCTTTTTCGTAATAGTAATCAGAGTTGCTTTCTCATATTAGTAATGTAAATGCCTAATAAATTTGAAGTTACAAATTTAGTGGAAGTAATTCATTTTTCTACTCCTAAAAGCTTGTGTTAAGAGTAAGAGGGCTATTAATGGGACATGCCACTGTAGCAATAAGAATTGCAGTGATTGTGGATATGGATATCACAAAGATAATTGAGAATAGAGACTAAGAATGTCTATATGGATAACCCCCACTCTCCTAATTTGCATTTATCTGTTCATCAACCATTCGTACAACTTAAGATTCATAAGAGGCGATGCATCATCTGCAAGGTACATCGCCCTAAACCAGTCTTATGGCCTGGCGAGAGAATATTGGTTAGGCCCTTGGGGTATTGTCCTTAGCAGAGAACATTGTCCTACTAGCTTAAAATATAAAAAATTTCCATAAACTTTGTCTTCCAGTATTCAGCTGTCAAGTTTGGTCTTTCAGTAAAAAGCTTCGGCATTTTTGATCATCAGCAAATAAAATTTAAAAAACAGGGTTCAACAGGGTTTTAGTGTTTCCATTCAATTTGTTTTATAATCTTTGACTTAATCCTCATTATTTGAATTAAGTTTGTTTACTATCAATCTTTGTTCCCTCCATTGGTCTTTGCCCGCTAGCAATTGAGAATAAATTAGCCATCCATATTCTCTCTTACGGCTAATGGCTGCATGCATGGAATTCACTATTACTGTGTTTTTAACCAACATACAATGTGATGACTCTATCACATTGTATTTATTTTTCATATCACGTTTGGGCCATTGCTACGTTAGCTGGTAAAGATAATTGTATCCATAGTTACCAGACTCAGCTGAGTTAACTTGGCTAGTCTGACTCTGCTGGGATCTAAATATGAGCAGATCAGACGGAGTTGAAGCTTAACTTGGTCAGAACTCAGGGTCTAACTCAGACTCAAACAAAACTTGAGAGTTATCTTAGGATCTGACTTGGGCTTGGCAAGAATCAGGTAAAACTTGACAACTAGAAAATAAAAGTTTTGTCCAAGTTATTTTCTTTTGCCCAACTTTCCTAAATTAAGTCTTAAGTCTTGCCTGATTTTAAGTCAAACCTTGATTCTTTGTCCATGCTGAGTTGCACATAATGCTTTATAGAAACAGTTTCCTTAATGCTATTTTATAGAGACATATAATTGAGTTCAGGATCAGCTAATGCTTCCTTCACTTTGTTTAATGAGGTTGTTTGTATTTCCAGAATCTCTTTTAGGAAGTAGCTATTCCCTGAATATGAAGTTATGCATTATTTCTCAGTTCTCAGTTTTCTTTTTTGTTATGGATAAAAGATGTAGTGAGCATGCTATGCCAAGTTTATTCATAGAGATTAGTAATGAAAATCCAAATACAGCATATAGAAGATTAGGTTGACAGTGGATGGTTGATTGGCTCCAAAGATACTATAATTATATTTTCCTTTCCAGTGATCACTTTGTTGGTGGATTTTTTTGGTATTTTTCACTTGTCCATGCTTCAGTCCTGTGTTTCAAGCTTTGGAATATAATTTCCTTCATTCCATTGTTGCTCAAGTTCAACAGCTTTATTGCATCTAAGCTTCACTCACTTACACACAAACATAGGAAATGCATAGGAAATCGTTTCATTCAGAAACGGAACTAGAATAAAGAACAAAGGAAGAAAACATCTTTATTTATCAAAATTGTGCTGATTATTATTGCTAAGGCTTAATACCATCAAGAATGACTGGTGAATAGGACTACAACAAGAGAATGGAAAGCAAAATTTGGGAATTCTACTTCCATGAGGAATGACTTATGCATAAAACAAAATTTGGTCGTTCTCATTATTTACTACTTACAATCACAGTATTCCCTTTCTCCCCATCTCGATGCTATATTTAATGGAATTTGATATTGTTTTTATGTTGATCTTGAACAACACCATAGGTTGACTGATTCGAATTTGGAAAAAAGTATGAAAGGTATAGCCAAAATTATGCTAGAAAATCTAGGTCCAACATCTATAGTGTTCTGGGATATAAAAGCGAACACGAATTCATTCTTTTATTTTTTAAACAAGAACAATTTATGTTTATATTACGAAAGATAGTTTACATACTGTGAAGTCTTGTTTAGAGGCAAAACATACTTAGAGTGACACTTAGCTACATAAACAGCTGCATTGAAACCGACTTCCTGAGACAGTCATCCTTATAGTTTGTAATTTCTCAAAACTGATTTGCCGTGATTGACAAAACTATTCACCACTTGTTAATATGTCAAAGTATATCTTTGTCTGCCTTACAAGAACCCCCAACAGGGTATCCTCCAGAGGAGTGTCATTTGGAGTAGAGTAAGAAGTGCTTGAATCAAAGCCTTCGCTCCACTATGATGGGAGGTACTTCCTTGAAAGCTGACCATAGATTCTAGCATATTGGGATAAGAAAACAGAGTTATTCGATGGAACTTTTCTGTTGCATAATCTCTGTACAAAGGCCTCTTGAAGCTGGGATTTCGTCTCTTGAAGTTGAGAGCCTTTTGAAGCTAGGATTTGGCCTCTTGAAGTTGAGAGCCTTTTGAATCTGGGATTTGGTCTTGTGAAGTTGCTTTGTAGGGAGTGAGAACTTCAATAGTTGTTGGTCTCACTTGCAAGGAATTAATGCTGGAAGCCAATCCTTCACAGAGAGTTGAGAACAGAGGAAGCACGGAGAGAAGGAAAGCATTCCCAATATAGCCTGCTAGCTGAGTCATAATGTCATATGTTGAAGCAAGGACACCACACCTCTTCCAACTCCTTGTTTTTGTGTTTCATTTTCATGGAAAATTTGGACATGTTTATATTTTTTTCCAATACAAGGTGCTTTCCCTCCCAAACGTGGAATTTCCTTAGAGTCTCTCTAAATCTGTTTATGTTTCTTTCTATCTCGACATTCAAAGAACTTGAAATTCCCATTTATGAAGCTACTACTACTTGTCAGTCTCTAAGTACTGTTAGATCTTCTGAGGTGTTCTTTTGTAAGTTTTAATATAAGTATTCCTTTTGAGTGATGCCAAGGATTCTACATAGTTGTTGGTTGCTACTCCAATGTCCCAAGTTAAATTTTCAAATAATCTTCCTTTTGTTGTTAAGATTATCCATGCCATGAACGAATGGCTTGGATCTCCTTTTGATGTTCATCAAAGAGCATTGTTAAAATCTTCGCATCCAATCATTAATATAATCAAATTTGCAGGAGATTACTTAAATGGGATTACATTCATGTACTTTTTTCGGTGCTGGTTTCCCTCCCTTTCTCTTCCCAATTTTCCAAATCATAACTATTCTTCCAACCTTTTTCTTGTTGGCTTAATTCACTCTGCCTAATTTTTGAATTTTTCTAATCAAGTTGGCATTGATTCTTTAGACGTATTGGGAATATACCTATTTTCATTGAATGTCTTGTCATTTTGATCAGCTGTATCTTCGAAAGAGAATAATATTCCAAATTACCTTTATAATTGGCTTGTTTTTTAATCCTTCAAGCAATAAAAGAAACCAGTTACTGAACAGTTATTCTTTAGAAGATGCTGTAATAGAGGAGGGGAGACTCATTTCTATAACAGAAGAACGTAGGAAAGGGGGTTTCGTTGTTTACAAAACAATAGTCACATCTTGAAGGATCATTGATTCCTTGTTTCACCACGTTCTCCTCTGTTAAAAGTGTCTCATTTGGCCAGACATTAAAAGTCAAGTTTGGAGATGGAATAGCTCAATTCGATCTTGTTTCATTTGATTTCTAGAGAGAGGAAGGATCCGCTCCTTCCAAGAAGTTTGAGGTATCCTTCTTTAATAATCTATTTTCTTGATTAGGTGCCCTGTTTTACTTATTCCTTTCTTATTGGAGCTTTCCCATCCGGGACTTGGGTCGAAGTTTGAGGTATCCTTCTTTAACAATCTATTTTCTTGATTGGGTGCCCTGTTTTACTTATTCCTTTCTTATTGGAGCTTTCCCATCCAGGACTTGGGTCAGAAAGGTCCAAAGGGTGTTCAGAGTATTAAGAAGGGAAATGGGATAGATCCACTTCGTTTAAAGGGGAAGAATGTGAATCAGCCTAGGAGGATATATGTGCCAAAAATGAAGGATTGTTAACTTTAGACCATCTTCTAAATGGAGAGAATTCCAGATTTGATATTTGAAGGGTTTCCAAGGACACGGTTTTCGAAATCTTTCCACAAGAGGCATCCTTTGGCTGTAAAGTTAGATAGTTGTATATTTATAATTTATTTCAAGCTCATGGCCTAGCTAGACACTAAAATGATGTATGAGACCCACTTGTTTGTGAGACAAAAAACCCTCTCCACATAACATTTGCATTATTTAATTTATAATAGTGTATATCTAGACTAACTCTGGTTGTGCCGTTTTCATTGTTTAATTTACAGTGGTATACATACCGTAGCTTTCTAGAATAACTCCTATTGTACTTGTATTTATGTTTGCTAATGGTGTCCCATGCAAAGCTTTCTAGAATATCTCCTATTGTACTTGTATTTATGTTTGCTAATGGTGTCCCATGCAAATCTCCTGTTACATTTTAGTAAAAACAATGTTCACATATTTGTGTGGAGATGATGCTAGGTACCAATTCTGACTTCTTAATCAAAGGCATACTTTCATACTTCCTAAATGCTTCCAACACATTATATTATTGTGCAAAGTTGTTGTTTATTGTTGACAACTATTTGTGCAATAAAAAACAACAAAACAGAACTCACAAAACCTTCATTGAATTCACATGCATATGATGGGCGTAGAGCCGTCACATGCATTTCATAACATATAGTTTGAGTGGGATGTACTAATTATAAGTAGCGTCTTTTATCTTGTAATCCAAACGATAAAGTTTCATAATGTAATGACATATCAACCTTCGACTTACTGGCTACCATTATAACACCAATGGTATATCCAACAATGCAAAAACTGGATATACCAATAATTTATGACTTAGCAAGGGTTGAGATGTCCTTTGTAGTGAGGGTGCCTAACCTTCTAGCCTTATCACAACAGGCGAAACATGCCCCTTGGAATTGAACCTGGGTGGATAGGAGAACAAACTATGCTCCCAACCACTTGAGCTACTAAGACAAGACAATAACCTTTGTGGTTATTGATTGGCACGGATGGACATGACAAAAGGTTGATAGCTAAAAATAGTTAGTTTATAGGTACCCTTGTTGATGGCAAGGTGCACCATGGACATGTCTATTGCCCTTTGTCAAACTTGGCACGTTGCAAATTTGTGTAGCTCCCATTAGTTAGGCCTACTAAGAGAAGCTCGGAAGGGAACTTGGTGATTTGCAAGTATGACGCATGATGAACAAGATTGGCATAAAGAACTTGATTAGATTTTATAGACTTGTGATCCTAGGATACATGTAGATTCCAAGAGTTGGGGATTTGCTATTTTAGGGTTGCAATGGATGGGTAGAAGTGCCCTAAGGCGTAAGCATTCGAGAGTACAATTGTACAATGCACTAGTTGGGTTCACATTCATTTGGCACACATCCACTAGATGAACTTATGTGCACCATTGCTAAGCACACTTGGGTGTGATGGGCACATTTGTTGGGTGTGTGGCATCTCGGGCCCAACGTGATAAAGATGTTTGATAGTTGATGGAACAAGAATGAAGTGGGAAAATGCACCATTGGCCACACATTCGTCAGGCACACATCAACTGGACACACTTGTTGGGTGTACCTTTGTTGGTTGTGCTTGGGCACCTTCAGCACAGCAACATTGGATGTCAGATAGTGGATGGACAAGAAGGGGCAGAGACTAATAGGCACACATATGTTAGACATGCTTACTGGGTGCACCCTTAGGCACCATTGGCTACACATTCGCCAGGCACACATCAACTGGACACACCTATTGGGTGTACCTTTGTTGGTTGTGCTTGGGCACCTTCTACACAACACCATTGGATGTCAGATAGTGGATGGAAAAGAAGGGGTAGAGACTAATAGGCACACATATGTTAGACATGCTTACTGGGTGCACCCTTGCCATGTGTGCTTGGGTGCCTTGGGCACACTTGTTAGGTGTGTTGTGACTTAAGCACAACACCATTAGATGTTGGACAATTTGAAATCAAGTAATGAAGGGGGTTAAATGCATCATTGATCATAGAAGTTGGTGATGTGGACACTTGAGTCCACTTAAGCATAGAGAGGTTTGTAATATGCCAAAGAAGGATGCAAGTGTGAGACAAGTCTTGTATAAGTAGTGGACACCTCAAAGTTGCTAAGGCATCATCCATTGATCATTCACCAAGAGTGTAAATGAGCTCGATTATCGTGCTAAGTTCAAGGTTGGCATGGTAGGGTGAAACTGCACTAACTGAGTGAGAAGAAAAAGAAGACAAGAATTACAAGAGGCAATCTTTCAATTTTTTAAAGGGTTTGGATTGTGAAAGTCTATTGGGTAGTAGTTAAGGCAATACTTTCTTTGACTCATTGTATATCTAGAATAAAGTTGCAATTATGTTGTTATATATCTGTGACATTTTTTATATGATAACAATAAGGCACTTGCCTTGGATGCTACCTCTACTTTGTGTGTTGTTATAATATGTTTACTTGAATGAATGTTATGTTCCTTGCAATGTATTTTGTTGGTTAAGTGTTAAGTATTGTTGGGATGTTTTAAAGGTTGTGGTGGGACATGTGCCTATTGTTTAATGAATTTGATTAAGTTGGATTCAATTGCATTTGACACATTGTAGCTTACAGTAGAGTTATGAGTAGACCTCAAGTTAAAGTGTGTAGTGTGGTTGTTGTAGGTGTATGTTGGCCAACCGACTGTGGTTGAGTAAAACTAGTGTCACACAACCTCAAGAGTCAAAACAGGCTTGGGGAAACTTAGGTTCTTGTAGAAAAATTCTAGCAAACTGTAGGTTCATGACAAATCGTATCAAAGCAGTGCAAACGTTCATTATGTTTGACCAAACTTGAGGCAAATTAGTAGGTTTGGGGACAAAATCAACCACAAGAGTGACTTAAAGGTTGGAACAAAAACTTTGTTCCTTTTTTAATCAAGCAATCAAGACTACATTTTTGCACAAAAGTTGAATACTTCAACCTCTCTTAACCATGACTTAGAAGGGCACTTCAAGCTTTGGTGGCAAGTTAAGCAGGTTGACAAAAGTATGCTGAGGTAGTAAAGTAGATTGAGTCTTTGAGACTTCGGGTAGATTCTTTGCCCATACCTATATGCAGATGGATGGTGCAAAAGAAGAGTATGTGATGACAATGAAGCAATTGAAATTGCCCAAATCTAGTGTTAAGAATGTTGTTTGTTTCCTTTATTATCAGAATCATTTTGCTATTGATTTTCCTTTGAAGAAGATGTTGGAAGACTTGGAAGTACTCCAAGTGCAAAAAATTTAGAAGATAAAAACAACAGTGTTGGGAGGAGCCCAAGTGTACCAAACTTCAAAGGCATAGGTTCTTGATAGGAAAATTTAGGGTAGTAGTTTGGTAGGCAAGTGTACCAAACTTTTGCATGTAGTTTAATATATTTGTGTTAATTAATTCCATAAATTCAACTTAACAAGTTATATTTGTGTTGATGGGTTGAATTTGTTGTTTGGATGGACTCTATGGTATGTAATCTTAGTTGGATTTCCAATATACTTTTAAACCATATTTTCATTTTATTTTTTAGTACTATTAGATATTATATCTTACCTCATTTTATGGTTAACATTGTATAACAAAAACATGCGTTGTGTTATGTAATTAATACTAACATGTAATATTGATTTTTTTTGTCAGAATGCTATAGGTAATGATTGCCAAGACGATGATCCAAATTATGTTCAACATATATCAGGAGATGATGAGGATGAGGATGAGGATGATGGTGGTGAAGGAGGAGATGATGATGATAGTTGCGGTGTTGGTGATGATGTGGATCAGAGTAATGAGGATGGTCAAGATGATCATGAGGATGATCTTGGTGGTGGTAGCTAGGCATGCACATGCATTGTTTTTTATGAAGAAATTATTGTGTAGAATGACATTGTTATGTTTAGATGGGTGTTGTGAATTTACCCTATATCAATGAGACATTTTGATTTTGTAATCATACGATGAGTTTGATTTATGTATGTTGTTAATTTATCGTAGAATAACGATATTCATGAAATATTTTGATTTGTTAATCATATTTGAATTTTAGTTGTTTTGATTAAAAATAATACTGATTTTATTAGTATTATGTTGCTATTTTATACATGTTTTGAAAATTGTTAATGACACATTGTTATTTTTTTGGATGGATGTTGTCAATTTCTCTTAAATTTCTTTACAAATGATTTTGACTTGTGATATCTGCTTTAATGATATTTAGAAACTATCATATATTTCACTATGAATCTATAAAGGGGGTCATATATGTAAAGAAAAATATACTCTATATAAGAAGTCAAATGCGGATGTAACCATGGATGCAAAATTGAAAGTAAAATTGGATGTTAAACTAGGAATTAATACAAAATGCAAACAATTGACATACAAAGTGTTTTAAATTAGAAGTGAAAAATTGTGCAATAGTTGACACAAAGAAGGGAACAAAACATGGCATACAAAAGGATATCAAATTGGGCAAAAACAAGGACACATAAATGGGCACCAAATTAGATGCAAAAAAAGACAACAACTAGATGTAAAATAAGATGCAAAGTTGAGCGTTAAAAAGAAGCAAAAAATGTTACAAATTAATATGCCAAATGATAATGCAAATAATGGTGTAAATTTGGGATGCAAACTTGGGTGCAAAAAAGGAAAAAAAAAAGATGTAAGAAAAGACATAAAACAAGATGCAAAATGGGGCTGAAAAAAGGTGAAACCAAGGATGCCATATTGGATGTAAAAAATGATTCCTAATCACATGCAAATTTAGGCTCGAACTCAGACACAAAATTATATGCAAATGTGGACACAAAATGAGGCAAAAAAAGATGCAAATTTGGATGGTGAAAACGATGTAAAACTAGACACCAAAAAAATGCAAAATTGGATGAAAAAGTCGGTGTAAATAATGGTGCAACATTGGACACAAGTAGACACAAAAAAATGGTGCAAAAAGGGGCATAAAATAGCTTAAAATTGGATGCAAAAATTGGTGCAAAAACAAATACAAAAGTAGACGTAAAAAATGGCTCTAAATTGAATGTACCATTAGACACAAAATAAGATGCAAAAGTGGACACAACACATGACTCAACATAAGATGCAAATATAAATGCAAATTTCGATGCTCAAAATGATGTAACATTAGATGCAAGAGATGGTGTTAAAAATGATGCAAAATTGAATGAAACAAATGACGCAAAATATGGTGCAAAATGAGATGGGAAAAATGGAGACAAATCAAACGTAAATGTGGATGTAAAAAATGGTCCAAAAAAAGATGCAAAAATGGGCACAAAAATGGATGCAAAATTTGGTGCTAAATCAAATTCAACACATGGTGCAAAGATAGGCACCAAAGCTGGTGCAAAAATAGAAGCAAAAACTAGTGTAAGACTAGATACAAAACCTGGCGTAAGACTAGATGCAAAAACTGACACAAAATGGATGCATAAAAAGACGTTAAATTGGATTCAAAATACAGTGTAAACTTGATGCAAATGATGGTGCAAAAATGGAAGCAAAGAATGACACAAAATAGGAAGCAAAAGAGAATGAAAAATAGATGCAAAAAATGACACAAAACTAGAAGCAAAACCTGTCATAAAATAAGATGCAAATCTTGGTTCAAAATTTGACGCAAAAAATGATGCATAGTTTGGTGTAAAAAAGGATGCAAAATTTAGCGTGAAAAAGGATGCAAAATCAGGTGCAAAAAAGGACGCTTTAAAATTTTTACAATAGAGCCAGATTTAGCGCCAGGTTGCTCATCACAATTACAAAAAAAATGCACTAAAATCTGGCGCTAAATCTGGCGCAAATCGCTGGTTTTGTTGTAGTGCTAGTTCCTTCTCTTCTCTTTGACCACGTACACACACTAGATCCATTGCCAATCCTGGTAGGCACCCAATGCCTTCTCTTCTCTTCTCTTCTCTTTAATTTCAAATTTACTAAGTGGTTCGTTAGCTACAAGGTGAGCACTTAGTAACAAATAAATATGCATAAGCCCAATCGCTACCCTATGAATATGGGAACTACCAAAACAAGTAGTTATTACCAACCAAGTAGTCTTCTTCTGACAGGAATATATGTGTATTCCACCCCTTCGTAGGCCTAGGAAACCCCATATCTTCATGTTCCATACACATTACACAACATAATGGCCCAGACAGTGCCATACCTACCTTCCCCAAAACATTACACAACACATGCATGTATACACAGTGTACCACAACACATACACATACACATGATACACACAATGAATTCACATGTGCAACACAACACATATACAACACACATAGCACAGTGCAATATGTTTTCAATAATGTTGACATTCCAAAGACCTCACTAATTTCATCCATAGACACTAGGAAACACTACCTCTAGTGTCTTTCCCCACATGTCGTAGATCAATTGTTTTCATTTTGTTGTTATATCCTTCAACATTCGATGTTCATAATATAACATGGGCATAATTTATAAATCATGTTCACATGATATTAAAATTATAGATCAGTCAGGGCTACTTTTTCCCTCTTGAGTCCTCATTAACGAGGGACCTTTTTATACCATTCACATATGCATTAAATAAGTTTAAATAGTCCCTCTTCCACAAGAAGAGCCCTTGATAAAATCCTGTCAGCCAAATGGAATTTTCATATTTGCATAAAAAGATTGGCATGATCATGGGAATCTCATATATATATATATATATATATATATAGAGAGAGAGAGAGAGAGAGAGAGAGAGTCAAGGTCAGAGAACTTCCCTTGTGCCATTTGCATGGCTACCATGCCACTTTCTATCATTCCCCATGGACTAGCCAACCACTTGGACATCATATTGTTGCCATGCTCAAGAGTAACTATCCAATATGTTTCAACATTAGCATTTTTCTAGCCCATCTATGATATCCTCTAGTTGATTTTCCATGTGTTAGTCCTTACAATCTCCTAGGCTGAAAAGGAAATCAAGAAGGGTAACCTCAAACCACTTCAACTCAGTAGAAAGCCCTACTGAGCATGAGAGGGATCTCTCTAAGTCTCTTATTAGTGATATGACTTTAAATCAAATGAATTTTAGGCTAGATATGTGTATTTGTTTGTTTTTTGTTGAAAAATTGAGTTTTAGGGTTTGTTGAACTTAGGGTTTGGAGCCACAAATAGGTCTAGGTTGTAGGAGTGCAGGAGCAAATATGAGAAGCAGCTAGATATCAGAAGCCATGGTGTATTTTGAGTATTGTCAGTGTAGTATAGAGGATATAGCGTGGAAGAAACTAATGAGCGTAAATAAACATGATTTCATTAGCTTAGGAAGACATACACATAACTATGAAAACTAGATAACAGAACTTGAAAAACAAGAATTCTGTGTATTTTATTGTTAGGAATCCATAGAAAGAAGAGATATAATGTAGATAAATATGTTTAGACCATTAGAAAACAAAAATAATGAAATACAATCACCATGAACTCACTGGGCTAGAGTTCCTTGAGAATAGCTACAACTTGTCTCTGTATTAGCTAAAAAGATGATTACATGCAAGCTTCCTTCACAAAAAGTTCAACCTTCTTCTACTAAGGAGAAATGATACATATAGAATCTCCTAGACCACTTTCCCACCTTCAGGAATCAAATTCCTTGGTGGATGAACTGACTCCAAGATTCTCTCAACCAACAGGTGAGAGTGAGAAGGTGAAACTCAAACACTTCATGGAGAGTTTGTTTAGGAGTTTTCTTCTTTTATGAGGCCTAATAAACATAAAAAACAACCTATTATGTACATTTATTCATGCCTACATCACCTAGCCTAGAAACTAGTTCCATTACATAGAGAATCTTGACTTTTACTGAGTCAGACTAGAAACTAAAAATTTTACACAGTGAAATTTTCCAAATAAAACACAGAAAAGTGTAGAAGCGCAACGCTGACTTTGAGATGATTTTAGGTGCCTTCCAGGGATCAAAATGCACAACTTAGAGAACAGTCAACTAGCCCTTCAAGTCTAGTTTCTAGAACAATTTGAATTTCTTAATTTGGAACAAGGGAAAGCCTTCAAAAACCCATTCTCCCAAGATCACTCCAAAAGCATAGTGCCTGTCAAAAAATGGTCCAGAATGCTAGTTTTTTGCCACTTTTTTGCCTTTTTCTCCAAAAATAAGCCAGATCTGCAAAATATGAGAAAATGGGTTTTTTGAGGATGGCAAGAGATTTCCAAAAATGTAGACCTTTCCTCAAATGGAGCCCTGAGGAAAAAGCGCAATGCCAAGGCGCTGCGCTTTTGGCAGGGTCAAAATTTTGGGTTTTTCTGCACAAATATGGCTCAAAGATGGAGTGATATCTCTCTAACCATAAGGATTTTTAGAAACTGAGAGAGGTTTTTGTATATAAGGATGTTGTGAATACAAAAATCTCGTAGTTTCTGAAAATTCATTTTCATTTTCTCGGAATCTGTGCCACCAAATCATGACTAAAACAGGAAATTAACTTGAATTTTTTTTATTTTCTAACATAGGTCTCCAAGAAAGTTTCATATTTCCCAATATATGATACCTGTGTAAAACATGAAGGAGGTTTTTGTCCCTTGGTATATTATTGACAAAAACCTCTTCCACTTTTGTGAATTTCATCTCCATTTGGTCATAAACACACTTTGAAGAAAAACCATCCCCGTGTGCCGCAAATGACCTCTTGATGGGTTTGTGAGGCACTAATCTCTTTGATGTTAGATGGATTGACTCTTCAGACATGTCCTCAATTATTTTACTTCTTCTTTTCAGTAGGTGTGGCCTCTGCTTCCAAGGTGAAACCCTAGCTCACTAGGAGGAAGAATTAGGGTTTAGTTTTAGGAAAACAAGGTATTTGAGACAGTCTTGTAGATGGAGGGGAATGAAGGGGTTAGGGGATTTCTAAATTCTTGGGAAAATTTTGGGTGGTAGGGATAGATTTTAGGGAGTGTAAGAAGTTGGAATTTCTTGAAAAGAGTGAGGTAAAGGTGTGAAAAAGTCCAAAACACAGTCCTAACCTAGAAATTTGCAAAAACGCGACATTGAGCTAGGGTTTAGGGAAAATGAGGGGAAATGAAGGGAATGGGTATGGAAAATGGTTGGGAGGTTTATATAAGGTATTTTTGGGTTTTATGGAACATAAAAACTAGGAATTTTCTCATTGCAATGAAGCAAAAGCATTTGGAGACCAAAATCACAGTGAAACCCTAAGAGAGGGATTTTCACTGAGTTCTTCGAAATGAAGGATGCATAAGAGGTGCCAGATGTTTATTTACTTGCCAAGGAGATGCTTAAAATTGTGAATGGTGAAATGAAACCCTTGTTATGCTTTGGATGGTTCTTTGTAGCTTGAAAGTTGATTTTTGCTTTGGTAGTGGCATGACATCATAAGTCCCTTTGAGAAATGATCAGACGAGGTAGTGTACTGCAACATTGTCTTATTTGAAATAAAACATTACCTTTACCTTTATTTTGCTTTCCCTGAGCTGCTAACTCCCTTTGCCCACTGAATCACATGATGGACATGTTTTTGTTTTGACATATGGTATCATGATGACACATGGAGTGAAACCCTAGACCATGACCTAAAATGAGGAATTTAACCATTTCATGACCCAAGACACTTAAATGAATATATGATACCTCGAAGAAGACAATGACCATGATGAGTCATGAAGACCATGAGTAAGTGAAGGGAGCAACAGTGACCTAGACACAACAACCAATGACCAAATTTTGATTTGAAGATTCATTGAAATGACAAAAATTTGACTTGACACCTTAACAACACCTTCTAAGAGCATATTTGATCACTGGTGACAGGCTGAACTAACTGACACTAACACCATTTAAATAAAATAAGACCAAGGTCATGGGACATGTATTCCAACCTGAATGGTGGGAAAATATTTTATTGGGCATCACTTGTGGTTTATTAATGTCGATGGAAATTGGAAAAGGCATTGGCAAAGGAAAAGAGGCAATAAATGGCATTTAATTAAGAAAATAAAGGAAAATAGGAGAAAAGGAAGGTGAAGAGACACAAATATGCATGCAAGGGAAATTAGAGAGAAAATGAAGGAAAACGAAATAAAAATGAGACATCAATGATAAAAGGCATCATAGAAACAATTGGTAGTTTCTGGACGACTTTTGATCATTTTCAGAAATAGGGCTCTAAAAGAAGAGAGAGGGAGCACTTAGACACAAGCAAGGAAGCAAGCAAAGGACAAGTAGAGGAAAGCAAGGGAGCACAATGAAAAGTGAGAAGAGTAACTACCATAGGAAGACATTATAGGTAACATGTTGCATATGTGATTTCATTGCTGAGATTTGGATGCATGGTACGTGCATGGGGTTATTTGATTATTTTATTGTCATTAGCATGGGGTTTGCCTAGATTGATAGTGGTTTCAACCTTGCCTTTCCATTTCCTGGATAACCATGATGTAGTGGGTTCTCTATTTTGATTAAGCTTTGGATGACTGGTAGACTTGGATCTTGGTTGAGGTGGTCTCAGGAAAATTACCAAGGGTCAAGGGTGGATATGGGCTTTTTCCTTGAACTCTTGATGGATGGATTGAGACATGAAAATTCCTCTGAAGCTAGTGAAGGAAGTCAGAGGCATCCAATCTTGTTTTTGTATTAGTGATTTATGGATCGGTTTACATGAAATCGTTGTGGCTAAGGGTTGAGGTACGGTTTGGCCTCTGGAAGCCTATATTGGTTCTATTTTTGTTTAACCCACATGATCCCACATTCATGCTTGAAATATGTCATAGGGATGATTGGATAAAACAAAGATTTGGTTTAGCCCAATATATGTTTGTGTGGTACGTGGAAGTTCCTGACTTGGCAGGAATTTGCATATGTTAATATGAATGATTTTCATATTTTGATCAGTGAACACATGTATTGGTTATTGTGTTGATCTTGTGGATGGTTTTTCATGGATTCTATTCTAGTTATATGCTGGTAAAAGGCATGGTTGAATGATGTGCTTTTCTATGGATCTTGTTCATCATTTGATAAGTTATTGAATGGTTAATGTATGCATGGGCTAACAAGTGTTGTTGCAACTAGTTTGTGAGGGCATTGAGCCTTCTTGATGATTCTCTCATGAATTTAAGAAGATCATGATCGAATATGCATTCATGACCTATAGCTACTATGTTTACCATGTGTTTGAAAAAATGTTTATCATGTAATTGACATGTCTTGGGTAATATCTAGCTTTAGTATTGGTTTCTTAGACTTGTGTTTATCCTAGACCTGATTTTGAAAAGTTCTGGGTGGTGGCCTGTAGGGTATCCCTGAAAAAGTGGCACTGATTTCACAACTGCACCCTCATAAATGCAAAACTTCGGCTGTAACCACATGGAGGAAGGCTCATGCATGCAGTTGAAGCCTTCCAACCACATGCACAATGTGCCAATCCTGTGGTTTTGGTGTAAAGCCTAATAAAATGAAGTTCCAACTTAGGGATTGATCAGTAGTGGTGATTGTTAGATACTTGTGTGATCTAGGGCCCCTGAGAGATGGCAGTAATTTTTCAGTTAGTAAACCCCACTTCCATAACTGAAACTTGGAGGATGGGTCATATCATAGTAACACTCACCTCATGTTTAGCCTGAAGAGACTATAAAAGTAGGTAAATGTGGGATGGGGTGGTTACACCATATACCCAGATTGGAATTCCTTGTTGCTTAGAAGTCACTCAGTTGATCACTATTCATGTCCATTACATGTGGCCCTCTTCAACTCTCTTTCACCAAATGCTGATGGCTTCCTTGCCACCTTCAATTGAATTGACCCAAGGCCCTAAGCCTTATGTACGTAAATCAAAGGCTTGTTATAACATCGATAGACAGTGCAAGAGGAAAAATAAGAGATAACACTGTAAAAGAATAAAAACCATGATTCCAATCACAGAGGAAACCCACACAAAACAACATGGTCATGTACAAATCTAAAATTAAAATTATTTTAGTCATGAAAACAATAAATTAAAATGACCACTTATAGGCATTAACATAAAATAGTCCCCAAAATCAATTAATGTCCCCATGAATCTAGTGTTCATGGCACTTGCAGGCATCACATAGGTGCACATAAGTATACATGTACTTATGTACAATGGGGAAGTAAATGCTAAAAAGTTGGATAATTGGCTTCGCCTGATTGAAGTCTATTGCAGGATTTAAAGGATTAAGGATGAAGTGACCAAGATCTAACTTTCTTCTCTTCATTTGGAAAGTGTAGCTCTCATCTGGTGGGAGGCCAAAAATCAAGAAGACTTGAAGAAAAGTGGTAAAATTATCTCTTCTTAGAATGATTTTGTAGCTACATTAAGAAGGAAATTTTATCCATTAGCTTATATGCGAAAAGAAATTATGGATTGGAAATTTTTTAGACAAGCTAAAGATAAGAGCATTCAAAGTTATACAAATGAATTTAGAAGAAGATCTTTAATCTTGGTTGTAGATTTGTCTTCACAAGGCGCTCTTCTTAAATACATAGGTGGATTACATAGTTATTTGAGACAAACAATTCTTATGTTTAATCCCACAAATCTATATGAAGTATGTGTTCACGAAACTCATTTAGAAGCAAGAGGGAAGAATGTTCCTCAAGAGAATAGAAAGAATCCATTCAAATATGGAGACAAAGAAAAGGGGAAATTTAAAGGCAAAGGAAAAAATAATGCTAGAGTCACGAAAGAAGGAGAGAAACTCACATGCAATCATTGTTCAAAAGAAGGCCATGATGAAGACCATTGTTGGAAACTACATCCAGAAATGAGACCAATTAAGTTTAACAACAAGGGGAAATAAAAGAATGCTGCAACAACTCAACAAGATCTAATATCTGATTCAGGTAATGAGACCAAAATCACAACCATGGGAATGAAATGTAAAACCGCTATTCAAGTACTAGTTCTTCTAGTAATCCTATTGAGCCTCAAAACGATAAAGAAAGAATTGAGCTTTCCATATTAGATTCATTACAAAATATACCAAAGTTGATGCCTTATTTAATAGTGGATCCCAAGTTAACCCTATTTCTGAAGCTATTGTCAAGAAACTAAACTTAGAAACTACACGTCATCCTAAACCTTACCCTTTGGGTTGGGTATGTGACAATGCCAATTTGCAAGTGACAAGAAAATGTAAACTTAAATTCATCATCACTGCAAACTTTATTGATTAGGTAGAGCTTGATGTTTTACCACTTGACATATGTGGAATTGTTTTAGGGAGTCCATAGTTGTATGGTTGAAAAGACATTCTATCATCATGAGAACAAATATCATATTATTAAACATGGAATTGAGTATATTGTTAGAGCACATTGCAAGAAGATGAATTTATCTCTTGTAAGTGTTGGTCAAATGAAAAGGCTTGTAAATGCTAGTAAGAATTTTGTATTATTGATGATCAAATCCAAAGATACTGTTGAATCTGAAGCTTTCCAAGGATGTGATGCAAAACTCAAGCATGATTTGGTTGAAATTGTTAACACATAATAATATGTTTCAAGAACTTGAAGGGGATCCACCTAAAAGAGGAATCCAACATGAGATTCAATTGCAGTAGGATGCACCTCTTCCAAACATTGGCATGTACAGAATGTCAGTTTTGGAGAATGAAGGAATCAAGAAGCAAATTCAAGAACTACTTGACAAAGGGGTCATTAGACCAAGTAAATCTCCTTATGGGTCTCCTATTGTCCCTGTTCCAAATAAGGATGGTAAATGGTCCGTGTGTGTGGGTTTTAGATCTTTGAGAAAAATCACAGTAAAGAATCACTATCCTCTAGAACAATTAAAGGATGTTGTTTATTTAACTAAGTTAGATTTGATAAGCAGTTATCAACATATCAGAATTTTTGAATGTGATATTTGGAAGACTCTTTTCAAGAGAAAAAAAGATTTGTTTGAATGGTTAGTTATGCCATTTGGGTTTTGTAATACATTTGCAACATTAATGAGAGTTATGAATGACGTGTTGAGACCATTCCTTGATGATTTTGTCATAGTCTACTTAGATGATATTATGATTTTCAATAAGACTCGTGAAGATCATGTCAAGCATGTTAAGAAAGGTTTAGATGTCTTAAAGAAACAGAAATTTTATATCAAGATGTCTAAGTGTGATTTTGGGAAAACCTCTTTAGTTTATTTGGGTCATATTGTTGGAGGGGGTGAATTAAAGATTGATCCCTCAAAGGTTGAAGTCATTGTGAATTGGCCTAGGACCAATAATGTAACAGAGGTTATGAGCTTTTTGGGAGCATCCCAATATTGGAGAAAGTTTATTGCTAACTTCTCATCTATTGCAGCTGCATTACATGCTTTTACAAGTGTGAAACAGGTATTTCAGTAGGGAGGCAAACAACAAAAATCCTTCAATACATTGAAAGAGAAGATCAGTACAACACCAGTTCTTGCACTTCCATATCTTAAGAAAAAAATTGAGATTCAAACCGACGCAAGTGATTTTGCCATGGTAGCAGTTTTGATGCAGCATGATAAGCCTTTTGGTTATAATTTTGAAACCTTTACCAATGTAGTAATTAACTATCAATTTATGATAAAGAATTGTATGCTTTGCTACAAAGCGTGAAGAAGTGGAAGCATTATTTGATGGGAAAAGAAACAATTATTCATATTGACCATCAATCTTTGAAATATTTACAATCGTAAACCGAGCTACAACAAGCAAGACATTTTAGATGGATGGGATTTCTACAATAGTTCCATTTGGTAATTAAGTATAAGAAAGGTATATACAAAAAATTTGCAGATATGTTGTCAAGGCATATTGTTAATGCATTTGTCATTCTTAAGCATAACTCAATCATGCATGAAAGTTATATTGAACAATATGCTCAATATGACAATTTTAAATATGTTTATGCAACTTTGATTCAAGGCAATCATGTTGAAGAGTTGGATTATCATGTTCATAACAAGTTGTTGTTTCATCTTGGAAAGTTATGTATTCCACAGGGTGAAAGAGTCAAGAGCATAATGGAAGCTCAAACTTCTCTTATTGCTGGCCACTTTGGTGTAGGAAAAACAGTTGCACAATTACAGAGGTATTGTTATTGGCCTCACATGAACAAAAGTGTTTCAAGATATGTAAGAGAATGTTCCATGTGTGCTACTAGGAATCCTAGCAATAGAAAGTTGGGTTTGTATACTCCACTTCCTATTCCTTCTCGTCCTTGGGAAATTATTTCTATGGATTTTGTAGGAGGACTACCTATGTCTAGGAAAGGGCATGATTATATTTATGTTGTTGTGGATTGCTTTAAAAAAATGTGTGTGTTGATACCATGTAAGAAATAGGTTACAGATAAACAAACCAAAAATATGTTCTTCCAAAATGTATGGGTACACTTTGGGTTTCCTACTTCTATTATTTCTGATTGATATTCACGATTTATCGGGAAATTTTGGTAAGGTTTATGGGAACTCATGGACACCAAGTTGAAGAAGAGCACAACATTTTATCTACAAACTGATGGCTAGACATAAGTGGTGAGAAAAATAATAGCACATATCCTTTGTGGATACTGCAAAAAGCATCCTAAGCTTTGGGATGAACACTTACATTACATCCAGCATGCCTACAACAGAGCTAAGAATTTGTCAACTCAGACATACTCATTCAAAGCATGTTTGGGATATTTACAAAAATATCCCTTAGATTTTAGCTTTGGGAAATATGTTGCGGTGGATGGACACAACGATATAGATAATTCCAAACACTTCCTTGAACAGATTTAGTTGGTGAATTAGATGGTACAAGAACAATTGGAGAAGAGTCAAGCCAAGTACAAGGTGAGAGATGATAAGGATTGTGTTGACCACAACTTCCAAGTGGGAGATCAAGTTTGGCTTTATATAAATAAGGAAAGGCTCCAAGGTGAGGGTAAAAATATCAACCCAATCAAATATGGTCCATTTAAAATCTTGGAGAAGATTGGTAATAGTGCCTTCCGATTAGATTTACCACCATATATGCAAATTTATATTGTTGTAAATGTAGAAAACTTGAGATTATATGACCCTACTATGATTGAATATCAAGGAGAGAATGTTCATATTCCAACAATAGAAGATTTATCTCCTGAATACTTAGAATAATTGTAGTGAGATACTATTATTGGCAGAAGATAAGGATCCCACACAGAGGAAATGTGGAGTACCTTCATGTGGGGCTCAAAGGAACTAATCCAAGTAAGGCTATGTGGATTGAGATCGGAAGGGTGAGGGAGCTATACCATCACCTAATTGTTGACTAAAAACAACCTTTTGGTGGTCCAAAATATTGTAGTGGGGAGGAATGATCTAGGGGATCAAGAAAATGCACAAAATTGAAAGTGATCTAAATCACTCAAAACTAGCGCCAGATCATAGTTCTCGTCGTCTTGAATCCAATGTTGTTTGAATCGCCCCAAACCAACATCGTATGCTCAAGCTACCATGTTCTGAAGTTTTGGCCAAACAACTAAAAAGTCAAGCAACAAAGTTGACTGAGCTATTGACTGGGCATACTGTATGTTGACGTCAACATATCACTGGGCATGCACAATGATCGGTAAAAACCAATCCCATTGCACCATATGGTAGTACTATACATGATTGGTTGGTGCATTTTTATTAGTTGAATGTACATGGTACAGGGCAATCACAGAATGACACGTGGCCCAATCCCTATTTCACAACTAATAATTAATTAATTAATTAATTAATCACTATTTCACAACTAATAATTAATTATCACTATTTCACAACTAAATTATAATAAATTATCTCACTATTTAAAAAAATAAAATAAAACTATATTTACAAATATCATTATCAACATTTTATTATAAAAAACACAAATTCATAATTTATTGATCATTTCACACGCTCATGGTTTAGCTCTAAGGTGCATTGCATCGTTAAAGATTTCCAACCGAACAGACTTAAAAAGCTCAAATAACTTTTGTCTTCAATGATATCTGAACCAAGACACTGTTCTCCAAGATTAAAACGTGAAATAAAAGAGAATGGGCGTGTGATGTGAATAGATTTGATAAGTATGGAAGTTAGATAAATAGCGTTATGTGAGAAGTTGGATGACGATGTTCAGAATTTGAATCCTTCAAAGTCTAAAAAGAAAACTAATGCCTTCCGCCGATCAAGTTGCTAACTAACCGACTTCTGCTATCAAGGTATCTATATTGCTATGAATGAAAATGAAATAAGTTAGAATTATTTTATTGGGCCGAGAAACTTATTCTACAGTTCAGTGTTACAAGTTGTCTATTAGTTTTTAAAATTGAATTGAAAGTTTGCTATGTTCGCCAAAATAAAAATTATAAATAAAAAGAATTAAATAACTATACAAAAAATTTAAATAATATGTAATCATAAAAAAATTGAATTGAAATTTTGCTCATATCCACTAAAATAAAAATAATGAAATTATATCCCTCTCTATTCATGTTAAATCAATATTTTAGATAGATCTATATTGATATATACTCAAATGCTCTTACTTGCTGTCTTCTGGGAAATTTGGAAATGGCCCAATCCACTTATTTTTGGAACAAAAAAGTGGAGAGAAGATCTGATTTGTGATTACATAGAAGGATGGATCAATTTTGTTTAGGGGAGTGGAACCTTGCAGAAGAACAAGACAAAAGGATGGCTCCGGGTATCACTTACCCAATAGGGTTTTTTGATGGGGCTTCATAAGGAGGGAGATGCGGATGTGGAGTGTAGATAAAATTTTCTGAAGATCAAGAATTCTCGATACACTAGTATGGCAGAGAGGGATGAGTATGAAAGCGGAAGCCATTGCCTAGTGGGGGTTAATATGGTTTACTAAATTCATGGATATCCCACAAATACAAATCTATGGAGATTCCATATGTATTATAAAACATATTTTGGGAAGGAATAATATACAATAGAACACTCTCCAAGGCTGGTTAAGTCAAATACAAAGGCTTTGAACCACACTCCAGCGTTCTACCATACAACACATCACCCGAAACTACAATAAAAATGCAGATGAGATGTCAAAAAAAAAGCTACTCAATATACAAGATGGAATGCATATTCAGATAAAAATGAAGACACGAACAATAGAACAGGTAACATCATCATGCCTAGATAATGCACTTCACACTTTTTAACACAAGTATTTTTTAACAAACTTTTTGAATCTATTTTTTTTTATATATTTTGTATATGGTCTATGTATTAAAAAGACATATAGATGACTACTGTATATGGAGACAATTTTAGATACAATACTTGGAAATTCGCAATTTCTGTTTCATTCTGTGATTCAGATACGATAATATAGGGATTGGGAGAAGCAGTCAATAATGGCATATAGTAAGCTTCCCGATCATCCAGAGATAAGCTGATCAATCAGGCATATGGTGCTATTATATAATCATATATATATACTGTTTTATATAATACAAAATAAACAGTGTTTTCCTGCTAAAAAAGAAACTCAAATGCTCATAATAAAAGACAACCTGGTCAATTATTTTGGCTCCCGACTCACTAGTAATACTATGTTGATACATCTATAAAGGTGTGAAGCTCGTGTGCACGTTGTGATCTAACAAGTAAAGTATCATCCCCCGGATTTACCACCTTCCAAATCACGTTGGCAAGTCATTGCCCAGCAAAACGCCATAAGAGGCACTCTAATCATTGGTATACCGTAATTGTCTCTTGCTCATCCCGACGACCTATTCCCTCTGCTCGTCGTCAGCAATCCACCAGCTCTTAACTTCTTTCTACCACTTCAATGCACTGAAAGAGTGTTGGCATGGACGATGAATTTTTTTTAAAGAGTGTTGGCATGGACGATGAATTTTTTTTTGATGTTTAGTGAGATTGTTTGAAAGTTTTTCAGGTAGGGTTTTTTTTAATTTTTTTAAATTTTTTTAAGAATTTATTGAAATCATAAATTTGATGGGTAATCCACGAATAATCAAAGTGCTTTATAAATTTTGAAATGCCCTAAATCTATATATACAATTAAAAACTAATTTAAATAATACAAATGATAATTTCAACTCAAATTTTTCCACAAAATTTTAATGGAGTTGTCTATGTGACGGAATCCGGCGGAAGAAATTCAGGTTAAATCTTGATTTGTTGCAGTTAAAATGGTTTTTTAACTGCATATTTGGATTCAGCACCCTCGAAAACCCCTGGGACGCTTTCATTGTGCAGAAACTAGCTATCAAACTTGCGATTCCAATAAATTCCTGCCGGATTTCGACCGGAAAAACCCGCCGGATTTCAAAAAGTCGCATTATAGACAAGTGCAATTTCAATACCCTAAAATCCAAAAAAATCATAATAAAACAACTCCATTGTTAGATATTACCGTGTGTAGCGATTCAATGTACATGGAAAAACGTACGCAAGGACCATGAATTTATAAAATTTTTCTTTTCCTTATTTCAAATGTTAGAATAAAGGAAATTGACTGAACATATGTATCTTTAATTTTTCTTTCAAACATGAGGTTTGGTCGTGAACATAGAGTATTATATTCTCGTATATTAATTATTTTTCATGTTTGTTTTTTTATTTAATGTAGTGGTTAATAATATATTTTATTATATAGAAGAGATAACATCAAACTTTATTATGGCATGTTCAATTCAAAATAGGTTTAATTCTTAATAATAATAATAATAATTTTAAATACATATATGTTTAATTAATAATAATAATAATTTAAAATAAATTTATAATTTAGTTAAATTTTGGCAATGTGAGATGTATTATGAGGTCAATTCTATGATGTCTAAATACATCTACCAACTATTTAATTTACATGAGTGCGTTAGTTATTAGGCGTTGTTGTCACTCATCATTACATAGTGTAATTTTTTTTTTTTTGTTAAAACCTATACAGAATCCATAAATGATCAAATAACTAAAATTTAGATTCAATATTTCTACAGTCTAATTGTTCTATGTTTTGGAGGTTTTCCCAACATATTTTTTGGTTAAATTTGTCAAAAATTTGACAGGAATGTGTTGAAATCAATTTTGATTAGTGAACTCTGTACAATCCAAATGTCCTATTTTTTAACTTCTCAGTAGACTATATCCATTTATATATTAAAATAAACACAATATAATTGAAAATTATTTCACAAAATTTCAACTAAAAATTTAAAAACATCTCCAAAACATAAAATAGTTAGGAAAGTCTTTAAATATTATTCTAATAAACAATGCATAGTAAAGAATTCATCATAAGTAAATGATAAAATTAAACATTTATATGAAACCTTATTAAATTATAAAATTTAAGATTTAATATTATTTGAAAATGGAAGCAGTATCTACGGAATACTAGAGTTCATTGCAGGAATTTCAAAATTGGAACACTGAGTTTAGAGTGGGAATTTCAAGGGAAAGAATTTCATTTTTTTTTTTTTGTAAATAGACCACTTCTATTAATTCATGAAAAATTTACATTGTGGTGAGCACAACATCAAATCAAAAGAGGCCTCACTTCTATCTGTTTTGTTGTCCAACATATATAGACAAAAAAACATAGACATTAACAAAAGAAACTAGAAGACCCAAGATCGATGGTCCAGATGGACCAAAACTGCCCAAGAATTAGAATACATCCCATGCTCATCATTAACTATCCATGGTACCCGGAGCTAGGTTATCAGTCTCACCACTGCCAGGGTGATGAAATGATTCATGTACATGGGACTTCATATGTGCCATTCTCCCTTCAAAGTTTTCCTACCAATCTTGGAGCCACTTATGACCTCTATGAAGGGAGAAAAGTTGGTTTAGAATATGTCACTGATTATGTTGTATATCATTTATGAAACTAATGACCTCATTGTGGTCATTATGTCTATCTCGAGCCATTTTTTCAACTGCTATTATCACTTGAGGAATTTAGGCCTCCAAGGAATCAAAGGGTGGAGGGAGGTCCAGATGCCTGGGGGAGGCATATTGTCGCTGCTCCAACTCCTCCCCATTATCTTGCGGTGCAACATGATGAACATCTCCCTGTACCCTTGAGCCCGCCCCTCTCTAGGGATATCCTCTTTGACGAAGCATGGCCTTGCCGTTGAGGATATCTTTGGGCCCCCACCTCCTCATCCAACCAAAATATGGACTAACTGCACAGATGCGCCCTCTGGTCTAGAAATATAAAACCCCTGCAACAGCCATGCCCCACTTCAATTTTCCACCATAGACTCTCTGACTAAGCCAAACACAATTGTCTGCCACCTTAGGGGCACAAGTATCTCCTCCCTCCAAGCTATTAAAACAATGCCCCTCCACGAACAAAAAAACACCACCTAATAGCACATTCTCCCCCCGATAATGTTGAATGATACAATTGACCACCTTTACCTTGTCACATGGCTCCTTTCTCTACCCACCCTCCTCTACAAGGCCCCAGAACGATAGAAACCATAATATAAAAACATGACACCAGGAAATCGAAACCAACAAACTCAAGTGAAAGAAACTACTACTTGAACAATGCTGCCAAGGCGACCAAGTCACAGAGACCCTCTTATCCACACCAAAACCTACAATAGGGCCCAATCCAAACATAACATAAAAAACATAGCAACAACTAAAACCAACAGAGAGTAAACAAAACAGATATACTTGCGAGAAGGCAAGGGTTGCTAGCCTAGTACCCGAGCATAATAAGAACCTAACTTTGCGCATCACAAACCACTTAACCAATATGAAATTTGTCTCGTGCTCTGTAAGTCGTCACAAACCAAGGTCCCATATAACGATCTACATTATTTTAGGAGCCAACACCACACTAATCTTCCCCCATCCATTGCTTGCTTTACACAACGATCGACCACAGAACAAGAGTAGCTTGAGTGAAAATCCTCCCTGCTCACTTGACCAAACTACATGTTGAAAATTCAACAAGATGATGGAGCTTAGTGAAAAGAAGTCAACTTCACTAAGTGGGCCCGCATGTTATTTTTGGCGCAAAGTCTATTTTTAGATGTATGGATCATGGTCTATGAGTTGCAGGATGCTATTTGTGGATGATTGGTCATGTTGGTAAAAATAGATGGACTTCTATTTTTAGACATATGGGCGGAGTCTATTTTTAGACTGCCAGGCTAAAAATAGAACAGTCGAATATTATTAGCTCTTAATAATATTTGGACTATAAACATTATCTTATCCTCTTGTAGCACTTCAGTTCGAGCTATGGATGTGGCACATGCAACTGCCAGAAGGAAATACGCTTTTCTTATGGGTTAGTTGAGCTATTGCATGATGGACTTCAGTTAGAACTCAAGTGATTGAGTTTGGTGGAGTTGATTGAGGAGTTGATGGAGTTGTGTTCAGTTTGACTTGGTTGAACTAGTTGTATTTAGTCTAATTGCAAATACACTAGTGATGAGTGATGTGAATTAATTATTAACTAATTCACTAATTATTAACTCATAAAGCAACTAAAGAATACATCAGTTAACTCAGTGCATGGACAGTTCAGTGGAGACAGGTGTTAGAGGTGGAGATGACTATCAGTTGTGACTATAGCTGTGCATGAGATTTGCACAATCAATGATGGAGATTTCCAATGAGGATTGCGCAGTACAAGCCAAGGAAAACGAGCTTGGATCATTCCTATTCTCATCTTGGATTGCGCAGTAGAGGCAAGCAAACAGTGGAGGAGATTTGAACCTGTGACTTGATTCAGATCTGAGCTAGTTTGTGTGTAACAGGTGGAGATAGTACTGAGTACTTGTGAGGAGTATTGTACTATGTATTGTTACATGTTCTCTATCATTATAATATACAAATAGTTCTGGTTTTTCAGCTGTATGCTTTCCCCATTACATACTGTGTTAATGTGCGCATGCGATTGATGTTTCATTGTTTTTAATTCTGCAAAATTGATTATCAACGTAGAGGAGGTTATGTATTATGCATGCATTCCGCAAATAGTGTATAATCAGGATAATCTCTGTGAATAAATGTTATATTATTCAAAATTTCTACATGGTATCAGAGCAAAGTTGATCATCGGATCTATTATTTAGAAACTGATTACATTTTATTTCTTCAGGCAAAGTCTGTAATCGAGCCAGGTAGCCTCTGGATTCATCCTTCTTTTGGAAGGTGAGATACCAGGTAAAAGACCATACAGTCAATCTCTGTACGAGAAATACTTTGTTCTCATGAATTTTAGATCAGAAGCGGTTGAGTTTTGAGCTAGTGGAATTCGAATTTGCAGCAGTGTTTTCTTGGTGTCGAAGTTGAAATGTCTTTCAACGGATTGCGATTGGAGTATGTTCTTGAAGGCAGCTCGAATTATATTGCATGGAAAGACAGGATGGAGGCGGTGTTAGATGACAATGGGTTGAAGGAGTTCATAGATGCTGTGGTCCCAAAGCCTACTGATGCTGCTCACGTTGAGGTTTGGCAAAAGAAGACAACAAAGTGTCAAAGGATTCTGTTGGAGGGCGTGAAGGATCAGATTGTATCCAGCCTGCATGGAAAGGCTTCTCCATACTTGATGTGGAAAGCGTTGACAAATTTATTCCAAAGCAAGAGCGACTAGAGGAAGTTGGCACTTAAGGATAAATGCAGAAAAATTAAGTGTGAGAATGGAGACAGTATGCCCAAGTATCTCACGAAGTTCACCCAATACCAGGATGAGCTGGGAAGTGTGGGGGTGACTGTTGATGATGAGGACTTGGTGAGCTTGGCTCTCCTTGGTCTTCCGAAGAGTTGGCATTCCTATCAGGACTCTGTTAATGGTTCGGAGAAATTGCCAGGATGGGAGAGATTTGGTCGGATCTTGTGCAAGAGGAGATCAGGCGGAATACCAGGGACGGATCTTCATCAAAGGCATCTGATAAAGAAAATTGCGCTTTGGCTGCCAAAGCAAAGAAGGGGAAGGAGAAGGTTTCTCTTTCTGAATCCAGTTCTTCCAATGATGGGAAGAAGGTTAACAAATCGAAATAGGATGCTTTCGTTGTCATGAGGTGGGCCATTATGCTTCAAATTGTCCACGAAAGAAATCTAAGAAGGGATCCGGGGAAGGATCTGAAGGTGAGGCACTTGCTTCACAGTTTGAGTTGGATTTCACACTCTTTGCATGCATGGTTTCATCCATGGTGGGAAGTGGTTGGTTTCTTGACAATGGAGCTTCTTTCCACATGACCGATGACAAGAGTTTGTTCAGTACTTTGGAGGGGAAAGATCTCCAGATACTCATAGCGATGGGTAATGATGAGAAGTATAGTGTCTCAGGTGTAGGCACGGTTATTTTTCAGAGGGATCATGGAGCTCGCCTTACCTTGACTGATGTCAAGTATGTACCAGGACTGAAGAGAAACTTGGTGTCAATCGCGATGTTGGAAGACAGAGGCTATGATGTAGTCTTCAGTAAGGGAAATGTTTTCCTTGGACTCATCATCACTAGACAGGTGAAGCAGATTGGTTCACGGGTCAAGAACCTGTATGCTCTTGAGGTTCAAGATGCATGCAAAGCCTTGAGCAGCGAGGCAACTGATGGAGACTTGGTGTTTGAGAGGGAGTGTATATTACCTCTCAACATGCAGAGCCAGAAGAAGTCTCAGACGATTATGGAGGAGCCATGATTGGTGCAACAGCTTCAGGAGGTTGTGGAGCAGCCACAACAAGGGAAGCTGAGAGGAGATCGAGTAGAGACATCTACTCATGCAGAGACCTCTAGTAGGGGGAAACTTTGAGCTAGGTGGGCTGAGGGATCACATGCAGCCATACCTCTAGGTAGGAGGTGGGGCGATATACAGTGATCGTCCCAAGGAGGAGGGGCAGGATCCTTGAGGTACCCAACCTCTTGGATGAGACCTTGCTACGGGAGCCCCGATGTGGAGTAGCAAGAACTGACTGATTGGGTAGAGTCAGATGTGGATGGAGCGGCAGAGAGAGCGACAGTGTAGGGAATCCCAGGACAGCGCATAGCTAGCAGGCTGCAGCAATGCGAGAGGCACAAGTGTTTTTCACAGTGCTATGTGGCACAGAGAGGTGTGCAATGGTGCGAGATGCATGGAGATGTTGCAGTAGCGCAGATTTCAGAGAGGGAGCACTTGTCAGCAGCAGGTAGAGCTTCAGCATCAGAGTATGTTCCTAGCCCAACAGGGTGGTCAGTTGGGAGTGTTTTCTTTCCAAGTGTTGTTGGAGTAAGTGGACCGGGCAAA
Source organism: Pinus tabuliformis (assembly GCA_031772625.1). NCBI lineage: Eukaryota > Viridiplantae > Streptophyta > Pinopsida > Pinales > Pinaceae > Pinus > Pinus tabuliformis. The sequence continues at coordinate 679,646,332 of CM062818.1, read as the reverse complement.
TGTGTTGCATGAAGAACATTCCAGAGTTGCAGGATAGGGGTTGGAGATAATCCATATCTTGTTGAGAGGGAGTGTTGAAAATGCAACAAGATGATGGATCATAGTGAAAAGAAGTCGCCTTCACTAAGTGGGCCCGCAGGCTATTTTTGGCGCAAAGTCTATTTTTAGACATATGGATCATGGTCTATGAGTTGCAAGATGCTATTTGTGGATGATTGGTCATGTTGGTAAAAATAGACGGACTTCTATTTTTAGACATATGGGCGGAGTCTATTTTTAGACTGCCAGGCTAAAAATAGAATAGTCAAATATTATTAGCTCTTAATAATATTTGGACTATAAACATTATGTTATCCTCTTGGAGCACTTTAGTTCGAGCTACGGATGTGGCACATGCAACTGCCAGAAGGAAATATGCTTTTCTTATGGGTTAGTTGAGCTATTGCATGATGGACTTTAGTTAGAACTCAAGTGATTGAGTTTGGTGGAGTTGATTGAGGAGTTGATGGAGTTGTGTTCAGTTTTACTTGGTTGAACTAGTTGTATTTAGTCTAACTGCAAATACACTAGTGATGAGTGATGTGAATTAATTATTAATTAATTCACTAATTATTAACTCATAAAGAAACTAAAGAATACATAAGTTAACTCAGTGCATGGAAAGTTCAGTGGAGACAGGTGTTAGAGTTGGAGACTACTATCAGTTGTGACTATAGTTGTGCATGAGATTTGCACAATCAATGATGGAGATTGCCAATGAGGATTGCACAGTACAAGCCAAGGAAAACGAGCTTGGATCATTCCTATTCTCATCTTGGATTGCGTAGTAGAGGCAGGAAAACAATGGAGGAGATTTGAACCTATGACTTGATTCAGATCTGAGCTAGTTTGTGTGTAACAGGTGGAGATAGTACTGAGTACTTGTGAGGAGTATTGTACTATGTATTGTTACATGTTCTCTATCATTATAATATACAAATAGTTCGGGGTTTTCAGCTATATGCTTTCCCCATTACATACTGTGTTAATGTGCGCATGCGATTGATGTTTCATTGTTTTTAATTCCGCAAAATTGATGATCAACGTAGAGGAGGTTCTGTATTATGCATGCATTCCGCAAATAGTGTATAATCAGGATAATCTTTGTGAATAAGTGTTATATTATTCAAAATTTCTACATGGTATCAGAGCGAAGTTGATCATCAGATCTATTATTTAGAAACTGATTACATTTTATTTCTTCAGGCAGAGTCTGTAATCGAGCCAGGTAGCCTCTGGATTCATCCTTCTTTTGGAAGGTGAGATATCCGATAAAAGCCCATACAGTCAATCTCTGTACGAGAAATAATTTGTTCTCATGAATTTTAGATCAGAAGCGATTGAGTTTTGAGCTGGTGGAATTCGAATTTGCAACAGTGTTTTCTTGGTGTCGAAGTTGAAATGTATTTCAACGGATTGCGATTGGAGTATGCTCTTGAAGGCAACTCGAATTATATTGCATGGAAATGCAGGATGGAGGCAGTGTTAGATGAAAATTGGTTGAAGGAGTTCATAGATGCTGAGGTCCCAAAGCCTACTGATGCTGCCCATGTTGAGGTTTGGCAAAAGAAGACAGCAAAGTGTCGAAGGATTCTGTTGGAGGGCGTGAAGGATCAGATTGTATCCAGCCTGCATGGAAAGGCTTCTCCATACTTGATGTGGAAAGCGTTGACAGATTTATTCCAAAGCAAGAGCGACCAGAGGAAGTTGGTGCTCAAGGATAAACTCAGAAACATTAAGTGTGAGAATGGAGACAGTATGCCCAAGTATCTCATGAAGTTCACCCAATGGCGGGATGAGCTGGGAAGTGTGGGGGTGATTGTCGATGATGAGGACTTGGTGAGCTTGGCTCTCCTTGGTCTTCAGAAGAGTTGGCATTCTTATCAGGACTCTGTCAATGGTCGGGAGAAATTTCCAGGATGGGAGAGACTTTGGTCGGATCTTATGCAAGAGGAGATCAGGCGGAATACCAGGGATGGATCTTCATGAAAGGCATCTGATGAAGAAAATTGCGTTTTGGCTACCAAAGCAAAGAAGGGGAAGGAGAAGGTTTCTCTTTTCGAATCCAGTTCTTCTAATGATGGGAAGAAGGTTGACAAGTTGAAAGTGCAATGCTTTCGTTGTCATGAGGTGGGCCATTATGCTTCAAATTGTCCACGAAAGAAATCCAAGAAGGGATCCGGAGAAGGATCTGAAGGTGAGGCACTTGCTTCACAGTTTGAGCTGGATTTCACACTCTTTGCATGCATGGTTTCATCCGTGGTGGGAAGTGGTTGGTTTCTTGACAGTGGAGGTTCTTTCCACATGACCGGTGACAAGAGTTTGTTCAGTACTTTGGAGGGGAAAGATCTCCAGATACTCATAGCGATGGGTAATGATGAGAAGTATAGTGTCTCAGGTGTAGGCACGGTTATTTTTCAGAGGGAGCATGGAGCTCGCCTTACCTTGACCGATGTCAAGTATGTACCAGGACTGAAGAGAAACTTGGTGTCGATCACGATGCTGGAAGACAGAGGCTATGATGTAGTCTTCAGTAAGGGAAAGGTTTTCCTTGGACTCATCATCACTAGACAGGTGAAGCAGATTGGTTCACGGGTCAAGAACTTGTATGCTCTTGAGGTTCAAGATGCATGCAAAGCCTTGATCAACGAGGCAATTGATGGAGACTTGGTGGTTGAGAGGGAGCGTATATTACCTCTCAACATGCAGAGCCAGAAGAAATCTCTGACGATTGTGGAGGAGCCACGATTGGTGTAGCAGCTTTAGGAGGTTGTGGAGCAGCCACAACAAGGGAAGCTGAGAGAAGATCGAGTAGACATCTACTCATGCAGAGACCTCCAGTAGGGGGAAGCTTCGAGCCAGGTGGGCTGAGGAATCACATTCAGCCATACCTCCAGGTAGGAGGTGGGGCGATATAGAGTGATCGTCCCAAGGAGGAGGGGCAGGATCCTTGAGGTACCCAACCTCTTGGATGAGACCTTGCTACAAGAGCCCCGATGTGAAGTAGCAGGAACTGATTGATTGGGTAGAGAAAGATTCGGATGAAGCGGCAGAGAGAGCGACAATGTAGGGAATCCCATGACAGCGCATAGCTAGCAGGCTACATCAATGCGAGAGGCAGAAGTGTTTTTCACAGTGCTAGGTGGCATAGAGAGGTTTGCAATGGTGTGAGATGCATGGAGATGTTGCAGTAGTGCAGATATCAGAGAGGGAGCACTTGTCAGCAGCAGGTAGAGCTTCAACATCAGAGTATGTTCCTAGCCCAACAAGGTGGTGAGTTGGGAGTGTTTTTGTTCCAAGTGTTGTTGGAGCAAGTGGACCGGGCAAATGTGTTGCATGCAGAACATTCCAGAGTTGCAGGATAGGGGTTGCAGATAGTCCATATCTTGTTGAGAGGGAGTGTTGAAAATTCAACAAGATGATAGAGCTTAGTGAAAATAAGTCACCTTCACTAAGTGGGCCTGCAGGCTATTTTTGGTGCAAAGTCTATTTTTAGACATATGGATCATGGTCTATGAGTTGCAGGATGCTATTTGTGGATGATTGGTCATGTTGGTAAAAATAGATGGACTTTTATTTTTAGACTTATGGGCGGAGTCTATTTTTAGACTGCTAGGCTAAAAATAGAATAGTCGAATATTATTAGCTCTTAATAATATTTGGACTATAAACATTATCTTATCCTCTTGGAGCACTTCAGTTCGAGCTACGGATGTGGCACATGCAACTGCCAGAAGGAAATACACTTTTCTTATGGGTTAGTTGAGCTATTGCATGATGGACTTTAGTTAGAACTCAAGTGATTGAGTTTGGTGGAGTTGATTGAGGAGTTGATGGAGTTGTGTTCAGTTTGACTTGGTTGAACTAGTTGTATTTAGTCTAACTGCAAATACACTAGTGATGAGTGATGTGAATTAATTATTAATTAATTCACTAATTATTAACTCATAAAGCAACTAAAGAATACATCAGTTAACTCAGTGCATGGAAAGTTTAGTGGAGACAGGTGTTAGAGGTGGAGACTACTATCAGTTGTGACTATAGTTGTGCATGAGATTTGCACAATCAATGATGGAGATTGCCAATGAGGATTGCGCAGTACAAGCCAAGGAAAACGAGCTTGGATCATTCCTATTCTCATCTTGGATTGCGCAGTAGAGACAGGAAAACAGTGGAGGACATTTGAACCTGTGACTTCATTCAAATCTGAGCTAGTTTGTGTGTAACAGGTGGAGATAGTACTGAGTACTTGTGAGGAGTATTGTACTATGTATTGTTATATGTTCTCTATCATTATAATATACAAATAGTTCGGGTTTTTCAACTATATGCTTTCCCCATTACATACTATGTTAATGTGCGCATGCGATTGATGTTTCATTGTTTTTAATTCGGCAAAATTGATGATCAATGTAGAGGAGGTTCTGTATTATGCATGCATTCAGCAAATAGTGTATAATCAGGATAATCTTTGTGAATAAGTGTTATATTATTCAAAATTTCTACACTACATCCCCTTCACTCCTATCCCCCCCATCTCCCAACACTTGCAAATATGCTCTACTGCCAAGGCCAACCCGGTTATACACAAGACCTTCTCCATAATGTTCACCCACGCTGCACCCTATGAGGCTTGCCTAACATGATTCATAGTCATTAATGATGTGTGGAATTAACATTAACGCCCATGTCTTCGGCTTCCATGTGGACTTCCACTTGTTTATATGGCACCCCCATTGTTACACCCCTACCCTTATGGTAGTCTTTCAACCATGCATAGGGGGTTGCGTCACTGCCATACTTTTTCTTTTCATCAATACTCAAGTAATCTCACTACGCCTACGTCAATACTTAACCAATTTTACCACAAGTGTTTATTATGTAGCAGAAAACATTCAATTATTTTTCATGAGTTTATCTTCAACGGAAATAAAACATAACAATCATAAACACATATACCATATGTGGGAGGGGAAACTCCCATATAACTTGAGCCTTCCCAATATAAATAAATCCTGTAATTCTTTTTGCAAGTTGTGTAGTGTTCAAAATCTCAGCCTGCACACTTCTTCCCCAAAATGTGCACCCACTGTAAACTCCTGCGAGCTTATCATGCATCTTGGCACACCTTATCTGAATTCCCACTGTTGTCGTGCAACGCTCTGCACACTTCTACCTAAATATCGTGTCGCACTACCCAACTAGCCATGTCGACCTGCCCACACCAACGTGTCACAAAGCCCACACTCTTTGGTCAGGTCGCAGTGCCCTTGGGGTCACCTGCACCCACCTGCTACTTGACTGCTTCACCACTGTGTGCTGAACAACAAAACATCAATCCACTGTCTGTCACGCCCTTCACACTCCCTTCAGGTCTTCCGATCCAACTGCACCACTTCTGTAGTAGCGTTGGGTTTTGGTGTTCCACGGGTCTGTTATAGCAACCTGTGCCCAAGTTTCTGTCCACGCGACCTGTAATACGTGCACCCAATGAAACCTCAAAATTTTGTGCCAACAATACTTCCGGTCCTACGTCCTACACCCCGCCTGTATGCCTCAGACCCTTGCTCGATCGTCCTCACTCTGAAATCTTGTGTTCCTTTGCTTAGTTGAATGCTTGATGATGCCTTCTCCACAACTCGTCCATATGTACTTATACGCTAACGTGTGGTCCCTACATACAAACTAACGTGTCCCTTCAGTTTCCTCCATGGGTCGGCTCTCCTATATGAGTGCAGTCGACCTACCATTGTAATTTCTCCATTGCTGGCCGTCGTATGTTGTCATTGTGTCGCTTAGGTGGGTCACACATTAACTCATCCATGTTGCTTGCCTACTCACCCACGCCTGTGTCATGTCATTCATCGCATTTTCTCGTCGCACTAACACACAACTCACCCATCGTCCACCGTCGCAACTCAACTTGCCCAGCGCGTCGCAGACTTGAGCACTTTGCCTGCCCGGGCGCTCGCCTACCCGAGCGCCCAACTGGGGTTGCCCGGTGCACCTCGCCCATCCTTCTCGCTACAACGTGCACGCCTGCTTGTCACCTTTAACTTAACCGAACTGAGTTGCCTTTAACTGAATGTTCCAACCCGAGTTGACTTGAACCAAACATAGGCGCCCATCACACATCTCGTGCGTGCCCGCATGCCTTTAACTGTGGTTGACAATTTTTCTATTCTCTCGGGCACTTGCCAACTCGAAGCCCTGACATCCTCGACCACTTTAAAAATGTTGTCATCCTCGACAACACCATCTCATCAACCTCCATCTCTAAGACATATATTCATATATCGGCACCCACATAGCTCTGCCCCTGACCTACTCTATTCTCAAATCTTGTCAAACTCTGCAAGAACATCATGTGATGGATCCCCCTGTGATGGTGATTAGTTGGGTAGCTAATACAACTGTAACATCTCCTTCACAAGAATGCATGCATCTCAAATCATCATGCTATTATCCCATCCTATTGTTAATCGCATCCATCTCACCTGAAAGTGTATTCTCATCATGTCAAAGAGAGGACCTACTTCCATGAAAAGAAGACAATGAGCCTTATCCCCATGCTAGTATAGAAAGAGGGATGGGATGGGAAAGACGAATGCTCTCCATCCTCCTTCTCTAACAACTCAATCCATCTGTCAAGATCCTCCTCTTCAAATCCTTGCATGTATACTTCTCAGCTCTCCTCCTGAGCCTCCAGTTTCGCATCTCTTCAATCCTCCATTGCCTCTAGCTGATCTGTCACATCCAGAATACTATCAAACACTGTCCTCATAATTTGTCCCTGCTTCATGAGATTTGCCTCTGCATAGTTCAGCCTCTCATAGACCTCCTCATCTTGCTCATTGTCTTCCACATTCATTGATGTCAATTTACACCTAGCTGTTACAGTTGCCACGTTAGGTACCCCAATGGTTCATCGTCCCGTCCATCGTAGATATATAGCTTCTTCATATGTGGCTCCATCGTAACCTCATATTTCTTCATAAATTCCATCCCTAGAACATCCTCGTAGTCATCCATCTACACTATCGTGAAGTCGATCTTCCCAAACCACTCACCAATGCACACATCCACATTCTCTGCAATGCAAATGACCTTGTCTAGTGGATAGTTCATTGCGTCGAGCTTGGGTTGGTGTAAAATTCAACCCAAATTTCCTCACAGCTTCCTCCCTGATGAAGTTATGGGTCATACCACTATCCACCATAGTGAGTAAGGTGCCTTACCCAACCTTCATGTCCACATACTCCAATTTGTTACTCTCAGGATCGCACCCTGGGATAACCTCTATTGCTACTACAACACCAATATCTGCATCATACCAACCAATGGTTACTCCTTATTTCCATTAGATTGTGCCAAAGCCTCCATAATCGGTCTTCTTCTTCTTTTCTTCGGTCCCTTCATCATAATGGTCACCAACCTATCAACCACAACAAATGCCTCCTCATGTGTCTTGATATTTTTCCTCTTCACTTCATTGCATGCCCAAGGTTTCAATCCAATGATGAAATTGAACACCTTGTCTTTCTCCACCATATCAGGTAGTTCCAAGATCACACTCGCAAATTCCCGTTGATATGCTTGCAAACTCCCTGTTTCCTTAATGTATTTAATCTTCATCCTTGCATCCCAACTCTCATCTTGTGGACTAAAGTGAGCTTGCAACACTTCCTCCATTTCTTCCCAAGTAGATATGTCCTCAGCTTCACCATGTGCAATGTGGTCCGCTTTCCTTCTCCACCACATCTTGGCATCCTTTGGAAGGAATTGAGAAACTACCTTCACCTTGGCCTCCTCATTAGTAAGTACCAAGCGTTCCAAGTGTTGCTCCATATCCCATAAGAAATTACCAAGTGTCTTTGCACTCTTTACCCCATCATATGAGTCGAGTTCCTTGACTTTGATGTGGTAAACTCCTCCGACTAGTCCTTGCCCAATTGCTTTCTTCAAAATAGCTATCTCATTGAAAGCCTCATCAAGACTCTTCCATAGCTTCACGATCTCTTCTAATCCTTGATCCTTCACAACCTCAAAGTTCTTGACTTCACCTGTAGTTTTCCCATAATCCCACTCAAGATACTCATAGCGTACCTTAAGGTTCTCATGAGTGTCTTCCTGCTTCGTGAACTTATCTCTAAGTTCATCATTCTTGGCTCCTAATGCACTCATCTTTGAAGTTATCTCATCCAAATGATCCAATATATTGTTCATGAAAAATGTCTCGAGACTTATGCTTGACTCACCTACAACTTGTGGTTCCTCCATGTCGTCTGCCATAAACTTTTCCTTAGAACATGTTAAGACCATACACTTCCTCTTTCATCTTCAGCCCTAACCTATAGTCTTGCCCACGCCAAATTCCCTAATGTCACACTATGACAAACTACATAGTTCCCAAGCTTCAATACCAATTGCAACCACTGCCTGTCATATTCTTGCTTCTTCTCCAACCAAAGCCCACTTTCTATAAAACGGGCTATGATACCAACTGTCACGCCCTACCCTTGTGGTAGTCTTTCAACCACGCATAGGTGGGTGCGATACCGTTGTACTTTTTCTTTTCATCAATACTCGAGTACTCGAACTACGCCTACTTAAACACTTAACCAATTTATCACAAGTGTTTATTATGCATAAAAAAACATTCAATTATATTTCATCACTTTATATTCAGGGGAAATAAAACATAACAATAATAAACACATATACCATATGTGGGAGGGGTAACTCCCATATAACTTGAGTGTTCCCAATATAAATGAATCCTATAATTCAATTGTACAAATAATTTTAGAAGTTGTGCAACCTTCAAAATTTCGGTTTGCACACCTCTGCACCAAACGGTAAACCCACCTTGCACACTTGCCATCTTATCATGCAACCCGACACACCTTATTTGAATTGACACCGTTGTCGTGCAACGTTCTACACACTTCTACCTAACTGTTGTGTTGCACTGCCCAGCTCGCTGTGTTGACTTGCCCACACCGTTATGTCACAGCGCCCACGCTCTTCGGTTGGGTCACAATGCCCCTTAGGTCCCCTGCGCCCACCTACTACCCGACCACTTCACCATCGTGTGCCGAATAGCAAAACAACGCTCCATTGTCTGTCGTGCCCTTCACACTCACTTCGGGTCTTTCGGTCCAACCGCGCCACTTCTGCAGCGACCTTGGGTCTGGGTGACTTGCGAAACTTTTACAGTGACAGGCACCCAAGTTTTGTTCGCCCAACCTGCGATACGTGTGCGCAGCAAAACCCCAAACTTTGGTGCCAGCAATACTTCCGGTCCTGCGTCCTACAACCTGTTTGTATGGCTCGACCCCTTGCTCGCTCGTCCTCGCTTTGAAATCTTGTGTTTCTTTGCTTTCTCCACAACTCGCCCATCCTTACTTATACACTAATGTGTGGTCCCTACATACAAACCAACGCGTCCCTTCATTTGCCTTCGTGGGTCGACTCTCCTATATGAGTGCAGTCGACTTGCCATTGTAATTTCTCCATCAATGTCCATCGTGTCGCTTGGGTGGGTCGCGGTTCGGCGCGGTCATGCTGCCCGCTGACTTACCCATGCCCATGCCGTGTAGTCTACTGCATTTTCCCGTCGCACTACCACATGACTTGCCCATCATCCAACATCGCAACTCGACCTGCCTAGCTCATCGCACACTTGGGCGCTTCACCTACTGTGTCGCTCGCCCACTCAGGCGCCAAACTTGGGCCGCCCGACGCGCCTCTACCCGGTGACTTGCCTGCGCTTGCCAACTGTGCCCACTACAACGTGTGCTCCTGCCCGTCGCCTTTAACCGACGATGAGTCCCCTTTAACCTACGACTTGTCGCACATAACCGAGCATCCACCTCCGAGTTGCCTTTAACCAAATGCTCCAACCTGAGTCGCCTTTCACTGAATATGGATGCCCATAACACATCTCGGACGCGCCCCAACGCCTCAACTGTGGTTGTAAATTTTTTGACTCACTAAATCGCTAGCCAACTTGAGGTACTGACACCCACCATTCCAAGGGGGACAAAACGAAATTTCTTAGAAGAATGTTTATTGACAATTTACGTCTGAAATTTCAAATTCCTTCTCAAATGGAGTTCATTCATATAATTTGTGTTACAATTCCACCTGAGACGGAGGTCAACGTCGTTTTCATTTTGAGATCCACGTGTGCATTTCCATTTGGAATGGTTGTGCGATGGCTATTGTGCTTGCAAGTCAATTTAATATACCGTTGTCCGTGGTGACGAGCGTTCCTCCAAAATTTAATAGATGTCAAGCAACTTGTGTGTCGTGTGTCGTTTAGTGATTAGAATAGATGCAAGTTTCGTACGATTTTGATTAACCTATATGCAAATTTCGTACGATCTTGACCATGTATTCTGCCTTCCATCTACCGTTTGTATTTAATTACATATGCAATGAAAATATTGACATAGGAGATTTCCATATTTAGGGAGACGATATTCGAGTTCTATCATTAACGATTCGTTTTAAAACACTGAAATCTCTGAGAAGAGTGGGAGAAGAATATGGCAATAGGTGGTGGTAGTAATGAACGTCCTCTGGAGCAAACTCCTAGGGGAGGGTCGCCATTACATGTGCGCCCTCCCCGCCACGTCAGATAACCACGCGTAAAAGCACATGGAGCCGGTACGACACCTGTCCACCGTGGAGCTCCATGTGTTGGCTACCTTATCAACCCATAAATCTTTGTGTTCGCGCCATTTCACAGGTTCGTTTGGGGTCATTGCTGCGATGTATGAGTTTCCCTTTGTGTTTCTGCTCGGGGCCGGTTGTTGGGCGAAGCCCCCCGCCGATTATGGCACGGGACGGCCCCGGAACCTGCGCACTTCGTCGTTTATTCGTGTGCTGTTTGAGGCGTTTGTTCGGTTGACAGGGTTTGTGGACCTGCGCGCTTCGCCTGGTATGCAGGTGCTGGTGCGAATGTTTGCTGGAGTTTCAGGGTTTGTGGTTGGCACAGCGCTTCTCCTTTTCTTGTGCTTTTCCGCCTGGAGTTCTTGGTCGTTCTGGAATGTCAGTTGTTTAGCATTTCTCTGTTGCTGGTCTTATTCGACGATTTTGTTGTTTGGGGAGGAGTCGGTCGCTGTTTTACTGAGCTCGAGGTCAAATGGTGTTTTGCTGTCAATTTGCTGTTTTGTGGTGGTGTTTTTGTGGTTTTCAGTTCCCTAATATATATTTTTCTTCTCGTTGCAGGTGTGCAGAACGTCGTTGCAGGTGTGGAGAAGGTCTGGCGAGCTCCAGGGAAGGTGGGGGAGGTCGGCGACCATGTACCCGGTAGGATTTTAATCCTACCAGCATTCTCTGTGTTTTTCAACACAACATCTCTATTTTTGGATATTTTGTAAACTTTTATGGCATTTTATGGCATTTTTTGGAGGATTTTTTTCCGAGGGTTTAGGGTTTATGGGATATTTTGAGCTGTTTGTTGTTGAAGGTTTAGGGTTTATGGGATATTTTGAGCTGTTTGTTGTTGAAGGTTTAGGGTTTATCTGAAATTTCGTTGTTTTCGCTGTTATCCTAGGCCGTCCCATGCTATCCTCGGCCGTCCGGTGCCCTCGCTGTTATTTTTGTTGTTTTCGGTGCTATCCTAGGCCGTCCCGTGCTATCCTCGGCCGTCCCGTGCCCTCGCTGTTATTTTTGCTGTTTTCGGTGCTATCCAAGGCCGTCCCGTGCTCCTCGGCCGTCCCGTGCCCTCGGCCCCCGAGCAGAAATACAAAGGGAAACTCCTACATCGCAGCAATGACCCCAAACGAACCCTCTAAACCCTCTGTCGCTGCTCTCAATTGACTTGCATAACTTATCTTCTCCTCGTCCGTGAAAGCTTCTGTCAGGAACTTCACTTTTTGTATTTGAAATGAAGCCTCGAAACCCTCTGTCGCTGCTCTCAATTGACTAATTTGAGTATATTTACAGTTTAAGCAAATTTGGGGTTTGTTTGGTTGCGCTGAAAATAACAAATTCTTTAATGGCCATATGTATGGGGCAGTGTAAGTCTACCATTGCAGTTATTTAACTATGGAGGAAGAGAAGTCCTGTTCGTTTTTGGAATTTGTTGGAATTTGTTACTCCTGGTTATTAATTTTGGTGCTTTTTGCTATGTTTTGCAATATGGATATCCTGTATACACAGTCCTTTTTGTTTCCATGCTGACGTTGCTCTCAATTGACTGATTTGAGTATATTTATAGTTTAAGCAAATATGGGGTTTTTTTTGTTGCGCTGAAAATAACAAATTCTTTAATGGCCATATGTATGGGCTACCATTGCAGTTATTTAACTATGGAGGAAGAGAAGTCCTGTTCGTCTCTGGAATTTGTTACTCCTGCTTATTAATTTTGGTGTTTTTGCTATTTTCCTGAACCTGATGTATATGTTTTGCAATATGGATATCCTGTATACACAGTCCTTTTTGTTTCCATGTTGACGCTGCTCACAATTGACTAATTTGAGTATATTTACAGTTTAAGCAAATTTGGGGTTTTTTTTGGTTGCGCTGAAAATAACAAATTCTTTAATGGCCATATGTATGGGGCAGTATAAGTCTACCATTGCAGTTATTTAACTATGGAGGAAGAGAAGTCTTGTTCGTTTTTGGAATTTGTTACTCCTGGTTATTAATTTTGATGCTTTTTGCTATTTTCCTGAACCTGATGTATATGTTTTCGGACCTCTGACATTTTCCTTTCCTCGAGATGTCTCGGACAGTGGCTGTCATATGCCACCCTTTTGTATCTTATGATGTTTTTTATATTGTCAATATAATCTGTGATGCTTTTTTCTCTGAAAAAAAAAGTTCACACATTTTACAGTCGATTCCAAAACCGGTTACTGATGGTTACAGAGATAAGAGAATAAATATTTTTAGTAATGAATTATGTTCTCATACATAAAATGCATTTCAATAACTAACCCTTCTCGGGCTCCAACGATAAAACCTTACTGTATCAGTGACTTTTCATTTTAATTTAATTAAGGACGTGGATCATGTAAATGAGCAAATATGACTTATTCCTAGGTCCCGCTGATTCAGTTGTTCACTTCAAAGTTCTAATGTAAATTAGTATATGATATAATAGTTTACTCATTGTGTGAATATCTGAAGTAGTCTCTGTTTCCAGCCCGTCTTAGGGTTCACTGACTAGCTATTACAGAATACAATGGGTAGAAATTGCTTTGTAAGCATTATGGTTGAAGCATGAGCTATCAAGTTGAATGATGTTCCTTTTGATAACGGTCCACTTATTGGAGCCATAAGTGAGTTTAGAGCTTTGTACAGTGCTGCAAATTTGATGCCTTCATTGTTGAGATCGAAGGCATAAAAAATACAATGTATAAAATGCTCTTAGAGAAAAGATCATCCAAAGATTAATGGGTTGAGTGTCAAACCCATCTCTCCTAACATCTGATGTCAAAATTTATTGACCACATGAAAAGCTATTGAGCCATTGAGGTGCGAACTGTCTAGCCATTGAGCCATTGAGGTGTGAACTGTCCACTAAGTAGAAGAACCGAGACATATTAATATGGAACCACATATAGAAATCGAAAGAATGTTCAATACGGGATGATCAAGAGTATCTGTCTCAGGGTTTCCATCTGATTGTGAGGGAGTTGAGTGGACAAAGCTATACTTCTCCCTCCTTCACTTCCAGCGAACAAGGTCATCCCTCCAATTGCTCCCAAGAATGGGGCTTGCACATTCAGTGGCCTTACTGTTCATTTTAATTTAATTAAGGATGTGGATCATGTAAATGAGCAAATATGACTTATTCCTAGGTCCCTCTGATTCAGATGTTCACTTCAAAGTTCTAATGTAAATTAGTATATGATATAATAGTTTACTCATTGTGTGAATATCTGAAGTAGTCTCTGTTTCCAACCCGTCTTGGGGTTCACTGACTAGCTATTACAAAATACAATGGGTAGAAATTGCTTTGTAAGCATTATGGTTGAAGCATGAGCTATCAAGTTGAATGATGTTCCTTTAGATAACGGTCCACTTATTTAGCCTTTTTCATGCTCAACTTGATAATGAGAGCAACTTGATAATGAGTGCTCTCAATTTCTCAAGTGTCCCCTCAATGAATAAAATTATTAGTGGCTTTTTCACATTTAATAAAACTTATTATGAGGTACATTGCCTCCTCATTGATTTCTGTATTTAGCCTTTTTCATACTCAACTTGATAATGAGTGCTCTCAATCATAATAAGATTGTCTGGTCATTTGATTTCTATATTTAGCCTTTTTCATATGCAACTTGATAATGAGTGCTCTCAATTTCTCAAGTGTCCCCTCAATCAATAAAATTATTAGTGGCTTTTTCACATTTAATAAAACTTATTATGAGGTAGATTGCCTCCTCATTGATTTCTGTATTTAGCCTTTTTCATACTCAACTTGATAATGAGTGCTCTCAATCATAATAAGATTGTCTGGTCATTTGATTTCTATATTTAGCCTTTTTCATATGCAACTTGAAATGTTATTATTGAATCCCCAAACATCGCAGCAATGACCCCAAACAAACCTGTGAAATGGCGCGAACACAAAGTTTTATGCAATGATATGATGGCCAACACATGAGCTCCATGGTGGACAGGTGTTGTACCGGCTCCATGTGCTTTTACGCGTGGTTTTCTGACGTGGCGGGGAGGGTGCACAGAATAACTTATAGAAATAGTTTTATCATAATTAATATTTTACAGAAAGACATATTCCATTGAAAATTTCTTATCAACACACAGTTAGGTTGCCACAAGAAATCACTACTAGGTTGTTAGCCAAAATGTTTCTTAGGACAAGAAAAAGATACAATCTAGTGTTCTAAGCCAAAATATTTTTGTGACAAGAAAAAGATACAATCTAGTGTTGTAAGCCAAAATGTTTCTGTGCCAAGAAAAAGATACAATCTATCCAAAATCCACATCATAATGTGGTTAGAACCAAAAACATATGGCACCCCTATTCTTTATGGCCCTGAGAATCTTGAGTGCCAAAACTCCCCGAGTTACCTTCTTGAGCCAGGTAGGTTGGCCTACCAGTCAAGGGCTGATTAGGAAATGGTTGATTGATGCCATATGATTGATTCCAATTTGCAGCTTCCAACCATGGAGGTACTGAGTACCCATACCTCACATTTTCCCTACTGATCCCTGCATTAAGTGGAGGTGTGTAATGAGCATACAGAGAATTGACACCAGCTCTGGTAGGAACAAGGCAAGTGGGTAAACCCTCAGTTTGATAGTGGGGCACTTGAATGTTTATGAGATCTTGGAATAATGGTGTATTGTCTGCAATGGAGTCCAATGAGTTTGAAATAATCCTGGTTTCATCAGCTATTCTTGTATCGTTGATCATCCCTTGTTCCTTTTCAAGCATTTGTTGTGCCTTTCGTTTTTCCTTTTCCTGTCTTGCCATTTGCTTTTGTTGGTCCTTAACTTGCCTTGCTTTATCTCTTTCAATCCGTTCTTCTGCTCGACGTTGTGCTGCAACAATCCTTGCTGCCTTCTTCTCCTTGACTATATCCTTCTTTTTCTGTTTTAATTCTTGCATTTCAAATTTCTTTTTTTCTGACTCAACTAACAGGTTTATATAGTCCTCTGAGGTGAGTAACTGTGAGCTTCGGCCCAGACGAAGACTACCTGGTGCACCTTGATTTTTTTTCATTGATACTCTCTCTACTGGTAGCTTTAGGAACCGTCCAAGTGTCTTCTCCACCCCTCCCACCTGCATGTCATTGCTTGGTACTTCCCTTTCAGTATCTGTTGGAACTGATTGAACCATATCATTATCTTGATTTGATGCCTCATTATGTCCTTCATCTTCTTCCATTGATCTATTGTCCACAAAAAAATGAACAATTTCACTGTTCAATTCTACTGGTTGTGAGGGCATGTTCATGCTTTCTTCATTGGTTGCTGAGACACTATGTGCATTCATATTGATCATTGCTTCTGCTAGCCATGAAGGTGGGGTTACTTGGCTTGGCAATGTCAATTGGTCATTGTCAACTGCATGTTCAACAATATCATTAGCAATATCAGCAACAGGAATTTCATTTTCTTGAGTTGGTGGAACAATCTCCATGTTACTAGGAATTTGTTCATTGTTATATTGTGTTTCACATACAGTTTCATCATCTTCAGCATATAAGTGTCCTTGAGACAGGGAAATCATATTGCCAGCTGCAACAACATCATCTTGGTCATCTACTTCTTGCACTTCAACACTTGTTTGGACATTCCCTTCTTCCTGACCATCCACATGAAACGCTTGGCTACAACCAGTATCATGCATAAGAGCATCATAGTTCAGTGGCCAGATTCCTGTCCTCCTAAAGCCAGCCTTGATATTTGATGGTGTCAAAGCCCTTTTAAAAGCTTTACTTGCAAGCTCTGCTAGCTCAAACCTTTTCACCTCAACCCCTGGATTCTTTGCCATCCATGCAGCACGCTCCGACCTGAAATAGTTCTTAAAAGGGCCAAACACACTAACATCAAGGGGTTGCAGCCTATGAGTGGTATGAGCGGGCAATGTCAACAGGTCGATGCCTAAATTGTTTGCTTCCTCAATTGTTTGTACAGCCATGTGGCTCCCATGGCCATCTAATATCAAAAGGTGTCTGTTATTAGGCGAGACGCCACCTGGTACCGATGCAGCAAAGTGAAAAAGCCAACTTAGAAACAGTTCTTTAGTCATCCATGCATGGGGATGTGCAGCCATGCATGCACCTGGTTCACAGTTCTGTATATAGTTTTTCAGTTGATTTTTACCTTTGAATAGATAAAATCCTGGGATTGAAGTACCAATTGCATTAACACAACATAAAATAGTTATCCACTCCCTGCTCTTGGGCAAAATCTTTGGCACATTTCGGCTCCCTCTCTTGGCAATTACCCGCATGCCACAATTCCTCCTTGCCTGTAAACCTGTTTCATCACAGTTCCATATATGGTCTGCTCCATAAGAATGTTTATCGTAAGCACTAGAAAGTGTGTCATAGAATTTTTGCACAACTGCAGGGCGCAAATTTAATGCTCTGTCTCTGTCAAGGCCCTCAGCAGTACGCAATACAAGTTCTGGATGCCTTTTTTTAAACCCAAACCACCATGATTTACCAGGAAACCCATCTTTGAATGGGTTTGGCCTCCCTTGACAGATTTGAGCAACTGTTGATTTGAGTTGTATCAACTCTAGCCCATGTCCCAGTTGGGCCATCTCTTTACACCACTCAACCACCTCGGCCTCCTCCTCCTCAGTCATAACTGTAAGAGGCCCTCTACGTTTTGTATGAGTCAGTCCATTTATCCAATAATGTATTAATGAGGGAGGAATACCATGTTTTTTTGCAGATGCCCGAACTGAGTATCCATTAAACTCTATGTCGTCAATTGCAACTAACATTTGTTCTTTTGTCCATCCTCTTATAGCACTGATCTTTTTAGTTGATCTTGCCCCTTGGACTGTTGTTGATGGTGGTTCTGTGGCTGATGCTGTGTTAACATCAGCGGCTGTCACATGGTCATTTTCAACAATGTTCCCTGGTGCATTGCCGGCATTGACATCAGCTGGCCTGTCATCATCGGACGATGTGCATCGCAGCTGCGCACCCCTTGTCACTCTCCTACCACTTCTCCTTGTACGAGCAGAGTAACTTCCTTTTGCCATAGATGCAACAACCTATAAAATTATTGCATGCATTTAGACATTAGAATATATGTCAAATTATGCTTTATTACTTCTGCAAAAATTACTTTTTCTCTATTACAGGAAATTATCAACATGTATGTTGCATTTAGACATTAGAATATATGTCAAATTATGCTTTATTACTTCTACAAAAATACTTTTCCTCTATTACAGGAAATTATCAACATGTATGTCACTGTTTTCATATATCATTTTCCATTTACTTTCAACAGCTTTATACAGCTAAACCAATGAGGTATGTAAACATGTATGAATTACGTCATTCTCCTTATATCTGTTAAAGATTAGGGAATACAGGTAATAAGTAGGTCTATTCAATATGTACTTACCTTATAGAGTAGAGTGTAATCATTACTAATGGTTGAATCAGTGCCATAAGTAGAACCATGGAAATCAAAGTAATGAGGAAACAGAGCTTGTTACATTAGGATATGTGTATACAGTGATTACAGTCTATCCATATGTATTACATTAGGATATACATATACAGTGATTACAGTGTATCCATATGTATTGATTATGTATCAGAACACAGTAGTTACATATGACTCTTTCTAACCATGCTTGTTTACCTAATTGTGTTTTCTCATTATCTCAAATCTTACAGTCATCTAATCCAATAAAGAGAAATGGTCATCCGCTCGGGCTTCCATTCTAAGAAACCATTCCTCAGTTCTATGGTCCATTCATCAGTAGTAGAAATTCACTTATTTGCATTCTTTCGACTCAATATCAAAATTTTTGCTTTCTCAATAGCTTCATGCTTCTGAAAATACATGTCTTTCGATTATGTTTCAATGTCTTTCGATTATGTTTCAATGTGATGTTTCAATGATGATTGTCAAGGTCTGAAAATATGTGAAAAATTACTAAGTTTATCAGAGTCATTAAAGTTACAATTCGTTTTTGTTCTATGTTTTAACTCATTCTGCATAGAACCCAAGCCATAATAATCGCTCAATTCCTGTAAGCTAAGCTTCAATTCCTGTAAGCTAAACAAGCTATGACTACAGTACTAACTGCCTTTTTACTACCTACCTTTTTTTGCATTGCATCAATCTTGGGCTGGAAATGGTTCGAATGCTGGCTTTGATTCTGATGCTATTCAAGGTTAGACTCGGTCTCCGATTGGATATGGCTAGGGAGATGAAACTATATAAGGAACAGGAAGGGATGTGGGGATTGCTTGCTTGGAAGGATAGCGAGTCATGTTTCTTCTTCCAGTGATTAGCTATTGGCTATGACTACAGTACTAACACGACATACGTAACCTCTGTGATATGTAAGCTGTAATCACTATTACATTTGATTCTATGGTCTCCTAGGTGTCATAGACAATCGGTTTTACTTCAGTTTAATCGAGTTTCATTGCAGTCATTTATTTTTTATATTTTTCATATAATTTATTTAGTTATTTTGAATATTGTGAAGAACAATCTCTGCTCCAAGATTTCTCTCCATTATCTGTGACTTAATTTACAGAGCTGAGTTATGTAAATCCCCATTCCTTTGGTCCAACTTTTACAACTTCGTATGGCTCGGGCTCTCCATACCCTAAGGTCTCGAGCTCAACGAGGTGAAAAGATATGAAGGCCAATAAGACGGTCATCTGCTATGTTACTTATAATTGTGTTTTCTCATTATCTAAAATCTTACAGTTCTATGGTCCATTCACCAGTAGTAGAAATTCACTTATTTGCTCTATGTTTTAACTCATTCTGCATAGAACCCAAGCCATAATAATCGCTCGCTCAATTCCTGTAAGCTAAGGTGTAAGCTAAGGTTCAATTCCTGTAAAGTAAACAAGCTATGACTACAGTACTAACACGACATACGTAACCTCTGTGATATGTAATCTGTAATCACTATGAAGCTGATGATATAATAAGCTAGAACACATACATAAACTCTGTATAAAAAAGGTTAACTGTAACTGTATAGGTTAACTGTCACCCTATGGACATAACTGTAATGTAAGAAATCTGATAAATGAAAACAATGAAAACAGAACTGTAAGAAGAATGAGTTGTAATTCATATAACTAACTTGAATATATTGGCCACTGTTTTGTGATGTTGTCTTCAAGTTTGCTGAATAGTTTGAAAGCATAAGATGAACTTCAACAGTGGGTGGACTTCTTTTATAGTTTTGGGGACTTGATTTTAATTGGTGGACATGGATGCACATGGATTGCAATGGCTTCATTTTGAATGTGTGGTATGGATTTAATTTGATGTGATCTAATGGTTGGGAATTGTTTATTTGTTGATCCATGTGCTTTGATCTGTTTTAATGAGAAATAGAGTGAGATGGGTGTCATTTATTGCAGTTATTGGGTCTGGGTATCATTTATTGAAAAAAGTGGATTTAATTGTTATTGGGTTGGGTGTCATTTATTGAACAAAGTGGATTTAATTGTTATTGGGTTGGGTGTCATTTATTGAACATAGGGTGTTTAGCTATTGAACAACACAGCAGTTATGCTGACATACATTCCTTTTGTTATGTGCAGGTAGGCATATTTATTTGGGATGCAAAGTTGCAGTTCTGATGAGTGGGGGTTGAAGTGACTGCTCTTTTGTACTTCTGGAATAGACCAGTTTGGAAGCCTTTATGGCTCTAGCTGTTTTCTACTTGGGTCAATATGTTTTGCAATATTAAGTAGTAAAATACTATTTATGGACAGTTGTGGGCCTAGTCAATGTATGGGTGATTTTTGGACATAATTTAATACTTATTTATACATAATGTTATTTATTTCTGTCTAAATTTTGGTTTCAAAAGTCTTAATCACTGGTGGTTTGGTGGGACCAGTATTATATCAACTACTGGTCCCTGCACAACATTAGGAATCTCTCCCCTACTTGGGCAGTAGTCGTTGTTTGTTCTGCCTTTGTGCTCATCTCCTTAATTATTGAGCACACTATTCATCGTGTTGGAACTGTAAGTTTTTTCCACCACACTCTTCAATTCATTATCCTACCTCGATTTTGGATTTGGTATTCTGGCAGGACTTCAAGTTTTGAATTGAAATTCTGTTCTGCAATAACAAAGTTTTCTGTGACTAAAATTTCAGTGGCTATACAGAAGACACAAGAATGCCCTATATGAAGCACTTGAAAAGCTGAAAGCAGGTAGGCTTGTTGTGGGTTATCTGGATATTGAGGGTAGATTGGTCAAGTCTAAGCTTCATGCAATACGTTGGGTTCATAAAATAAGTCTCAGATTAAACTGTATTGATTGTACTGCGGCTCGCAGAGCATTACAATGTGGAATTTAATGTAAACAAAAAGATGTAGCAAGTTTATCTTTTACCATTTTCCCAGAATTTGTTCATGAGATTCCATCTCGGCACATTGGCTGACATTATGCATCTGAAATTTACATTTTTGTACGACAGAACTGATGCTTATGGGCGTCATCTCGCTTCTACTGACAGCTGGACAGAGTCCCATTTCTAAGATTTGTGTACCAGAAGAAATAGCCTATACGATGCTTCCCTGTGAGAAGAATGTCTCAGGTTCTAGTGGTAGCGATAATTGTTTCAAACAGGTAAACGCTGCAATTAGGGATCGTGTTGTCCATTTGATATGAATTCCAGATATTTATGTTACATTGATAAATTTTTCCTTGCCCTCTTAATTCAAGGGTAAGTATCCTCTGGTCTCCCTAACCGGTATGACCCAGCTCCACATCTTCATCTTTACATTGGCGGTTCTCCATGTGTTATTTAGTATCCTAACAATCGCCCTAGCAAGAGCAAAAGTAAGTTACGATTTTCTCCAATATGATTCAGTTTCAATTATGGCTTGGGTATCTTCATGTACTCGAATCATGTTTTGCTGAAACATTCAAGTCGTTCTCGTCTCCAGATGAGGCGTTGGAAAGCATGGGAGAGGGAGATAGAAACATTGGATTATCAGTTTTCACATGGTAAGTTGTTTCCAATCTTCCTTACGTATGCTATGTTGAAAAGTGATTACTCAAACCAGGTTGAGTAGTTTGAGTCTTAACTGGGGCATTCTGGAAAACGATCTAGGGTTGAAATATTAGAGCGCACATCAAGAATAATTGGGAATTGGGAAACGTTTTGAACAGTGTTAAGAAAATTGTTTCTAATTGCAAGCAGCTACCTGTTTGCTTTTTGGTGCAAGCAGATCCTGCAAGGTTCAGATTTGCCCATGAAACTCCATTTGTAAAGCGTCATATGAATTTCTGGAGCAGAACACCAATTCTTAAATGGGTGGTAAGTGATGACCAGATCGTACAGGAATATAACTTAGTTTCCCTTTTGGATGCAATCTGATGGATATTTATTTCCGGTTTAGTATTTGACTTTTCTTGGATTTGCAGATTTGCTTCTTTAGACAATTCTTTCGGTCAATAAGGAAAGTTGATTACCAGACCTTGCGCCACGGCTTCATTATTGTATGTCTGCATATCTTCAAATTATCTTTTTGTAACTCATCTTGGTTATGTGAGCACCAATTTCATTCATCTGATTAAGGCTTGCAAATTTTCTTTGGTTGAACTGTACACAGGCTCATTTCTTAGACAAGGACAAATTTGACTTTCATAAATATATCAAGAGGTCAATGGCTAATGAGTTCAAGAGGGTTATTGGAATCAGGTTGGTCTGCAGAAAACCTCTGGTATTCCCCACGATAATGTGGTTTTTTCTCTCTTGGTTGTCGTTCCCAACCAAACATCGCTTTTTAACCTAATACACTTTGTTTATTGCATTATCTGCAGCGCTCCTATGTGGGTTTTTGTCATGATCTTTTTGCTTATCAATGTACATGGTAAGCCTTCACAACTTGATCTCTTCCCAAAGTTTGATTTTGTTTCTGCCGCTAACGTTTCTGGTTTGATGGAATGTGTTTATGTGTGAGCAGAGTGGCATGCATACTTATGGCTCTCTTTTGTTCCCTTGATTGTAAGTGTGTGAAAATCTTAAACTAATCTGAAATATCTTGGAAAGTTGTCTGGTTGACTTCTTGAGACTTACAGCGTTTACTGCTTCATTCTGCAGCTAGTTTTGATCGTTGGAATGAAGCTGCAACTTATTATATCAGATATGGCTTCAGAAATTGAAGGAAGTCAAATTGTAGTCAAAGGAACTCCAATAGTGCAGCCAACCAATAAGTTGTTTTGGTTCGATCGCCCTCAACTTGTCCTTTCCTTGATCCATTTCACTTTGTTTCAGGTATCAAGCGGTTTTTCACTGTCAATTTGTACTTCTGGAAACTGGTAGAATGAGTATTCATTATATTAACGATGACTTGATGGTTATTGCAGAACGCTTTTCAGCTTGCTTTCTTATTGTGGATATGGGTAAGCATTATGCTAGCAAATAATAAAATCTAGTGTGTAGAATCATTACGTTTACAATGGCATCAATCAGCACACTTTATGATTGCAGTGGCAGTTTGGCTTTGGATCTTGTTTCCACGAGAGCTTTTATGGCATCATAATCAGAATTGTCATTGGGTAAGTCCGTGGACTATTACTTAAGAGCAGATGATCCAATCCTGTTTTCATGTTGATTTGGCATAGTGCTATGACTATTAGGTAAGGAGAATATTGATGTCA
Organism: Pinus tabuliformis; assembly: GCA_031772625.1. NCBI lineage: Eukaryota > Viridiplantae > Streptophyta > Pinopsida > Pinales > Pinaceae > Pinus > Pinus tabuliformis. The sequence continues at coordinate 679,622,946 of CM062818.1, read as the reverse complement.
GTCATATTTTGAATTGTGTTTTATGTTCAGGGTTGTTGTGCAGTTGGTATGTCGTTATGTCACCCTGCCACTTTATGCACTTGTGACACAGGCAAGTTTTTCCATCCTGAATTTAAAATAAAGTCAAATTTAGCTGTTCCAGAATACAAATTGAAACTGAAACATGCTAAAAACTATACCTAATGGCCCAGTGATATTACTGAAATATATTCTACCGCTGTAATACTTTCTTTCTTTCTCCAAAAAGTATATCTAAATAATTCATATCACTTTTTATGCTAAATTTCGTGCCTACAGTACTTATTTGTTTGGATTATTCAGTAAGATTTTGCAATAGACAGCAATTATGATCACTCTGTTGTCACCCTAGCTTAATTGGGGAGACAGTAGATACCTTGAAACGTAGTTACTTTTGGTGTAATATTTTCTACTTTATATACACCGAAATTTAAATTAAGCTTTCGCATAGTTCTTTTTGGTGAAATTAATGATACTATTATTAAACCGGAAGTACAGAGAATTGTTCTGTCAAAACTGATTGGATGAACTATGCAGATGGGGTCTCACATGAAGAAGGCCAAATCTCAACAACAGATAGCGGATGCATTGAAGAGATGGCAACAAAATGCCAAGAAAAACCAGAAAATACGGAGAAATCCATATTCTGGATTTCAAAGGGGGTCAACAACTGCAAGCCATGGATCTTCTCCATTGTATTTGCTTCAAAGAGACGATAATACAGAAGACATTGAAACTGCAGAAATCTCAGCAGGATGTTACTACTCACAATATGAAGCATCACATGTAGAAATGGATGCCCTGGATAATTTACAATCTACAAACAAAAATCCCATTTCAAATCCTGTAGCAACATCAAATCTGGAAATTGTTGCATGTTCTTAATATCCTGGGCAGCCCAGTGAAACTGTTTTGATCACTGACACGCCGGGAACAAAGTAACTACTAAAAAAATCCCCACAGTAAAAAGTCGCTGACGTGAGTAGTAGAATTTTTTCATTTCTCGGATTTTAAATGTTTGTTCCATATCATACCATCTGTGATTTACGGGTGGCTAGGGTGAACTAAAGAGATTGGTCCTCGATGGCATGTAAACTGTTCTATTTCTTCCTCCTAGAGAAGGAACTGTCTTTATAATGGATCAAACAATTTGTTTCTCGAAGCAAATTACTTTGAGTGCAGTAGTATGAAAATTAGCAATCATGTGTGATGTCAAAATACTTTCAATTGAAATTATTAGAAGAATTCAACACACTTTCGATAGAATTATAAGAATGAGTTGTTAAAAGAGATCAGAAGGCCTACACATAAATTTTAAAATGGTTGAGTTGCAGTAATACTTGGTTAAAAATATAACCCTAGTCGTAAAACAAGAATGACATGAAGGGTTTTGTTAGGAAGATAAATAAGCAATTGTTTTAAAGGGACAATAAAAATATTTTAATCTTTTTTAATATGTTTGGTGAAAATTCAGTGAAATATAAAATAGTGTGAAGCTATAATTTTGATGGAATTGTCTGTGTTCTATGCAATACAATGATGTACACTAAAAAGTTTTATATATTACAACTTGATTGCATGATGTAAAGGGAACTCAAATGAGATTTTAACTTTTATAGTCTATAATCATAATTTCAACAAATTAACTTGGCTAACCATCTTTTATATGGAAAACATAACTTAAGCTATTTTAAAGTGCACCTAGTTTGATAACAAACACAAAACAATTGACCTAAGCCATTTTAATGTGCACCTAGTTTGGTAGCAAACACAAAACCATTTTACATTAAGTCAAAATGCAGGGTTGTTTTGTCATTGAAACCATTCTCTCATGGTTTTTCTACATGCCTCCTTATCATAGACATGTTGAAAATGTAATGCCTTGATCGTAATAGAAATCACAAGATCTCATCAAACAAGGTAATATGGTTGTTGCATCATTCAACATTTGATATTTTTATCTCGTCCATGTGGCCAATGAAGCTCATTTTGTTAATGAGAATGTGTTAGATATGCTTTAGGTCTTCTTGGTGCCTAGAAAGCGATTTACCTTCTAGAGTGGGGAAATGGTAATTTTAGTAAAATAAGTATTCTTATTCAAAGAGTTTGAAGTGGGATATGCTTGAATTGAATGATGTTTTTGATTCATGTGTAATGTTAATTTTCAATGAAGTATCATTAAAAAAAAACACTTTTTTTTACTATTAAGTTGATCAAAATATACACGACATTTTATACAAAATAAAAAGTAAAAAAAGATATCATTAAATTATGTTAACAAGTTACTTAGATAATTTTAAAACAAATAGGAGAACTTGAAAAACAAATATATGATTTAATTTAACAATGTTAAAAACTAACTACCCAACATAGCACATGTATAATCAAGTATAACTTAAGCATTAATATGAATTATCACATTGAATGATTGGGTATCTTAGGAATAAGGCCTATTGGTCATGCGTAGGGTTGGAATTAGTAAAAATACAAAATATCTTATTAACTTTTTCTTAAACCAATTTGGCCTTGTTCAACTATATTGTGTTTCTTTGATGATGGAAAAAAGGAAACATAGAGAGACCAAATTTATTACCTCATATGCAAATAATGGATCCGAGGCTTGAAATTGGATTGCTTTAGAACAAACATTACATTACATTGAAAGGGGGTGAAAGGGGGTGAACTAGTGGTGTGGCAATTTTATTATTTAGATACATTTTATCAATAAGTATTTATATAACAATGTACTATAATTATTTGCAACATAAATAATATCACAATGTGTCAACAAGTCATCCCATTAACATAGAAGGACAAGAGTTTTTACATGGAAACTTTTACAAGAGAAATTCACAAATTCTTCTTCTTCTTCAATTCATTACATAGATTTTCAGGCATGGACCTGATGGAGGCACCCACCCCCAAGATATTAAAACAACTACTTGTGGAAAGGATACAACCTAATTGAGGCACCAACCTCGAAAATGTGCAAGTAGATACTTACTATCGGCTAGAACTTGATTGAGGCACCAACATCAAAGACATGCAAGCTTCACCTTGTTGTAGGCTCCAACCTCATTGAGGCACCAACCATAGAAAATTTTATGGGTGAAATTTCGCCCATGGGAAAAATTAAGGGTTTTATTTATTTATTTTGGTTAGGTGAATATTTTATAAAGAGAGGTTTGACTATGGATCACCCAATATTTATTTAAATAAAATTAGTTTTAAAACCAATAGCCCATGGAAATTTGATATGGGAGAGTTGGAAATTTTAATTCGCCTTGTAAAATTCAAAGGAGACACCCTCATTTTCCCTATTGTTTTGGTAATGGTAATTATCATGATATATTTGGCCCTAATTTTATGAGAATATAGATTATTTAGAGTTATTTCACATTATGGAAATCATTTTCACTCTATACTTTTTTCTCATGCCTAAGATTTATTTAAATGTAGTTATTTATGGTAAAATTTAGCCAAGACTTCACCATAATTTTAAGAGAATATAAATTATTTAAAATTAATTCACATTATAGAATTGAATGTAGTTATTTATGGTAAATTTAGCCAAAATTTTATGAGAATATTGATTATTTAGAGTTATTACCATTATATAATTCAATTTCACTCTATTATATTTTTTCATGCCCTATATTTGTTTAAATGTTGTTATTTATGGTAAAACTTAGCCAAAACTCACCCTAATTTTACAAGAATATAAATTATTTAGAGTTATTTTACATTATAGAATTCATTTTCACTCTATTCTAATTTTTCATGCCCCAAATTTGTTTACATGTAATTTTTTATGGTAAAATTTAGCCTACTTCATGGAATATAGGTTTTATAGGAGAGAAGTTTCATCCCTATTTTAAAGACCATGACAAAGAAGGTTGAGCCAAAATATAGATTAGTTTTGCAATTATTTGTGGGTTATTCAACATCTAGTGAACACAGGTCTAATTTGGTAAGCACCCGCATCCATGTACACATAACATCAATCTTTCTTTATGTTCATTTGTAACTTTTTGTTTTTGTAAGGGTTATAATTCAGGCATCATTCAAAAGTTGTGTTTGCATAATTGTAATAGCACTAGTACTTGTAAACAATATCTACCCTTTTGGCTATTGGTTTTGTCTATAACTAATAATGTTCCTAAACTTGAAGTCTAACAAGACACTATTTTGTTTTGACTATGTTATTAAATAAAGTATGCATAAGAAATTTAGTTTGCACCTTTATGTATTATATAAGCTCTTGTTCCTTATAAGTTCGAACCCTTGAAGTTCTTACCATGCTATTATTCTATGTTCCTTTCTCAAGGGGTAATGTTTGTAATGGACACGATTTTATCCTATTTTGAATGTTGCAAGCATCACACTAGCTGTCACACCCCTACACTGGCAGTAATCTTCCAACCACATTATAGGAGGTGTGGCACCACCGACCCTTTTTTTTTTAACAATACTAACGATCGTGGACTACGCCTTACGTCTATACTTAGTTTATTTTTCAATAGCTAAGCATATCTTTCATTAAACATACATAGTGTAAACTTTCACATTAACATATTATAACCATTAACATTCAAGTGCACAGTGAAATATCATGGGAGGGGCAACTCCCTGTAATTATGAGTCTGCCCGTATTAAAAATGATAATATTCAAAATTTACATATAAGCTTACAACGGAGGGAAACCCCAAGTTTCACCTTCAAACTTATACAATTCACCTTCATGCACTCGTCGTGTAGCCTTGCCCAGCCATAGGGCAAAGTCACTTGAACTGTCGTTCAACTCGTGCGCTCGTCACACCTTCGTGTCATTTGTGCCATCCATCGTCGTTTCACCATGCATGACTCGTCATTCCACCAACGCCTTCCACCTTCACACAAAACTTGTCTTCGTTCCAATGTTTGGACACGCCCACCACGTTCACCTAATGTTTCGTCATTTGCCCGTGCACCGTCGCACATTCAAAGTCACCTAGGCGTGTTCACCAACTCACCCTCTGACTCGTTCACCTACCACCCAACACTTCGTCGTGTCATCATGCCATCGTGCTGGGTGCGCCCGCACGACTCGCCCGTCGGCACTTCCGCATGCCTTCGTTCACACTTGTCGGCTCACCATTCCGCCTCACCCGACATTCCTTCCACCGAGCCCTTGCACATGCGCTCGCCTCGCTCGACTTGCCCTTCGCCGTGCGTCGCACCCGTTGAACCGCCGAACCGTTCAGTCGAATGCCCACCGTGTGCGCTCGCCCTCGTGCTGCCCGAACCGCGCCTGCCGATTTGTCCACTATTCGCCCTGCGCCCTACGGCCTGAACACACCTCTGCGACACCGACAGCTCGACCTGCGGCTCGGGTGCTTCAGCCCCAATGTTCGCCTGCACCTCTGCCTAGATTTCAGACCACTCAACTTCGCACCTCGCCTTAGCTCGCTTGCTGGCTTGTTTGCTTGAGTTTAAATGGTTAATGAATGAGCTCTCCCATTCGCCTTATTTATATGCATTCACTTCCATGGTTTAACACGTTGGATCGCCCTGCTGACCCACCCATTCGGCCTTTCGTTTAACATTCTTGCACGTCGGCCTTTTGGTTGGGCGCCCCCACCCGGGACCGCCTCATCCTATATACCGCCATCCAATCCAACACTTAGCCATTTTCTCCCATAGCCTCCCGTTTTCGTCTGCGGTCGCGTTTTTCCTACTCGGCTTGCCTGCGCTCTTTGTCGTGCGACCTCACCCAAATGCATCGCAGCTCAAGGTCCTCACATCCTCCTCCACTGGAAGTCATTGTCGTCCTCGACAATCTTTCATCCCAGCAACCACCTGTCACCAAGATATCCATACCAATGCCACATAATCCACCGGTATGTGTCCTCCATGAACAACAACCTTCTTGATCCATAACTTCAACCAATCCATCTATTGCAAACATCCCTGCAACATATATAGTACAACAATCTCCATCATGTGTCGTTTCATCATGTGAACTTCTGCATAATACTCTAGCCAACGCAACATCTCAATTGAAACCAAGACATCTAACTGACACAAACTCAGTGCACTGCATGCCCCCATGTCATCGAACTAGTTGGGTAGCTATTCCAACCATAACTCTCAACGCATGAGAATGTACCTTCTCCATGCCACCATTGGTTGTTTCTTCAACATCGTGTCACAATCTCAAACTCAATCAAGAATCTGTTCAAAAGCCATGCTCAGGTCCATGGTGTGTCCATCCCATCTGCAACATGTTGTTCATGATGCTAATGCCAATGTGCTACCATGCAGTCGCATTCATTCCTGCATCATTCATCTGTCAACATAAAGAAGCCTCCTCCAAGGCCCCTTATCAAGGTGGTGCAACCCCTTCCAAACAAGGTCCCTACACCAACCCATCTCCAAGGTTGCCTACTGAGAAAGGAGGGCCAAGAAGTTTCTTCTGTGACTCTCATCCACCCATGTATCAAATTGATGCTGTGTCCTCAAGTATCTGTGCACAGCCTCAACCTCCTCACATGTACACCCAAGCATCTCAAGCTTGTCTTTCGTCAACTGAAAGTCATATATGCCCATGGCATACCTGCAAAATTCCACTATGGTAGCCGGATCCCTACCTGCATAATCCTCCCCAACCACTGGAATTGAAGAAGTATTCGAACTTCCTTTGTCTGCAACTCCATCATGAAGATCTTTGGTAGACGATTCTCCTACCAAGTGCTCCAAGATTCGTGAGATTGATCTCCCACTTCCTTCTTTCTTTTTCGCTCTTGCAACAAAGTCAGCTGACTTCTCTTCCTTTGTTGTTTGAGTCATACTCCCAAGTCCTCTTTGCTCCACATCCTCATGATTCACATTCGGGTCTTTGGGATACAAAGTCATAGAAGCCATCCTTGGTCTATAACCCAAGAAACTTCTTCTATTCATTGGAACCAACATGGTTCTCCCTTTAGCTATGATCAAGAGAATGTCCCGGTCCACCATTGGTATGGCTTGTGCGAGCCTTAGAAAATCCTGCCCCAACACCATAGAATGATCATCCAAGTCCACGATCCTCAAGTCCAACTTTCCAAACCACGAGCCCACTCTCACCTGAGTGTTCTCCATCACACCAACAACAACTTTCATGGTAGAGTTGACGACTTTGAAAGCACTCCACTCTCTTCTCATTTTAACTTTCTTTCCAAAATACTTTGTTACTTTCTTACTCAGGAAACTATGAGTATCTCCCATGTCCACCAAAGCTGCAAATCTCTTGCCACATAGTGTCACCTGCACAAAACTAAACTTCAAGGAATTACCATCTTCCTTTGGCTTGATCTTGCACCTTACATCAACAACCTTTTTTAGCAACTCGACCTCAGAAGAGTCTATCAGATTACGCTTTGACCTGAATTCCTTCTTAAGGTACTTTACTTCCTTGCTTAGCTCCTTTAAGCAACTCGACCCTAGTTCGGCTTGACTTCTTTCAAGATTACCCTCCATCGTGTTCTGCTCAAGTGCAGCAACCAAGTGTCCATTGACTCCTTCTATCCGCATTGAACGAAGCCTCTGAACATCCGTCTGATTGTTTCAGTGGTAGTCCCTAAGTCTTTCAATGTAATTGAGCTCATCCTGCTCTATCACGACGGTGTTTCTATCAAGAAAGTCCCTCTTCATCGCATCCTCAAGCTGCTTGACTTCAATCTCCACCACGGCGCTTTTATCCCTTAGTCACACTCTCTCATCCAAGAGTTCTTGAAGACTAAGACCATTTCGCTGGATCTCCTCATCAAGTTCCTTGAGCTCATCAGCTTCCACATGAAGGTTATTCAAGTCTTCCCACAAACTTGCCATGCTTCTCCCTATCTGCATCAAGGGTTCACACACTTGAATTATAGGTTCATAGCGTTTCTGCGATTCATCTCTCCAATAATCACCCATGCTTTTCATCCATTGAAGTGCTCCTTTGACTACCCTCATCTTGTTTGGAAAGTATTCATTACTTGCTTCACCTTTAATAGTCATCGACCTCCAACCCTAAAACTTTAACTGAATCACGCCTCGACACCAACTGTCATCAACCTTTCTGAATCACCAAAGCTTGCAAAATATAGACCTTCGATAGGGTCCACCTTTCACGAAATGTAGTGGGATCAACTCTTCATCGTGGATTCTGTAAACCTTCAATACCAACTGTCACGAAGTGATAGTGGGATCAACTTCTTCAATCTTGAACGACCAAAGCCCATTGAATACGGAGCTCTGATACCACCTATCACACCCCTACACTGGTGGTAATCTTCCAACTGCACTATAGGAGGTACAACACCACTGACCCTTTTCTTTTTACCAATACTAATGATTGTGGACTATGCCTTACGTCTATACTTAGTTTAATTTTCAAAATCTAAGCATATATTTCATTAAACATACACAGCGGAAACTTTCACATTAACATTCAAGTGCACAACGGAATATCATGGGAAACTCCCTGTAATTATGAGTTTGCCTGTATTAATAATGATAATATTCAAAATTTACATATAAGCTTACAACGGAGGGAAACCCCAAGTTTCACCTTCACACTTATACAATTCACCTTATTGCACTCGTCGTGCAGCCTTGTCCAGCGACTGGGCAAAGTCACCCAAGCTGCCGTTCAGCTCGTGCACTTGTCTCACCTTCATGTCGTTTGTGCCACCCATCGTGGTTTCACCGTGCATGACTCGTCGTTCCATCGGCGCCTTCCATCATCACACAAAACTTGTCTTCGTTCCAACGTTTGGGCGCGCCCACCGCGTTCACCAAACGTTCCATCATTTGCTCGTGCACCGTCGCATGTTCAAACTCACCTGGGCGTGTTCACCAACTCACCCTCCGACTCGTTCACCAACCGCCCAACACTTCACCGTGTCATCGTGCCGTCGTGCCGGCCACACCCGCACGACTCGCCTGTCGGCACTTCCACATGGCTTCGTTCACACTCGCTGGCTCACTGTTCAACCTCACCCGGCGTTCCTTCCATCTAGCGCTCGCACATGAGCTAGCCTCACTTGACTCTCTCTTTGCTGTGGGTCACACCTGCCAAACTATCGAACTGTTTAGCCGAACGCCCACTGTGTGCACCCACCCTTGTGCTGCCCGACTCGCGCCCGCCAAACTGTCCACCATTCACCCTATGGCCTACGGCCTACACGCACCTCTCCGACACCCACAACTCGACTTGCAACTCAGGCACTTTGGCTCCGATGTCCGCCTACACCTCCGCCTGGATTTCAGACCACTCAACTTCGCACCTCGCCTTAGCTCGCTGGCTGGCTTGTTTGCTTGAGATGGAATAATTGATGAATGAGTTCTCCCATTTGCCTTATTTATATGAATTCACCACCATGGTTTAACACGTTGGATTGCTCGACCGATCCACCCATTCGTCCTTTTGTTTAACATTCCTACACATCGGCATTTTGGTTGGGTGCCCCCACCTAGGACCACCTCATCCTATATACCGCCATCCACTCCAACACTTAGCCATTTTCTCCCATGGTCTCGCGTTTTCGTCTATGGTCGCGTTTGTCCTACCTGGCTCGCCCGTGCTCTTCGTCGTGCGACCTCGCCCAAACGCATTGCAGCTCAAAGTCCTCACAATAGCGATTACATGTGGGACTTATTTCTATTTTCCTTATGTTTACCCTAATGCTCATTGACTTGCTTTAAATACATTGCAACCATGGTAATGTCTGTATCACTATAACGTTATGCCACTTGGGCTAAGGTTTGATATGCCACCTTTAATCAAATTATCTGGAAAACTTTACTGCACACTAATTTGGATTCTCGAAATGCCATTTAACATTATTCTATTTTGGTTTGGTCGTGGCCATATATTTGTTGTTCTTTGGAAATATACGGTTGGATTCCACCAACTCGCTGCTAGGGTAACCACTTCAGGGGTTTCTGGTGAGATTCTCTCATTGTGAATCATTTACTCGAGGAGAGGAGCTCTACTCTTGACTCTCGCTAAGGTTTCCCCTCCTCAACATTTCCAGGGTAAGGTTAATAGTTACACCACAACAATCTTATTGAAGAATATGGTTTGCAACTACCACTCACTATGGCAAGGTAAGCCTCTACCATTATGTAACATTACCCCTTATTCAAAGTTGTTTTACCGTTAACTCCCTTAACAATTTTTTGGTTGTTTTGCAAGGCTTTACCATCGTTGCATCCAATAGGCAATGTATTTCCCTCTATAGTGTCAAATGTTGAACTTCCATGGCGAGGGAATATTTGATCAACAAGGTTACAAGTATCACCGCCATCTCTCCTACTATACACTATTATTATGTTGGCAAAGGGGTTTTATTTTATACAAAGAATTAACTATTGTTTTAACTTTTCTATGAGTGCCATGGTTTTCTCCTACAATAGAAGTTATTTCCTCATGTCGCTCATAGGTAAATCTATAAATTCTTTTTTTATGGTGAGTTTTTCAACAAACCTATAATTTCTTTTAAGTCCCTTTGCCTGCAATATCATTTCTTAGGGTTTCATTTTCTTCCTATTGATTGATCATCACAAAGTTATTCTATTACTTACTTAACTCACAAGATTGCCTGAGCGTTTTCACCCATAAGACCAGGCTTTGGTTCCCTTAGCTTGTTGATGGATCCATCTAGGTTCTCGGGTTATATTTTAACATACATGTTATTTTATCTATTCAGGTTCAAATGGAAATTTAAGCGAAGATAACTTTGTTACCAAGCAAATGTTTTTCATTTTTTTTATTTGAATATTTTGGTAGGAAAATTTCCTGTGGGGTTTTTTACCAGTCCTGTTATAAATTTACTTAAAGAAATTTATAGCCTCTTTGGCCATGACTTCTGTTGTTAGTTGTTTTATTGGAATCATGATAAACCGTCTAGGGTTTCCTCTTTATTTTTGTTTGAATTCCATTTTCATTTAGAAAAGACATTATGGTCCTTTCGGCCAAGACTTGTAATTCATAATTTTTGTTAAAAGAAAAAAAAAATGTTTGAATGTTATATTAAATATTGACTATGAGTTCTTGATTTTTTATTTTAGAAGATGAGACTATTCTATGGACTATAACATGATTTGGCTATGCAATATTATAATTTGGTTAATATTTTCTCTTACGAGGAAAAAGATATTTTGTACAATCTTTCCTTCTCTTATAGTAAGAAATGTTATATTTTATTCTATGTTTTTCTATGCTAATAATATCAAGAAGGGATATTTCTACTTGCATGTAGTTTCTATCCAACAAAACATTTTGTTAGTAACACATTCTCTTTGGTTATCTATAGTTATAAAATGATGAAATAAATTATTTCCTTTCAGTCAGTAGCTAGAGATTTTCTTTTCTTTGTACCCTTATACTAGGGACTATGGCAAGCATTTGGACTTGTGGTATGATAGCGAGGCGCAAACCCTTTCCTTTCTAGCCAATTATGTATTGCACATACAATTTTCCCTGAGCATTTTTTTCAAAGAAGAAAAACAAAAGAAGATAGGGTAACAAGTCACCCATGAGCATTTACAATTATAAAAGGTCTCTAAAAGAAACATTTAGTTTAACCACAATTTCATTTTACAACGTCATATAAAATATCTATTACAACTTCTCTGGGCATTTTTCATTTGTGCCCTTGTTTTAATCTTTTACCTTTATTTCTGGTACTTGTATAGTATATGCAATTTCCTTCACCAAACAAAATACAAGACATACAATGCATATATCTTCAGAATTCATCAACTGATAATTATACACAGTAACTACAATATCTAGATAAAACATACACAACAACTCATACTTCTCTTCCTTTCAGTTATAAGGTTTATAAACTTATCTTAAAGTTTATGTTAAGTTTAAAATACCTTCTCGGGCCTTCTGACCTTGAGTTAGATGCTTATCTAACTACCCCCAAGCAGTGTTTCCTTTTCAGTCAAATAGAAGTACTTTCATAGATCAAGGAAGTTTATACTTCCACCCCCGAGTAGTACTCTGCTCAGCCAAGTGTTTTCATCAGTCCCTATCTCCAAATGGTGTATTGGTGATCACTGTATTTCTCTCCCATGGTAACCCCAATCAAGAGTTAGAATAACGATATTTATCTCCATCCATTTAATATTCTAGACTCTTTGAGGTAATTCTTTCTTAACCAATCAATGGAATTTCTCTCCAGCCATCTCTCTGGTGCCCTCCTATCTCCCCACCCATTTTTATCAGGTTCCCCAAAAACAAACCCTCGGGAAAATGAGGAACTACCCCTTTTCTCTTATTTGGGACATAAGTAACTCTTCGTAACTTTTTTTCCTAACTAAAAAGGGAATTCTTAACTCCGTGAGTGGCCTTTTTCACATTTTCGAAAATAAAATATTTTATCTTTGTTGACATAAAATATTTATACATATTTTACTTTTATAATAATTTCTATATACAGTAAACAAACATCTTCATTCAAATATTCTAAACTAGTCAATCAAAATATGTATGTATCTCCTATCATTTAACTTGTCCAGGTCTATTTAAGATTCCAGTCTTAAATCATAAGGTTTCTAGAGTCTTTCACTAAAGCCATTACACTAGTCCTCGTTAGCCCAAGTTTCTGCCTTATGCGACCTTTTGTGGCTTCTGGGAAGAAACCCTATGGGCTTATGTCACCTCGGATCTCTTTTGAGTCGTCGATTTCCCCACTCAACCTTGGGCATAAACCACAACTATGCACTTGGTCACGAGGACTAGAGGAAGGGATCACTAATGACAAAGAACTAGATATTCACAGTAATGTGATTAGCTTAGTTGTCAATAGGATAAGGGAAACCATCCCATTCATGCAAGTGAATATTCTTAGCCGAAGCCATGGTGGTTTTGCCCAACAATTGGGTCATATAAGCCTCTTAAGGCCCTTTGCATAGGGTTCAACCATGGCTCGATCATGGTGGTTCTTTGGGAGCTTGGCCTGCACCAAAGTGTGACTCCTACCCTTAGGGTTTTATGGAGCACGCACAGGTGCTATCCCTCAAGGCCATAAACCTTTTCCATTTAGACTTGCAGAGGTATATGACCTTCCAAATGATCAAATCTACATACCAAAACCTTTGTATGTGATTAGAATCATACAAAGTTATACAAACCCATGAGGAATAAATCTCAGTAATGCCTGTGGCTTGAAGGTAGTTTCATGACCATTCAAGAAATATAAAACCAAATCCTCCAACTGTTGAGGTAATCTTATCGTCAACAAGGAGAACAAGGCTCTTTCAGCCCTATGCTTGAAAAGAGTGAATACACTAATCCAAAACTGAGGGTCTGCATTAGGAGAAGATCTAGAGAAACATATTTATAAAATGAATAGGTTAACAAGCCAGCGAGGATAAAGGGATCTCTAATACGCTACCCCAAATTGTATGCAGCGAAGATCGACCTTATTATCAAAACACGTTCATGTTCTACCACTAAGTAAGGAGCTTATATATATATATATATATATATATATTCACGCTAATAGAGTATGAATCTAATTGAACACCATGACCATGACTAGCCATTAAAACATGGGTTTATGACATTGCTCCATCACCATGACAACACATAGAATGTGACCCCCAGCATGGAGGAATTCAACATCGCCATGTGCATAGTAGAGATGCAACTTTTTGTGAAGTGTAGGAACTTAAGTCAAATCATCCAAGCTCTTGAGGAAATGCCACCCATAACACTGAATGCAAGATTCACTCTATATCGAGCTCTTTGTTATCATGGAAATATAATCCAAAAACGAAGGTATACATTACTGAAGACATGGAGGAGACCACCATATAAAGTTACAGGTTGATAAGTATAAAAGAGGAGGAAATCCTCAATGTCATCACATCGCAACATAAGAAACACTAATGAAAGCTTGTTACTAGCGAAATCAACATTCTGCAAGAAGAAGGAATCCCATAATAAACCTTGTTATATGTAATATAGTTAATATTATTGCATGTTATTCCAGTGCCTTCAAGCATTAACACATCACATCAGTCAATTTTATAAAAAATAATAATGTAGACATGCCTCTCATAGTGATATCAACATCTCAACCAGGAATGTAAACATATTTTATTATGAATAAAGAACATAAGAACACTTATCTTAAACAATGTAGAAGTGTTTTAACATAGAGTGGGAATCTAAGTCTCCATCCAACCGTAAACAAGCTACAACCACTATTACTTGTATCTATCATCCCCAAGCCAAATTCTAGAGCTTGAGGTGGAGTGATTTCAGAGAGAAGCCTTCAATGAATGCATAACTAAATTAAAACACCACGAGGCCACCCTGCCTTCATCCCCAAGTCAAGCCATTTATCTTTTGTAATTTTTTCCCCAACAAGTTTCAATAGGGCACATTAGTTGGTTTGTAGGTCTCTTGAGAGCCCAACAATAGAAGTCAAGTTGCTACCTTTTTGCTTCTTCTACGAAAGTTATAAAATGCCATTGTCTCTGTATCTTTTGTAGCTTATACGTGCTAGGAAGTTATTTCCTCCCTTTGTGTATTTTGTGTGTGTATTGCTCTCTAATTCCCCCCTGAGAGCACATGTATCCATGGGTTGAATAACATCTACTTCCTCCTCACGACTAGTTGCCCTCCTCTGCTCGATATTGTCATAGAAGTACCCTACTCATGGGCAGGGCAACCCATGCTACTTTAATATTTTTTCATGTTCTTAATTGCTAAGGAAACCAAAGGACACCTCCCAAATGATCAAATCAACATACCAAAACCTTTGCACGTGATTAAAATCATGAAAAGGCATATAAACCCATGAGGAACAAATCTCAGTAATGCCGGTGGCTTGAAGATAGTTTCATGACCATCCAAGAAATATAAAACCAACTCCTCCAACTCTTGAGGTAATATTATCGTCAACAAGTATAATAAGACTCTTTCATCCCTATACTTGAAAAGAGTGAATACACTAATGATCCGAATTGGATCCATATAGGACTGTTAAATAACCATGACTGTATCAGGTCGAACAAATCTCTAAAGAAATCCAAAATAGCGATCAAAGACACCCTGAACTAGTGGCAATGGCAGCCGACATGGAACGACGAGGACCTCGGTCAAAGCACGCTGACCGAGGCCCATGGAGACCGTGAAGGAGGTCAAAGTAGCCCCTGGGAGCCCCGAAACGGGAAAAATATGTGATTTTTGATGCGTGATTAGTGCATTGCTGGGCGAACAGGGTCATGAAGGAAAACCCTGAGCATGTGATCGCGTGGGGGAACCCGAGGACTGTGGGCGGAAAAGGAAAAATTGCTAAAACACAGTGGCGGGACCCACGCTCTGGAAAACCAGTGGTATTGATTGGGGCACCCTTAAATGGTAAGAGGTTTTGGACGAGAGCGGAGCGATTCCATACACTGATTGATGCGTGGTAGGCAGAGGTGAGAGAAAACCAGCGTTTATCGCGTGCTATCAGTCGAGCAATTCAACCATGCTAAACGTGCATATGGTGTCAGATCTGGAGGGCCCAGATCGGATGGCTGAGATCGTGCCCAATTGGGGAAGCGGAATCAACAAGGGAACACGCCACATTTTAGAAGGGATTTGGAATCCGTTTGACCGCCACGGTGGAGGAAGAACGCATCCATGATGTAACTAAAGAAACGAACCGACGAAGTAGGCTAGCGCCGTTTAGAGGAGGACAAGTGGCCACTCCCTGAGCGTTCATGATGACACCGAATAGGGAACTCCAAGCGCAACTGCAGAAGGTGAAGAGATAGAGGCGGAAGAGGAATTGACAAGGCATGGGGATCGAATGGCTAAAGCCATGAACAGAGGAAGAAGACAGTCAGTTCAGTTGAGTCGAAGTCGAGAGACGAAAAAGTGGAACAGTGAACCCCGAGAGGAGGACTGAACACAGAGAACAGTAAAGCAAAGTAGAAGAGATAGAGGGTCGAGCTAACCAGAGGCAGCATCGAGAACTAGAGAACTTGAAGATTCAAGCCATCCCATAGAGGAATCTGTCCGGACTGAGCATCACATTTGGCTCTTTCCACTATAGACCAGAAGGTCACAGAGCTAGTAGGAAGAAGAAGAAGTTTGTGTACTCAAGTGGCTTGGGGAATCCAAGAACCACCCTGCCAAACAAATCTGCTTCAGGAGAACTCATATTGAGTCCCTGTATTGTAATTTCTCTACTTAAAGGCATAATAAAACAAGGCCACCACTGAAAGCTGGACCGGAGATGTAGCCACGGAGAATAGCGTGAACTCCTTATTAAAATTGCTTGTGTTTTTATGTCTACTCACTGTATTTCTCTGTTGTCTTTCCATTTTATTGTCTGTGTATTGGCAATCTAATCGATCCGTTGCTTCAATAACACAGAACACACACCAGCACATGAGTCTATAATATGCTAGTTTAATAAATCTTTAACTAACGTCACTCATAGGGTGAATATCAAATCAAGTGGTATCAAAGCTCTAGGCTGTAAGGTTAGACAAGATTGTGTTGGTTTAGCTGTGAATGCTCACAAGATCAAAGCTCAAACTAGGAGAAGGAGAGTTGGTGGAAACTAATCCTGAAATTGGGAGAGTCTACTCTCTAAAGACAATGTCAGAGGAAGGTTCTGTAGGGCCAGACCCTCAATTCATAGAGAGTTTCCTAGCTATAAAGTCTATCGTTGAAGAAATGTATAGAGACTTTAGAAAGCAAAAGTTTGAAGATTCATCAGGCTCTAAACAAGATAAAGAAGAAGATGAGTCTCACTTCCATGACCACTCCAAAGGAAAGGGGAAAGAGGAAAGCTTTCTCACACCTCCTAATAGCCCTGTGCATAATAAGAAAGCATATTTGATTAAGCTAGATGTTAAATTTGATTTTCCTATATATGATGGAGAGCTAAATGCTGAAAAGTTGGACAATTGGATTAGACAAATTGATGTGTATTGCAGGGTACAGAACATAAACTCAGACAAGAGTAAGATTTAGTTGGCAAGCCTACGCCAATGAGGCACTGCCATGGTTTGGTGGGAAGGCAGAACCCAAGCTGATATGAAAAGACATGGCAAGACCATATTTGTCTGGAGTGAATTTTTTGCTACAATCAAAAAGCAGTTCTATCCATTGGCTTACATGCAACAAGCCATGATGAGTTGGAAAAATCTTCGACAGTTGAAAGGGAAAAGTGTGCAAGGGTATACTAAAGAGTTCAGAAAGAGAGCATTGATGTTGGGTATTTCACTAGACTCACCAGAGACTCTTTTGAAGTACATTGGTGGTCTACACAGCTACATGAGGCATACCATCCTCATGTTTAATCCCACTAGTATAGATGAGGTATTTGTACAAGCTACTCATCTAGAAGCTAGAGGAAAGAATGGCAATCTAGAAGTTGGGGGACCATCCCAACCCATTGTAAGCAAGAGCAAGGAGAAAAGAAAATAGAAGTGGAAAGCAAGGAAGGCTAACACTGCACAAAAAGCTAAAGCTTCATACACTCATTGTAAAAAGGAGGGGCATAATGATGACCATTGTTGGATTTTGCATCTAGAGCTGAGACCTAAGAAGTCTGAGGGAAAGAAGAAGAAGACAGCTGTAGGTATTCAGAGATATTTGGGGTCAGACTCGGGAGATGAAACAACTATAGCAACCATAGGTATAAAAGGTAAGAATTCTGAAGCATCTACTAGTAATTCTGCTCAATCTATTATTGATGAAGAAAATGAGAGAAAAGGAGATGAGATTTTCCATATTCAAGTTATTTCCAAAAATCAAAAGATTGATACTTTGTTTGATAGTGGCTCACAGGTAAATTTGATTTCTGAAGCAATTGTAAAGAAATTGGGATTAGCAACTACACCTCACAAGAAACCATACCCATTAGGATGGTTGAATGATAAAGCACAACTACAAGTGACTAGATAGTGCAAACTCAAGTTTTCTTTTGGGTCAGCATTTGTAGATGAGGTTGAGTTAGACATAATTCCTTTGGATATATGTGGAATTGTTTTAGGAAGTCCTTACTTGTATGATAGAAAGGCTATTTTCTATAGAGTTGAGAACAAGTATCTACTTGTTAAAGATGGAATCAAATAATTTGTAAGAGCTCATAAGCTCAAGAATAATTATACTCTCATAAACTCAGGACAGATGAAAAGAATGATAAATTCATGCAAACAATTCTTACTGATGGTTGTAAAGGAAAAGAAACCTGATAAAACCAACGCATTTGAAGGTTGTAATGCTAAACAACAAGATGATATAGAAAAGGTTGTTTCAGAGTATGATGTCTTGTTTCAAGAACCTAAAGGTCTGCCACCCAAAAAGGGAATAGTACATGATATTATTTTGCAGCAAGATGTTCCATTGCCTAACATTGGGATGTACAGGTTGTCTGCTTTAGAGAATGCTGAAATCAAAGAAGCAGGTGTAGGATTTGCTCGAGAAGGGCTTCATCAGGCCTAGCACATCATCATGTGGCACAACTTGGAAGTGAAATTGAGTTGTTTCAAATTTCAATTCATGGTAGAATTAGTAGGGGTTTATAGGAATTTCTCATTCCAGGTTGAATAAAGTTGTGGTAGTCCACTGTTCTTCCACTACCTAAGAAATTTTTGTGTTAATTTATGGACTCACAAATTTGGCATGGTTTATGTGACCTCCTAAAACTATGAAATATCATTTTATTATGGTTTATAGTGTTGTTAAAAATGAAGAGAAATTCACATGACCTACTAAAATAATGTAATAACATCTTAGTATGGTTTCTAATGTTGTTAGAAATGAAGAAAAATTAATGGTGTGGACATTAACATGTCATTACGCTATGAGGTGATTAGTGTTGGGTTAATTAATATTTTATCTATAATTTATTTCTTATTACTTTTCAATTGTTATGGTTGATGTGTGTAACTATAGCCTCATTATTTTATTTTCAAGTGTGAGTGGACTAGGTTATTCCAACCTATGATGAATGAATGGATTGAATGCCTGACTTCTATTTCCTTATGTGTGAGTATTATCAAATACAATGTGCTTAGTGTTATCCTTGCATGGAAATACATTCTCTTCTACATGATGGTTAGGTTATTCATTTTCTCGAGATTTGTAAACTACTTTTTGGGAAATCCAACTGAACACCTCATATGTCTTCTTTAAGGTCCAACATAGGGACATCAATCAATTGGACCTGTACTCAATGGGCCCTTTCCTTTGTATAGTGGGAAGTACTTTATTCGTTTCTTCGCTTGTCCCTACACTCTTCACTAATTCTTATGCTTGATGATAAGTATAGGCCTTTTCCTTGATCTTCACTAAACACAATGCTTCATCTTGTCATTGAGCAAATTCACCAAGTAAACCCGCTTTGCTCACTAGGTCTACATTTGGGAAAATTTATTCCCTTTAATTCCCTTAGCTTGATAATGCACCTTTCTTTTCTTAGTGATACTATACTTAACTAAAATTATCTTGTCATTATGCAATGAAATGCACAATAAGATGAAATATGTGGTTGAGATACTCTATTATATGTAATATATTGCACACTAATCCAGAGATGAAATAAGCATTGTTGATCCATTTATTGAATAGGATGATGTGTTAGTGCTTGAATTTGTCTCCTACATTTTAAAGCCCCAATTTCAACAAAATTCATTGTCCATTAGTCTTTCCCCAATAACAATACATGAAAAGAAGGAATGTCCAATGACCTTTGACTTTGTTAGTGTCAATGGACCCTAGAGTGGTATCAAATTCTTGTGATGTTAAAATCCTTAATGAAAAAGAAAAATGAATGAGTTATTTGCCCCCATATTTGTGGTGAAATCCCCTAGGTTCAAGTAAATAATAGACAAAGGTGTGATCCCAAAGAAAGTGTTGGAAGAAAAATAGAGGAAAGTGATAAGTATAAAGCATGAAGAAAAGGTTATGCATTTAGTGCCCTTACTCACCAAGTACACAAACTGTGTGCTTAGTGGGTGAGGAAGCATGGGTTGTTGAGTAAGTAGATTATTAGGTTCCTAAGAAAGGGGAAGACAAGAACTAAGCAGAAGATGACAACAAGAGGTAGAAATTAATTATCCCACTGAGCAAAGAGTTAATTGCTCATGGATATTGCTTAAAAATAAGTAGGTGGCTTGTGGTTGAAAAATTGAAGAGAAATGTAAGATATAATGTAACATGAACACACAAGTTATGTAGTCTAATTAAAAGTTATGAGCTCCATAATTGTTGAACATGCATGTTTGTCAAAGGAGAAGCGACTAAGTATGCCATTTATTGAAGCTCCCATGATGCTTTGTTTAGTTCAAATAAGGCCATAAAGGAGGGTAAAAAAGCTAAATGAAGAACCCCAAAAGTCATCATAGTTAAACAAAAAGAAAGGTCATGGATTGAAGATCAAACTAAGAGGAAAGTATAGTGAGCATTCAACAAGTAAATGTATAGAATGAATGAATCAACCGCAAAGTGGGGGAAATGAAATCTTTGAGCACACAGGAGAAAAAAGTAAATATATAATGTGTTTAAGTACATGAATGTCGAACAAAGGTGCATATACTTGGTGGTCATGTGGCTAATTCCACTACATTAAGGAATGAAACTCCGCATCAACAAGGAATTCATGGTTGGTTTTCCTAGCAAAGTGGAAGGGACACAAAGGAAAGGAAATTAATGGAGAAAAAGGAAACCAAAGAAAGGCCTACTTGCTTGATGACCTATGTTGAATGAATAAGAAACTATGGGTATCATTCAAACCCTGAGAAAAATGAAAGACTAATCCCCTAGTAAGAGGATAACATGTTTATCAAGCAAAAAAGGGACATGAGAACAAAGTACATGTCATGGGTAAGGTGGTGTTAGACAAGTGTAGCAAGTTTGTAAGTCTTTCAACTTCTTTAAAGCATTAAAATAATTGGATGTAATTGGTGCAATGTGACAACACACATCTTCATTTACTAATTCAACAATCAAGGCATAGGCCTTGTTGTTCTTGTTATCCCATATGGAAATCTCTTTGTCTGATGTGGTCTTTGAAGGTGGATTGTCCTCTCCTCCTTCACATGCTCCTTTCCATAATCAGTTGAAAATGAGGGTATGCTTTATCTTTATGGACCATTCATGGTAGTTATATTTTCTAGTGAGAACTACTCAGACAATGGAGATGAGTGAATGCATCTCTGCAAATTTTTAGGTTGGGCCTTGAATAATCAAAATACTTGTAGCAATACTCTTTGATAAAAAATATAATATATCTCTACAAACAATAGAGACTCATCATACATATTAGCTCCAATTCTCTTTAATCAGGACAACCCAATTTTTTTATGTAGGCTTTTGATCTCAAATAGCCTCTTTGATGTAAACCACTCTCATATAAAATAAATCAACTCAATACACCAACGAGTATTCAATGCAAATAAAAATGGATCAACACTAGAATTGAAATTATCATGTAATATATATATATATATATATATATATATATATATATATATATATATATATATAGATAGATAGATAGATATATATCCTCAAAATAGCTATGACCAATGGGAAATATATTTTTTTGTCTCTTGCGAGCATCTAAAGATGAAGATTCAATACTTTGATGAGGCTTCTCCTTCTTCATTACTTCTCACAATATTAGAATATAAAACAATGTGTTCTTCCATTCACAAATATGAAAATATATACATATTACATATATTTTCAACGTTATATTATTTTCTGAAACTATGGAATGACCATCACTGCATATACGAATGGACCAATTCTTAATTATAATTCAATGAAATGCAATATATATTATTGGTGATACTGTAGGTTTTAACCCTGTACATAAATTACCTGCATACGAATTCTAAAACATATAAAATAAACAATGCGAGAGCATAACACATAAAACACATATACACAAAGATGTTCCCCTGGATCCCAAAACCGGGACTACCAGCTTGATTTTTCATTATGTTCATTTCAATGTTATAATACATATTTATACATGCCGAAGCATCCAATACCATGGACTGAAAATGATCGTGTCCAAAACCATGGACCGAAAACCATTGCGTCCGAAACCATGTGTGAAAAACATGCACAAAACCATAGGTGGGTCAGCCCAACCTAACATAGTGTCCAAAACCAAAATTTTCTGGGGTGCTGCCCCGGACCCCATAAAGTGGGGTTACAATTACCCCTCAAATCCCCTGTGACCTCCCCCCCTAACCCCTGGTTAACTACGTGGGCTAGTCGTGGAAAGAATATAACACAACCCAACATTCTCCCACTTGTTTTCTTTCCATAGGGGACCACAAGAGAGCTTAGTCATTGATCCAGACCTGCAATGCCCATTGTTTCTCTATACCAAGAGAACTTCTCAAAGCTCACAGATATTGTCAATGCATCTGTAGTATTTTTCAAAGTGTCCACCTTTACCAGCAACACCTTTTTGTCTTCTATCATATCCCTCACAAAGTGATATTGAACATTAATGTGCTTTGTCTTTGAATGATATGCAGGGTTCTTTGCCAAGAAAATTGCACTTTGGCTATCACAGTCTATCCTTATAGCTTCCTGTACTAACCCCATACTTGAACACAATCTTTGCAACCAAACTGCTTCCTTTCTTGCATGAGTGGCTGCCATGTATTCTGCCTCTGTAGTTGATAGTGCCACTACAGAATATTTCTTACTCATCCAACTGACTGCACCTCCAAATAGGTTAAACACATACCCACTTGTAGATCTTCTCTGATCCAAATCTCCAGCCCAGTCTGCATCAACAAAGCCACGAATATCCAACACTCTATCCAATCCTGGTATTCCTTGGTAGCACAAACCATAATTACTAATGCCACGCAAATACCTGAAAACCGACTTCACTGTTGTCCAATGCTCCTTCCCTAGTTTTGACATAAACCTGCTCTATACTCCCACTGCATGTGCAATGTCTGGTCTAGTATAGACCATTGCATACATAAGGTTACTAGCTGCACTTGCATATGGAACACGGGACATGTCCTCTTCCTCTTCTTGTGTCTTGGGACACTGTTCAGCAGATAACCTCACACCTACAGGAATAGGAACTTTCGCTAGTTTACTATCCTGCATATTAAACCTCTGCAATATTGTCTCGACATACTTCCTCTGGTTTGACCAGAGCTTCCTATTTGTCTGATCTCTTTTAATTTCCATGCCCAAAATATAGTTTGCAGCACGAAGATATTTCATGTCGAATTTGGAGGACAAATGGGTCTTCAAATCCTGGATAATTTCTTTGTCATTTCCAACCAGCAACATATCATCCACATACAAGACTAGATAAATAACACGGTCACCAATTAATTTAAAATACACACAATGATCTGCTTTGCTTCTAGTGAAGCCAAGTCCCCGTATAAATGTATCAAATTTCTGATACCACATCCTTGGTGACTGTTTTAACCCATACAAAGACTTCTTTAACTTGAATACCAATTCTTTCTTACCCTTCACCGCAAAACCTTCAGGTTGCTTCATGTAGATCTCCTCTTCCAGATCCCCGTGAAGAAATGTTGTCTTCACATCCATCTGTTCTACCTCAAAATCAAAAGCAGTAGCAACAGATAAAAGTAATCTAATAGAAGTTACCTTAGCAACAGGAGAAAAAATATCACCAAAATCAATTCCCGGCACCTCGGAATAACCTTTTGCTACCAACCGAGCTTTGTATTTCTCCACTATTCCTTCTGCATTTGTCTTCTTCTTGAACACCCATTTGTTGCCAATGGGTTTCCTTCCAGCCGACAACTCCACCAGATCCCAAGCCTCATTTTTGTGCAAAGATGCCATTTCATCAACCATGGCCTCTTTCCAGAGTTTGCCATCCTCTGAATCTACTGCTTCCTTCACAGTTCTGGGATCATCATCAGTAATAGATAAAGCAAAATTTGAATGGAAAGCAGATGGACTATACCTTTCTAGCTGCCTTCTTTCTCGAATTGATATTCTCACACCCGGAGTTTGTGGCTCTTCATCTTTTGATTCCTCCTCTACTGTAGAGTCTGATTCTTCCTCCTTTAGCTCAAAATCTATCTTCTCAGGTTCCTTTGGTTGGTATTCATGTTTAATATCATCTTTTACCTCTCTGAACACCACATCTCGGCTATACACAACCTTCCTTGTTACTAGGTTCCAAAGCTTATAACCCTTAGACCATCTTTATACCCAATAAAGATGCACTTTTCAGATTTACTATCCAACTTGGTCCGTTTCTCCTTTGGAAGATGTACATATGCATCACATCCAAATACCCTTAGATGTGAAAGAGAGGGTTTCTTACCAGTCCATACCTTTTGTGGAGTCTTATCCTCCAACACTGATGAAGGTGACCTGTTGACCAGGTAACATGCAGTATCCACCGCCTCTGCCCAGAATTCTTGTCCTAACCCGGCACCACTGAGCATGCTTCTTGCCCTTTCCATCAACGTCTTGTTCATTCTTTTTGCAACTCCATTTTTTTGAGGTGTATATGGAGTAGTCTTCTACCGTGCTATACCACACTTCTTACAGAATTCTTCAAATTCCTTGCTGCAAAACTCTCCACCATTATCTATCTTCTACACTTTTATCTTCTTCTCTGTCTGATTTTCCACGAGAGCCTTAAATTCTTTAAACCTATCAAAGACTTCAGATTTCTTCTTAAGGAAATATATCCATGTATTCCTTGAGAAGTCATCTATAAATGATACATAGTACACAAACTTACCCATTGATGGAACCTTCATAAGTCCAAACACATCACTGTGCACAAGCTCTAATATCTATTTCGTCCTCTTACTACCAGAGGGGAAACTCACCCGATTCTACTTCCCATATACACAATTTTCACAGAAATCAAAATCCAGAGAGCTATTACTCATACCTTCTACCATACCTTTACCATGAAGTATTTGAAGGCCCTTCTCTCCAATATGTCCAAGCCTTTGATGCCACAACATGGTCTTCTCTCTAGAGACCACTAGATTTTCTGCTCCACTTTCAGGAACCACAGAACTGTTGCACTTATCAATAATAGTGCTACCTTGTAGCTTGTACATAGTTCCAATCCAAACTCCCCGCATCAATACCAGTGCTCCCTGAACCATCTTGCAGGTATCCTTATCGAACACTGTTTTTACACCTGCATCATCCAGATTTCTTATAGAAATCAGATTTCTGGCCAATGTAGGAATATGCATAACACCTGGAAGTGTTCTAACCCTTCCACCTTGCAATTTCAACTTTACTTTTCCGCGACCAACGATTCTAGCATTCCTATCATCCCCCAAGAAGACATCACAACCATCATATTTCTCATACTCTAAAAACCACTCTCTATTGGGAGTGAAGTGAAAGGATGCACCGGAGTCAATCAACCATGCCTCATGATTTACATGTGTACTTGAAGAAGCCAAGTACACATCCCCACCTTCATCTGAGGTGGTTTTCGCCTCTGTAGAAGGAGCATCATCAGATCCCTTTCTTTTATCAGGAGCTTTAGATTTACAGTCCCTTTTGTAGTGCCCTTCCTTTCCAAATTGCCAGCACACCACCTTTACAGGTTTTCCTGGAGATTTAGATCTCCCTCTAGATTTAGATCTCCCACTCGATGACTTATTTTTGTTTCTATTATGGGACCATCCTCGTACAGACAAGGCATCACCATTATGGATCTCCATATTTTTCCGCCTCATCTCCTCGATCAACAACGATGAGACTATTTCATTAAACTTCAAGGCAGTTGCATTATTACCTATTGCAATAACCAGACTATCCCACGAATCTGGTAGAGAACACAACAAACTGATGCACTTATCTTCATCTGAAATTTTAATATCAACAGATAATAACTAACTTACCATAGTATTAAATGCATTCAGATGTTCTGTCACCGAGTCTCCATATTTCATCCTCAGTTTGTACAACTTTTTCCACAGGAACAGTTTATTCACCAGAGACTTCGATTGGTACAAAGTCCATAACTTGTCCCACAAAGCCTTCACCGTAGCTTCCCCTGATACATTCAACAATACTAAAATCGAGACACACAATCGTATTGTGCTCTTTGCCTTCCGATCCAAATTCTTCCATTCTTCATTGGACACTCTCGTTGGTTTAGTACCCAGATTGACTGCGATCCACTGATCTTTATCCACCAACAAATCCTCCATCTTGAGTTTCCACAACTCAAAACTTTGACCATTAGATTTCTCGATCTCTATCTTTCTACTGCTCACCATCTTCTTTCACCAACAGAATCGATCTCGCAGATCTCCCACTGAACAAGGTCTACCACAGGCCCAAGTGAAACCCCTCAGCAACAAAGGCGTCCCCTTGAAGCCAAAACAACTCTTATACCAGAC
This sequence comes from Pinus tabuliformis, assembly GCA_031772625.1. Lineage (NCBI taxonomy): Eukaryota > Viridiplantae > Streptophyta > Pinopsida > Pinales > Pinaceae > Pinus > Pinus tabuliformis. Next base: position 679,596,531 of record CM062818.1, on the reverse strand, counting down.
GTAGGTTTTAACCCTGTATAGAAATTACTTGCATATGAATTCTAAAACACATAAAATAAACAATGTGAGAGCATAACACATAAAACACATATACACAAAGATTTTCCCCTGGATCCCAAAACCAGGACTACCAGCTTGATTTTTCATTATGTTCATTTCAATGTTATAATACATATTTATACATGCCGAAGTGTCTAATACCATGGACCGAAAACCATCACATCCAAAACCATGGACTGAAAACCATCGCGTCCAAAACCATGTGCGAAAAACATGCACAAAACCATAGGTGGGTCCGCCCAACCTAACAAAACCATGTGCGAAAAACATAGAGTGGGGTTACGGGTACCCCTCAAACCCCTTGTGACCTCCCCCCCTCTAACCCCCCGTTAACTATGTGGGCTAGTTGTGGAAAGAATATAACACAACCCAACAGATACCCACACAACAATTCGTGGTGAAGAAAGTTGTGATATCAAGGGAGTCTTCAAATATTTTCTAGAGATTGCTTTATGTTATCTGCAACACTCACATTACACTCAACAAAATTCACAACGACAAGAATCAACAACAATGCCAGTGCCAACACTCAACATCAACGACAACACCAACCAATAATCACAAATAAATGCAAGGATGTGTAAACACAAGTAAATGTAGGTTTAGTTACAGTACCACCATGGCCTTTCAAGTTGGACCTGAGTGATGAAATGTTGTCTGCAACCTTGTTACAACATGTGCAATGTGTATCAACTGATGGAGGGCCTCAACCAATGTGTACAGTGCGTAAAATGGCTACATAAACATTATAGTCAGGTAACAAAAGGAGAATTCATTAAGGTCAATGTGGATGAATTTCAATTTTCCATAGTGAAAATGGTTCTACCAAGGAAAGGAATGACAAAGGGATAGGTCAGACTAATAGAAAAGGAGTTACAAAGGAAAAATGATGCCAAATTTGTGACCTACAATCCTGCGCTCTAATACCATGTCAAGCTAGGTATATGGTAACTCCAGAATATTTAATTTTTATATTAAGAAGAACATTAATATATACACATAGGAGAGAGACCCGAAGAACATTAATATATAAACATAGGAGAGAGACCTGAAGAACATTAATATATAAACATAGGAAAGAGACCCTTGAGATTCACATCCTAAGGTCCCTTCGTTTTCTTATTTTGTATTGACATATTTAAACTATATTTTCCCAATCTCGGAGGATCAAGTGTCAGCAATATATTAAGAACTAAAATCAAAACATAGCAACACATCATAGTATAAATTCAACCCCTAAAATGTGTGCGTATTTGTTCCATGAAATCCACGACCCAAGGTAGAAGGGCGATGTGCCATCTTAATCATGCATAGAATGTGGGAAGGGTGATATAATGACACATGTTATATCTTATGATATATTTCCAACACCTATATGAGATCAAAATGAGTCATATAGTATGAGTAAATTATCAAACCATATATGTCTAGTGTAAATAAACTAAGGTGTTTTGGTTAAACATCAAAAAGTCAACTGGAGAATCACCTTTCTTCGAACAAGAGGAGATTTATAGCTTGTAGCATGAAGAAAAATGAAAACTTGTTAGAAAGAGATGTTGAGGACCATGAAATGTGCACAGGAGTAGGAAAATAAAAGAAATAAGCCATGTATTCCCCAACTGGAGAGGGATTATTATCTATTGTATTATAAAATAATTTGTGTGTGTGTGTAAATTGTGGTATATGAAAATTGTGTGTAATATGTAAGCAAAAGATGGTCTTGAAAATAGTAATTTCATGAATCCCTAAGATTGTAAGATCATTGACATCATCTTCATTATCATCATCAACACCACCATCATTGTTATCACTATTTTCATCATTAGCATTATCATCATAATCACCATTCATGTCATCATCATCATCATCATTATGATGATCAAAATTGTCGTCAATCATGTCGTAAGAAATATCATCAACCCAAAAAATGTGATGAGTGTTAGAAAAGGGTTGTTTAGGACACATATGATATATGCATGAGAAATAACAACTCTATTTTTGAGAGATGATGATGATGATCATCACCACCATTATCATCGTCATTATCATTTTCATCATCCCCATCATCATCATTAATGTAATTTCTATCATCATTGTTGTCATCATCGTCATGGACATCATGATCATCGACATCGTCATCATCATTCATGCCATTATTATTGTTGATGATGACCTAGATGACAATGATAATAATGATGATCAGGTGATGATGACTTGGATGATGATGCCAAAGATAATGATTATGATTATGACAATGACAACATTTAAAATTGGGAATATTTTCTAAGGTCATTAGCTCGTCATCATCATAATCATTGTCATCATCATCATCATTGTCATTGTAACCACCATTGTCTTTATCATCATTGTCATTATCATCATAATCACCATTCATGTCATCATCATCATCTTCATTATCGTCATCGTAATGATTATTGGCATTGTCATTAGTTGTTCATAATTGTCAATGTCATAAGAAATACCATCAATGCAAAAAAATTGATGAGTGTTGGAAAATGGATTCAAAAGAAAACACAAAAATGGGTGCAACAATGAATGTAAAATTGGTTGCAAAAAAAAATGTGATATTCAATACAAACTTGGACACAAATTAGGATGCAAAAGTGGAAGCAAACATGGGTGCAATAGTAGGTGAAAAAGTTGGCGTAAATTGTGGTGAAACAAAAGTGGTTGCAACAATGGATGCAAAAAAAAGACATAAACTTGGATGCAAAAAAGAGGAAAACTTGGATGCAAAATAAGATGCAAGAAAGGATATAAACATGGACACAAACATGGGTGCAACAATAGACACAAAATTAGATGCAAAAGTGGATGCAATAGAAGTAGGTGAAAAAGTAGATCTAAAGTGAGATGCAAAACTTGATGTAAAAGTGGATGCAAAAGGGGATGAAAAAACATACACAATATTCGATACAAACTTGGACACAAAATAGGATGCAAATGTGGATGCAATAGTAGAACCAGATGTGGGTGCAATGGTAGGTGCAAAACATGGCACAAATTGTGGCACAACAAAATTGGATGTAAAAGTGGATGAAATAGTAGACAAAAAAAATAATGAAAACTTGGATCCAAAACAAGATGCAAAAAGAAATAAAAAGTGGACGCAAACATGGGTGAAACCGTGGACACAAAAATGGATGCAACAGAATTAGATGCAAAAGTAGATACAAAACAAGACACAAAACTTGATGCATAAACTTGACACAAAAGTGGATGCAAAAAATTATGCAATATTTGATGCAAATTTGGATGCAAAATAGGATGGAAATGTGGATGCAAAAGTGGAAGAAAACATGGGTACAATAGTAGATGCAAAAACATGGTGCAAATTGTGGCACAACAAAAGTGGATGCAATGATAGATGCAAAAAAGAATCAAATTTTGATGCAAAAAGGGATACAAAAGTGGATGTAAACATGGTGAAAAAGTGGATGCAAATTTGGATACAAAAGTGGATGCAACAAAAGTTGATGCAAAAGTAGATGCAAAACCTAATGCAAAATTGGATACTGATGGGGACGAGATTCTGGAGTGAACCAAAATCCCATTTCCCCAATAAAATCATCTTGAGGCCTATGGGTTATAGGCCCACGAAGCCTTTCAGAATCGCTTCTCACCTTTTCGAGAGTGCCTCCAACGAATCTTTGAAAAAACCACTGCTGCTGTACCCTTGGAATGACCACTTCTATCATAATGGATTGAACACCATTTAAGCTCGTCAACCTCTGAAAACAATAATTTCATATCGTCATTGGAGACTCCATAATCCAAATTGGAGACATACAATTTTGTACCAGTCTCAAATCCAAGCTACACGCCAAAGGCTTCCATGCTATCCTCAAACATATCATTCTGCCAAATAGAACCCTTGGCTCGACCGAAAGACTTGGCAATTGTATATGGCGTAGATTGAACCGGCAACCCTCCTGCTCTGCGCATGGGTCCTCCTCTGCCGCCGCTGCATCTATGAAGAACTGATGCGTGCTGTTTAAGCATGGAGGCCGCTAGGGATTCAAGTTTGGTTGCTCCTCTTCTCCACATCATCGGCCAACTTGAAAAAACCCCCATGGCTTCAGAAAATCCAAAATCGGTTGCTAACAATTCAAACAAAAGATACATAGACATAAATTCACAAAGACGCATTTCCTTATAAATTCACAAAGACGCATTTTCATTATTTACAAAATTGGTTACAATTTAAGGCATCTCAACCTTAATCAAGATTTCTCCAGCAATTACATTTTGCCTTCTCTTGCACACACAATTTTTCTTTTCCTGTTTCTTGATTCACTAATGAATTCTTAATATCTTGTTATACATACATTCAATTTTAACTGATTATTTAACTGAAATTTGTTCATTAACTGAATTTGGTTCATGGTTGGCCTGGTTGTCCATGTGGTTGTCCACGTGTCTTCTTTCTTTAATTTTTTTCCACTAAGGTGTTCAGATGGTCCTGCATCAGATACAAAAAAGGATGCAAAAATAGATGCAAAAGTAAATAAAAACTTAGATGCAAATGGGGATGAAAACGTGGAAGAAAAAGTAGATGCAATAGAAGATGCAAACGTGGATGCAGAACAAGATGCAAAAGTGGATGCAAAAATAGACACAAACCTCGACGCAAAACTTGGCGAAAATTAGGATGTAAAAAACGAAGTAAAAGAGGATGCAAAAAATGATGCAAAAGTTGATGTAAGTGTAGGCAAAAAAAAATGGATGCATTAGAGAATGCAAAAGTAGGTAAAAAAAAATTCGGTGCCAAACTTGATGCAAAACTTGACACAAAACTTGGATCAAAGGATGGTGCAAAACTTGGCATAAAACCTGATGCAACATTTGGTGCTAAACTTGGTATAAGACTTAGTGCAAAAATCGGTGCAATTTTTGCATCAAAATTTTCACCATATTTAATAAATAGATGCAAATAGCAACAAAAATAAACTTTAGACGGAAAAAAACAAATGGAAAAAAAAAAAAGCAAAAACAATGCTTATCACAATCATAGCAAGGTATAATCCCGTCTCACAACCATTTTATTTAACCCATACTTTTTAATATTCTTGAATTTTTTAACATATGAATCATCTTCATCTTTAAAATAACCTTTTCCCATCAATACATATATTTCATCCCGATCTGGATAACTTCTCATTCCCACTTTATATGTGGTATTTAAAAAGGGGAATTGGGATTACGGTCTTCACTTTGCTCTTTTTCTTTTGGTTCTTCTTCCCTTATCTACTTTCCCTTTTACTTAGGGTTTGGAGCTCTAAATCGCTTATATTTTCCTCTTTTATGCGACATTGTTTTAGGGATTATTATGATCCATAATTAAACCATAATGAACTTTTAGCGTTGAAAACTAGAATTCTCAATATAGCAAGTATTTTAGAGGTAAAACGAAATAATTCGATAGTATGAAAAAATGGATAACTTGTTATGGTGGATAAATTTATAATTTATGTTCTTGAAAAGCGCGTTCACGAGAAATCTCAAATCTCTCTCGCATTAGCCATTAAACTCAACACCAATAGTTAAATCAACATTTAAACCCCTCTTAGTGCATGCAATGTTTGCAATGATATTTGGCATCCAGATGTATCTAAGATACAATAGATGTAGTTATTCCTTTAATCTAGATCTAGACTTGTTATATGAAGGAATTTTATATGGTATCTGTGTTAGAAATTAAATGGAAGTTTCTAAACCTTAAGGTGACCCAACTAATTAAGTCATTCTATAATTAAAAGCATTAAAGCATTAAAGCATTAAAGGATTAAAGCATTAAAGCGTTGAATTGGTATATGATGGACGTACCAGATTAAGAGTTAAATGATATATATAAAGGATTGGGTCCTCTCTCTCCCACACAAAAAAGAGTTGCATTCTTCTCCATCAAGAAGCACATAAAGGAAGTGAGGGCAAGAGGAGAGAAACCGAATTCTGAAGAAGAGGAAAAGTCAGGAGTCAGATCAAAGTAGATGGCAGCGATTACATCTTCCGCTGTTAATCAAGGTATGTCATCTCATATAAAGTTCTGTTTGTGAAATATTCGGTATTGATGATTTTTTGGGCTGTTAGCTGTTAGTAGCTATATTTTACATTTGGTATCAGAGCCACAATCAATAACTGAATATTTCCTATGATTGCAATTGATCTTCGTACGCTGTTAATCAAGCGTTTCACGTTAGTTAAATTCTATGCTTGCTCACCGGTTCCGGCTATTTAAATTCTATACTCCGGCAGTGTATACTGTGTAAGTCCTGCGCATGTAACTTTTGATCCGTAGATTAACATTAAGACTCTGTTCGTATTATTGAAAGTCATGGAACCCCACTTATTATTAGAATTTGTTAAGATATTGGGGAGGTTTGTTTTTGAACCCAAAATTGGCTCGTCCGGTCCTGTTTTCATGAATCTGGAATGTTGCCGCGTATGTATATATGATTGTATTGAATTTTATGCCCAAGAACCAAAGCTTCGGTAAAGATGCAAGATAGAATCCACTCTCAGGATCGATTCAGTAATTTTATATTCAACCAAGGCAAAGGAAATACTACCCTGCCCAAATACTCTCAATTGCGTCTGCAATTGAGTATCAACGAAAATATCTTCCACAACTCGAAGAAATTACTGGTGAAAGGATTGAACTAGTCGCCCAATGGCAAACTAATTTTAACGAGAGAAGAGAATGATGGGGTTTTAAACCGCATCGGCTCGCTTATTAAAAGCCGTGCTACTAGCCATTCATTACACGGCGATGATGAATCCATTGCGATGTCATGTTGACGTGCACAATCGCTGGCCTATAGTGATCAAAATAGCCTCAAGCCGGGAGTCAAAAACCAATACAGGGAAATGAAGTCTCCACGAGGCTACAACTTTAAGGATTTTAAATAATGTTAGTGCATTGTAAATATACAAACCATTAAGCCTATTCTATACCAGGAGCACATAGGTGCATGGAGTTCCTATTTATTGGGAAGCAGTACCGTGAAGAATAAACACGTGAGACAAATGTATAAGCTAGCCGCTTTGAAAACATGATGATATTCATTACGTTAAAAGCCTATTCAACGAACGCATGGAAGAATTTTGGGCAGCCTTGAATCCTATGTTGAATTAACATAAAAGAAGAATGAATAGCACAAGCAAAAGGAATGGCATGAAGTCTAATCAAGTTTCGATCTTTCCGCTGGTTTTAAATTTTGGATTTTAGGGCAAGATTTATGCACTTTTGGCATTGTTTGAAATTTGGGCATAAAAGTAATTGCTCTATGAATGATTGTTTTGCATATATTAATGATTGTTTATGCACATGAGATTTATGATTTTGTTAATCACCAAAGTGGTCAAAATCAGAATGTTTTTTTGCATAAGGTATGTGTTATAAGTTATTTGTGCACATGAGATTTATGATTTTGTTAATCACCAAAGTGGTCAAAATCAGAATAATCATTTAGTGCATAAGTGACATAATGATTATTGATAGAAATTGCCAGTTATAATAATACCAATTAAAAACTGGCGTCACTAATGATAGAACCTGAGAACTTACCCAAAGGAAAGTCTTGTTCTATAACTAGTTGACATGATGAGGTTTGATAGATATTTTGATTAAATAAATATTGATCATCCAAAGATGTCAGTTCTATTTAATTGAAAATATTTATTACCTACTTATGTTTTGGTATTTAATTATGTTAAGTATAAGATAGTATCTACCCAAAGGAGTGCTATATTATGCTATTATGTCTACATCTGAATCGCGTTAGTTATGAGCTTATAGTTATTTCATTTTTGATTTGAAGGTTATCTATCTTCCGTATGTTTTGAATCAAATTTAGTTGAAGCTTCTATTAATACATGGTGGCTTGATACTGGTGCTACAACTCATGTTTCCAACAATATGCAGGGATTTCTTACGATCCGAACCATAAATCCAAATGAAGATCGTTTTCTCTTTATGGGAAACGGAATGAAATCTTCAATTGAAGGCATTGGGACTTATCGTCTAATTCTAGAAAGTGGATATGTATTAGACTTATACAGTACCCTTTATGTACCTTCATTATCTAGAAACCTTATTTCCGCAAGTAAATTGGATATTTCTGGTTTTAGATGTGTGATTGGATCTGGTTGTTTTGATTTATATAAGAATACTGATAATGTTGGTTTTGGTATTCTAATTGATGGTTTATATAAATTGAAACTGAATGACACTTATGCGAATTCCTTGTTGAATGTAGTAAATAATGTTGGATGTAAACGTAGCAGGTTGAATGAAAATTCCGCTTTCTTGTGGCATAAACGACTAGGTCATATATCCAAAGAAAGAATGATGAGATTAGTAAGTAATGAAATTTTGTCAAATTTGGACTTTAGTGATCTAGAATTATGTGTGGATTGTATTAAAGGTAAACAAACCAAACATAATAAGAAAGGAGCCACTAGAAGCAGCCAGCTTCTTGAAATAATACACATTGATATTTGCGGGCCTATGGACACTCCAGCCTTTAATGGAGAAAAGTATTTCATCACTTTCATTGACGACTTTTCCCGTTATGGTTATGTCTATTTGCTTCATGAAAAATCTCAATCTGTGAATGTCCTTGAGACGTTTGTAAAGGAAGTTGAGAGGCAATTAGATAAAAAGGTGAAAATCATAAGGTCTGATAGAGGTGGTGAATATTATGGTAAATATAATGAGTCAGGCCAGTGTCCAGGTCCATTTGTAAAATTCCTCGAAAGTCATGGCATATGTGCGCAATACACAATGCCAGGTACACCAAAGCAAAATGGTGTAGCAGAAAGGCGCAATAGGACGTTAATGGATATGATTAGGAGTATGATGTCAGATTCTACACTACCTAAGAATTTGTGGTCGTATGCTCTCAAAACCGCTAACTATTTATTGAATAGGGTTCCTAGTAAAGCTGTTCAAAAGACTCCTTTTGAGTTATGGACTAACAGGAAACCTAGCTTAAGACACCTGCATGTTTGGGGTTGTCCAGCGGAAGCGAGAATTTATAATCCACATGAAAAGAAATTAGATTCTCGAACGATCAGTGGGTATTTTTAGGATACCCTGAGAAATCTAAAGGGTACGTGTTTTACTCTCCTAATCATAGTCCAAGAATTGTAGAAACTGGTAATGCAAGATTCATTGAGAATGGTGAAGTCAGTGGGAGTACTCGAAGAGAAATAGTAGAAATAAAGGAAACAAGGGTAAATGTTACATTGCCTAGAATAGTTCCTCCATCTACTATTACTCCAAATGTTGTTCCAGCTATTGTAGAACAGCATGATGATAATGAACAACATATAAATGAAGAAGTACTTCCTGAAGGAAATGACTTACATAATGCTGAAATACATGAACCACAACAAGTAGCATTAAGAAGACCTCAAAGAAATCGTAGGTCAGCTATTTCTAATGATTATGTGGTTTATATGCAAGAATCAGATTATGATATTGGAATCAATAAGGATCCAGTTTCGTTTTCACATGCTGTAGAAAGTAAAGAGTCAAAGGAATGGATTAATGCCATGAAAGAAGAACTGAAATCCATGCAACAGAATGAAGTTTAGGATCTCGTTGAGTTACCACATGGCTGTAAAAGAGTCGGAAGCAAATGGGTTTTTAAAACCAAACACGACTCTAGTGGTAATATCAAACGGTATAAAGCTAGACTTGTTGCTAAGGGTTACACTCAGAAAGATGGTGTTGATTACAAGGAGACATTTTCTCCTGTTTCGAAAAAGGACTCACTAAGAATAATAATGACATTAGTAGCTCATTATGATTTGGAGTTGCATCAAATGGATGTGAAAACAGCTTTTCTGAATGGAGATCTTGATGAGGATGTTTATATGGATCAACCTGAGGGTTTTTCTGTAGAAAGTAAAGAACAATTGGTGTGTAAACTTAAGAAGTCAATATATGGGCTTAAACAAGCATCCCGGCAGTGGTATATTAAGTTCAATACCATTATTACATCTTTTGGTTTTAAGGAAAATACGGTTGATCACTGTATATACCGAAAGATCAGTGGGAGCAAGTTTATTTATCTGGTCCTTTATGTTGATGACGTCTTGCTTGCTGCAAATAATTTAAGTATATTGCATGAGACTAAGGAATTTCTCTCAACGAAAGATTACATGCTCATCCAATGAATCGGAAGTGATTGGATATAACGATTCAGATTTTGCTGGATGCATCGATACTAGAAAATCGACTTTTGGTTACCTGTTTATGTTTGCTCAAGGTGCCATATCATGGAAAAGTGCGAAACAGACTATCGTTGCTTCATCCACTATGGAGGCAGAATTTGTGGCATGTATTGAAGCCACAATTCATGCATTATGGTTGCGGAACTTTATTTCAGGACTTGCGGTTGTCGACACCATTAGCAAGCCGCTGAAAATTTATTGTGATAACTCCGCAGCAGTATTTTTCTCAAAGAACGACAAGTACTCTAAAGGTGCCAAACACATAGATCTGAAGTATCTTGTTGTGAAAGATGAGGTTCAGAAACAAAGAGTGTCAATCATGCACATCAGGACAGAACTTATGATTGCAGACCCTTTGACGAAAGGGTTACAACCAAGACAATTTAAGAAACATGTTCAAAGAATGGGTCTTGGTTGTATTAATAATAATTGATGTGTGACATTCTGAGCTCTTTTATGTGTTTCTGATATACAATTATGTGTCTCTTGTTTTAATGAAGTAGTACGTACTTTATGTAATTTTAAAACAAGAAAGAGTCTTATAAAGATATTATGTTTAATCATTATGATATAAGACATTATGTGGACCATTATGCTGTTTTATATAAATTATGAGTATGAATTGATGGATTGCTGGTATTGTAGTATATGGAAGGGAATGCATTGAATTAATAGTGCACAACCGCCATAACTCTCAGCAATTTATCATAGTATGATGTTCAACGCTTAATATTATGAATAGTCGGGTCAAGTGGGAGAATGTTAGAAATTAAATGGAAGTTTCTAAACCTTAAGGTGACCCAACTAATTAAGTCATTCTATAATTAAAAGCATTAAAGCATTAAAGCATTAAAGCATTAAAGGATTAAAGCATTAAAGCGTTGAATTGGTATATGATGGACGTACCAGATTAAGAGTTAAATGATATATATATAAAGGATTGGGTCCTCTCTCTCCCACACAAAAAAGAGTTGCATTCTTCTCCATCAAGGAGCACATAAAGGAAGTGAGGGCAAGAGGAGAGAAACCGAATTCTGAAGAAGAGGAACAGTCAGGAGTCAGATCAAAGTAGATGGCAGCCATTACATCTTCCGCTGTTAATCAAGGTATGTCATCTCATATAAAGTTCTGTTTGTGAAATATTCGGTATTGATGATTTTTTGGGTTGTTAGCTGTTAGTAGCTATATTTTACAATCTGGACATCCAGGTTTGTCCAATGTTAATCTATATGATTGATCTCAGATTTGGATGTGTTTACAACAAAAGTTGAGGTTCATTAAGGCATAATTTCATTAAAGACTTAAACCATGATTAAGTTGAACAATATATTGAGGGAATTTAACATCAATTGTGAACTATAATGATCTCCTTGCAATGCCATTCAAATCTAGATATATTTATTCTCTTCATTTTAACATGTATTTGGATGTGCTTGAGATATAGGATATCCAAATGTCTGGGAATCTGGAACATAGACAATACTTGCATTGTACACAGTGCCTGACTAGATATGTTTACTTTTGCAAAATTCATGACACAATATAACATTATTAATTAAAAATATGCACATTATCTTTATGTTGTTTGGTTTATTGAAGAAATGATGTTTGGGGTGATTTGGGAATCCAATATTCAGATGGTTGATGTAGTGCATGGTTAATGTTTTTGTTAGATTTTTCTCAGATTCAATATCTTATTGTATTAGAAGTGTATCTAGGTATCTAATATCTATAAAATCTTATAGACAACACACTATACTTTAACCCATAACTAAATATGTTTTTGAAATTTTATCCCAATATAATTTTAAAATAAAAAATGCACTTTTGGCTTAAAATTTAGTTTCTCAAAGAAGTGGCAAAGAAGTGGTTAAATGGAAACTTAGTATCCTTCTATTTATGATGTAAATAATTCATAAATAAGTCCAGATGCCATATGTGTTTTTGTATGATTTGATGAAAATGATTTTCAATATATGGTCATCTAGGATATTCATGTGTCTCACACATTGTTTTTCATTACATTTAGAGATAATATACATGGAACCTCAGAATACTTTAAAATAAGCATTTTTTTCTTTGTTCACAAAAGATATCTGGGTAATCCATCAAAGCTCATCCAAAAGGAAATGACTTAGGGATGTTATGAATACTAGATACAATCCAAGAATAGTTGAAAAAAAATATTTGGATAAAAGAAACTTGAGGGTTTAGAGAAGATTCCTTAAGATTTAATTATTTTTTATTAGAGATTTAAAATATAGAAGTATATGCTCACATGCTAATGAACTCAAGTGAATTTTTAATAATAAGTCTTAATGGAGTTAAATTCTATTATTTTGTAAAAAATACAATTAACCTATAATAAAATGAAAAGAAATATAAGACTTAAAACAAAAGGAATAAATGAAATTCCATAGGGGACTCATTAGTTTACGAAAAATTCTTAACATAATGGCTGTTTAAGCTATGACAATTCAGTGATCTAATTAATTTTCTTACATTTCATCTTTTTACACCATATTCAAATTCATTATGAAAGTACCTCAAATCATCCCTCCAAGTTAACAAATAGTTGTTTTTCCAAGTTTGTGTTGCCACTATTGTGTCATGAGAGACCATCATTAGCTTGCACCAACTCTTATGATAGGAAAAAGTAGTATTCTTGTGTTGGTATATGAATTTGATTATAACCAAAGAAACCATCCATGAAGGAAAAAAAAAATTTCATTGTTAGCACATTCATTGATTATTTGATCAATGGAAACAATAAGATAATTATCCTTTAGGAATTATTTATTAATATCCCTCAAACTGATACAAAATTGAATCCTACCTCCTTTATTAGCAACTGTAATGGGATTGAAACCCATTCCATCAAAGGAACCGGTTAAATAAAACCAACAAAAAACAATTTCTCTACATCTACCTTGATGACAACTTCCTTCTTTAGATTAACTAGCTGTAGCTTCTATCGAACAAGCTTAGCACCACCATACATTTTGATTTCCTGATAAAAAATTCAATGATCAATGTTATACATCTCCTCATGGGACTAAGTGAACACATCATGAAACTCTTTAAAAAGGCATTATAAAGTTTAATTTTGTAATGAAAACAATATGTGTCGATCAATATTTTTATTATGCTACTTAGCTTCATTGAGATATTGATGGGTATCATATTCAAAATAGTCATCAAATTTCCCTCCACATATACTTTGTTTGTTAGCTTGAGGCTTTGGTACCACTTGATATCACCAAGTGAAGCAAAGCTTGGCATGCCAACCTATAATTTCTCTAGTTCGACAAGAAAAGTGATATATGATGCATATCTTCCCACAATCTTTTAGACTCAGTGACGGATTCAAGGATATCTTGATCAAAAGGAATTTTTACATCCAAGAAGTCATATGGATTCAGAGGGTTGGAAACTTAAACGGGTGAAGTGAATGGACCATACTTTATGTAATGACAGAGATTCTAATTATATTTTGTGGATGACATTTATATAAGCCGAAAAGAAATCTCAATTTCAACTAATAACATACTCAAACCTAATGAATCAATCTATAAAGGATGATGCACTACCCAAGGGTCGTAACTGACATAAATTTTGTTGGAAGGGATTAAGTGCTAAAGAGTATGATTTTCAAGCAAAATAGACATTAAGGACAAACCTTGTGACTCTATAATATCAAATGAAATCATATAGATAAGATTCAATTTTAGAAAACACACCAAGGGAGGGAGGATATATGTTTCAATCATACATGAACCTTTAGACATTGTTAAGACCATGTCGACATGTTTTACATGCTCTTCCCAAGATTTGCTGTAGATTAGTATGTCACCAAAAAATAATAACACACATTTTCTAAGAAAGGGTTTGAAAATAGAAATCATCAAGCTATGGAATGTTGAAGGTGCATTTATAAGTCCAAATTGCATAACCAAAAACTCATAATGACCTCCATGTGTTCTAAAGGTTGTTTTCTGGAATGTATTCTTACCTCATTCTAATTTGGTGATATCTAGAATGAAAATCCAACTTAGTAAAGAAAATTACTCCATGCAATTCATCTGATATTTACCAATGATAAGAATATGTAACTTACTTTTGATTGTCATGTTTTTGATTTCTCTGTAATATGGATAGCTATGCCATGAACCATCCTTTTCGATAACCATCACCACTAGTGAAAAGAAAGCACTCTGGCTGGGTATGATGCCCATATCTAACATTTCTTGAACCACATGCTCAATATCACTCCCATGCACACCAATAATTGTAAGGCCTAATGTTAGGTGGTACACTTCCATGTTGCAAATGAATAGCATGATCATGACCTCAGATAGGTGGAAGACCCTTGGGCATCTCTCCAAATACCTTAGAATTATTGTTGATAACTTTTTGGAGACCCACTAGAGCATAGGATATACATGACTGAAAATTTAGTGAATATAATTGTACAATTACACCTTGGTGTCCCTTTTTTAGCAATTTTGTCATGCTATTAGATCTAATCACTTTGTTGGGTTTCTCTTGGATACCTATAAGCTCAATTTCCTTTCCGTCTGAGAAAAATCTTACGAGAACATATTAAAAATTAACAGATACTATTCCCAATGATTATAACCATTGGACCCATATTAAAACTTTAACACCACCCATTTGGATCACAATCATGGGATCAACCAAAAAATAGTCCCCCATATTCATCTTAATATTATGGCACTTCCTTGGACAATTTATGTTACATCTATATTTAATCATTACTTGGAATTATGGTGCTGGATATACAAAGAAATTAAGAAAATTTTCCCATTTGTAATTGATGATGTTATGGGTACTACCTGAATCAATCAATACTATTACCTTTTTCATTTTGATATATCCTTCTATCTTGAGGATTTGTGGAGTACTGATGTCGACCAATGCATGACAAGAGATTGTCTGAGTAGTCTCTCCTAGATCTAGATCTTGTGATGTTTTCACTTCTTGATCTTTTCATTCTATGTAGAATAATTTCTTTCCAATGAATTTATTCCCCTTACTTTACTTTTTATCACAATTGAAACATATTCCCTTGGCTCTTCTTTCATCTATTTTCTAAGGGGTTGAATTGGTTGGTTTAGGAAAGGGGGCATGATTTCCTCTATATTTATCAATGACAAATTTTCTAGTGGCCATATTCTTACTTTAAAATTTCCTTGCTAGATTGAAAGCATGCTTTACATATTTAGGTTCAAAGAGACTCACCTCATGTTAGATGTTTTTCTTTAACGTTCCCATAAATATGTCTAACAAATTTTCCCTTGAAATATTCTATACACTCAGACTCAATTTTTGGAATTGTTGAATGTACTCTGTATTAGACATTTTTATTAAAGATTCACCAATTGAATAAAAAATATTGCTCTTAATATCTCCATAATGTGTTATCATTTTCTCTATAAAAATGGACGAAGATATAACTTAATCCTTTTTGCTTTTGGAAAGCCATTCATGCCATACATGTTGGTCTTGCTCTAAAAACATGGATGTAATATTTACCTTTTCTAAAGTTGTGACTTGGTGAAGATTAAAATATTATTCCATATGGAATACCCATGTTATAGAATCATTAACATCAAAATTCCTCATATCAATCTTTGGAATATAGTAGTTCCTTGGTGTTGACTTGAAGCTTTGATGATGTGGCTATTGGATTGAAAATTCAAGATTATGGTTCCGTGATTCAATATTTGTGCTCTCCAATCGTGATAAATATTTCCTGTAGGTGATTGACTTTTAGCACAATAGTTCTCCCCGTTTTCATTATTTCCATGGATCTCAATATCCCTTTTAGGAAGCCTCTCTAAGAGAATATTTTCTATGACATTCATGGATTTTTGTATTGCTTCCTTATTTTCACTCATTTTCTTTTCTATTTCTTCTTTATTTTCATTCATATTCTTTTCCATTTCTCTTTTAAGTTTTTCTTGAGAACCTGATAAATCCACCTTTTTCAACATCCTACTATCTATTTGGTTAACTTTATTCTCTAATTGAGATAACCTACATTATAATTCTTCACTTTCTACATGAGTCAAGAGTCATCCTTCAATATATTTCCTTAGTGTAGTAGTTTTCATTAGAGGGATGTTGGAAAAGAATAATAATACTCCTTTTTATCACAACTTTTAGTCACAAAAAAGGTATATTCTAATAAAAATCTAGGTCTTTTGTAAGTTACATACCTTTACAACCTTAATTTGGAGAATATTTGAATAACTGAAGTTTTCCTTGAAATAACTCCATGATTTGAGTCCTTCAATATCTAAAATTTTGGTATGTTATACTATGATATGTCTTCTCTAGAACTTTGCAGATGTTATCATAATTTAATGTGCCAAGTGAAATTTATGGTAACTTTCCCAAAACTTGCTAATTTTCAACCACTTCCCATGAACAAACTCGTATAACACATGCCACAAGTCCAATTCTTCAAACTTAATTACAAAATTTTTACCTGAAGTACTTCTATATGTCTCATGAAATCCCTAAATATTTCACAATTTGAAAATTTCCAAAAAAGGAAGATATAGGAAAAATACAAAGCTGACCCATTTAAAATTTATTTCAGGATTGTTCACAAACCCTACTTCCACTAGGTATAAGTCTGAAAGTATAGCTAACCGAATTCTGAAATTTTAATTAAATTATCCTCAAGGTTTGTACTTAATATCATCCAAGTTTAACTATTTGAAACCTTACAGAAAAATAGTTATTTCAAAAATTCCAAATTGACACGTTTGAAACTGATTTCAGGAGCATTCAAGAACCCAAACTTACTTAGAGCATATATACGAAATTATAGTGAACCAAGATATGAAATTTGAGTCGTATTTTCAATGATATTTTCATTCAATGTGTCTGAAGTTTCATAGTCTTAAACCTCCTAGAAAAAATGTTATAGAAAAAATTCCAAACTCACCCATTTTCAACTGATTTTAGGAGAATCTAGGAACTCTAACATCCTTGGAGCATATCTCAAAAAATATAGTGAACCAAGATCTGAAATTTGAACAAGATATTAATCAAGTTTTCTCCCAATATTTTGCAAGTTGCACCATCTAAAAGCCCCATAGAAAAAAATATAGCTAAAATGCCATGATGGCGTGTTTGAAGAAATAAGACACTAGTATTATGAGCTCTGATACCAAATGTTATGAAATTTGCATCCTTAAAAATGATAAGAAACTAATAATTGCATTCCTCTCTAAGAGGAAAACCTCCTTTTATAATGAATATAATGTACAAGACAATATTTGATGATCCTAAGACTAGGTCTCGTTAGTATATATATAGGAGACAAGGGGTACAATCATAATAAAATGGGGCCATGAGAAGTTCTTACCTGCATAAAAATATAACAATAGAAATGTAATCACTCAATATCTAGGTCTTAATAAAGGGTTTTAGGTTGAACATGGGACTTACATAGGGCTTAACATATGCGCCATAATACTCTATTCCAATAAGATCAGAATTCACTATTTGGTTGCATACATGGATATTTGATATCACTTAATCCATAACGTTATTGCATAACTCATGAATACAATTCATCTAGTTAGATTTTGGCTACTTCATTAGACCATTGTAGATTATTAGACCTTGAAGACTATAGCGCATGATTAGATTGGTACCAAACAAATTCTTGATCAAGTCTTTGGAGTTCCTTTGTATTTATTATATAAAAGAAGGTCTTGATCTAGCCATAGAGGATTTTGGTTGGAATCATTGCTTAAAAGAATACAATCATTAGTTACAATTCTAGCTTTAGAGTCTCCTAGCAAGAGGATACTACCTTCATTTCTCATACCGTAAATATCTTGTTCTAAGCTATTATAGGGACAATTTTTTATTTTGATTGTTTTTTTACATAAGGTAGAATTAATAGGTGCAAAATAATAGATTGTTACATAACCCTTTTAGCATTTATATTTGAAATGTCCACACATATGTATTGATTGAGAGGGTCTTTCTTATGAAGTCGAATGCGAGGAGAAATATTCATTTTTATGCAACAAGCAGTATGGAAGGATTTCTTTTTCCATGTTGAAAAAAATACAAATATTTTTATGTTAGGGACCTTAGATTCTTCGTGCTCCCAAGTTTCAATGAGAATAATGGGGATGCAACTTAAGATAGACCTTTTTGTTTATGCAACAAGCAGTATGGGAGGATTTTTTGTTCCATGTTGACAAATATACAAATATTTTTATGTTAGGGACCTTAGATTCTTCATGGTCCCAAGGTTCAATGAGAATAATGGGGATGCAACTTAAGATAGACCTTTTTGTCCATGAAAAGCGACACTACTTGCAAGAGAAATATATAATGTCCCAAATTCTTATTTATTATTATTTTTTTTTGTCCCTATCCTTAATAATAACTTCTCTATTCCTAAATATTGGGAATTTTCCTTCTTCTTGAGTTTTTACTATACTTTTATGGTTTGAACTTAATTTATAAATATATTCTTAAATTATTAAGCATGCCATATTTATGGTAATTAGAGCTTACTTTGAAAACAGCGTGTAACAATTCAAATACTTCGAAAAACTCCTAAAAATAAGAATACTGCCAAAAATAATAAGGCAGGAAAAGTGTATACTAAAAAGATAGCGTAAGGTCCTACTTGTCGGCGAGCCATATTTCCCATGCTATGGGGCCATAAATGAACGGCGGGTGTATATGCCCACTGTTCGGTTTCGGGCTTAACAAAATCGAACGGTGAGCATATACACCCGCCGTTCATTTATGGCCCGATAGCATGGGATTTATTGGCGGCCCTACTTGTCCTCCAAAAAACCGTTATTACACCTCCATGGTACTTTTTCGTACTAGCACGAGTTGTCTCACATGTTCATATTGTTTAATAAATTTCCGTGGAATATTGCTGCTGGCTGTGACAATGAACATGGGCCACCCATAGTGATATTGATTCATTAATGTGTCCGGTTGTATATGCACATGCTTAAATTTAATAATAAATATATACAACCTTATAAATATTAATTATCATGAACATATCTATAAGCAAATTCTCATAAATAGCCATGATATAGGTTACTATAAAGTTTTAAAAACACTTAAATATATTAAATTAAATATATTTAGATTTTTTTATTTTAACCTAGTTGAATTTTCTGCAGAATTCATTAAAAAAAAATAATGAAATAAAAACTAGAATTCATTAAAAAAAAAATATAATAATGAAATAAAAGCTAGACTACATGCTAATCAATCTTACATGTGAAAAAGATGACACATCTTGTCTACACTATATGACACATCTGGTCGATATTATACAGTGAGGTTGATATGAGATATATTGTCCATACCATACTGTTTACTTTTCTGTGAAAAGGATATGATACAGCTTATCGATTCTTATCTTTGAAAAGGATATGATACAGCTTATCGATTCTTATCTTTGAAAAGGATATGATACATCTTGTACATTCTATATAGTGAGCATGATCTGAGAAACTGTGTCAGAGTTTAAGTCGATGGTAAATTTGGGTAAGTAAATTAACAGTTCACTTTGTTTTATATTTATGGGATGTTTAGAATTTGTAATTTGAATAAAGATATTTGGTGTAAATATTGTTATATATATATATATATATATATATATATATATATTTATATTTATATTTATATTTATATTTAGTTAATTTTGTTTAAGATTTTGTATGATTTTTTTTAAAAGTAAGAAGTTTATATTATGAAATTTGTAGAAACATAGTGTTGTTTTTAGGTAATTAGTTTATATAGTTAAAAATCTATTTTAAATAACAAGAAATCACAATTTTGCCAAATCTTTTATCATAATTTATGAAAAAATTATAAATTAAATAATTAAATACTTTATAATTATATATTAATTTTTTTTTCTCACATCATTTTATAATAACTAACAAATATAAGAAGTTTAGACTATGTAATCCGTAGAAACAGAGTTTTATTTTTTAAGCCATTAGTTTATACGAGTTGTCTTTAGTGCGACTTTTTGGAAGCTTTTTTGGTGGATTTTTCTGGTCTAATTTCTCTGAAATCCCGCCAGAATTCATTGAAATCACAAGTTTGATGTGTAAGCCCTGCACAATAGAAGTGTCTTATGGGATTTTCAGAGTGCTAAATCCATATATATAGTCAAAAAACTAGTTTAAATAACACAAATTAAGATTTCACCTCAAATTTTTCCGCTGGATTCTGGCACCGGAAACTCCAAAAAGTCCCACTAAAAACAACTCCTTAGTTTATATAATTAAAAACTCATTTTAAATAACAAGAAATCACAATTCAATTAGTTTTAAAGATCGGAAACCGGATGAAAATAGTTATTCTTATATTATATTGATGACATGTTTTAGAATATTGATGACGTTGTAAATAAACTATCCTTCGCATTTGCCGCCGTCTCAGTTAGACGCCTTCCAAATCACGTTGGCAAGTCATTGTCCAGCAAAACGCCATTAGAGGCATTGTCTAAGCATTGGTATACCGTAATCGTCTCTTGCTCATCCAGACGACCTCTTCTCACCGCTCGTCGTCAGCAATCCACCAGCTCTTAGCTTCTTTGCGTGGACATTGAATTTCTCAAATGTTTTTCTTATTCTCAAATGTCACCTTCTGTGTAGCGATTCAATGTACAGGGCAAAGTGTACGCAAGGGCCATGCATTTTAAAAATTTTCTTTTTCCTTATTCCAAATGTTAGAATACAGGAACTTGACTGAACACATGTTATTATTATAAATTAATATTATTTACAAATTTAAATTTATTTGTCAGCAATGTGAATATTTCTTTTTTTCTATGATGTTGTTTTTACATAGGAGACTAGATTGTTATTTAGTTTATAAAATAAAGGATTTATTTTATTATTATTATTATTATTTTTTAAATTATGTTTTTAAATTTTAAATTTAATTATTAATAATTTTTATTGAATGGAAAAAATAATTTTCATTGAATGAAAAAAATAATTTTCATATTTTTTTAATAATAATTATAAATTAAATATTGAGAATTATTTTGAAAATAGTTTTTTGTTTTTTAAATTAAATAAATTATTAATTAAAAAATGTCATATGAATATAAGGTATGATTATTTGGGTATGTGGTATTAGTAATCTAAAGTATTAGTCCAAAATATTGCATGAAGCTTAAAAATTTTCATAAAATTCTTGTTACATGTTTTTTTAAATGTATATATATTCAATTCACCATAATAATAATAATTTAAATAAATTTATAATTTAGTTAAATTTTGGCAATGTGAGATGTATTATGAGGTCAATTTTATAATGTCTAAGCACATCTACCAACTATTTAATTTACATAGATGTGTTAGTTATTAGGCGTTGTTGTCACTCAACATTACATAGTGTAATTATTTTAAAAAAATTGTTAAAACCTATACAGAATCCATAGATTATTAAATGACTAAAATTTAGATTACATATTTCTACAGTCTAATTGTTCTATGTTTTGGAGGTTTTCCCAACATATTTTTTGGTTAAATTTGTCTAAAATTTGAGAGGGGAATGCATTGAAATCACAAGTTTGATTAGTGAACTCTGTACAATCCAAATGTTCTTTTTTTTTTCTTAGTAGACTATATCCATTTATGTATTAAAAAAAAATACAATCTAATTGAAAATTATTTCACAAAATTTCAACTAAAATTTTTAAAACATCTCCAAAAACATAAAATAGTTAGGAAAGCCTTTAAATATTATTCTAAGAAACAATGCATAGTAAAGAATTCAACACAAGTAAATGATCAAATTAAACATTTATATGAAACCTTATTAAATTATAAAAATTAGGATTTAATATTATTTGAAAATGGAAGCAATATTTATGCAATACTGGAGTTCAGTGTAGAAATTTCAAAACTGGAACACTGAGTTTAGAATAGGAATTTCCAAGGTAATAATTTCAAAAAGTTTTTTTGTTTTGTTTTGTTTTTGTAAATAGACCACTTCTATTAATTCATGAAAAATTTACATTGTGGTGACTCACAACTTCAAATCAAAATATGCCTCACTCCTATCTGTTTTTATGTCCATGGTACCCAGAGCTAGGTTATCAGGCTCACCATCGACAGGGTGGTGAAATGATTCATGTACATGGGAGTCCATATGTGCCATTCTCCCTTCAAAGTTGTCCAACCACTCTTGGAGCCACTTCTGACCTCTATGAAGGGAGACAAGCCGATTTAGAATATGCCACTAATTATGTTGCATATGGTTCATGAAACTAATGACCTCATTATGGTCATTGTGTCTATCTCTAGCCATTTTTACAACTTCTACTATCACTTGATGAATTTGGGCCTCCAAGGAATCAAAGGGTCGAGGGAGGTCCACATGCCCAGGGGAGGCATATTGTCGCTACTCCAACTCCTTCCCATCATCTTGTGGTGCAACATGATGCACAACTCCCTGTCCCCTTGGACCCGCCCCTCTCTCGGGTTATCCTCTTTGATGAAGCATGGCCTTCCTGTTGAGGATATCCTTGGCCCCCCACCTCCTCTTCCAACCAAAATCTGGACTAACTGCACAAATGCGCCCTCTGGTCCAGAAATATACAACCCTTGCAACACCCATGCCCCACTTTAGTTTTCCACCATAGGTTCTCTGACCAAGCCAAACATTGTTGTCTGTCACCTCACGGGCACAAGTATCTTCTCCCTCCAAGCTATCAAAACAATGCCCCTCCACGAACAAAAAAACACCACCTAATAACACATTCTCCCCTTGATAATGTTGAATGATACAATTGACCACGTTGACCTTGTCACATGGCTCCTTTATCTGCCCACCCTCCTCTCCAAGGCCCCAAAATGACATAAACCACAATATAAAAACAAAACACCAGAAAATCGAAACCAACAAAATCAAGTGAAAGAAACTACTACTTGAACAATGCTGCCAAGGCGACCGAGTTACATAGACCCTCTTATCCACACTAAAACATACAATAGGGCCCAATCCAAACATAACATACAGAACATATTAACAACTGAAACCAACAAAGAGTAAACAAAATAGATATACCTGCGAGAAGGCGAGGGTTGATAGCCTAGTACCCAAGCAGAATAAGAACCCAACTTCGTGCTTCGCAAACCACTTAACCAATATGAAATTCGTTCTGTACCCCATAAGTCGTCGCAAACCAGGGTCCCATATAACGATCTACATTATTTTAGGAGCCAACACCACACCAATCTTCCCCCATCCATTGCTTGCTTTACACAACGATCGACCACAAAACAAGAGTGGCTTGAGTGGAAATCCTCCATGCTCACCTGAACAAAATACACCCCCTTCACTCCTATCCCCCATCTCACAACACTTTCAAATGTGCTCTACTGCCAAGACCAACCCGGTTATACACAAGACCTTCTCCAGAATGTTCACCCATGTCATGCCTAATGAGGCTTGCCTAACATGCTTCGTAGTCATTAATGATGTGTGGAATTAACATTAACACCCATGTCTTGGGCTTCCATGTCGACTTCCACTTGTTCATATGGCACCCCCACTATCACGCCCCTACCCTTATGGTAGTCTTTCAACCACACATAGGCGGGTGCAACACCGCCATACTTTTTATTTTCATTAATACTCAAGTACTCGAGCTATGCCTACTTCAACACTCAACCAATTTTATCACAAGTGTTTATTATGCAGTGGGAAACATTCAATTATTTTTCATCAGTTTATCTTCAGCGGAAATAAAACATAACAATCATAAACACATATACCATATGTGGGAGGGGAAACTCCCATATAACTTGAGTCTTCCGAATATAAATAAGTCCTGTAATTCAATTGTACAAGTAATTTTACAAGCCATGCAACCTTCAAAATATCGGCCTGCACACTTCTTCCTCGAATCATGCACCCACCGTGCACACTTTCCAGCTTATCGTGCATCTCGACACACCTTACCTGAACTGCCACTGTTGTTGTGCAACGTTCTGCACACTTCTACCTAAATGTCATGTCACACTGCCCAGCCGACCATGTCGAACTGCCCACACTGACATGTCACAACACCCATGCTTTGTGGTTAGGTCGCAACGCCCCTCGAGTCGCCTACACCCACCTGCTACGTGACTGCTTCACCACCATGTGCTAAACAACAAAACATCACTCGGCCATCTGCTATGCCCTTCACACTCACTTTGTGTCTTCCAGTCCAACCACGTCACTTCTGCAACGACCTTGGTTCTGGGTAACCCGCGGGTCTGTTATAACGACTTGCGCTCAAGTTTCTGTCCACCTGACCTGCAATACATGCGCCCAACGAAACCTCAAACTTTGGCGCCAATAATACTTCCGGTCTCGCTTCCTGCACCCTACCTGTATGCCTCAGACCCTTTCTCGCTCGTCCTCGCTATGAAATATTGTGTTTCTTTGCTTGGTCGAATGCTTGATGATGCCTTCTCCACAACTCGACCATATTTACTTATACGCTAACGTGCGGTCCCTACATATGAACCGACGCGTCCCTTCATTTTCCTCCATGGGTCACCTCTACTATATGAGT
Organism: Pinus tabuliformis; assembly: GCA_031772625.1. Taxonomy (NCBI): domain Eukaryota; kingdom Viridiplantae; phylum Streptophyta; class Pinopsida; order Pinales; family Pinaceae; genus Pinus; species Pinus tabuliformis. The sequence goes on along the minus strand of CM062818.1, from coordinate 679,571,588 downwards.
GTAGTCGACCTGCTATTGTAATTTGTCCATCGCTGCCCGTCGTATGTTGTCATCGTGTCGCTTAGGTGGGTCCAACATCGACTCGTCCATGCTCCCTGTCGACTCACCCGCGCCCATGCCGTTTCATCCATCGCATTTTGCCGTCGCACTACCACACGACTCACCCTTCGTCCACTATTGCAACTCGACTTGCCCAATTCGTCGCAAACTTGGGCCCTTCGCTTGCCCCGCCCAACTCGGGTCGCCCTGCGCGCCTCTACCCAGTGACTCACCCATCATGCCCGCTACGACGTGCGTGCCCACCTGTCGCCTTTAATTGACGACTTGTCGCACATAACCAAACATCCACCTCTGAGTCACCTTTAACTAAACTCTCCAACCCGAGTCGCCTTGAACCAAACATGGGCACTTGTTGCACACCTTTAACTGTGGTCATCGATTTTTCGATTCTCTTGGACGATCGCCAACTTGAAGCCCTGATATCCTCGACCACACTAAAAATGTTGTCATCCTCAACAAAACCATCTCAACAACCTCCATTTCTAAGACATATATCCATATATCGACACCTAGATAGCTCTGCCCCTGACCTACTCCATGCTCAAATCTTGTCCAACTCTGCAAGAACATCATGTGATGGATCCCCCTGTGATGGTGATTAGTTGGGTAGCTAATCCAACCATAACATCTCCTTCACAAAAATGCATGCATCTCACATCATCATGACTATCATCGCATCCTACTGTCAATCACATCCATCTCGCCTCAAAGTGTCTGCTCATCATGTCAAAGAGAGGACTCACTGCCATGAGAAGAAGACAATGAGCCTTATCCCCATGCTAGTCTAGAAAGAGGGAGGGGATGGGAAGGCCGAATGATCTCCATCCTCCTTCTCTAACAACTCAATCCATCTGTCAGGATCTTCCTGTTCCAATATTTTCATGTATACTTCCCGACTCTCCTCCCGAGCCTCTAGTTTCGCATCTCTTCTAGCCTCCATTGCCTCTAGCCGGCCTGTCAAATCCAACATACTATTAGACAATGTCATAATTTGTCCCTATTCCATGAGTTTTTCCTCCTCACGGTTCAACCTCTCATAGACCTCCTCATCTCGCTTGATGTCTTCCACATTCATTACTTTCAATTTACACCCAGTTGTCACAGTTGCCACGGTAGGTACCCCAATGGTTCATCCTCCCATCCATCGTAAGTATATAGCTTCTTCATATGTGGCACCATCATAACCTCATATTTATTCATAAATTCCATCTCTAAAACATCCTCGTAGTCATCCATTTGCACTATCGTGAAGTTGATATTCCCAAACCACTCACCAATGCGCACATCCACATTCTTTACTATGCTAATGACCTTTTCCGGTGGAGAGTTCATTGCAACGAGCTTGGGTTGGTGGAAACTTCAACCCAAATTTCCTCGTAGCTTCCTCCTTGATAAAGTTATGGTTCACACCACTGTCCACCATAGTGAGTAAAGTGCCTTACCCAACCTTCATGTCCACATACTCCAATTTTTTCCTCTCAGGATCACTCCCTGGGATAACATCTCTTGTTGCTGCAACACCCAATATCTGCATCAACCCAACCATTGGTTCCTCCTTATTATTTCCATCAGATTGTGCTAAAGCTTCCATAGTTGGTCTTCAAGGAAAATTTTTCACTGTATACTCTTCTCCGCACAACCAACACTTTAGAGGTTTCTTCATCTTTAGTTTTCCACCTACTTTTGAATGATACTCCTTTGTGGTTTTCTCCTTCGGTTGATCATACTTCTTCTTATTTTCTTCAGTCCCTTCATCATAATGGTCCACCAGCCTATCAACCGAAACAAATGCCTCCTCAAGTGTCTTGATCTTTTGCCTCTTCACCTCATTGTGTGCCCAAGGTTTCAATCCATTGATGAAATTGAACACCTTGTCTTTCTCTGCCATATCAGGTAGTTCCAAGACCACACTTGCAAATTCCCGTTGATATGCTTACATACTCCCTGTTTGCTTAATGTATTTAATCTTCGTCCTTGCATCCCAAGTCTCATTTTGTGGACTAAGGTGAGTTTGCAAAACTTCCTTCATTTCTTCCTAAGTAGAGATGTCCTCAGCTTCACCATGTGCAATTTGGTCCACTTTCCTTCTCCACCGCATCTTGGCATCCTTTGTAAGGAATTAAGCATCAACCTTCACCTTGGCCTCCTCATTAGTAAGTCCCACGCGTTCCAAGTATTGCTCCATATCCCATAAGAAATTACTAAGTGTCTTTACGCTCCTTACCCCATTATATGAGTCGAGTTCCTTGACTTTGATGTGGGAAGCTCCTCCAACTAGTCCCTGCCCAATTATTTCTTCAAAATGGCTCTCTTATTGAAAGCCTCATCAAGACTCTCCCACAGCTTCGTGATCTCTTCTAATCCTTGATCCTTCGCTGCATCAAAGTTCTTGACTTCACCCGCAATTTTCCCATACTCCCACTCAAGATACTCATATCATACCTTAAGGTTCTCATGAGCCTCTTCCTGCTTCGTGAACTTATCTCTAAGTTCAGCATTCTCGGCTTCCAATGCACTCATCTTTGAAGTTATCTCATCCAAATGATCCAATATCTTGTTCATGAAAATTGTCTCGAGACTCATGCTTGACTCACCTGCAACCTGTGGTTCCTCCATGTTGTCTGCCATCAAATTTGCCTTAGAACATGTTAAGACCATACACTTCCTTGTTCATTTTCATCCATGAACTGTAGTCTTGCCCATTCCAAATTCCTTAATGTCGCACTGTGACCAACTACACAGTGCCAAAGCTTCAATACTAATTGCAACCACTACCTGTCGTATTCCTGCTTCTTCTCCAACCAAAGCCCACTTTCTGTAAAACGGGCTATGATACCAACTGTCACGCCCCTACCCTTGTGGTAGTCTTTCAACCACATAGGCGGGTGTAGCATCACTGTACTTTTTCTTTTCATCAATACTCAAGTACTCGGACTACGCCTACTTCAACACTTAACCAATTTTATCACAAATATTTATTATGCAGTGGAAAATATTCAATTATCTTTCATCAGTTTATATTCAGCAGAAATATAACATAACAATCATAAACACATGTACCATATGTGGGAGGGGCAACTCCCATATAACTTGAGTCTTCCCAATATAAATAAATCCTATAATTCAATTGTACAAATAATTTTACAAGTCGTGAAACCTTCAAAATCTTGGCCTGCACACTTCTAGCCCGAATTGTGCACCCACCTTGCACACCTGCCAGCTTATCGTGCATCCTGACACACCTTATCTGAACTGCCACCGTTGTCGTGCAACGTTTTGCACACTTCTGCCTAACTCTTGTGTTGCACTACCCAGCCTGCTATGTCGACTTGCACACACCGTCGTGTCACACCGCCCACGCTCTTCGGTTGGGTTACAACGCCCCTCGGGTCACCTGTGCCCACCTGTTACCCGACCGCTTCACCACCGTGTGCCGAATAACAAAACAACACTCAGTTGTTTGTAGTGCCCTTCACACTCACTTCGGGTCTGCCAGTCCAACCGCACCACTTTTGTAGTAGTCTTGGGTCTGGGTGACCCGCGGGTCTTTTACAGCAACCCGTGCCCAAGTTTCTGTCCCCCCCGACCTGCAATACGTGCGCAAACGAAAGCCCAAACTTTGGCACCAGCAATACTTCCGGTCTTGCGTCATGCACCTCGCATGTATGCCTCGGGCCCTTGCTCGCTTGTCCTTGCTTTGAAATCTTGTGTTTCTTTGCTTTCCTCACAACTCGGCCATCCTTACTTATACGCTAATGTGTGGTCCCTACATACGAACCGACGCGTCCCTTCGTTTGTCTCCATGGGTCGGCTCTTCTGTATGACTGCAATTGACTTGCCATTGTAATTTCTCCATCAATGTTTGTCGTATGTTTCTGTCGTGTCGCTTGGGTGGGTCACGGGTTAGCTCGCCCGTGCTGCCTGCTAAGTTGCTCGCGCCCATGCCGTGTCGTCCGCTGCTTTTTCCCATCGCACTACCACACGACTTGCCCATCATCCAACATCGCAACTCGACTTGCCTAGCACGTCGCACACTTGGGCGATTCGCTTGCCCGACCACTCACCCACCCAGGTGCCCAACTTGGGTCGCTCGACGCGCGTCTACCTAGTGACTCGCCTGCACTCGTCCACCGTGCCCACTACAACGTGTGCTCTTGCCTGTCGCCTTTAATCGACAACTTGTCGCACATAATCGAACATCTACCTCCGAGTCGCCTTTAACCAAACGCTCCAATCTGAGTCACCTTTAACCAAACATGGGCGCCCGAGATGTGCCTTTAACCAAACATGGGCACCCATTGCACATCTCGGGGGCGTATGGATGTCTTTAACTATGGTTGTCGGTTTTTTGACTCTCGAAAGCGCTCGCGAACTCAAGGCCCAGACACCCACCGTTCGATGGGGGACAAAACGAAATTTCTTAGAACACTGTTTATTGACAATTTACGTATGAAATTCCAAATTCCTAGTGAGATGGAGTTCATTCATATAACTTGTGTTACAATTCCATCTCCGACGGAGGTCAACGTTTTCATTTTGAGATTCAGGTGCACATTTCCATTCGGAGTTGTCTTTAGTGAGACTTTTTGGAAGTTTTTCTGGTCAAATTTCTCTAAAATCCAGCAGCAATTTATTGAAATCGCAAGTTTGATAGCTAATTTCTGCACAATCAAAGCGTCCGAGGGATTTTTCAGGGTACTGAATCCAAATATGGAGTTAAAAAACCATTTTAAATAATACAAATCAAGATTTAACCTCAATTTTTTCCACCGGATTCCGTTACCAGAATCTCCAAAAAGTCGCACTAAAGACAACTCCAGATATTCTCGTAGGTTGTGCGATGGCTATTGTGCTTGCAAGTCAATTTATCGATCAATTTAATATACCGTGGTCCGTGTTGACGAGCGTTCCTCTCTTCAAAAATTAATAGATGTCAAGCAACTTGTGTGTCGTTTAGTGATTACGCTAGATGCAAGTTTCGTACGATTTTGATTAACCCAGATGCAAATTTCGTACGATCTTGACCAAGTATTCTGTCTTCCATCTACCGTTTGTATTTAATTACATAGGAGATTTCCGTATTTAGGAAGACGATATTCGAGTTCTATCATTAATGGATTCGTTTTAAAATACTGAAATCTCTGAGAAGTGTGGGAGAAGAATATGGCAGTCGGTGGTGGTAGTAATGAGCGTTCTCTCGAGCAAACTCCAACTTGGGCAGTAGTCGTTGTTTGTTCTGCCTTTGTGCTCATCTCCCTAATTATTGAGCACGCTATTCATCTTGTCGGAACTGTAAGTTTTTTCCAACACACACTTCGATTCATTATCCTACCTCGATTTCGGATTTGGTATTCTGGCAGGACTTCAAGTTTTGAATTGAAATTCTGTTCCGCAATAACAAAGTTTTCTGTGACTATAATTTCAGTGGCTATATAGAAGACACAAGAATGCCCTATATGAAGCACTTGAAAAGCTGAAAGCAGGTATGCTTGTTGTCGTTTATCTGGATATTGAAGGTAGATTGTTCAAGTCTAAGCTTCATGCAATACGTTAGGGTTCATAAAATAAGTTTCACATTAATTAGCATTGATTGTACTGCGGTTCGCAGAGCATTGAAATGCGGAATTTAATGTAAACAAAAAGATCTAGCAAGTTTACCTTTTACCATTTTCATGAGATTCCATCTCGGCACATTGGCTGACATTATCCATCTGAAATTTACATTTTTGTACGACAGAACTGATGCTTATGGGCGTCATCTCGCTTCTACTGACAGCTGGACAGAGTCCCATTTCTAAGATTTGTGTACCAGAAGAAATAGCCTATACGATGCTTCCCTGTGAGAAGAATGTCTCAGGTTCTAGTGGTAGCGATAATTGTTCCAAACAGGTAAACGCTGCAATTAGGGATCGTGTTGTCCATTTGATATGAATTCCAGATATTTATGTTACATTGATAAATTTTTCCTTGCCCTCTTAATTCAAGGGTAAGTATCCTCTGGTCTCCCTAACCGGTATGACCCAGCTCCACATCTTCATCTTTACATTGGCGGTTCTCCATGTGTTATTTAGTATCCTAACAATCGCCCTAGCAAGAGCAAAAGTAAGTCATGATTTTCTCCAATATGATTCAGTTTCAATTATGGCTTGGGTATCTTCATGTACTCGAATCATGTTTTGCTGAAACATTCAAGTCGTTCTCGTCTCCAGATGAGGCGTTGGAAAGCATGGGAGAGGGAGATAGAAACATTGGATTATCAGTTTTCACATGGTAAGTTGTTTCCAATCTTCCTTACGTATGCTATGTTGAAAAGCGATTACTCAAACCAGGTTGAGTAGTTTGAGTAATTTACAATTCTTAACTGGGGCATTCTGGAAAACGATTTAGGGTTGAAATATTAGAGCGCACATCAAGAATAATTGGGAATTGGGAAACGCTTTGAACAGTGTCAAGAACATTGTTTCTAATTGCAAGCAGCTACCTGTTTGCTTTTTGGTGCAAGCAGATCCTGCAAGGTTCAGATTTGCCCATGAAACTCCATTTGTAAAGCGTCATATGAATTTCTGGAGCAGAACACCAATTCTTAAATGGGTGGTAAGTGATGACCAGATCTTACAGGAATATAACTTAGTTTCTCTTTTGGATGCAATCTGATGGATATTTATTTCCGGTTTAGTATTTGACTTTTCTTGGATTTGCAGATTTGCTTCTTTAGACAATTCTTTCGGTCAATAAGGAAAGTTGATTACCAGACCTTGCGCCACGGCTTCATTATTGTATGTCTGGATATCTTCAAATTATCTTTTTGTAACTCATCTTGGTTATGTGAGCACCAATTTCATTCATCTGATTAAGGCTTGCAAATTTTCTTTGGTTGAACTGTACACAGGCTCATTTGTCAGACATGGACAAATTTGACTTTCATAAATATATCAAGAGGTCAATGGCTAATGACTTCAAGAGGGTTATTGGAATCAGGTTGGTCTGCAGAAAACCTCTGGTCTTCCCCACGATAATGTGGTTTTTTCTCTCTTGGTTGTCGTTCCCAACCAAACATCGCTTTTTTACCTAATACACTTTGTTTATTGCATTATCTGCAGCGCTCCTATGTGGGTTTTTGTTATGATCTTTTTGCTTATCAATGTACATAGTAAGTCTTCACAACTTGATCTCTTCCCAAAGTTTGATTTTGTTTCTGCCCCTAACGTTTCTGGTTTGATGGAATGTGTTATGTGTGAGCAGAGTGGCATGCATACTTATGGCTCTCTTTTGTTCCCTTGATTGTAAGTGTGTGAAAATCTTAAACTAATCTGAAATATCTTGGAAAGTTGTCTGGTTGACTTCTTGAGACTTACAGCGTTTACATGCTTCATTCTGCAGATAGTTTTGATCGTTGGAATGAAGCTGCAACTTATTATATCAGATATGGCTTCAGAAATTGAAGGAAGTCAAATTGTAGTCAAAGGAACTCCAATAGTGCAGCCAACGAATAAGTTGTTTTGGTTCGATCGCCCTCAACTTGTCCTTTCCTTGATCCATTTCACTTTGTTTCAGGTATCAGGCGGTTTTTCATTGTCAATTTGTACTTCCGGAATCTGGGAGAATGAGTATTCATTATATTAACGATGACTTGATGGTTATTGCAGAACGCTTTTCAGCTTGCTTTCTTATTGTGGATATGGGTAAGCATTATGCTAGCAAATAATAAAATCTAGTGTGTAGAATCATTACGTTTACAATGGTATCAATCAGCACACTTTATGCTTGCAGTGGCAGTTTGGCTTTGGATCTTGTTTCCACGAGAGGTTTTATGGCATCATAATCAGAATCGTCATTGGGTAAGTCCGTGGACTATTACTTAAGAGCAGATGATCCAATCCTGTTTTCATGTTGATTTGGCATAGTGCTATGACTATTAGGTAAGGAGAATATTGATGTCAGTCATATTTTGAATTGAGCAATGATTACATGGGTTAGTTGTGTTTTATGTTCAGGGTTGTTGTGCAGTTGGTATGTAGTTATGTCACCCTGCCACTTTATGCACTTGTGACACAGGCAAGTTTTTCCATCCTAAATTTAAAATAAAGTCAAATTTAGCTGTTCCAGAATACAAATTAAAACTGAAACATTCTAAAAACTATACCTAATGGCCCAGTGATATTACTGAGATATATTCTACCGCTGTAATACTTTCTTTCTTTCTCCAAAAAAATATATCTAAATAATCCATATCACTTTTTATGCTAAGTTTCGTGCCTACAGTACTTATTTGTTTGGATTATTCAGTAAGATTTTGCAATAGACAGCAATTATGATCACTCTGTTGTTACCCTAGCTTAACTGGGGAGACAATAGATACCTTGAAACGTGGTTACTTTTGGTATAATATTTTCTACTTTATATACACCGAAATTTAAATTAAGCTTTTGCTTAGTTCTTTTTGGTGAAATTAATGATACTATTATTAAACCGGAAGGACAGAGAATTGTTCTGTCAAAACTGATTGGATGAACTATGCAGATGGGGTCTCACATGAAGAAGGCCAAATCTCAACAACAGATAGCGGACGCATTGAAGAGATGGCAACAAAAAGCCAAGAAAAGCCAGAAAATACGGAGAAATTCATATTCTGGATTTCAAAGGGGTCAACAACTGCAAGCCATGGATCTTCTCCATTGTATTTGCTTCAAAGAGACGATAATACAGAAGACATTGAAACTCCAGAAATCTCAGCAGGATGTTACTACTCACAATATGAAGCATCACATGTAGAAATGGATGCCCTGGATAATTTACAATCTACAAACAAAAATCCCATTTCAAATCCTGTAGCAACGTCAAATCTGGAAATTGTTGCATGTTCTCAATATCCTGGGCAGCCCAGTGAAACTGTTTTGATCACTGACACGCCGGGAACAAAGTAACTACAAAAAAAATCCCCCCAGTAAAAAGTCGCTGACGTAAGTAGTAGAAATTTTTCATTTCTCAGATTTTAAATGTTTGTTCCATATCATACCATCTATGATTTACGGGTGGCTAGGGTGAACTAAAGAGATTGGTCCTCGAAGGCGTGTAAACTGTTCTATTTCTTCCTCCTAGAGAAGGAATTGTCTTTATAATGGATTTTGTCAAATACTTTGAGTGCAGCAGTATGCAAATTAGCAATCATGTGTGATGTCAAAATACTTTCAATTGAAATTATTAGAAAAATTCATCACACTTTTGATAGAATTATAAGAATGAGTTGTTAAAAGAGATTAGAAGGCCTACACATAAATTTTAAAATGGTTGAGTTGCAGTAATACTTGGTTAAAAATATAACCCTAGTCGTAAAACAAGAATTACATAAAAGGTTTTGTTAAGAAGATAAATAAGCAATTGTTTTAAAGGGACAATAAAAATATTTTAATCTTTTTTATTATGTTTGGTGAAATTCAGTGAAGTATAAAATAGTGTGAAGCTATAATTTTGATGGAATTGTCTGTGTTCTGTGCAATGCAATGATGTACACTAAAAAGTTTTATATATTACAACTTGATTGCATGAAGTAAAGGGAACTCAAATGAGATTTTAACTTTTATAGTCTATAATCATAATTTCAACAAATTAACTTGGGTAACAATCTTTTATATGGAAAACATAACCTAAGCTATTTTAAAGTGCACTAGTTTGGTAACAAACACAAACCCATTAACCTAAGCTATTTTAAAGTGCACCTGGTTTGGTAACAAACACAAAACCATTTTACATTAAGTCAAAATGCATGGTTGTTTTGTCATTGAAACCATTCTCTCATGGTTTTTCTACATGCCTCCTTATCATCGACATGTTGAAAATGTAATGCCTTGATCCTAATAGAAATCACAAGGTCTCATCAAACATAAAGGTAACATGGTGTTGCATCACTCAACATTTGATATATTTATCTCGTCCATGTCTTTAAAATGTGTTGGGCCAATGAAGCTCATTTTGTTAATGAGAATGTGTTAGATATGCTTTAGGTCTTCTGGGTGCCTAGAAAGCGATTTACCTTCTGGAGTGAGGAAATGATAATTTTAGTAAAATAAGTATTCTTATTCAAAGAGTTTAAAGTGGGATATGATTCAGTGGGATATGATTGAATTGAATGATGTTTTTGATTCATTTGTAATGTTAATTTTCAATAAAGTAACATCATAAATAAAAAAAATACATTTTTTACTATTAAATTGATCAAAATATACACATGACAAAATAAAAAATAAAAAAGAGATATCATTAAATTATGTTAACAAGTTATTTAGATAATTTTAAAACAAATAGGAGAACTTGAAAAACAAATATATGATTTAATTTAACAATGTTAATAACCAACTACCCAACATAGCACATGTATAGTTAAGTATAACTTAAGTATTAATATGAATTATCACATTGAATGATTGGGTGTCTTAGGAATAATGCCTATTGGTCATGCGTAGGGTTGGAATTAGTAAAAAGACAAAATATCTTATTAACTTTTTCTTAAACCAGTTTGTTCTTGTTTAACTATATTGTGTTTCTTTGAGGATGGGAAAAAGGAAACATAGAGAGACCAAATTTATTACCTCATATGCAAATAATGACTCCGAGGCTTGAAATTGGATTGTGTTATAACAAACATTACATTACACTGAAAGGGGGTGAACTAGTGGTGTGGCAATTTTATTATTTTGATACATTTTATCAATAAGTATTTATATAACAATGTACTATAATTATTTGCAACATAAATAAATATCACAATGTATTAACAAGTCATCCCATTAACATAGAAGGACAAGAGTTTTTACATGGAAATTTTTACAAGAGAAAATAAAAAATTCTTCTTCTTCTTCAATTCATTACATAGATTTTCAGGCATAGACCTGATGGAGGCACCCACCCCCAAGATATTAAAACAACTACATGTGGAAAGGATACAACCTAATTGAGGCACCAACCTTGAAAATGTGCAAGTAGATAATCACTATCGACTACAACTTGATTGAGGCACCAACATCAAAGATATGCAAGCTTCACCTTGTTGTAGGCTCCAACCTCATTGAGGCACCAACCATAGAAAATTTTAGGGGCAAAATTTCGCCCATGGGACAAATTAAGGGTTTTATTTATTTATTTTGGTTAGGTGAATATTTTATAAAGAGAAGTTTGACTATGGATCATCCAATATTTATTTAAATAAAATTAGTTTTAAAACCAATATCCCATGGAAATTTGATATGGGAGAGTTGGAAATTTTAATTCGCCTTGTAAAATTCAAAGGAGACGCCCCCATTTGCCCTATTGTTTTGGTAATGGTAATTATCATGATATATTTTGCCCTAATTTTATGAGAATATAGATTATTTAGAGTTATTTCACATTATGGAAATCATTTTCACTCTATTCTTTTTTCTCATGCCTAAGATTTATTTAAATGTAGTTATTTATGGTAAAATTTAGCCAAGACTTCACCATAATTTTAAGAGAATATAAATTATTTAAAATTAATTCACATTATAGAATTGAATGTAGTTATTTATGGTAAATTTAGCCAAGATTTTACTAGAATATTGATTATTTAGAGTTATTTCCCATTATAGAATTCATTTTCACTCTATTCTATTTTTTTCATGCCCAAGATTTGTTTAAATGTAGTTATTTATGGTAAAATTTAGCCAAGACTTCACCCTAATTTTATAATAATATAGATTATTTAGAGTTATTTCACATTATAGAATTCATTTTCACTCTATTCTATTTTTTCATGCCCCAAATTTGTTTAAATGTAATTTTTTATGGTAAAATTTAGCCTACTTCATGGAATATAGGTTTTATAGGAGAGAAGTTTCATCCCTATTTTAAAGACCATGAAAAAGAAGGTTGAGCCAAAATATAGATTAGTTTTGCAATTATTTGTGGGTTATTCAACATCTAGCAAACACATGTCTAATTTGGTAAGCACCAGCATCCATGTACACATAACATCAATCTTTCTCTATGTTCATTTGTAACTTTTTGTTTTTATAAGGGTTATAATTCAAGCATCATTCAATAGTTGTGTTTGCATAATTGTAATAACACTAGTACTTGTAAACAATATCTACCCTTTTGGCTATTGGTTTTGTCTATAACTAATAATGTTCCTAAACTTGAAGTCTAACAAGACTCTATTTTGTTTTGACTATGTTCTTAACTAAAGTATGTATAAGAAATTTAGTTTGCACCTTTGTGTATTGTATAAGCTCTTGTTCCTTATAAGTTTGAACCCTTGAAGCTCTGAACATGCTATTATTCTATGTTCCTTTCTCAAGGGGTAATGTTTGTAATGGACACGATTTTATCCTATTTTGAATGTTGCAAGCATCACACTAGCTGTCACGCCCCTACACTGGTGGTAATCTTCCAACCACACTATAGGAGGTGCGACACCACCAACCCTTTTCTTTTTAACAATACTAACGAACGTGGACTACGCCTTATGTCTATACTTAGTTTATTTTTCAACAGCTAAGCATATCTTTCATTAAACATACATAGTGGAAAATTTCACATTAACATATTATCACCATTAACATTCAAGTGCACAACGAAATATCATGGGAGGGGAAACTCCCTGTAATTATGAGTCTGCCCATATTAATAATGATAATATTCAGAATTTACATATAAGCTTACAACGGAGGGAAAACCCAATTTTCACCTTCACACTTATATAATTCACCTTCTTGCACTCGTCGTGCAGCCTTACCCAGCCATCGGGCAAAGTCACCTGAGTTGTCGTACAGCTCATGCACTCGTCGCACCTTCGTGTCGTTTGTGCCACTCGTCGTCGTTTCACTGCGCATGACTTGTCGTTCCACCGATGCCTTCCACCGTCGCACAAAACTTGTCTTCATTCCAACGTTTGGGCATGCCCATCGCTTTCACCCAATGTTCTGTCATTTGACCGTGCACCATCGCACATTCAAAATCACCCGGGCGTGTTCAACAACTCGCCCTTTGACTCGTTCATCGACCGCCCAACACTTCACCGTGTCGTCGTGTTGTCATGTCGGGAGTGCCCGCACGATTTGCTCGTCGGCACTTCCACACACCTTCGTTCACACTCGCCGGCTCATCGTTCAGCCTCACCTGACATTCCTTCCACTGAGCACTCGCACATGAGCTCGCCTCGCTTGACTCGCCCTTTGTCCTGCGTCGCACCCGCCGAACCGCCGAACCGTTCACCCGAACGCCCACCGTGTGCACCCGCCCTCGTGCTGCCTGACCCGCGCCCGCCGAACTTTCCACTGTTTGCCCTGCGTCTTGCGGCCTATGCGCACCTTTGGGGCACCCACAGCTCAACCTGCGGCTCGGGTGCGTCAGCCCCGATGTCCGCCTACACCTCCACCTGAATTTCAGACCACTTAACTTCACACCTCGCCTTAGCTCACTCGCTGGCTTGTTTGCTTGAGTTTGAATGATTAATGAATGAGCTCTCCCGTTCACCTTATTTATATGCATTCACCACCATGGCGTAACACGTCGGCTCGCCCGACCAACCCACCCATTCGGCGTTTCGTTTAACATTCTTGCACGCCAGCCTTTTGGTTGGGTACCCCCACTAGGACCGCCTCATCTTGTATACCACCGTCTAGTCCAACACTTAGCCATTTTCTCCCATGTGCTCGCATTTTCGTCTGCGGTCGCGTTTTTCCTACCTGGCTCGCCTGTGCTCTTCGTTGTGTGACCTCACCCAAATGCATCGCAGATCAAGGTCATCACATCCTGCTCCACTGGAAGTCATTATCGTCCTCGACAATCTTTCATCCCAGCGACCACCTGTCACCAAGATATCCATACCAATGCCACATATCCACCGGTATGTGTCCTCCATAAACAACAACCTTATCGATCCATAACTTCAACTAGTCCATATATTGCAAACATCCCTGCAACATATATAGTACGACAGTCTCCGTCATGTGTTGTTTCATCATGTGAACTTCTGCATAATACTCCATCCAACACAACATCTCAGTCGAAACCAAGGCATCTAACTGACACAAACTCAGTGCACTGCATGCCCCCATGTCATCGAACTAGTTGGGTAGCTAATCTAACCATAACACTCAACCCATGAGAATGTACCTTCTCCATGCCACCGTTGGTTGTTTCTTCAACATCCTATCACAATCTCAAACTCAATCAAGAATTCGTTCAAAAGCCATGCTCAGGTCCATGGTGTGTCCATCCCATCTGCAACATGTTGTTCATGATGCTAATGCCAATGTGCTGCCATGCAGTTGCATTCATTCCTGCATCATTCATCTGTCAACATAAAGAAGCCTCCTCCAAGGCCCCTTGTCAAGGTGGTGCAGCCCCTTCAAAACAAGGTCCCTGCACCAACCCATCTCCAAGGTTGTCTATCGAGAAAGGAGGGCCAAGAAGTTTCCTCCTTGACTCTCATCCACCCATGTATCAAATTGATGTTGTGTCCTCAAGTATCTATGCACAGCCTCAACCTCCTCACATGTACACCCAAGCTTCTCAAGCTTGTCTTTCGTCAACTGAAAATCATATATGCCCATGGCATACCTACAAAATTCCACTATGCCAGCCGGATCCCTACCCACATAATCCTCCCCAACCACTACAACTGAAGAAGTATTCGAATTTCCTTTGTTTGCAACTCCATCGTGAAGATTTTTGGTAGAATATGCTCCTGCTAAGGATCCAAGATTCATGAGATTGATCTCCCACTTCCTTCTTTCTTTTTCACTCTTGCAACGAAGTCAACTAACTTCTCTTCCTTCGTTGTTTGAGTCATACTCCCAAGTCCTCTTTGCTCCACATCCTCATGCTTCACATTCGGATCTTTGGGATACAAAGTCATAGAAGCCATCCTTGGTCTATACCCCAAGCAACTTCTTCTATTCATTGGAACCAACATGGTTCTCCCTTCAGCTGTGATCAAGAGAATGTCTCATCCACCATTGGTATGGCTTGTGAAAGCCTTAGAAAATCTTGCCCCAGCACCATAGAATGATCATCCAAGTCCACGATCCTCAAGTCCAACTTTCCAAACCATGAGCCCACTCTCACCTAAGTGTTCTCCATCACACTAGTAACAACTTTCATGGTAGAGTTGACTGCTTTGAAAGCACTCCACTCTCTTCTCATCTTAACTTTCTTTCCAAAAGACTTTGCTGCTTTCTTACTCAGGAAACTATGAGTAGCTCGTGTGTCCACCAAAGCTGCAAATCTCTTGCCACATACGGTCACCTGCACAAAACTCAACTTCAAGGAATTACCATCTTCCTTTGGCTTGATCTTGCACCTTACATCAACAACCTTTTTCAGCAACTCGACCTCAGAAGAGTCTATCGACTTATGCTTCGACCTGACTTCCTTCTTAAGGTACTTCACTTCCTTGCTTGGCTCCTCTAAGCAACTCGATCTTGGTTTGGCTTGACTTCCTTCAAGCTTACCCTCCATCGTGTTCTGCTCAAGTGCACCAACCAAGTGTCCATTGAATCCTTCTATCCGCATCAAACTAAGCCTCCGAACATCCGTCTGATTGTTTTGGTGGTAGTCCCCAAGTCTGTCAATGTAATCGAGCTCATCCTGCTCTATCACAACGGTCTTTCTATCAAGAAAGTCCCTCTTCATCGCATCCTCAAGCTGCTTGACTTCAATCTCTGCCATGGCACTTTTCTCCCTTAGTCGAACTCTCTCATCCAAGAGTTCTTGAAGACTAAGACCATTCCATTGGATCTCCTCATCAAGTTCCTTGAGCTCATCAGCTTCCACATGAAGATTATTCAAGTCTTCCTGCAAATCTGCCATGTTGCTCCTTGTCTGCATCAAGGGTTCACACACTTGAATTATAGGTTCATAGTGTTTCTGCGATTCATCTTTCCAATAATCACCCATGATTTTTAGCCATTGAAGTGCTCCTTTGACTGCCCTCATCTTGTTTGGCAAGTATTCGTTACCTGCTTCACCTTTAACAGTCATCTACATCCAACCCTGAAACTTTAACTGAATCACGCCTTGACACCAACTATCATTAGCCTTTCTGAATCACCAAAGCCTACAAAATATAGACCTTCGATACCACCTTTCACAAATGTAGTGGGATTAGCTCCTCGTCGTGGATTCTGCAAACCTTTGATACCAATTGTCATGAAGTGATAGTGGCATCAGCTTCTTCAATCTTTAATGACCAAAGCTCGCGGAATACACAGCTATGATACCGCCTGTCACGCCCCTACACTGGCGGTAATCTTCCAACCGCACTATAGGAGGTGCGGCACCACCGACCCTTTTCTTTCTAACAATACTAACGATCGTGGGCTACACCTTACGTCTATGCTTAGTTTATTTTTCAATAGCTAATCATATCTTTCATTAAACATACGTAGCGGAAACTTTCACATTAACATATTGTCACCATTAACATTCAAGTACATAGCGGAATATCATGGGAGGGGAAACTCCCTGTAATTATGAGTCTGCCCATATTAATAATGATAATATTCAGAATTTACATATATGCTTACAACGGAGGGAAACCCCAAGTTTCACCTTCTTGCACTCGCCGTGTAGCCTTGCCCAGCCATCGGGAAAAATCACTCGAGCTGCTGTTCAGCTCGTGCGCTTGTCACACCTTTGTGTCATTTGTGCCACCCATCACCGTTTCACCACGCACGACTTGTTGTTCCACTGGCGCCTTCCACCGTCGCACAAAACTTATCTTCGTTCCAAGGTTTGGGGTGAGCCCACTGTGTTCACCCAACATTCCGTCGTTCACTCGTGCACCGTCGCATGTTCAAACTCACCCGGGCGCGTTCACCAACTCACTCTCCGACTTGTTCACCTACCGGCCAACACTTCACCGTGTCGTCGTGCCGGGCGCCCCCACATGACTCGCCCGTCGGCACTTCCGCACGCCTTCGTTTACACTTTCCAGCTCACCGTTCAGCCTCATTCGACGTTCCTTCCACTGAGTGCTCGCACATGAGCTCGCCTTGCCCGACTCGCCCTTCGTTGTGCGTCGCACCCGTCGAACTGCCGAACCATTCAGCTGAACGCCCACCGTGTGTGCCTACCCTCGTGTTGCCCGACCCGCGTCCGCCGAACTATCCATCGTTCGCCCTATGCCCTGTGGCTTGTACGCACCTCTACAACACCCACAGCTCGACCTGCGGCTCAGGTGTTTCGGCCCCAATGTCCGCTTGCACCTCCACCTGGATTTTAGACCACTCAACCTCGCACCTCACCTTAGCTCACTCTCTGGCTTGTTTGCTTGAGTTCGAATGATTGATGAATGAGCTCTCCCATTTGCCTTATTTATATGCATTCACTGCCATGGTTTAACACGTCGGCTTGCCCGACTGGCCCACCCATTCGTCCTTTCATTTAAAATTCCTGCACGTCAGCCTTTTGGTTGGGTGCCTCCACCCGGGACTGCCTCATCCTATATACCGCCGTCCAGCCCAACACTTAACCATTTTCTCCCATGGCCTCACGTTTTCATCTATGGTTGCGTTTGTCCTACCCCGCTCACCCACGCTCTTCGTCGTGCGACCTCACCCAAATGCATCGCAGCTCAAGGTCCTCACACTAGTGATTACATGTGGGACTTATTTCTATTTTCCTTATGTTTACCCTGATGCTCATCGACTTGCTTTAAATATATTGCAACAATGGTAATGTCTGTATCACTACAAGGTTCTGCCACTTGGGCTAAGGTATGATATGCCACCTTCAATCAAATTCTCTGGAAAATTTCAGTGCACACTAATTTGGATTCTCGAAATGCCATTTGACATTATTCTATTTTGGTTTGATCGTGGCCATATATTTGTTGTTCTTTGGAAATATACGATTGGATTCCACCATCTCGCTGCTAGGGTACACTTCAGGGGTTTCTGGTGAGATTCTCTCTTTGTGAATCATTTACTCGAGGAGAGGAGCTCTACTCTTGACTCCCGCTAAGGCTTCCCCTCCTCAACATTTCCAGGGTAAGGTTAATAGTTACACCACAATAGTCTTATTGAAGGATATGGTTTGCAATTGCCACTCACTATGGCAAGGTAAGCCTCTACCATTATTTAACATTACCCCTTATTCAAAGTTGTTTTAACCTTAACTCTCTTAACAATTTTTTGGTTGTTTTGCAGGGCTTTACCATCGTTGCATCCAATAGGAAATGTATTTCCCTCTATAGTGTCAAATGTTGCACTTCCATGGTGAGGGCATATTTGATCAACAAGGTTACAAGTATCACCACCATCTCTCCTACTGTACACTATTATTATGTTGGCAAAGGGGTTTCATTTTATACAGAGAATTAACTATTATTTTAACTTTTCTATGAGTGCCATGGTTTTCTCCTACAATAGAAGTGATTTCCTCATGTCGCTCATAGGTACATCTATAAATTCTTTTTTTACAGTGAGTTTTTCAACAGACCTATAATTTTTTTTTAAATCCCTTTGCTTGCAATATCATTTCATAGGGTTTCATTTTCTTCCTATTGATTGATCATCACAAAGTTATTCTATTACTTACTTAACCCACAAGATTGCTTGAGCGTTTTCACCCGTAAGACCAGGGTTTGGTTCGCTTAGCTTGTCGATGGATCCATCTAGGTTCTCGGGTTGTATTTTAACATACATGCTATTTTCTCTATTCAGGTTCAAATGGAAATTTAAGCGAAGATAACTTTGTTACCAAGCAATATGTTTTTCATTTTTTTTTATTTGAATATTTTGGTAGGAAAATTTCCTCTAGGGTTTTTTACCAGTCCTGTTATAAATTTACTTAAAGAAATTTATAGCCTCTCTGGCCACAAATTCTGTTGTTAGTTGTTTTACTGGAACCATGATAAACCATCTAGGGTTTCCTCTTTATTTTTGTTTGAATTCCATTTTCATTTAGAAAAGACATTATGGCCCTTTCGGCCGAGACTTGTAATTGATAAATTTTGTTAAAAGAAAAAAAAAATGCTTGCCTGTTATATTAAATATTGACTATGAGTTCTTGATTTTTTATTTTAGAAGATGAGACTATTCTATGGAATGTAACATAAGTTGGTTATCCAATATTATAATTTGGTTAATGTTTTCTCTTACGAGGAAAAAAATATTTTGTACAATCTTTCCTTCTCTTATAGTAAGAAATGTTATATTTTATTCTATGTTTTGCTATGCTAATAATATCAAGAAGGGATATTTCTATTTGCATGTAGTTTCTATCCAACAAAACATTTTGTTAGTAACACATTCTCTTTGGTTATCTGTAGTTATAAAATTATGAAATAAATTATTTTCTTTCAGTCAGTAGCTAGAGATTTTCTTTTCTTCGTACTCTTATACTAGGGACTATGGCAAGCATT
The DNA here is from genome assembly GCA_031772625.1 of Pinus tabuliformis. NCBI lineage: Eukaryota > Viridiplantae > Streptophyta > Pinopsida > Pinales > Pinaceae > Pinus > Pinus tabuliformis. The sequence continues at coordinate 679,552,141 of CM062818.1, read as the reverse complement.
TGGACTTGTGGTATGATAGCGAGGTGCAAACCCTTTCCTTTCTAACCAATTATGTATTGCACATATAATTTTCCTTGAGCATTTTTTTTAAAAGAGGAAAAACTAAAGAATATAGGGTAACAAGTCACCCATGAGCATTTACAATTATAAAAGGTCTGTAAAAACAACCTTTAGTTTAACCACAATTTCCTTTTACAATGTCATATAAACTATCTATTACAACTTCTCTGGGCATTTTTCATTTGTGCCCTTGTTTTAATCTTTTACCTTTATTTCTGGTACTTGTATAGTATCTGCAATTTCCTTCACCAAACAAAATACAAGACATACAATGCATATATATTCACAATTCATCAATTGATAATCATACACAGAAAATACAATATCTAGATAAAACATACACAACAACTCATACTTCTCTTCCTTTCAGTTATAAGGTTTATAAACTTATCTTAAAGTTTATGTTAAATTTCAAATACCTTCTTGGGCCTCCCGACCTTAAGTTATATTCTTATCTAACTACCCCCAAGCAGTGTTTCTTTTTCAGTCAAATAGAAGTACGTTCATAGATCAAAAAGTTTATACTTCCACCCCCGAGTAGTACTCTGCTTAGCTAAGGGATTTCATCAGTCCCTCTCTCCAAATGGTGTATTGGCGATCACTATATTTCTCTCCCACGGTAATCCCAATCAGGAGTCAGAATAACGATATTTATCTCCATCCAATTTAATCTTCTAGACTCTTTGAGGTAATTCTTGCTTAACCAATCAATGGAATTTCTCTCCATCCATCTCTTTGGTGCCGTTCTATCTCCCCACCCTTTTTTTATCAGGTTCCCCAAAAACAAACCCTCGGGAAAATGAGGAACTACCCTTTTCTCTTATTTGGGACATAACTAACTCTTCGTAACCTTTTTCCTAACTAAAAAGGGAATTCTTAACTCGAGTGGGCTTTTTCACATTTTCGAAAATAAAATATTTTATCTTTGTTGACATAAAATATTTATACATATTTTACTTGTATAATAATTTCTAGATACAGTAAACAAACATCTTCATTCAAATATTCTAAATTAGTCAATCAAAATATGTATGTATCTCCTACCATTTAATTTGTCTAGGTCTATTTAAGATTCCAGTCTTAAATCATAAAGTTTCTAGAGTCTTTCACTAAAGACATTACACGAGTCCTCGTTAGCCCAAGTTCCCCCCTTATGTGACCTTTTGTGACTTCCAGGAAGAAACCCTACGGGCTTATGTCACCTTGGATCTCTTCTGAGTCGTCGATTTCCTCCACTTAACCTTGGGCATAAACCACAAATATGCACTTGGTCACGGGGACTAGAGGAAGGGATCACTAATGACAAGGAGCTAGATATTCACAGTAATGTGATGAGCTTAGTTATCAATAGGATAAGGGAAACCATCCCATTCATGCAAGTGAATATTCCTGGTCAAAGCCATGGTGGTTTTGCCCAACGATTGGGTCATATAAGCCTCTTAAGGCCCTTTGCGTAGGGTTCAACCATGGCTCGATCATGGTGGTTCTTTGGGAGCTTGGCCTACACCAAAGTGTGACTCCTACTGTTAGGGTTTTATGGAGCACGCATAGGTGCTATCCCTCCAGGCCATAAGCTTTTTCCATTTAGACTTGTAGAGGTATATGACCTCCCAAATGATCAAATCTACATACCAAAACCTTTGTACGTGATTAGAATCATGAAAAGGTATACAAACCCATGAGGAAAAAATCTCAGTAATGCCCGTGGTTTGAAGGTAGTTTCATGCCCATCCAAGAAATATAAAACCAAATCCTCCAACTCTTGAGGTAATCTTATCGTCAACAAGGAGAACAAGGCTCTTTTAGCCATATGCTTGAAAAGAGTGAATACACTAATCCAAGACCAAGGGTCTGCATTAGGAGAATATCTAGAGAAACATAATTATAAAATGAATAGGTTAACAAGCCAACGAGGATAGAGGGATCTCTAATACGCTACCCCAAACTCTATGTAGCGAAGATCGACCTTATTATCAAAACATGTTCATGTTCTACCACTAAGGAAGGAGCTTATATATATATATATATATATATATATATATATATATATTCACGCTAATAGAGTATGAATCTAATTGAACACCATGACCATGACTAGCCATTAAAACAGGGGTTTATCACATTGCTCCATCACCATGACAACACATAGAATGTGAACCCCAACATGTAGGAATTCAACATCGCCATGTGCATAGTAGAGATGCAAATTTTTGTGAAGTGTAGGAGCTTAAGTCAAATCATCCAAGCTCCTGAAGTAATGCCACCCATAACACTGAATGCAAGATTCACTCTATATCGAGCTCTTTGTTAGCATGGAAATATAATCCAAAAACCAAGGTATACATTACTGAAGACGTGGAGGAGACCACCATATAAAGTTACAGGTTGATAAGGATAGAAGAGGAGGAAATCCTCAATGTCATCACATCGCAACATAAGAAACACTAATGAAAGCTTGTTATTAGTGAAATCAACATTCTGCAATAAGAAGGAATCCCATACTAAACATTGCTATATGTAATATAGTTAATATTATTGCACGTTATTCCAGTGCCTTCAAACATTAACACATCACATCAGTCAATTTTATAAATAATAATAATGTGGACATGCCTCTGGTAGTGATATCACCATCTCAACAGGGATGTAAACATATTTTATTATGAATAAAGAACATAAGAACACTTATCTTAAACAATGCAGAAGTGTTTTAACTTAGAGTGGGAATCTAACTCTCCATCCAACCGTAAACAAGCTACAACCACTATTACTTGTATCTATCACCCCCAAGCCAGATTCTAGAGCTTGAGGTGGAGTGCTTTCAAAGAGAAGCCTTCGATGAATGCATAACTAAATTAAAACACCACAAGGCCACCCTGTCTTCATCCCCAAGTCAAGCCATTTCTCTTTTGTAATTTTGTGCCAAACAAGTTTCAATAGGGAATGTTAGTTGGTTTGTAGGTCTCTTCAGAGCCCAACAATACAACTCAAGTTGCTACCTTTTTGCTTCTTCTACGAAAGTTATAAAATGCCACTGTCTCTGTATCTTTTGTAGCTTCTACATGCTAGGAAGTTATTTCCTCCCTCTGTGTATTATGTGTGTGTATTTCTCTCTAATTTCCCCCTTGAGAGCACATGTATCCATGGGTTGAATAACCTCTAGTTCGTCCTCCACGACTAGTTTCCCCCCTCTGCTTGATATTGTCATAGAAGTACGCTTCTCGTGGGCAAGGCAACCCGTGCTACTTTAATATTTTTTCATGTTCTTAATTGCTAAGGAAACCAAAGGACACCTCCCAAATGATCAAATAAACATACCAAAACCTTTGCACGTGATTAGAATCATGCAAAGGTATACAAACCCATGAGGAACAAATCTTAGTAATGCCCGTGGCTTGAAGGTAGTTTCATGCCCATCCAAGAAATATAAAACCAAATCCTCCAACTCTTGAGGTAATATTATCGTCAACAAGGAGAACAAGGCTCTTTCATCCCTATGCTTGAAAAGAGTGAATACACTCATCCAAAACCGAGGGTCTACATTAGGATAAGATCTAGAGAAACATACATATAAAAGGAACAAGTTAACAAGCTAGCGAGGATAGAGGGATCTCTAATACGCTACCCCAAACTGTATGTAGTGAAGATCAACCTTATTATCAAAACACGTTCATTTTCTACCACTTAGGAAGGAGCTTATATATATCTATATATATATATATATATATTCATATTCATGCTAATAGAGCATGAATCTAATTGAACACCATGACCACGACTAGCCATTAAAATGGAGGTTTATCACATTTCTCCATAACCATGACAACACATAGATTGCGACCCCCAACATGGAGGAATTCAACATTGTCATGTGCATAGTAGAGATGCAACTTTTTGTGTAGTGTAGGAACATAAGTCACATCATCCAAGCTCTTGAAGCAATGCCACCCATAACGCTGAATGCAAGATTCACCCTATATTGAGCTCTTTGTTAGCATGGAAATATAATCCAAAAAACAAGGTATACGTTACTGAAGACATGGAGGAGACCACCATATAAAGTTACAGGTTGATAAGGATAGAAGAGGAGGAAATCCTCAATGTCATCACATCCCAACATAAGAAACACTAATGAAAGCTTGTTACTAGCGAAGCCAACATTCTGCAATAAGAAGGAATCCCGTACTAAACATTTCTATATGTAATATAGTTAATATTATTGCACATTATTCCAATTCCTTCAAACATTAACACATCACATCAGTCAATTTTATAAATAATAATAATGTAGACATGCCTCTCGTAGTGATATCGCCATCTCAACCAGGAATGTAAACATATTTTATTATGAATAAAGAACATAAGAACACTTATCTTAAACAATGCAGAAGTGTTTTAACTTAGAGTGGGAATCTAACTCTCCATCCAACCGTATGTTAGCCTTTCTCATAAAACAATAATAAATCCAAAAATAAATAAATTAATTAAATATTCCAAGTTAGGAATTTGTGCCTAACTCTTGGGTTGTTCCTCTAAGATAGGAGTTAGTTTAGGTAACTCCTATATTGGTGTGTGTCTGGTGAGAAATTATCTCAACCAAAGGTGTCTAAGATAGCACGCACTATCTTGAAAACACTGTCTCTCATCTATTTATTTGTAACACTATATTCAATTATTTTAATGAATGAATGTGAGAGAGAATACCTGAGGAAGCCATGAGGCTGAAGCCTTTTCCGCCAATATTTTGTGTCTAGTTTTTATGTGTGTTTTCCATAATCTGTTTGAGTTAATTTCATTTTTCAATATGTGGTATCGGAGTTGTTCTAGGTTAAATCCTGTCTATGTGGAGACGGACCCTGCCGACTGGTGCAAGTGCAGAAGAGTATAGTTCGTGGGTTGTGATCCAGAGTGCAACGTGAGTATTGTATCCGTGAGTGTTGGTTCAATGGATGAAGAGAGCACACGGGTTGAGCGCAGCGCAGTAATGGTGATAGCCTTCCATGAGAATCAATGCAACATGAGTTCAAGCAGCATAGAGGTGGAGCAATAGCGCAGATTCGATCTGCATTCAACCCGTATATTCAATGAAATTACAGTCTATCAAACCAAGTTAAGTCTGCGTTGAGTTTGAGATTGATATCAATCGATTCTTAAAGTTTTCTTGCTTTATATGACGCAGAAGTCTTATGGTGAATCAATCAAACATAATGCAGAGTTATGTTGATTACTTCAGTCTGTGCATTTGATATTAAATGGATTTTTAAATCCAATGCTTCATTTATATAATGGATTTTTTAATTTCACCATTACATATAAATTGAAATGCTGATCTAGAGAATGCTTTAGCAAGCTCCACAATTGATGAAGTTCGGCCCTGCTAATACTTAACAACTATAGTGTTTATCCAGAACGACTCGGAGCTTCATCTTGGATCTCTCTATGCTCCATCTGTTCTTCTCCATTAGAGCTGGATTTGACAAAAGACTCAACTGCAACCTCCATCTGCAAATACTGTCAACAATGTCTCCTCCCATAATGTCAATGTGTTGTGGAGGTTTTTGATGAATCGTTGCAGCTCATTGAGCGCAGTCAATCGACCTGTGGATAGTTCGACCTTGAACTATGATGAAAAACAATTTGAAGCTACAAAATACGGTATTTACTTTCCAATGCTTCAAAAATATTCTGTGAACCCTTTGCAGGTTTATGCATTTTCCTGGCTGACTATTTGGTCTGACTGTAAGCAAATTTGAATGGCCCATGGACTCTGATCTGGTTGAATATTTTCACGATGCATATGCTCGACTAATAAATCAATTATGTCAAGACATCCTCTTACAGAAGCCGGCTTAAGAACGGTGTTATAGGACTAAACATCCAAATGAACTCTCTCATCTTTCATTTCATTGAAAAAATTAATTGCTGCTTCAAAATCATCATTTGCCAACACTATCTTCATCAGGATTGAGTAAGTACAAGCATGAAATGTGAATCCATCCTGCAGCATTATGGCCATCAATGCATGGGCAGACTGTAAATCTCCTGTAAGGCTGCATCAATCCATCATAATATGCGGATACGTGGTGAAGTTGGGTCAGCGTAGTGAAGAATCTCATGCCTAATTGCGTGTGATTTGAGCAAGGCGAAGCATCTATTCTACAAAACGATGATCTCGTCCCTGGAAATATAATATACAGAATGTGGAACTCAGAAAGCGCATGAAGAAATTTCAAATGGAAGTTTACGGTGAACAAGCTTTGGAAAAAATAAGTATGGTTATGGTACGTATATGTTTTATAAAGGGAATGGTGCATGTTCTAAATCGAAATCTAAAATTTATTCACCTATTTCAACTTAATTTTATATCACTTTTCAAGTGATTTCATAAAGTGTTTTAAAATGAAAAGGATTTAAAAGCTACGTAAGAAGATGTGTTCTTTATTTTAAATTTTGTAATTTTAAGATAAGGAATATTCTTTATGTAATGGAGTAATAAGGTTATAAAGTGTGATTTTTAGGAGAGATAAGGAGTGGATAAAATCATTTATTTGTAATGGAGAGATAAGGTAAATTTATTTTGTAATTTTGGAGCAATAAGTGTGCATTTTTTTGAGTGTGGAGTGATAAGTGATTTTGTGGAGTGATAAGGATTGATTTTTCTTTCTCTATAAGTTTGAAGTGATCAGTTTTTCAAAAGAAAGCTCATTGTTGTAGGAGGTTGAGTCAATTTTTTAATGCATTTGCTTCCAAAATTTGCGAGCGTCAGATTCTCATTGTTTGAGAAAGCTTCAGTGGAAATGTTGTAACGGATGAAAGATTGATGACCTTAATACTTAATAAAGACATATTATTTGTGGTGTTGATGTGTCCTAGATACGCCCGAAATTGAATAATTGGATCTTAGGTACAGCATGTGTATGTTTGTGATGGCGAGTATTTCTATTGTTTCATGTTTTTGCTTATGATTTGTGTCTATTTTTGACACGTAAATGATCTCATTTCATGCACACATAAAATACAATGCCGGCAAGCACAACACCTGTAACGAAATAGCTGCAAGGAAGGATAATTAAGCTCAACACATGCATTTGCGTCACTACAACAAATAATCAAAGTTTTCAACATCGGCATTCTACCTCAACAAACAAATTCACTCAATACAATCAAGTTCATGAATTTGCAAACTCCAGCATTTCAAAGCAAAGTCTACATCACTACAATCAAGTTAATGAATATGTAAAATTCAACATTTCAAAGCACAGTCTACATCAACATTATTGAACTTGTAATCAAACTCAAATTACATTGAATTGTAAGGGTGCATTCTCGGTTGAAACCGACACCCAAGTCTTGAATTGAGTCAAATTGAATTCATTGTAGTGAGTCATTAAATCATTAAGCATTTTTTGGGTGCATTTTCGACAGTGTTCGACACCCTTCCTTTAAGCAGAATCAAGTGAATGCACGAATTTTAACTCTAAAGCAAACAAGCAACAAGTTCACATCTCCTGCAAGTGAGCGTGAGTATTCATTCAAGCAATTTGCGTCAAAACAGTACAAAGTTCAAACCTTCAAGTGAGCCAGAGTGAAGTTCATTGCAGCAACCATCAAAGCAACCAAACAAGTTCAACTCTAACACCAATCAAGCAAGTTGAGATCGACATCAAGCGAGCGTGGCTATTCCTTCAAATGAGCGTAAAATCATCAAGTAAGGTAAGTGAGCATTCATGCAAACACAATCGTCATCAAGCGAGCGTGAATTCCGGAGTTTAAGCAAGAAATTTCTACAACTCTAGCAAGTGTTCCCAGCAAGTGCAATAAGCAACAAATCAAGCGAGTGTGCCATTCAAGTCCCATAGCAAGCGAGCCTATCATTCAAGTAACAAAATCAAGTGAAACAGTTCAAAGCATGACATCTACGACAAGAGAGCCTGATTTCAAGTGAACAAGTTCAGATGGTGCAACATATTTAGTTGTTAAACATTCTTCACAGTTTGATCATCTCCAGTGATGAAGACATGGTGCACATCAGCAAAGAAACTCTTGCTGTTCTTTCATGGCATCTAGGAAAAACACATGAAACCATTGAGTTTCTTCAACTCGAATCGCAACTTCAAAGGAATGAATTGCAAGAAAAGAGTGATACTTTCCAGTCTTTGAACCATCCAGATGATAAGTCATTCATCCCAACAACTTCAAGTGTCGAAGTTGTTCCAGTTAAAATTTCTTCCAAACCCATCATCAAGCCCTGGGAAGAAATTCAAAATAACAAGAATCGACGAGGCTTAGGATATGTCACTGATGACACCAACTTACATATCCCAGATTATTCCAAGCTAATTAAGTTCGTCAGTGCATGATTTCTTGCAAAACTCCCCTCAGCAAGTTCTGAGAAAATTGCAGACAAACAGAATTGCATGCAACTTGAAGTTGAAGTCCAACCGAAGTGTTCTCATTGTAAAAGAACCGGTCATATGGAAGATCAGTGTTTTGATCTCCATCCTTGTTACCATTGTGGCAAGCCCAATCATTCCTAAGAAAAATGTCGCAACCAACAAAAATCAACCAGATTGAAGATACATTATGAATGGATTGATCCTTGGGAATGGTCATCCACAATCAAAAGATTGTCTCAGTTCTACAACCGACTACAATCACACATAGTGCAGCCAGCAGTGAATCGATGATGGTACTCTCATGTAGTTGAACGAGGGAGTACAACAGTGAAACTCTCCTACACCTGAAGGAGGGGAGTTCAGAATTTAGATATAATTTGAAGAAGGTTGTCTCTCCTTTCAGCTGACAAAGGGGGGAAAATGTCAATGAAATTGACAAGTGGTTGTCACACTGAAAGTCTTGACAACATCAGCGAAGCAGCCAGTGGGCATCTTCATCAGCCAGTGGGCATTTTTCATCAGCAGTGAGCATCAACAAATTCGCCAATGGGCAATGGACAAACCAAAGCAGCAATGCACAACTTTCATCATAGCAAAAGAAACATTGAGTTGTTTTTTGACATCTTCAGCCAATGGGTGATCATCATCAGCAAATACGCTAGTGAGCATTCATCAAATTGTGTCAATGGACACGAGATGTTGTTTTCAAGCAAAGGACAGTTGGATCCTTTTGCGGTTTGGCACATGATGGAGTTTTCAAGCGTCCTTCTGAGATGAATCAGTCATGCAACTGACTCAGTCTCTTCATATTGTAGTTTCTTCAGCATCTAGATTTGGCGGTTTTTTCGGGGAATGTTTTTGAGGATCAACATGAGAACTTGGAAGATGGTTCCTCATTCTTATTTTGGATTTATCATTGAAGGGGGGAATGTTATCCTCTCTCATAAAACAATAATGAATCCAAAAATAAATAAATAAATTAAATATTCCAAGTTAGGAATTTGTGCCTAACTCTTGGGTTGTTCCTCTAAGATAGGAGTTAGTTTAGGTAACTCCTATATTGGTGTGTGTCTGGTGAGAAATTATCTCAACCAAAGGTGTCTAAGATAGCACGCACTATCTTGAGAACACTGTCTCTCATCTATTTATTTGTAACACTATATTCAATTATTTTAATGAATGAATGTGAGAGAGAATACCTGAGGAAGCCATAAGGCTGAAGCCTTTTCCACCAATATTTTGTGTCTGGTTTTTATGTGTGTTTTCTGTAATCTGTTTGAGTTAATTTCATTTTTCAATACCGTAAACAAGCTACAACAACTATTACTTGTATCTATCACCCCCAAGCCATATTACAAAGCTTAAGGTGGAGTTCTTTCAGAGAGAAGCCTTCAATGAATGGATAACTAAATTAGAACACCACGAGGCCACCCTGCCTTCATCCCCAAGTCGAGCCATTTCTCTTTTGTAATTTTGTGCCCAACAAGTTTCAATAGGGCATGTTAGTTGGTTTATAGCTCTCTTCAGAGCCCAATAATACAACTCGAGTTGCTACCTTTTTGCTTCTTCTACGAAAGTTATAAAATGCCAATGTCTTTGTATCTTTTGTAACTTCTACATGCTAGGAAGTTATTTCCTCCCTCTGTGTATTCTGTGTGTGTATTTCTCTTTGATTCCCCCTTGAGAGCACATGTATCCATGGGTTGAATAACCTCTAGTTACTCCTCCACTACTAGTTGCCTCCCTTTGCTCGATAATTTCATAGAAGTACCCTTCTCGTGGGCAGGTCAACCCGTAATACTTTAATATTTTTTCATATTCCTTAATTTCTAAGGAAATCAAAGGACACCTACCCTTATCCCTTTTCTACCAACTAATTTAAGGCAAAATCAACACACTCAACCAACAAGGACTAATATTTAATACAAGAGTTCCCTCAACCAATGTCCTACCTCAAGCAATGGACTTTGTGTCCATCTCTTAGCCTTTTAATTTATAAAATTATTTACATTGCATACATGAGGATAAGCAATTGGGTTGTTACAAACCCCTCCCGCTTGGAGGAACACCATCCTCGGTGTTGAATGACACATATACAGTCAAAACACTTGAAAAAAATAGACATACTATTTCATGGAGCTTTATAGACTTCAATTTTTACATCATTTACAATGTTCTATGCATTTTCGTCAACCAACAAATAAGATATGATAAAATCAAGTTAGAATTCAACCATTTCATAAAAGTATGATAGACATTCAATCATTTTTCATTGATTTTGTTTGCAGTATTTGGATGCTTTAGGAATATCCAGACCAACTTGGATTGTTCTTTTCCAGAACTGTTATGGTGAGCCCTTCGTTCCCTTAGCGAACAATTTCGGCTCATTGTTTCTAGTCACACCCCCAATAAACTATGCTCATGACTAAGAATCACAATTTATTTTCTAGCCTTCCCTTCTTTACTTCTTAGTCCCTCGGGCCATCCGATTACTCCCTCTCTATGCACACAATCTCCTTGCAAGTTTAGGAATCCCCTTATCTGCTTCTTAGTCCCTCGGGCAATACATCCCTTAGAAATGATTCCACGCATCAAAAGGAGTTCAAATCCATGGCATATTCTTGCCTCCAAAACTATCATACAGGTCATGTCATGCTTCATGGTGATTAGTGGAAACTATTGAGTACTAGTGTCCCACATTGCCTCAGTTCTTGAAATATTTGACTTTAGCATACTATTTCCATTCCACCTTATGGTCATCTTCGTTCATTCGAACAGGCCGTCCAATATACATTCCTACATCATGGGCATAGAGTTATAATGAGACCCATCATTAGGAAAATGTGATAATTTTAAATCATGACTCATTAGTAGTTTATTCTTGGGGTGAAAATGGAATTCTACTTTAATTCATATCATAGCAAAACCAAGTTAGCTCATAACCCAAACCATCATAAATCAGAATATTGAATTTAGATTCATAATTTAAAAGTTCAGAAATCAAAGAAATATTGATACTTATCTTAATTTGCTATTTGTTTCTTCCTTTACACACACTGGATCAGTAACCCATCCCAGCAAGCATCAAGTAGCCTTTTTCTTATTCTGTACACACACTCGATCATTTTCCAGCCTAACAAGCACCCAATTCCTTCTCTTCTCTTTGACCATGTACACACACTATATCGGTTTCCAATCCTAGAAAGCACGTAGTGCCTTCTTTTCTCTTTGACCATGTACACACACTAGATCGGTTTCCAAGCTTGACAGGCACCTAGTTCCTTCTCTTCTCTTTGACCACGTACACACACTAGATCCGTTGCCAATCCTGGTAGGCACCCAATGCCTTCTCTTCTCTTCTATTCTCTTTAATTTCAAATTTACTAAGTGGTTCGTTAGCTACAAGGTGAGCACTTAGTAACAAATACATATACATAAGCCCAATTGCTACCCTATGAATATGGGAACTAACAAAAGAAGTAGTTATTACAAACCAAGTAGTCTTCTTCCAACAGGAATATATGTGTATTCCACCCCTTCGTAGGCCTAGGAAACCCCATATATTCCTGTTCCACACACATTATACAACATAATGGCCCAGACAGTGCCATACCTACCTTCCCCAAAACATTACACAACACATGCATGTATACACAGTGTACCACAACACATACACATACACATACACACGATTCACACAATGAATTCATATGTGCAACACAACTCATATACAACACACATAGCATAGTGCAATATGTATTCAATAATGTTGACATTCCAAAGACCTCACTAATTTCATCCATAGACACTAGGAAACACTACCTCTAGTGTCTTTCCCCACATGTCGTAGATCAACTGTTTTCATTTTGTTGTTATATCCTTCAACATTCGATGTTCATAATATAACATGGGCATAATTTATAAATCATGTTCACATGATATTAAAATTATAGATCAGTCAGGGCTACTTTTTCCCTCTTGAGTCCTCATTAACGAGGGACCTTTTTATACCATTCACATATGCATTAAATAAGTTTAAATATTCCCTCTTCCACAAGAAGAGCCCTTGATAAAATCCTGTCAACCAAATGGAATTTTCATATTTGTATACAAAGATTGGCATAATCATGGGAATCTCATATATATATATATATATATATAGAGAGAGAGAGAGAGAGAGAGTCAAGGTCAGAGAACTTCCCTTGTGCCATTTGCATGGCTACCATGCCACTTTCTATCATTCCCCATGGACTAGCCAACCACTAGGACATCATATCATTGCCATGCTCAAGAGTAACTATCCAATATGTTTCAACATTGGCATTTTTCCAGCCCATCTATGATATCCTCTAGTTGATTTTCCATGTGTTAGTCCTTACAATCTCCTAGGCTGAAAAGGAAATCAAGAAGGGTAACCTCAAACCACTTCAACTCAGTAGAAAGCCCTACCGAGCATGAGAGGGATCTCTCTAAGTCTCTTATTAGTGATATGACTTTAAATCAAATGAATTTTAGGCTAGATATGTGTATTTGTTTGTTTTTTGGTGAAAAATTGAGTTTTAGGGTTTGCTGAACTTAGGGTTTGGAGCCACAAATAGGTCTAGGCTGTAGGAGTGCATGAGCAAATATGAGAAGGAGCTAGATATCAGAATCCATGGTGTATTTTGAGTATTGTCAGTGTAGTATAGAGGATATAGTGTGGAAGAAACTAATGAGCATAAATAAACATGATTTCATTAGCTTAGGAAGACATACACATAACTATGAAAACTAGATAACAGAGCTTGAAAAACAAGAATTCTATGTATTTTATTGTTAGGCATCCATAGAAACAAGAGATATAATGTAGATAAATATGTTTAGACCATTAGAAAACAAAAATAATGAAATACAAGCACCATGAACTCACTGGGCTAGAGTTCCTTGAAAATAGCTGCAACTTGTCTCTGTATTAGTTGAAAAGATGATTACATGCAAGCTTCCTTCACAAAAAGTTCAACCTTCTTCTACTGAGGAGAAATGATACATATAGAATCTCCTAGACCACTTTCCCACCTTCAAGAATCAAATTCCTTGGTGGAGGAACTGACTCCAAGATTCTCTCAACCAACAGGTGAGAGTGAGAAGGTGAAACTCAAACACTTCATGGAGAGTTTGTTTAGGAGTTTTCTTATTTTATGAGGCCTAATAAACATAAAAAACAACCTATTATGTACATTTATTCATGCCTACATCACCTAGCCTAGAAACTAGTTCCATTACATAGAGAATCTTGACTTTGAGAATCATAGAGAATCTTGAGAATTCTATGATGCCTTTTTATCATTGATGTCTCATTTTTATTGCGTTTTCCCTAATTTTCTCTCTAACTTCCCTTGCATGCATATTTGTGTCTCTTCACCTTCCTTTTCTCCTATTTTCCTTTATTTTCTTAATTAAATGCCATTTATTGCCTCTTTTCCTTTGCCAATGCCTTTTCCAATTTCCATCGACATTAATAAACCACAAGTGATGCCCAGTGAAATATTTTCCCACCATTCAACTTGTAATACATGTCCCATGACCTTGGTCTTATTTTATTTAAATGGTGTTAATGTCAGTTAGTTCAGCCTATCACCAGTGATCAAATATGCTCTTACAAGGTGTTGTTAAGGTGTCAAGTCAAATTTTTGTCATTTCAGTGAATCTTCAAATCAAAATTTGGTCACTGGTTGTTGTGTCTAGATCACTGTTGCTCCCTTCACTTACTCATGGTCTTCATCACTCATCATGGTCATTGTCTTCTTCGAGGTATCATATCTTCATTTAAGTGTCTTGGGTCATGAAATGGTTAAATTCCTCATTTTAGGTCATGGTCTAGGGTTTCACTCCATGTGTCATCATGATACCATATGTCAAAACAAAAACATGTCCATCATGTGATTCAGTGGGTAAATGGAGTTAGCAGCTTAGGGAAAGAAAAATAAAGGTAAAGGTAATGTTTTATTTCAAATAAGACAATGTTGCAGTACACTACCTCGTCTGATCATTTCTCAAAGGGACATATGATGTCATGCCACTACCAAAGCAAAAATCAACTTTCAAGCTACAAAGGACCATCCAAAGCATAAAAAGGGTTTCATTTCATCATTCACAATTTTAAGCATCTCCTTGGCAAGTAAATAAACATCTGGCACCTCTTATGCATCCTTCATTTCGAAGAACTCAGTGAAAATCCCTCTCTTAGGGTTTCACTGTGATTTTGGTCTCCAAATACTTTTGCTTCATTGCAGTGAGAAAATTCCTAGTTTTAATGTTCCATAAACCCCAAAAATACCTTATATAAACCTCCCAACCATTTTCCATACCCATTCCCTTCATTTCCCCTCATTTTCCCTAAACCCTAGCTCAATGTTGCGTTTTTGCAAATTTCTAGGTTAGGACTGTGTTTTGGACTTTTTCACACCTTTACCTCACTCTTTTCAATAAATTCCAACTTCTTACACTCCCTAAAATCTATCCCTACCACCAAATTTTTTCCCAAGAATTTAGAAATCCCCTGACCCCTTCATTCCCCTCCATCTACAAGACTGTCTCAAATACCCTATTTTCCTAAAACTAAACCCTAATTCTTCCTCCTAGTGAGCTAGGGTTTCACCTTAGAAGCAGAGGCCACACATACTAAAAAGAAGAAGTAAAATAATTGAGGACATGTCTGAAGAGTCGATCCATCTAACATCAAAGAGATTAGTGCCTCACAAACTCATCAAGAGGTCATTTGCGGCACACAGGGACGATTTTTCTTCAAAGTGTGTTTATGACCAAATGGAGATGAAATTGACAAAAGTGGAAGAGGTTTTTGTCAATAATATACCAAGGGACAAAAACCTCCTTCATGTTTTACACAACTATCATATATTGGGAAATATAAAACTTTCTTGGAGACCTATGTTAGAAAATAAAATAAAATAAATCAAGTTAATTTCCTGTTTTAGTCATGATTTGGTGGCACGGATTTTGAGAAAATGAAAATGAATTTTCAGAAACTGAGAGATTTTTGTATTCACAACATCCTTATATACAAAAACCTCTCTCAGTTTCCAAAAATCCTTATGGTTATAGAGATATCACTCCATCTTTGAGCCATATTTGTGCAGAAAAACCCAAAATTTTGACCCTGCCAAAAGCGTAGTGCCTTGGCACTGCGCTTTTTCCTCAGGCCTCCATTTGAGGAAAGGTCTACATTTTTGGAAATCTCTTGCCATCCTCAAAAAACCAATTTTCTCATATTTTGAGATCTGGCTTAGAAGTCACTCAATTGATCACTATTCATGCCCATTACATGTGGCCCTCTTCAACTCTCTTTCACCAAATCCTCATGGCTTCCCTGCCACCTTCAATCGAATTGACCCAAGGCCCTAAGCCTTATGTACGTAAATCAAAGGCTTGTTATAACATCGATAGGCAGTGCAAGAGGAAAAATAAGAGATAACACTGTAAAAGAATAAAAACCATGATTCCAATCACAGAGGAAACCCACACAAAACAACATGGTCATGTACAAATCTAAAATTAAAATTATTTTAGTCATGAAAACAATAAATTAAAACCACCACTTATAGGCATTAACATAAAATAGTCCCCAAAATCAATTTATGTCCCCATGAATCTAGTGTTCATGGCACTTGCAGGCATCACATAGGTGCACATAAGTATACATGTACTTATGTACAATGGGGAAGTAAATGCTAAAAAGTTGGATAATTGGCTTCGCTCGATTGAATTCTATTGCAGGATTTAAAGGATTAAGGATGAAGTGACCAAGATCTAACTTTCTTCTCTTCATTTGGAAAGTGTAGCTCTCATCTGGTGGGAGGCCAAAACTCAAGAAGACATGAAGAAAAGTGGTAAAATTATCTCTTCTTGGAATGATTTTGTAGCTACATTAAGAAGGAAATTTTATCCATTAACTTATATGCGAAAATAAATTATGGATTGGAAATTTTTTAGACAAGCTAAAGATAAGAGCATTAAAAGTTATACAAATGAATTTATAAGAAGATCTTTAATCTTGGTTGTAGATTTGTCTTCACAAGGCACTCTCCTTAAATACATAGGTGGATTACATAGTTATTTGAGACATACAATTCTTATGTTTAATCCCACAAATCTATATGAAGTATGTGTTCAAGAAACTCATTTAGAAGCAAGAGGGAAGAATGTTCCTCAAGAGAATAGAAAGAATCCATTCAAATATGGAGACAAAGAAAAGGGGAAATTTAAAGGCAAAGGAAAAAATAATGTTACAGTCAAGAAAGAAGGAGAGAAACTCACATGCAATCATTGTTCAAAAGAAGGCCATGATGAAGACCATTGTTGGAAACTACATCTAGAAATGAGACCAATTAAGTTTAACAACAAGGGGAAATAAAAGAATGCTGCAACAACTCAACAAGATCTAAGATCTGATTTAGGTAATGAGACCAAAACCACAACCATGGGAATGAAATGTAAAACCGCTATTGCAAGTACTAGTTCTTCTAGTAATCCTATTGAGCCTCAAAATGATAAAGAAAGAATTGAGCTTTTCCATATTAGATTCATTACAAAACATACCAAAGTTGATGCCTTATTTGATAGTGGATCCCAAGTTAACCCTATGTCTGAAGCTATTGTCAAGAAACTAAACTTAGAAACTACACGTCATCCTAAACCTTACCCTTTGGGTTGGGTATGTGACAATGCCAATTTGCAAGTGACAAGAAAATATAAACTTAAATTCATCGTCATTGCAAACTTTATTGATTAGGTAGAGCTTGATGTTTTACCACTTGACATATGTGGAATTGTTTTAGGGAGTCCATACTTGTATGGTTGAAAAGACATTCTATCATCATGAGAACAAATATCATATTATTAAACATGGAATTGAGTATATTGTTAGAGCACATTGCAAGAAGATGAATTTATCTCTTGTAAGTGATGGTCAAATGAAAAGGCTTGTGAATGCTAGTAAGAATTTTTTATTGATGATCAAATCCAAAGATATTTTTGAATCTGAAGCTTTCCAAGGATGTGATGAAAAACTCAAGCATGATTTGTTTGAAGTTGTTAACACATGATAATATGTTTCAGGAACTTGAAGGGGATCCACCTAAAAGAGGAATGCAACATGAGATTCAATTGCAGTAGGATGCACCTCTTCCAAACATTGGCATGTACAGAATGCCAGCTTTGGAGAATGAAGGAATCCAGAAGCAAATTCAAGAACTACTTGACAAAGGGGTCGTTAGACCAAGTAAATCTCCTTATGGGTCTCCTATTGTCTTGGTTCCAAATAAGGATGGTAAATGGTCCGTGTGTGTGGGTTTTAGATCTTTGACAAAAATCACAGTAAAGAATCACTATCCTCTAGACCAATTGAAGGATGTTGTTTATTTAACTAAGTTAGATTTGATAAGCGGTTATCAACATATCAAAATTTTTGAAGGTGATATTTGGAAGACTTTTTCAAGACAAAAAAAGATTTGTTTGAATTGTTAGTTATGCCATTTGGGTGTTGTAATACATTTGCAACATTCATGAGAGTTATGAATGACGTGTTGAGACCATTCCTTGATGATTTTGTCATAGTCTACTTAGATGATATTATGATTTTCAATAAGCGTGAAGATCATGTCAAGCATGTTAAGCAAGGTTTAGATGTCTTAAAGAAAGAGAAATTTTATTTGAAGATGTTTAAGTGTGATTTCAGGAAAACCTCTTTAGTTTATTTGGGTCATATTGTTGGAGGGGGTGAATTAAAGATTGATCCCTCAAAGGTTTAAGTCATTGTGAATTGGCCTAAGACCAATAATGTAACAGAGGTTATGAGCTTTTTGGGAGCATCCCAATATTGGAGAAAGTTTATTGCTAACTTCTCATCTATTGCAGCTGCATTACATGCTTTGACAAGTGTGAAACAGGTATTTCAGTAGGGAGGCAAACAACAAAAATCCTTCAATACAATGAAAGAGAAGATCAGTACAACACCAATACTTGCACTTCCATATCTTAAGAAAAAAATTGAGATTCAAACCGATGCAAGTGATTTTGCCATGGTAGCAGTTTTGATGCAGCATGATAAGCCTTTTGGTTATAATTTTGAAACCTTTACCAATGTAGTAATTAACTATCAATTTGTGATAAAGAATTGCATGCTTTGCTACAAAGCGTGAAGAAGTGGAAGCATTATTTGATGGGAAAAGAAACAATTATTCATATTGACCATCAATCTTTGAAATATTTACAATCGTAAACCGAGCTACAACAAGCAAGACATTTCAGATGGATGGGATTTCTACAATAGTTCCATTTGGTAATTAAGTATAAGAAAGGTATATACAAAAAATTTGCAGATATGTTGTCAAGGCCTATTGTTAATGCATTTGTCATTCTTAAGCATAACTCAATCATGCATGAAAGTTATATTGAACAATATGCTCAATATGACAATTTTAAATATGTTTATGCAACTTTGATTCAAGGCAATCATGTTGAAGAGTTGGATTATCATGTTCATAACAAGTTGTTGTTTCATCTTGGAAAGTTGTGTATTCCACAGGGTGAAAGAGTCAATAGCATAATGGAAGCTCAAACTTCTCTTATTGCTGGCCACTTTGGTGTAGGAAAAACAGTTGCACAATTACAGAGGTATTGTTATTGGCCTCACATGAATAAAAGTGTTTCAAGATATGTAAGAGGATGTTCCATGTGTGCTACTAGGAATCCTAGCAATAGAAAGTTGGGTTTGTATACTCCACTTCCTATTCCTTCTCGTCCTTGGGAAATTATTTCTATGGATTTTGTAGGAGGACTACTTATGTCTAGGAAAGGCCATGATTATATTTATGTTGTTGTGGATTGCTTTAAAAAAATGTGTGTGTTGATACCACGTAAGAAATAGGTTACAGATAAACAAACCAAAAATATGTTCTTCCAAAATGTATGGGTACACTTTGGGTTTCCTACTTCTATTATTTCTGATCGATATTCACAATTTATCGGGAAATTTTGGTAAGGTTTATGGGAACTCATGGACACCAAGTTGAAGAAGAGCACAACATTTCATCTACAAACTGATGGCTAGACATAAGTGGTGAGAAAAATAATAGCACATATCCTTTGTGGATACTGCAAAAAGCATCCTACGCTTTGGGATGAACACTTACATTACATCCAGCATGCCTACAACAGAGCTAAGAATTCGTCAACTCAGACATACCCATTCAAAGCATGTTTGGGATATTTACAAAAATATCCCTTAGATTTTAGCTTTGGGAAATATGTTGCGGTGGATGGACATAATGATATAGATAAGTCCAAGCACTTCATTAAATAGATTTAGTTGGTGAATTAGATGGTACAAGAACAATTGGAGAAGAGTCAAGCCAAGTACAAGGTGAGAGATGATAAGGATTGTGTTGACCACAACTTCCAAGTTGGAGATCAAGTTTGGCTTTATATAAATAAGGAAAGGCTCCAAGGTGAGGGTAAAAATATCAACCCAATCAAATATGGTCCATTTAAAATCTTGAAGAAGATTGGTAATAGCGCCTTCCGATTAGATTTACCACCATATATGCAAATTTATATTGTTGTAAATGTAGAAAACTTGAGATTATATGACCCTACTATGATTGAATATCAAGGAGAGAATGTTCAGATTCCAACAATAGAAGATTTATCTCCTGAATACTTAGAATAATTGTAGTGAGATACTATTATTGGCAGGAGGATAAGGACCCCACATAGAGGAAATGTGGAGTACCTTCATGTGGGGCTCAAAGGAACTAATCCAAGTAAGGCTATGTGGGGCTCAAAGGAACTAATCCAAGTAAACCATTCAATAACTTATCAAATGATGAACAAGATCCATAGAAAAGCACATCATTCAACCATGCCTTTTACCAACATATAACTAGAATAGAATCCATAAAAAACCATCCACAAGATCAACACAATAACCAATACATGTGTTCATTGATCAAAATATGAAAATGATTCATATTAACATATGCAAATTCCTACCAAGTCAGGAACTTCCACATACCACACAAACATATATTGGACTAAACCAAATCTTTGTTTTATCCAATCATCCCCATGACATATTCCAAGCATGAATGTGGGATCATGTGGGTTAAACAAAAATAGAACCAACTAGGGCTTCCAGAGGCCAAACTGTACCTCAACCCTTAGCCACAATGATTTCATGTAAACCGATCCATAAATCACTAATACAAAAACAAGATTGGATGCCTCTGACTTTCTTCACTAACTCCAGAGGAATTTTCATGTCTCAATCCATCCATTAAGAGTTCAAGGAGAAAGCCCATATCCACCCTTGACCCTTGGTAATTTTCCTGAGACCACCTCAACCAAGATCCAAGTCTACCAGTCATCCAAAGCTTAAGTAAAATAGAGAACCCACTACATCATGGCTATCCAGGAAATGGAAATGCAAGGTTGAAACGACTATCAATCTAGGCAAACCCCATGCTAATGACAATAAAATAATCAAATAACCCCATGCACATACCATGCATCCAAATCTCAACAATGAAATCACATAAGCAACGTGTTACCTATAATGTCTTCCTATGGTAGTTACTCTTCCAACTTTTCATTGTGCTCCCTTGCTTTCCTTTACTTGTCCTGTGCTTGCTTCCTTGCTTGTGTCTAAGTGCTCCCTCTCTCTTCTTTTAGAGCCCTATTTCTGAAAATGATCAAAAGTCGTCAAGAAACTACCAATTGTTTCTATGATGCCTTTTTATCATTGATGTCTCATTTTTATTGCGTTTTCCCTAATTTTCTCTCTAACTTCCCTTGCATGCATATTTGTGTCTCTTCACCTTCCTTTTCTCCTATTTTCCTTTATTTTCTTAATTAAATGCCATTTATTGCCTCTTTTCCTTTGCCAATGCCTTTTCCAATTTCCATCGACATTAATAAACCACAAGTGATGCCCAGTGAAATATTTTCCCACCATTCAGCTTGTAATACATGTCCCATGACCTTGGTCTTATTTTATTTAAATGGTGTTAATGTCAGTTAGTTCAGCCTGTCACCAGTGATCAAATATGCTCTTACAAGGTGTTGTTAAGGTGTCAAGTCAAATTTTTGTCATTTCAGTGAATCTTCAAATAAAAATTTGGTCACTGGTTGTTGTGTCTAGGTCACTGTTGCTCCCTTCACTTACTCATGGTCTTCATCACTCATCATGGTCATTGTCTTCTTCGAGGTATCATATCTTCATTTAAGTGTCTTGGGTCATGAAATGGTTAAATTCCTCATTTTAGGTCATGGTCTAGGGTTTCACTCCATGTGTCATCATGATACCATATGTCAAAACAAAAACATGTCCATCATGTGATTCAGTGGGTAAAGGGAGTTAGCAGCTTAGGGAAAGAAAAATAAAGGTAAAGGTAATGTTTTATTTCAAATAAGACAATGTTGCAGTACACTACCTCGTCTGATCATTTCTCAAAGGGACATATGATGTTATGCCACTGCCAAAGCAAAAATCAACTTTCAAGCTACAAAGGACCATCCAAAGCATAAAAAGGGTTTCATTTCACCATTCACAATTTTAAGCATCTCCATGGCAAGTAAATAAACATCTGGCACCTCTTATGCATCCTTCATTTCGAAGACCTCAGTGAAAATCCCTCTCTTAGGGTTTCACTGTGATTTTGGTCTCCAAATACTTTTGCTTCATTGCAGTGAGAAAATTCCTAGTTTTTATGTTCCATAAACCCCAAAAATACCTTATATAAACCTCCCAACCATTTTCCATACCCATTCCCTTCATTTCCCCTCATTTTCCCTAAACCCTAGCTCAATGTTGCGTTTTTGCAAATTTCTAGGTTAGGACTGTGTTTTGGACTTTTTCACACCTTTACCTCACTCTTTTCAATAAATTCCAACTTCTTACACTCCCTAAAATCTATCCCTACCACCAAATTTTTTCCCAAGAATTTAGAAATCCCCTAACCCCTTCATTCCCCTCCATCTACAAGACTGTCTCAAATACCCTATTTTCCTAAAACTAAACCCTAATTCTTCCTCCTAGTGAGCTAGGGTTTCACCTTGGAAGCAGAGGCCACACATACTAAAAAGAAGAAGTAAAATAATTGAGGACATGTCTGAAGAGTTGATCCATCTAACATCAAAGAGATTAGTGCCTCACAAACTCATCAAGAGGTCATTTGCGGCACACAGGGACGATTTTTCTTCAAAGTGTGTTTCTGACCAAATGGAGATGAAATTGACAAAAGTGGAAGAGGTTTTTGTCAATAATATACCAAGGGACAAAAACCTCCTTCATGTTTTACACAAGTATCATATATTGGGAAATATGAAACTTTCTTGGAGACCTATGTTAGAAAATAAAATAAAATAAATCAAGTTAATTTCCTGTTTTAGTCATGATTTTGTGGCACGGATTTTGAGAAAATGAAAATGAATTTTCAGAAACTGAGAGAGTTTTGTATTCACAACATCCTTATATACAAAAACCTCTCTCAGTTTCCAAAAATCCTTATGGTTATAGAGATATCACTCCATCTTTGAGCCATATTTGTGCAGAAAAACCCAAAATTTTGACCCTGCCAAAAGCGTAGTGCCTTGGCGCTGCGCTTTTTCCTCAGGCCTCCATTTGAGGAAAGGTCTACATTTTTGGAAATCTCTTGCCATCCTCAAAAAACCAATTTTCTCATATTTTGAGATCTGGCTTAGAAGTCACTCAATTGATCACTATTCATGCCCATTACATGTGGCCCTCTTCAACTCTCTTTCACCAAATCCTCATGGCTTCCCTGCCACCTTCAATCGAATTGACCCAAGGCCCTAAGCCTTATGTACGTAAATCAAAGGCTTGTTATAACATCGATAGGCAGTGCAAGAGGAAAAATAAGAGATAACACTGTAAAAGAATAAAAACCATGATTCCAATCACAGAGGAAACCCACACAAAACAACATGGTCATGTACAAATCTAAAATTAAAATTATTTTAGTCATGAAAACAATAAATTAAAACCACCACTTATAGGCATTAACATAAAATAGTCCCCAAAATCAATTTATGTCCCCATGAATCTAGTGTTCATGGCACTTGCAGGCATCACATAGGTGCACATAAGTATACATGTACTTATGTACAATGGGGAAGTAAATGCTAAAAAGTTGGATAATTGGCTTCGCCCGATTGAATTCTATTGTAGGATTTAAAGGATTAAGGATGAAGTGACCAAGATCTAACTTTCTTCTCTTCATTTGGAAAGTGTAGCTCTCATCTGGTGGGAGGCCAAAACTCAAGAAGACATGAAGAAAAGTGGTAAAATTATCTCTTCTTGGAATGATTTTGTAGCTACATTAAGAAGGAAATTTTATCCATTAACTTATATGCGAAAATAAATTATGGATTGGAAATTTTTTAGACAAGCTAAAGATAAGAGCATTAAAAGTTATACAAATGAATTTATAAGAAGATCTTTAATCTTGGTTGTAGATTTGTCTTCACAAGGCACTCTCCTTAAATACATAGGTGGATTACATAGTTATTTGAGACATACAATTCTTATGTTTAATCCCACAAATCTATATGAAGTATGTGTTCAAGAAACTCATTTAGAAGCAAGAGGGAAGAATGTTCCTCAAGAGAATAGAAAGAATCCATTCAAATATGGAGACAAAGAAAAGGGGAAATTTAAAGGCAAAGGAAAAAATAATGTTACAGTCAAGAAAGAAGGAGAGAAACTCACATGCAATCATTGTTCAAAAGAAGGCCATGATGAAGACCATTGGTGGAAACTACATCTAGAAATGAGACCAATTAAGTTTAACAACAAGGGGAAATAAAAGAATGCTGCAACAACTCAACAAGATCTAAGATCTGATTTAGGTAATGAGACCAAAACCACAACCATGGGAATGAAATGTAAAACCGCTATTGCAAGTACTAGTTCTTCTAGTAATCCTATTGAGCCTCAAAATGATAAAGAAAGAATTGAGCTTTTCCATATTAGATTCATTACAAAACATACCAAAGTTGATGCCTTATTTGATAGTGGATCCCAAGTTAACCCTATGTCTGAAGCTATTGTCAAGAAACTAAACTTAGAAACTACACGTCATCCTAAACCTTACCCTTTGGGTTGGGTATGTGACAATGCCAATTTGCAAGTGACAAGAAAATATAAACTTAAATTCATCGTCACTGCAAACTTTATTGATTAGGTAGAGCTTGATGTTTTACCACTTGACATATGTGGAATTGTTTTAGGGAGTCCATACTTGTATGGTTGAAAAGACATTCTATCATCATGAGAACAAATATCATATTATTAAACATGGAATTGAGTATATTGTTAGAGCACATTGCAAGAAGATGAATTTATCTCTTGTAAGTGATGGTCAAATGAAAAGGCTTGTAAATGCTAGTAAGAATTTTGTATTGATGATCAAATCCAAAGATATTTTTGAATCTGAAGCTTTCCAAGGATGTGATGCAAAACTCAAGCATGATTTGTTTGAAGTTGTTAACACATGATAATATGTTTCAAGAACCTGAAGGGGATCCACCTAAAAGAGGAATGCAACATGAGATTCAATTGCAGTAGGATGCACCTCTTCCAAACATTGGCATGTACAGAATGCCAGTTTTGGAGAATGAAGGAATCCAGAAGCAAATTCAAGAACTACTTGACAAAGGGGTCGTTAGACCAAGTAAATCTCCTTATGGGTCTCCTATTGTCTTGGTTCCAAATAAGGATGGTAAATGGTCCGTGTGTGTGGGTTTTAGATCTTTGACAAAAATCACAGTAAAGAATCACTATCCTCTAGACCAATTGAAGGATGTTGTTTATTTAACTAAGTTAGATTTGATAAGCGGTTATCAACATATCAGAATTTTTGAAGGTGATATCTGGAAGACTTTTTTCAAGACAAAAAAAGATTTGCTTGAATTGTTAGTTATGCCATTTGGGTGTTGTAATACATTTGCAACATTCATGAGAGTTATGAATGACGTGTTGAGACCATTCCTTGATGATTTTGTCATAGTCTACTTAGATGATATTATGATTTTCAATAAGCGTGAAGATCATGTCAAGCATGTTAAGCAAAGTTTAGATGTCTTAAAGAAAGAGAAATTTTATTTGAAGATGTTTAAGTGTGATTTCAGGAAAACCTCTTTAGTTTATTTGGGTCATATTGTTGGAGGGGGTGAATTAAAGATTGATCCCTCAAAGGTTTAAGTCATTGTGAATTGGCCTAAGACCAATAATGTAACAGAGGTTATGAGCTTTTTGGGAGCATCCCAATATTGGAGAAAGTTTATTGCTAACTTCTCATCTATTGCAGCTGCATTACATGCTTTGACAAGTGTGAAACAGGTATTTCAGTAGGGAGGCAAACAACAAAAATCCTTCAATACAATGAAAGAGAAGATCAGTACAACACCAATACTTGCACTTCCATATCTTAAGAAAAAAATTGAGATTCAAACCGATGCAAGTGATTTTGCCATGGTAGCAGTTTTGATGCAGCATGATAAGCCTTTTGGTTATAATTTTGAAACCTTTACCAATGTAGTAATTAACTATCAATTTGTGATAAAGAATTGCATGCTTTGCTACAAAGCGTGAAGAAGTGGAAGCATTATTTGATGGGAAAAGAAACAATTATTCATATTGACCATCAATCTTTGAAATATTTACAATCGTAAACCGAGCTACAACAAGCAAGACATTTCAGATGGATGGGATTTCTACAATAGTTCCATTTGGTAATTAAGTATAAGAAAGGTATATACAAAAAATTTGCAGATATGTTGTCAAGGCCTATTGTTAATGCATTTGTCATTCTTAAGCATAACTCAATCATGCATGAAAGTTATATTGAACAATATGCTCAATATGACAATTTTAAATATGTTTATGCAACTTTGATTCAAAGCAATCATGTTGAAGAGTTGGATTATCATGTTCATAACAAGTTGTTGTTTCATCTTGGAAAGTTGTGTATTCCACAGGGTGAAAGAGTCAATAGCATAATGGAAGCTCAAACTTCTCTTATTGCTGGCCACTTTGGTGTAGGAAAAACAGTTGCACAATTACAGAGGTATTGTTATTGGCCTCACATGAAAAAAAGTGTTTCAAGATATGTAAGAGGATGTTCCATGTGTGCTACTAGGAATCCTAGCAATAGAAAGTTGGGTTTCTATACTCCACTTCCTATTCCTTCTCGTCCTTGGGAAATTATTTCTATGGATTTTGTAGGTGGACTACTTATGTCTAGGAAAGGCCATGATTATATTTATGTTGTTGTGGATTGCTTTAAAAAAATGTGTGTGTTGATACCACGTAAGAAATAGGTTACAGATAAACAAACCAAAAATATGTTCTTCCAAAATGTATGGGTACACTTTGGGTTTCCTACTTCTATTATTTATGATCGATATTCACAATTTATCGGGAAATTTTGGTAAGGTTTATGGGAACTCATGGACACCAAGTTGAAGAAGAGCACAACATTTCATCTACAAACTGATGGCTAGACATAAGTGGTGAGAAAAATAATAGCGCATATCCTTTGTGGATACTGCAAAAAGCATCCTAAGCTTTGGGATGAACACTTACATTACATCCAGCATGCCTACAACAGAGCTAAGAATTCGTCAACTCAGACATACCCATTCAAAGCATGTTTGGGATATTTACAAAAATATCCCTTAGATTTTAGCTTTGGGAAATATGTTGCAGTGGATGGACATAATGATATAGATAAGTCCAAGCACTTCATTAAATAGATTTAGTTGGTGAATTAGATGGTACAAGAACAATTGGAGAAGAGTCAAGCCAAGTACAAGGTGAGAGATGATAAGGATTGTGTTGACCACAACTTCCAAGTTGGAGATCAAGTTTGGCTTTATATAAATAAGGAAAGGCTCCAAGGTGAGGGTAAAAATATCAACCCAATCAAATATGGTCCATTTAAAATCTTGAAGAAGATTGGTAATAGCACCTTCCGATTAGATTTACCACCATATATGCAAATTTATATTGTTGTAAATGTAGAAAACTTGAGATTATATGACCCTACTATGATTGAATATCAAGGAGAGAATGTTCAGATTCCAACAATAGAAGATTTATCTCCTGAATACTTAGAATAATTGTAGTGAGATGCTATTATTGGCAGGAGGATAAGGACCCCACATAGAGGAAATGTGGAGTACCTTCATGTGGGGCTCAAAGGAACTAATCCAAGTAAGGCTATGTGGATTGAGATCGGAAGGGTGAGGGAGCTATACCATCACCTAATTGTTGACTAAAAACAACCTTTTGGTGGTCCAAAATATTGTAGTGGGGAGGAATGATCTAGGGGATCAAGAAAATGCACAAAATTGAAAGTGATATAAATCACTCAAAACTAGCACTAGATCATCGTTCTCGTCATCTTGAATCCAATGTCGTTTGAATCACCCCAAACCAACATCGTATGCTCAAGCTACGATGTTCTGAAGTTTTGGCCAAACAACTAAAAAGCCAAGCAACAAGGTTCACTGAGCTATTGACTGGGCATACTGTATGTTGGCGTGAACATATCACTGGGCATGCTCAATGATCGGTAAAGACCAATCCCATTCCACCATGTGGTAGTACTATACATGATTGGTTGGTGCATTTTTATTGGTTGAGTGTACATGGTACGGGGCAATCACAAAGTGACACGTGGCCCAATCCCAAGGTGTCACATGACACTCCAGGATAGGCCAAAATGGGTTAGTTGTGACCAATGGACCTCGTCAGAGTTGAACACGAGACTTCTTCCAAACAAACCAATGACTAAACCAATAGAGCACATAATTGAATTTATTATATTATATTCGACGATTTTATGTAAAGTCTTGTCGGTTGACCGGTGGCAGGAGGGGCAGGGAACATGGCCCCAACCCCTGTCCTATTAGCGTAACGTGACCAACACTAGTGGCGGAGAGGGAACACTGGGTGGTACCTAGCCACATCAGCCCCACTCCCATGATCTATCATTAATTAATCACTATTTCACAACTAATAATTAATTATCACTATTTCACAACTAAATTATAATAAATTATCTCACTATTTAAAAAAATAAAATAAAACCATATTTACACATATCATTATCAACATTTTATTATAAAAAACACATATTCATAATTTATTGATCATTTCACACGCTCATGGTTTAGCTCTAAGGTGCATTGCATCGTTAAAGATTTCCAACTGAACAGACTTAAAAAGCTCAAATAACTTTTGTCTTGAATGATATCTGAACCAGAACCAAGAAACTGTTCTCCAAGATTAAAACGTGAAATAAAAGAGAATGGGCGTGTGATGTGAATAGATTTGATAAGTATGGAAGCTAGATAAATAGCGTTATGTGAGAATTTGGATGACGATGTTCAGAATTTGAATCCTTCAAAGTCTAAAAAGAAAACTAATGCCTTCCGCCGATCAAGTTGCTAACTAACCGACTTAAATTAATAACATTACATATTTTTTTAGTTCTTTTATACGTAGAAAAACTCTATGGGGATGTTAGTAATTTCTTCAGTGCCTTTCAAAATCCTTTCGCTTTTTATTGATGTGTTTGAAATTTCAAAATGTCTCATAATTATACTGTTGCAAAAAGAGCAGTGTGATTATTAGATATCCCAAATTCTTATTACAAAGGTAAAAATATATAAATAAATTTAACCCATTATACTGTACCATCCTTAAAACACTTAATTTTTGTGGATTATACAATTAAAACTAACAATTCTTAAAAAAAACAGCGTGTAACAATTAAAATACTTCGAAAAACCACTGAAAATGAGAATACTGCCAAAAATAATAAGCCAGGAAAACTGTTTGCTAAAAATATAGCATCAGGTCTTCCCAAAAAACCGCTATTACATCTCCATGGTACTTTATTCGTACGAGCACGAGTTGTCTTACACATGTTCATATCGTTTAATAAATTTCCGTGGAATATTGTTGCAGGCTGTAACAATGAACGTGGCGACCAATATTTACGCCGTAAGGCGTTCCCTCTTAAAATAACTCTTTTCGGGTGATTCGTGGATCTCGTTTCCACCGTCATATGACATGTTAGACGATTAAAATGTTATTGATCGTTCGATATCACCATATTATTTATTCTTCGATGTATGGAAGGGGACAGTGGTGGGAGTAATAGGGCCGAGGGGGAGCGGAAAGTCGACATTCCTAAGGGCACTGAACAGGCTCTGGGAACCGCCCTTCGATTCCGTCTTCGTCTAGAACGACGACATCACCAACCTCAACGTGCTCGCCCTCCTGCGCCATGTGGACATGCTCTTCCAGACGCCACCCCTCTTCGAAGGTCGGTAATCGATTTGCTGCACATTTTTTTGTTCATATTAATGACTTGCTTCGACCTAATTTCTTTGATTCACTGGAAGTGTTCCGGATAACATAAGGTACCGGACTGTGCTCCGCGGGGAGAAATTGCCGGACAAGAAATTGGTTGAGTATTTGGGCTGGGCGGATTTGGAGTCCTTCTTGTCCAGAGGATTTTGGGGCTTTAAACTCCATTGGTTTATCGAAATCATTCATGAAGGGGTTTTTTCTGCAAATAGCAAAATGATTCAAAACCTAAAGTGATGCTTTCCAACAGGGCCTCGGATCATTGGTCTTGTCAACAGTGTATAATCTGTCTAACAGTGTTCTATTCTCACTGTGACTTGCACCTCTCAGATTGCACAAGCTTCAAAGTGTTAGTGCTTTCATGTATCTGAATTTGGATAAAGAATCGATGATCCAGGCAGACAACTGAGTTGGAAGGCAGCCAAAGCCGCTGCGGCTTTTCCCCTATTGAAATCCCTCAATGGAGGAGGACCATCAGGGCTTTGATTCTCCTCATGTTCGTTTCCTCTAAAGAATCTTGTTTCGATAATCCTTTTGTCGCCCGTCTCTAGGGGTTTCACTCGAAGGGTTTCAATCCTCTGAAGCCTGTAATCCGCTAGTCACTACGACGTGGTTGCTTCAATTGTGCCGAAATTGAAATGCATGGTAGGAAAACAGGTGAGTTTGAAGGCATCCAAAGCCGCTGCGGCTTTTCCCCTATTGAAATCCCCCAATGGAGGAGGACCAACAGGGCTTCGATTCTCCTCGTGTTCGTTTCTTCTAAAGAATCCTGTTATGATAAACCCTTTGTCACCCGTCTCTCGAGGTTTCAATTGAAGGGTTTAAATCCTCCAAAGCCTGCAATTCGCCAGTGAATACGACGTGGCCGCTTCAATTGTTCCGAAATTGAACAACATGGCAAGTAGAACGCTGAATTTGAAGGTAGCCAAAGCGGTTGCGGCATTTTCCCTATTGAAATTCCTCAATGGAGGAGGTCCAGAAGGGCTTCGATTCTCCTCATGTTGGTTTCCTCTAAAGAATCTTGTTCTAATAACCCTTTGTCCCTGTTCTGATAAACCCTTTGTCGTTCGTCTCTCGGGGTTTCACTCCAAGTGTTTCAATCCTCCGAAGCCTACAATCCGCCAGTCAGTACGACATCGGGAGAGATAAAATCAGCAACAACGATATTAGCCAAGTGAGATGCTTGGAGCGTTCGATTGTAGTGCGGGTTCCCAGTTGCTGGCGGAATATGGAATCACAGAGGATGAGAGGCACGCTTCTTGGGCTTAAGGAGGTCGAGACGCCTCGGACAAAATACGGTGACTATGATACAAAACGTCGGAGCCAAAAGGAAAGTCGGCAGTGACGAGGAAGGGTTGATGTTTCCAAGCTCAGAATTGATGAAGAAATTATTAATTCTCTCGATAGGCGCGGTATTACTTGATTGTTCCCCATTCACAAAGCAGTGTCGGAACCAGTAATGCAAGGTTGTGACATGATTGGTCGCGCTAGGACAGGAACTGGAAAACCTCTTGCCTTTGGAATCCCACTCTTGGAAAAAATCATTCAGCACAACCGTAAGAATGGGCATGGATCATATCCCTTGGCACTCGTCTTCTCTGCAACACGAGAACTTGCACGCCAAGGAATTCCAAGAATCTACTCCAGGCCCACATACTCTTTGATGTTGTGGGGGTGTACCTATAATGAGCCAAATCAATGTTCTTAGAAGGGGTTTAGATGTTGCTGGAACACCTGGTCGCATTATTGATCTAATCAATCGTGGTCAGGGTTGGAATTTGGATTCTTCTTTACCCGTCATACAATTTTTTTTGACGTTTTAGGTCTTTATGTTGCCCTTCAAGAAACGTTATGTTTAAAATTTTACCCTTCAAGGGTGATGTTTTGATAATAAATTAACCCTTCACTAATAAAGGTTTCATTAAACACACATATCTATCATAATAAAAAAAATAAAATTGACCATAACACAGAAACAACTTATTGAATTCTCAATTTTGTTTGGAAATTGTATGGAACACTCACAATAAAATCTCCATAATTCTGAAATCAAGTGTCCCTTACTCATACATGCCACAAAATTTGTATATATGAGATATTACTAAGGATATCTTATGGGACGTATAAGGTGACCAACAAAGTAAAACTATAAGATGGACTATCCTCTGTATCCTCCCCACGATCATAATCACATGGAATCAATGTGGGGGTCCACCATAGAGAGTTTGTAGTGAATAAAGTGCAATGTATTAAAGTGTTTTAATATTTCATAAGTGGCAGTAGATGTCGTTCTTCATGAGCCATATCTTTCACAACTTTTAAGTGATATGTTGAGAGGCTCGATATATGGTGTAGATTGTAGTCGGAGTGACACTTCAACTATTCCACAGATGACATTGTGACATATGATAACTTTCATAAGTGAGTGGTGAGTCAGTGACACTATGTCAGGCCTCTGGCCCAAATAATCCAATAAAGGTGGATGACCAATACACTCAGGGAGAGCAAGTGGCAACAAGAAAGATGGTGGTCCAAATTTATTATGACAAGGAAGAGGTTTTTTTTCTTTCAGCTAAGTAGATTCGATATGCACTAACAGACTCATGGATTGGTTGTTTGTCTCATTCAAGTGGAAATTTTAATGTTGTTTGCATAAGAGATATATGTGTATTCATTGGATTTCAAGGAAACTATTTGGACATGGATTCTAATCCAACTTCTCCTGATCAAATGAACGAATTGTGAGTTATTGAATGACATTCCTTCTAAGGAGTATGAAATAGATATGTTTTCTACCCCTTGTCCCTTCTAGGTGACGCCTATGAGAATTCAATCATACTAGATTGAGAATCTGATGAGATCTCATCATGAACAAGACATTTCAAACCAAGCCAAATTTGTTGTTTTGTGAGCATATATATATATGAATGCCATTATTTGATATAAAGTCTCTGTAGACTAGATGCTTATTGATCACTTAGTTTTGTAGATATATATTTAAGGAAACTAGGTAATAACCTTTGTTGAATGGTCTCATATCCATTTTCCATGGTTGTTTTTCCTTAGGCTATAGGTGCTTTTGTGGAAGTTGTAAGTATCTTAATTCCTACTTTAATACAAATATGTTTTTCTTTCTATGTGTGTGCATATCAGAATTCACTCGGGAGCTCTCTTCAGTTGGCATGGTCCACTCACATGCACCATCAACAAGAAAATAAATCAATCAAAGGTGATAAGGGGCCTAAATAGATTTACCCATGGAAAATTGAAAGCTTGCAATATTAATGTCACAAAAAGAAAATAGAGAAAGACTAAGAATGTGAAGCCTAGGAATAAAAATATGCAAAATTGTTATCTATAAGTCTATAGTTTCTATTTGTAATAATTCCTAAAACATAAAAGAGCCAAAGAAAGGTCGTTTCTAGATGGTTTTATCAAAAATGGTTTCCAAGGCAAGATATCTACATTATTTTCATGTTTACAATTGAGTTCTTCAACAACGTTTCTACATTTATTAATTTTAATAAGTTAATAAATAGTTTCGAGTAATGTTTTAGATTCATTTCATTTTGATGGTCAAATTGTACAATTAACAAATTAGATTTTGGTTTATTTGAATGCTTAAGCCACTTAAAGTATTACAAGTATGTGTTTAAGTAACACCCGTGGTTGGTGATAGATAGAGTAAAACATAAACGACAATAATAGTTAAATATATACACATTTCTTACAAATTTTATAAAAGAATTGTGTTTATAAATTGGAATTGTTGACAATTTCCTTTTTTAGTTCTAGAGTATGTCTTAAAATTGCTTTTGTTTGGCTAAGAGTTTGATTTCATGGAATGTAAGGAAATAGGTTAATAGCCCAAATTTATACATTAAAAAAAACTTAATTTAAACCATACAAAACTACAACTTCTTTAAAACATACGATACTTAATTCCAATCCAAAAAAAATAATTAATAATAGTTTTAATATATATATATAACACTTTTCAAAATTTAAATTATATATAATAAACGTTTTTTTAAATTTAAATTTTCTATATTCACTGTAAACAAAACAAAATAATAATAAATATATCTATTAATTAAAAAAAACCAAAACTAATACTTTTATAAAATTAATATAAAAAATAACACTTTTTCCAATATTAAATTAATAAAAAATTTAATTCTTTTAATAAATATTAAGTAAAATACATTACAAAAGGAGTGTTGTTTAAATTACATAAAATGTAAACGAATTGATTTAAATAGAAATTTATCACAGTGGTGTTTACTCTTCAAAATGTTGGAAGAGTTTATTTATCATAAAAACTGAGCTTCAACTTCAAATGTTAGATTATCACCTTCACTGAAGATCAAAAGCAACTCCTACTCAAAGTATAGAAACAATCATATCTCTATTTTTTCTTCACTGAAGATCAAAAGCAACTCCTACTCAAAGTATAGAAACAATCATATCTCTATTTTTTCTTCAGGGTCGAGACTTATAATCTATTCGAAGATCGGGAAGTTGCCATGGGCTTATGCCAAAACGCACAGAGTTGTCTTCCATACTAAGAGTCCTCTGGCTATACGCATTATACAACTCCACAAATTTTATGGTTATAACCGCAAGACTAGAATAACTAGGAGTTCCTATACTTATATTTATGAAGATAAAATTACAATGCAAGTCACATCTGATAAGGAAAGCTTTTCAGATTTCAAAATTAAGTGTCTTAGTAGCACTTGGTTTGAATTCCAATGTTTTGTAGTAGGTATTTTAAGATTTTGAAATCTGCAGACCAAGATTCGAAATTAAAGTTTACTGGTCCATAAGATCATTATGGACTTATTAGAGTGTCTGTTCCAGGTTGAAGTGGAAAAATGTCAGTTCGTTAAATAAAATATTAATAACGTTTTCAAAAAGAACCTGGACATCAAAAATAAGTTCTGCAGCCTTCCAAGCACGTCATGCTGGACGGTCATTTAAAAAATTTCAACGTATTTTACGGGCAAAATGACCTCTGACGGGCAAAATGCCCGTCAAATTTCAACGCTGATCGTGGTGCATTAGTCTTGTCAGAAATACAGTTTATTGTTTTGGATGAGGCTGACCAAAGGCCGAATGTGGGCTTTGATGAAGATGTTGAGGTGATTATGGAAAGATGGCTGAAAAGGAGTCAAGAGTATGCTTTTTTTCTGCTACAATTAGAAACCGAGGTTCAAGTGGCAACAATTTATCTGAAATTGCAGAGTAGTACCCTAAGCGCCTCTATTCTTTGGTAGCCAGCTTTGTCGCAATCAGTGCCCACATATGAACGAAATTGCTGGAATATGACATCTGTGTAGCCACCAAGAAAGAGACAGATTTTTGGTTCCACATGAGATTCACTTTGTTTTTCTTAGTGAGTAATAGCAGTTCTGTATGGAATGTGTCATTTGAAAAGAAAATGCACATTGTATTTACTACAAATGAATTGTATCCTTTATATCTTATTTTAGTGAAAATTCGTATAAAATATGTCGTTGAAAAAGAAAATGCACATTGCATTTACCAGCAAGTGCAAATGAATTGTATTATCTATACCATATTTTACTGAAAAGCATATATATTTTAACTGCTGTGATTTTCGTACGCAATATATAACTATTGTTGATCTAGGAATATTCAATGCACCTAGTATTGTAGAGTGTATTGGTGATGGATCGATCGCTCTAGGATTCCATCTCGTTTTTCTTTGCAAATGTAAAGAAAATTGGGATTCTTTTGCTTAGATTTGACAATTTTATTTACATAGGATTGTGCACAACTATTGCAGGTGTGCTAGGAGAAATTTGCTGGGCATTTGATCGAGTCGAGTCTTTATTCGAGCATAGCCAAGGCCAAGGATATATAAGCGAATAAGGGAAAACGCTTTCCGTCCATGTCTTCCAAAGGTATTTCCTTTTTGTCCTTCTAAACAGGTACCAAGTTCTTTATTTGAGCGGAGCCAAGGCCAAGGATATATAAGCAAATAAGGGAAAACGCTTTCCATCTATGCCTTCCAAAGGCATTTCATTTTTGTCTGTAACCTCTAAACAAGTACCAAGTTTTATTTTACTTTGTCATTAATGTTCACAACACCTTGGACCATGTTTTCAGTTTTCCTACTTTTATAACACAAAGTTTATTAATTTCTTTTCACAATGTTTAGGAAGGAGATACCTTACCTAGTCCCCAAAATCGTGATTCGCAGTTTCCTATAATCGTGATTCTCAGTTTCCTATAGTGAAAATTGGTATGGTTGGTATGGTTATGCTTGTCAAAAAAACAAAATATCATTGTCAAATTTCAGGTGGTTCAAGCTATTATTATATGCCTGAAAATGCATGACCCAACAATTTCTCAGGGGATTTTTTCCATAATGGTTTGTTACCCGAAGATTTTGGATATGGTGAGGATTATCAAATTTTAGTTGGGTCACAAGGACCTTCAAAAGTTTCTCCAATGCTAAATGCTTCTAAATGAATTTTCATTTCAGTGATATGGTGAGGATTATCAAATTTCAGTTGGGTCACAAGGACCTTCAAAAGTTTGTCCACTGCTAAATGTTGCTAAATGAATCTAAATGAATTTTCGTTTCACAGATATGCCACTGGTAATGGACAATTTCAAGGATTTAATAGCTCACATTTATGATTTAAGACTGTTGAATAGCATTTTGTTTACTAATTTTTATCTTCTATGGCTTTTTATGTCATGATGCTTCTCCAATTTATGCCTTAAGGCGTTCCTTTGCAACATTTGGTGCAATTGCTAGTTATAGTGATATTGATTAGTTAATGTGTAGCGTTGTATATGTTTATAATTAGATAATATACATATTTAAATTTTAAATTTAATAATAAGTATATATAATTTCGCACTAACGAAATATTTAAAAAATTTAGTAAAACAAAATTTCTTTTATACCCAATTGACACAATTGTTAACAATAAACTCTATTAGGAATAATCCAACTATATAAAATTCAGAAATTGAAACAAGTTTTTTACCAAATTTCGTTCACACATCGAAACAATTTTTTACCAAGTTTCAAACGAAATTTAAACTAAAAATATACCTAAAACTTAAACCAGTTAGACTACCACGTATGTGGATTGAGTTATCTAAACGCAGCATTGATCTTATCCACTAAATAAAGATTCCTCAATTGATACTATATTTAATGATATCATTTTCACGCAATAAAAATTCACTTGATTGATGCTGCACTTAAAAAAAATACCAAGTCAGTCAATATAGATTCGCTGGACTGATGCCGCCTTTGAAGATTTGAAGTTTTTATTAATGGCTACAGAAGCTACTCAAAGTCTCTATCGCTTCGGGAGCTATTTTAACCATTTTCAACTCTCCCTTTGAAAGGTTTTAGCTTCATGGGTCTAGTATTTACCTAGCGAAAAAGATTATAGATGAAATTATGAAATATCACAAATATGTTTTTTCCTTAACTATTATGGATAGAACTTTATACTACGTAGAAAGACAGAATCTCGATGAATACGAAACTTTGCTCTGAAATTTTTATTGGTTGCATATAAACTCCGTAACTGGGAAAACAGCGTTTTCCCATAAGATTCAATATGTATATATCAACTTTCGCTACTGTATTGACGGTGAAGTCATTTTCTTACCATGATTTCAACAATAACGTGAAAAGTCTTTTTCAGAAGAAAAAAGCAGAATTTTCATTCATATGGATATATCATAAATACATCGAAGCAGGTTGTAGAGCAAGGATCAACTACAATGTAGTTCCAAACCTATCAGTCAGGTTGCCCAGTGTCCAATCCGCACCAAACCTGGAGCATCCGCATCAAAACAGGAAGAGTGTAAAAGAAACGACATATAAGCAAAGTACCATATCATAAGAACAAATAGATCGCCCAGGTATTTTCATAGTTCCAGCATCATGCCAGAAATGAATGAAAATGAAATAAGTTGGAATTATCTTACCTGCTTTAATAATCTATTTTCAATTGGTAATAATCTATTTTAAAAATGGTCTATCAACTTAGTTTTATTGTTAAATTTTCAAAATATTCCAAAATCTTCAATAAATTAACTCATATACTAAATATCATAACTAAATATTATAAGTTTATATAAGCTCAACCTGGTCAATTATTTTGGCTATGAAGCTCCCGGCTCACAAGTAATACTGTGCTGATACGTCTTTGTGGCATATAGCTCATGTGCTAAAGGTGTCGTAAAGGTGTGAAGCTCATGTGCACGTTGTGATCTAACAAATAAACTATCATCCTTCGGATTTACCGCCGTCTCAGTTAGACCCCTTCCAAATCACGTTGGCAAGTCATTGTCCAGCAAAACGCCATTAGAGGCATTGTCTAGGCATTGGTATACCGCAATTGTTTCTTGCTCATCCCGACGACCTCTTCTCACCTCGTCGTCAGCAATCCACCAGCTCTTAACTTCTTCTTTCTACCACTTCAATGCACTGAAATAGTCTTTGCATGGACAATGAATCTTTCAATTTTTTTTCTTATTTTCAAATGTTACCTTCTGTGTTAGCGATTCAATGTACATGGAAAAGTGTACGCAAGGACAATGATTTTATTTAATGTAGTGGTTAATAATAGATTTTATTATACAGAAGAGACAACATCAGACTTTATTATGGCATGTTAAAAATAAATTTATAGGAATTGAGTTCAAATTTGATATTATCCCTGCAAAAGATTTCAATATAAGAGGAATATTAATTTTATAATGTCCACTTGTATTATGTTGTACTTTAAACGGAAATCTCAATCATATTATATGTGATGTAATTTAAACGGGAATCTCGCTTCTTATGCTGATTGTCTAGAGTTTGCAAAATTATATTTTCATTTATTATTATAAATTAATATTATTTACGGCATTTAAATTTAAGTTAATATATATTTTTTATGTTGTTGTGTTTATATAGGAGATTATAAATGAAAAGTATTTTGTAAATTAAAATTTGTTTTTTAGAGAAAAGTGTTTGGTGAAAATCACATTATAATTCATTTAAGTGTGGTTCATCGTCAAGACAAGTTGAAGACGTATGTGACCGGGTCCGGGTGACTTGGTCGGACCAAAAGATAGAGACAGGGAAAATTTAGTTAATTAATTAATGAGTAATTTTTGTTATATTTATTTCTATTTATGACTAAATGTAACCTTTTGTATTTAACAAAATCAATAACTAATTAAAACTATATAGACCTATTATTATAAGAAATAAGGAGAATTAATAATATATATATATATATATATATATATTAATAATAAAGTTTTTAAAATTTTAGTTTCATTATTAATAATTATTATTGAATAAGAGGAAGTTAATCTTTCTAAAATATTTTTAATAATAATTATAAATTGAATGTTAAAATTTAGTTTGAAAATTGTTGTTGTTGTTGTTGTTTTTTTTTTTTTTTTAATTAATTAATTAAAATATTATATGAATACAATGTGTGATTATTTTGGCAAGTGGTTTTAGTAATCAATAATATTAGTGTGGGATATTGTATGAAGCTTAAAAATCTTCATAAAAATTTTGTTACATTTTTTTAAACCAACTTAGATTTATATCTTGAATTAAAATGGATCTAGGATGGTTTAATTATTATTTACAAATATAAATATAATTCTTAATTGCATGTTTTTTATTTTATTTTATTTTTATCATGTCAAAATGTTAAAGATTACATCATCTTTACCATAATAGGATCAAATGTTCACATAGGAGTTAAGTTTATTTATGAACTTCAAATATAAATAATTTTTTAATAAAAAGTTAATGGAGTGAGGGAAATCTTGGATAAAATATAATATTACAATATTAGATGTTACCTAATATTTATTACCATCCCCACTAAATAAAAAGTGGCCATGGGTGGGAGAAATACTAATTAAAATGTAATATTAATACATTTTACCTAATATTTGCCCTCACACCCTAGCCTAAATATTACATTTTAGTATTATATTTTAACAAATATAACCTACTAAAAAGTGGATGGAGGTAAGTAGAAATATAAGATAAAATGCAATAATTACATTTTCCTTAATATTTCCCCCACCTTGGATCATATCCAGACAAATTCCCAATGCTAACATATCCATATTTTTTTTTTTACCTTTATAGACTACATGGATTCAATGCCATAATTTTATACAACTAATTATGTATCTAAATATAACATCAAACTAAGAATTTGCCCCTTAAATGGGTTATATTCCACATGAAAACCATGGGTCATTTTTATTTTTTATTATTTTTTTTTAATTTTTTATAAGGTTATTTTTATTTTATTTTCACAAAATATTAAAATGTCTACATTACTTTATGTTACACATTTCTAGCATATTATAGACATTGTATCTCAACTCAATGAAGGAATTATGTATATAGCTGGTACTAAAAAGTAATTTTTTAATTTCAATTACTTTATCTCACTATATAAAGTCTAATGTAAAATAAAGGTGAAAATTGAAGTATATTGTTTATGACCGACATTGATTTTTAAAGTAATGTTATTAGTTTTTTTTAAAGCAATGTTACACACAACATTTGTCATATATATATATATATATATATGAATGGCAGATGTTGTGTGTAACGTTGCTTTAAAAAAAACTAATAACATTACTTTAATATCCCTCGTACTAAAAAGTAATTTTTAATTTTTAATTTCAATTACTTTATCTCACTATATAAAGTATGATGTAAAATAAAGGTGAAAATTGAAGTATTTTATTTACAATCGACATTGATTTTTAAAGTAACTTTATTAGTTTTTTTTGAAGTACCGTTACTAATATGTCGTATCTTTATACTATTTATACCCAAAATTTACATTCAAATTTATTTAAGGTCAATTTGTAAAGAGTATTTTGACATATAAATATATCTATAAAAACTATCTTTTAACTTTGAAATTTGACCTAAGAATTGGTCTTTAGTTAATGTTTTACATATAAAGATGTAAAAAAAACATATTACCGACAGACAAACATATGACAAAAGTAAAAAAATAAACCCAAATAATATAGTTTTCATTAAATAATATTGATAAATTTACTTACATTCATAGATAATAATTAATAATCACTATTTACTATTTCACAATTAAATTATGACAAATTATCTCACTATTTAAAAATAAAAAATAAAACTGTATTTACAAATATCATTATAAAAAACAGACATTCATAATTTATTGATCATTTCACACGCTCATAGTTTAGCTCTAGGGGGCATTGCATCGTTAAAGATATCTGAACCAACAAACTGTTCTCCAAGATTAAAACGTGAAATAAAAGAAAATGGGCGTGTGATGTGAATAGATTTGATAAGTATGGGAGTTAGATAAATAGCGTTATGTGAGAAGTTGGATGACGATGTTCAGAATTTGAATCCTTCAAAGTCTAAAAAGAAAACTAATGCCTTCCGCCGATCAAGTTGCTAACCAGCTAACTTAAATTAATAGTTAATATCAGTACATATTTATAATAAATAACATACATTAATTAATTAATTAATTAATTTTATATATATATATATATATATATATATATTTTTATTATGAAATATTATTCTTTAATATTTATGTGAAAAGCTCTATGGGGCTGCGAGTAATTTCTTTAGTGTCTTTCGAAATCCTTTCAAAATGTCTGCTAAGTAGATGGTAGTAACACGCACCACATGTTGGGTTGCGCTTTCGCAATGTTTGTATAGATTGCTGGGATGTTGTTGGTTGACTCATCATATGTTCAGATTTATCTTAATATAATATAATGTGTCATGATGTATTATAACGTTTTTTAAAGGGGATTTTTCTCTGAAAAAAAAAGAAGTGTTGTTTTTAGATAAGAAAATTATTTTGTACACATAATTTGTTGGTTAAGA
This sequence comes from Pinus tabuliformis, assembly GCA_031772625.1. NCBI lineage: Eukaryota > Viridiplantae > Streptophyta > Pinopsida > Pinales > Pinaceae > Pinus > Pinus tabuliformis. The sequence continues at coordinate 679,510,293 of CM062818.1, read as the reverse complement.
AAATATCTCAACTACACACAAATTTATGAAACAAAATAAAACCAGACTCTTGTAAATAAAAAAAATCACAACTAAAACAAATAAGAACTACATATTTGATTATAGATAAAATTATGAAATATCAAAAATATGTTTTTCCTAAAAAACTTTCGTTTAAATAAAGAGCCTAAAAAAACAGAATCTCGGTGAATACAAAAATTTGCTTTGAAATTCTGATTGGTTTCATATAAACTCCGTAACTGGAAAAACAGTTTTTTCCTATAAAATTCAGTATGTATATATCTACTTTCGCTACTGTATTGATGGTGAAGTCATTTTCTTGCCCTGATTTTCAGCAATAACGTGAAAAGTCTAAATGAGTGAAAATGAAATAAGTTAGAATTATCTTACAAATGAAAATAATTGACCAGGTTGTATCTCACAACTGAGCATTTGAGCTTATATAACATAATTCTAACTTATTTCATTTTCATTAATAACGGTCAAGGCACCTAGTGATATTTGTTGCATTCCCTGGAGATCAATTTGTTGATAACTATCTTGGTTTTTAACGTGTTTTTGTATATGTATTCTTCTACTAGGTTCTTTTTTAAAATATACTATAGTTGTCTCATATTTCTTAACTGGTTAGTCAGTCTCGGAGGTGATAAACTTTTTTTTTATACTTCTTTTGAAGATGTTTTTATTGTTTCATATAGTAAATGTAAATGTAAGGAATCTTGACCCTCTCCTAGTTTTTATTAATAAAAATGCTACCATATGTTCCGTTGAAAATAAATAAATATTATTAATCAGTCCATGGTAGAATGAAAATTTGGAACTCTCAAAAAAGAACTTAATAACTAAAACTAACATAATTAAATATACAAAAATTTCTAACAAAAAATAAAATTTCATATCATCAAATGATTTTGAACCATGCTTATCTTAATTATATATCAATATTTGTTATAACAATTTATACACATTTTAGTGGAACAACTAACTTCTGCTATCAAGGTATCTATATTGCTATGAATGAAAATGAAATAAGTTAGAATTATTTTATTGGGCCGAGAAACTTATTCTACAGTTCAGTGTTACAAGTTGTCTATTAGTTTTTAAAATTGAATTGAAAGTTTGCTATGTTCGCCAAAATAAAAATTATAAATAAAAAGAATTAAATAACTATACAAAAAATTTAAATAATATGTAATCATAAAAAAATTGAATTGAAATTTTGCTCATATCCACCAAAATAAAAATAATGAAATTATATCCCTCTCTATTCATGTTAAATCAATATTTTAGATAGGTCTATATTGATATAAACTCAAATGCTCTCACTGGCTGTCTTCTGGGAAATTTGGAAATGGCCCAATCCACTTATTTTTGGAACAAAAAAGTGGAGAGAAGATCTGATTTGTGATTACATAGAAGGATGGATCAATTTTGTTCAGGGGAATGGAACCTTGCAGAAGAACAAGGAAGACAAAAGGATGGCTCAGGGTATCACTTACCCAACAGGGTTTTTTGATGGGGCTTCATAAGGAGGGAGATGCGGATGTGGAGTGTGGATAAAATTTTCTGAAGATCAAGAATTCTCGATACACTGGTATGGCTGAGAGGGATCGAGTATGAAAGCGGAAGCTATTGCCTAGTAGGGGTTAATATGGTTTACTAAATTCATGGATATCTCACAAATACAAATATATGGAGATTCCACATGTATTATAAAACATATTTTGGGAAGGAATAATATACAATAAAACACCTTCCAAGGCTGGTTAAGTCAAATACAAAGACTATGAACCACACTCCAGCATTCTACCATACAACACATCACCCGAGACTACAATAAAAATGCAGATGAGATGTCAAAAAAAAAAGCTACTCGATATACAAGATGGAATGCATATTCAGATAAAAATGAGGACAAGAACAATAGAACAGGTAGCATCATCATGCCTAGATAATGCACTTCACACTTTGTCTTAACACATAAGTATTTTTTAACAAACTTTTTGAATCTATTTTTTTTTGTATATATTTTGTATATGGTCTATGTATTAAAAAGACATATAGATGACTACTGTATATGGAGACAATTTTAGATACAATACTTGGAAATTAGCAATTTCTGTTTCATTCTGTGATTCAGATACGATAATATAGGGATTGGGAGAAGCAGTCAATAATGGCATATAGTAAGCTTCCCGATCAGCCAGAGATAAGCTGATCAATCAGGCATATGGTGCTATTATATAATCGTATATATATACTGTTTTATATAATACAAAATAAATAGGTTTTTCCTGCTAAAAAAGAAACTCAAACGCTCAGATAATAAAATACAACCTGGTCAATTATTTTGGCTCTCGACTCACAAGTAATACTATGTTGATACATCTATAAAGGTGTGAAGCTCGTGTGCACGTTGTGATCCAACAAATAAACTATCATCCCCCGGATTTACCGCCTTCTCAGGTCAGACGCCTTCCAAACCACGTTCGCAAGTCATTGTCCAGCAAAACGCCATAAGAGGCACTCTAATCATTCGTATACCGTAATTGTCTCTTGCTCATCCCGACGACCTATTCCCACTGCTCGTCGGCAGCAATCCACCAGCTCTTAACTTCTTTCTACCACTTCAATGCTCTGAAAGAGTGTTGGCATGGATCATGAATTTTTATTTTTAGTGAGATTGTGTGAAAGTTTTTCAGGTAGGTTTTCTTGTTTAATTTTTTTAAAATTTTTAGAGAATTTATTGAAATCAGGGTAATCCATGAACAATCAAAGTGTTCTATAAATTTTGAAATACCCTGAATTTATACATACAATTAAAAACTAATTTAAATAATACAAATGATAATTTCAACTCAAATTTTTCCACAAAATTTTAATACCCTAAAAACCAAAAAAACATAATAAAACAACTCCATTTTTAAATATTACCGTCTGTGTAGCGATTCAATGTACATGGAAAAATGTACGCAAGGACCATGAATTTATAAAATTTTTCTTTTCTTTATTTCAAATGTTAGAATAAAGGAAATTGACTGAACATATGTATCTTTAATTTTTCTTTCAAACATGAGGTTTGGTCGTCAACATAGAGTATTATATTCTCGTATATTAATTATTTTTCATGTTTGTGTTTTTTTATTTAATGTAGTGGTTAATAATATATTTTATTATATAGAAGAGATAACATCAAACTTTATTATGGCATGTTAAAAATAGACTTAAAGGAATTAAGTTTCAATTTGATATTATCCCTACAAAAGATATCAATATAATAAGAATATTAATTTTATAGTGTTCACTTGCATTATGATGTACTTTAAACGGAAATCTCTTTTTTTTTTTTTTTTTGTAAGCTAGTGCGGGACCTTTACATTTTCCAACATACAACATCATACACCTGCCGCAGCAGGACTCGAACCTGGGTGGGGGGTGCTACAGCCATCCGCCCCTACCATTACACCGTGCACCTCATGTGCTGAAATCTCAATCATATTATATGTGATGTAATTTAAACGGAAATCTCAATCATATTATATGTGATGTAATTTAAACGGAATCTCGCTTTTTATGCTGATAGTCTAGAGTCTGCAAAATTATATTTTATTTATTATTATAAATTATTATTATTTACAAATTTAAAAGTTATTTTTTTTATGATGTTGTTTTTATATAAAAGATAAGATTATTATTTAGGTTATAAAATAAAGGTATTCTTTAATTTTATTTTAATGAAGTTTTTGATTATTTTTTTTAATTTAATTATTAATAATTATTATTGAATAAGAAGAAATTAATTTTCATAATATTTTTTAATAATAATCATAAATTAAATGTTGAGAATTATTTCGAAAATAATTATGTTTTTTTAAAAATTAAATTAAATAAATAATTAATTAAAAAAAGGTTATATGAATATGAAGTATAATCATTTGAACATATGGTCTTAGTAATCCAAAGTATTAGTCCAAGATATTGTATGAAGTCTAAAAATCTCCATAAATTTTTTGTTACATGTTTTTTAAATGCATATATGTTTAATTCATAATAATAATAATAATTTAAAATAAATTTATAATTTAGTTAAATTTTGGCAATGTGAGATGTATTATGAGGTCAATTCTATGATGTCTAAATACATCCACCAACTATTTAATTTACATGAGTGTGTTAGTTATTAGGCGTTGTTGTACTCATCATTACATAGTGTAATTATTTAATTCTTTTTGTTAAAAACCTATACAAAATCCATAAATGATCAAATAACTAAAATTTAGATTCAATATTGCTACAGTCTAATTGTTCTATGTTTTGGAGGTTTTCCCAACATATTTTTTTGGTTAAATTTGTCAAAAATTTGACAGGAATGGGTTGAAATCAAGTTTGATTAGTGAACTTTGTACAATCCAAATGTCCTATTTTTTAACTTCTCAGTAGACTATATCCATTTATATATTAAAATAAACACAATATAATTGAAAATTATTTCACAAAATTTCAACTAAAAATTTTAAAACATCTCCAAAACATAAAATAGTTAGGAAAGTCTTTAAATATTATTCTAATAAACAATGCATAGTAAAGAATTCATCATAAGTAAATAGACCACTTCTATTAATTCATGAAAAATTTACATTGTGGTGAGCACAACTTCAAATCAAAAGAGGCCTCACTCCTATCTGTTTTGTTGTCCAACATATATACCAAAAAACATAGACATTAACAAAAGAAAAATAGAAGACCCAAAATCGATGGTCCAGATGGACCAAAACTGCCCAAGAATTAGAATACATCCCATGCTCATCATTAACTATCCATGGTACCCGGAGCTAGGTTATCAGTCTCACCACTGCCAGGGTGATGAAATGATTCATGTACATGGGACTTCATATGTGCCATTCTCCCTTCAAAGTTTTCCAACCACTCTTGGAGCCACTTATGACCTCTATGAAGGGAGAAAAGTTGGTTTAGAATATGCCACTAATTATGTTGTATATCGTTTATGAAACTAATGACCTCATTGTGGTCATTATGTCTATCTCGAGCCATTTTTTCAACTGCTATTATCACTTGATGAATTTGGGCCTCCAAGGAATCAAAGGGTGGAGGGAGGTCCAGATGCCTGGGGGAGGCATATTGTCGCTGCTCCAACTCCTCCCCATTATCTTGCGGTGCAACATGATGAACATCTCCCTGTACCCTTGAGCCCGCCCCTCTCCAGGGATATCCTCTTTGACGAAGCATGCCCTTGCCGTTGAGGATATCTTTGGGCCCCCACCTCCTCATCCAACCAAAATATGGACTAACTGCACAGATGCGCCCTCTGGTCTAGAAATATAAAACCCCTGCAACAGCCATGCCCCACTTCAGTTTTCCACCATAGACTCTCTGACTAAGCCAAACACTATTGTCTGCCACCTTAGGGGCACAAGTATTTCCTCCCTCCAAGCTGTTAAAACAATGCCCCTCCATGAACAAAAAAACACCACCTAATAGCACATTCTCCCCCCGATAATGTTGAATGATACAATTGACCACCTTTACCTTGTCACATGGCTCCTTTCTCTACCCACCCTCCTCTACAAGGCCCCAGAACGATAGAAACCATAATATAAAAATAGGACACCAGGAAATCGAAACCAACAAACTCAAGTCAAAGAAACTACTACTTGAACAATGCTGCCAAGGCGACCGAGTCACAGAGACCCTCTTATCCACACCAAAACCTACAATAGGGCCCAATCCAAACATAACATAAAAAACATACCAACAACTAAAACCAACAGAGAGTAAACAAAACAGATATACTTGCGAGAAGGCAAGGGTTGCTAGCCTAGTACCCAAGCATAATAAGAACCCAACTTTGCGCATCACAAACCACTTAACCCATATGAAATTTGTCTTGTGCTATGTAAGTCGTCACAAACCAAGGTCCCATATAACGATCTACATTATTTTAGGAGCCAACACCACACTAATCTTCCCCCATCCATTGCTTGCTTTACACAACGATCGACCACAGAACAAGAGTGGCTTGAGTGCAAATCCTCCCTGCTCACTTGACTAGACTACATGTTGAAAATGCAACAAGATGATGGAGCTTAGTGAAAAGAAGTCACCTTCACTAAGTGGGCCCGCAGGCTATTTTTGGCGCAAAGTCTATTTTTAAACATATGGATCATGGTCTATGAGTTGCAGGATGCTATTTGTGGATGATTGGTTATGTTGGTAAAAATAGATGGACTTCTATTTTTAGACATATGGGCGGAGTCTATTTTTAGACTGCCAGGCTAAAAAAAGAACAGTCGAATATTATTAGCTCTTAATAATATTTGGACTATAAACATTATCTTATCCTCTTGGAGCACTTCAGTTCGAGCTACAAATGTGGCACATGCAACTGCCAGAAGTAAATACACTTTTCTTATGGGTTAGTTGAGCTATTGCATGATGGAATTCAGTTAGAACTCAAGTGATTGAGTTTGGTGGAGTTGATTGAGGAGTTGATGGAGTTGTGGTCAGTTTGACTTGGTTGAACTAGTTGTATTTAGTCTAACTGCAAATACACTAGTGATGAGTGATGTGAATTAATTATTAATTAATTCACTAATTATTAACTCATAAAGTAACTAAAGAATACATCAGTTAACTTAGTGCATGGACAGTTCAGTGGAGACAGGTGTTAGAGGTGGAGACTACTATCAGTTGTGACTATAGCTGTGCATGAGATTTGCACAATCAATGATGGAGATTGCCAATGAGGATTGCGCAGTACAAGCCAAGGAAAACGAGCTTGGATCATTCCTTTGGATTGCGCAGTAGAGGCAGGCAAAAAGTGGAGGAGATTTGAACCTGTGACTTGATTCAGATCTGAGCTAGTTTGTGTGTAACAGGTGGAGATAGTATTGAGTACTTGTGAGGAGTATTGTACTATGTATTGTTACATGTTCTCTATCATTATAATATACAGATAGTTCGGGGTTTTCAGCTATATGCTTTCCCCATTACATATTGTGTTAATGTGCGCAGGCGATTGATGTTTCATTGTTTTGAATTCCGCAAAATTGATGATCAACGTAGAGGAGGTTATGTATTATGCATGCATTCCGCAAATAGTGTATAATCAAGATAATCTCTGTGAATAAGTGTTATATTATTCAAAATTTCTACACTACATCCCCTTCACTCCTATCCCCCCCATCTCCCAACACTTGCAAATATGCTCTACTACCAAGGCCAACCCGGTTATACACAAGACCTTCTCCATAATGTTCACCCACGCCGCACCCTATGAGGCTTGCCTAACATGCTTCATAGTCATTAATGATGTGTGGAATTAACATTAACGCCCATGTCTTCGGCTTCCATGTGGACTTCCACTTGTTCATATGGCACCCCCACTGTTACGCCCCTACCCTTACGGTAGTCTTTCAACCATGCATAGGGGGTTGCGTCACTGCCATACTTTTTATTTTCATCAATACTCAAGTAATCTCACTACGCCTACGTCAACACTTAACCAATTTTACCACAAGTGTTTATTATGTAGCAGAAAACATTCAATTATTTTTCATGAGTTTATCTTCAACGGAAATAAAACATAACAATCATAAACACATATACCATATGCGGGAGGGGAAACTCCCATATAACTTGAGCCTTCCCAATATAAATAAATCCTATAATTCAAATTTTACAAGTCGTGTAGTGTTCAAAATCTCAGCTTGCACACTTCTTCCCCAAAACGTGCACCCATCGTACACACCTGCGAGCTTATCGTGCATCTCAGCACACCTTATCTGAATTCCCACCGTTGTCGTGCAATGCTCTGCACACTTCTACCTAAATATCGTGTCGCACTACCCAACTAGCCATGTCAACCTTCCCACACCAACGTGTCACAAAGCCCACACTCTTTGGTCAGGTCGCAGTGCCCTTGGGGTCACCTGCGCCCACCTGCTACCTGACCGCTTCACCACCGTGTGCTGAACAACAAAACATCACTCGACTGTCTGTCGCGCCCTTCACACTCACTTCAGGTCTTTCGATCCAACCGCACCACTTCTGTAGCAGACTTGGGTTTTGGTGTTCCACGGGTCTGTTATAGCAACCTGCGCCCAAGTTTCTGTCCACTCGACCTGTAATACGTGCGCCCAATGAAACCTCAAAATTTTGTGCCAACAATACTTCCGGTCCTACATCCTACACCCCGCCTGTATGCCTCAGACCCTTGCTCGATCGTCCTCACTCTGAAATCTTGTGTTCCTTTGCTTAGTTGAATGCTTGATGATGCCTTCTCCACAACTTGTCCATATATACTTATACGCTAACGTGCGGTCCCTACATACAAACTGACGTGTCCCTTCAGTTTCCTCCATGGGTCGGCGCTCCTATATGAGTGCAGTCGACCTGCCATTGTAATTTCTCCATTGCTGCCCGTCGTATGTTGTCATTGTGTCACTTAGGTGGGTCACACATCAACTCATCCATGTTGCTTGCCTACTCACCCACGCCTGTGTCATGTCATTCATCACATTTTCTCGTCGCACTAACACACAACTCACCCATCGTCCACCGTCGCAACTCAACTTGCCCAGCGCGTCGCAGACTTGAGCACTTTGCCTACCTGGGCGCTCGCCTACCCGAGCGCCCATCTGGGGTTGCCCGGTGCACCTCGCCCATCCTTCCCGCTACAACGTGCACGCCTGCCTGTCACCTTTAACTTAACCGAACTGAGTTGCCTTTAACTGAATGTTCCAACCCGAGTTGACTTGAACCAAACACGGGCGCCCATCACACATCTCGTGCGTGCCCGCATGCCTTTAACCATGGTTGACAATTTGTCTATTCTCTCGAGCACTTACCAACTCGAAGCCCTGACATCCTCGACCAATTTAAAAATGTTGTCATCCTCGACAACACCATCTCATCAAACTCCATCTCTAAGACATATATTCATATATCGGCACCCAGATAGCTCTGCCCTTGACCTACTCTATTCTCAAATCTTGTCAAACTTTGCAAGAACATCATGTGATGGATCCCCCTGTGATGGTGATTAGTTGGGTAGCTAATACAACTGTAACGTCTCCTTCACAAGAACGCATGAATCTCACATCATCATGCTATCATCGCATCCTATTTTCAATCGCATCCATCTCGCCTCAAAGTGTATGCTCATCATGTCAAAGAGAGGACTCACTTCCATGAAAAGAAGACAATGAGTCTTATCCCCATGCTAGTCTAGAAAGAGGGAGGGGATGGGAAAGACGAATGCTCTCCATCCTCCTTCTCTAACAACTCAATCCATCTGTCAGGATCCTCCTCTTCAAATCCTTGCATGTATACTTCTCAGCTCTCCTCCCGAGCCTCCAGTTTGGCATCTCTTCTATCCTCCATTGCCTCTAGCTGGCCTGTCACATCCAGAATACTATCAAACACTGTCCTCATAATTTGTCCCTGCTTCATGAGATTTGCCTTTGCATAGTTCAGCCTCTCATAGACATCCTCATCTCGCTCATTGTCTTCCACATTCATTGATGTCAATTTACACCTAGCTGTTACAGTTGCCACGTTAGGTACCCCAATGGTTCATCGTCCCGTCCATCGTAAATATATAGCTTCTTCATATGTGGCTCCATAATAACCTCATATTTCTTCATAAATTCCATCCCTAGAACATCCTCGTAGTCATCCATCTACACTATCATGAAGTCGATCTTCCCAAGCCACTCATCAATGCACACATCCACATTCTCTGCAATGCCAATGACCTTGTCCAGTGGATAGTTCACTGTGTCGAGCTTGGGTTGGTGTAAAATTCAACCCAAATTTCCTCACAGCTTCCTCCCTGATGAAGTTATGGGTCATACCACTATCCACAATAGTGAGTAAGGTGCCTTACCCAACCTTCATGTCCACATACTCCAATTTGTTACTCTCAGGATCGCACCCTGGGATAACCTCTATTGCTACTACAACACCCAATATCTGCATCATACCAACCAATGGTTACTCCTTCTTATTTCCATCAGATTGTGCCAAAGCCTCCATAATCGGTCTTCTTCTTCTTTTCTTCAGTCCCTTCATCATAATGGTCCACCAACCTATCAACCGCAACAAATGCCTCCTCATCTGTCTTGATATTTTGCCTCTTCACCTCATTGCATGCCCAAGGTTTCAATCCAATGATGAAATTGAACACCTTGTCTTTCTCCACCATATCAGGTAGTTCCAAGATCACACTCGCAAATTCCCTTTGATATGCTTGCAAACTCCTTGTTTCCTTAATGTATTTAATCTTCATCCTTGCATCCCAACTCTCATCTTGTGAACTAAAGTGAGTTTGCAACACTTCCTCCATTTCTTCCCAAGTAGAGATGTCCTCAGCTTCACGATGTGCAATGTGGTCCACTTTCCTTCTCCACCACATCTTGGCATCCTTTGTAAGGAATTGAGAAACTACCTTCACCTTGGCCTCCTCATTAGTAAGTACCAAGCGTTCCAACTGTTGCTCCATATCCCATAAGAAATTACCAAGTGTCTTTGCACTCCTTACCCCATCATATGAGTCGAGTTCCTTGACTTTGATGTGGGAAACTCCTCCGACTAGTCCTTGCCCAACTGCTTTCTTCAAAATGGCTATCTCATTGAAAGTCTCATCAAGACTCTTCCATAGCTTCACGATCTCTTCTAATCCTTGATCCTTCACAGCCTCAAAGTTCTTGACTTCACCTGCAGTTTTCCCATAATCCCACTCAAGATACTCATAGCGTACCTTAAGATTCTCATGAGCATCTTCCTGCTTCGTGAACTTATCTCTAAGTTCATCATTCTTGGCTTCTAATGCACTCATCTTTGAAGTTATCTCATCCAAATGATCCAATATATTGTTCATGAAAAATGTCTCGAGACTTATGCTTGACTCACCTACAACTTGTGGTTCCTCCATGTCGTCTGCCATAAACTTTTCCTTAGAACATGTTAAGACCATACACTTCCTCTTTCATCTTCAACCCTAACCTATAGTCTTGCCCACGCCGAATTCCCTAATGTCACACTATGACAAACTACACAGTTCCCAAGCTTCAATACCAATTGCAAACACTACCTGTCATATTCTTGCTTCTTCTCCAACCAAAGCTCACTTTCTATAAAACGGGCTATGATACCAACTGTCACGCCCCTACCCTTGTGGTAGTCTTTCAACCACGCATAGGTGGGTGCGACACCGTCGTACTTTTTCTTTTCATCAATACTCGAGTACTCGAACTACGCCTACTTAAACACTTAACCAATTTTATCACAAGTGTTTATTATGCATCAAAAAACATTCAATTATGTTTCATCACTTTATATTCAGGGGAAATAAAACATAACCAATAATAAACACATATACCATATATGGGAGGGGTAACTCCCATATAACTTGAGTCTTCCCAATATAAATGAATCCTATAATTCAATTGTACAAATAATTTTAGAAGTTGTGCAACCTTCAAAATCTCGGCTTGCATACCTCTGCGCCAAACGGTAAACCCACCTTGCACACTTGCCATCTTATCATGCAACCCGACACACCTTACTTGAATTGACACCGTTGTCGTGCAACGTTCTAGACACTTCTGCCTAACTGTTGTGTTGCACTGCCCAGCTCGCTGTGTTGACTTGCCCACACTGTTATGTCACAGCGCCCACGCTCTTCGGTTGGGTCACAATGCCCCTCAGGGCCCTTGCGCCCACCTACTACCCGACCACTTCACCATCGTGTGCCGAATAGCAAAACAACACTCCATTGTTTGTCGCGCCCTTCACACTCACTTCGGGTCTTTCGGTCCAACCGCGCCACTTCTGCAGCGGCCTTGGGTCTGGGTGACCCGCGAAACTTTTACAGTGACAGGCGCCCAAGTTCTGTTCGCCCGACCTGCGATACGTGTGCCCAGCAAAACCCCAAACTTTGGCGCCAGCAATACTTCCGGTCCTGCTTCCTACAACCCGTTTGTATGGCTCGACCCCTTGCTCGCTCGTCCTCGCTTTGAAATCTTGTGTTTCTTTGCTTTCTCCACAACTCGTCCATCCTTACTTATACACTAATGTGTGGTCCCTACATACAAACCGACATGTCCCTTCATTTGCCTTCATGGGTCGACTCTCCTATATGAGTGCAGTCGACTTGCCATTGTAATTTCTCCATCAATGTCCGCCGTGTCGCTTGGGTGGGTCGCGGTTCGGCGCGGTCATGCTGCCCGCTGACTTACCCATGCCCATGCCGTGTAGTCTGCTGCATTTTCCCGTCGCACTACCACACGACTTGCCCATCATCCAACATCGCAACTCGACCTGCCTAGCTCATCGCACACTTGGGCGCTTCGCCTACTGTGCCGCTCACCCACTCAAGCGCCAAACTTGGGCCGCCCGACGCGCCTCCACCCAGTGACTTGCCTGTGCTTGCCAACCATGCCCACTACAATGTGGTCGCCTTTAACCGACGATGAGTCCCCTTTAACCTACGACTTGTCGCACATAACCGAACATCCACCTCTGAGTCGCCTTTAACCAAATGCTCCAACCTGAATCGCCTTTCACTGAATACGGACACCCATAACACATCTCGGACGCACCCCAATGCCTTCAACTGTGGTTGTAAATTTTTTGACTCACTAAATCGCTCGCCAACTCGAGGCATTGACACCCACCATTCCATGGGGGACAAAACGAAATTTCTTAGAAGAATGTTTATTGACAATTTACGTGTGAAATTTCAAATTCCTTCTCAAATGGAGTTCATTCATATAATTTGTGTTACAATTCCACCTGAGACGGAGGTCAACGTCGTTTTCATTTTGAGATCCACGTGAGCATTTCCATTCTGGAATGGTTGTGCGATGGCTATCGTGCTTGCAAGTCAACTTATCGATCAATTTAATATACCGTTGTCCGTGGTGACGAGCGTTCCTCTCTTCAAAATTAAATAGATGTCGAGCAACTTGTGTGTCGTGTGTCGTTTAGTGATTAGAATAGATGCAAGTTTCGTACGATTTTGATTAACCTAGATGCAAGTTTCGTACGATCTTGACCATGTATTACCGTTTGTATTTAATTTCATATGCAATGAAAATATTGACATAGGAGATTACATAGGAGATTTCCGTATTTAGGAAGACGATATTCGAGTTCTATCATTAACGATTCGTTTTAAAACACTGAAATCTCTGAGAATTGTGGGAGAAGAATATGGCAGTAGGTGGTGGTAGTAATGAACGTCCTCTGGAGCAAACTCCTACTTGGGCAGTAGTCGTTGTTTGTTCTGCCTTTGTGCTCATCTCCTTAATTATTGAGCACACTATTCATCGTGTTGGAACTGTAAGTTTTTTCCACCACACTCTTCAATTCATTATCCTACCTCGATTTTGGATTTGGTATTCTGGCAGGACTTCAAGTTTTGAATTGAAATTCTGTTCTGCAATAACAAAGTTTTCTGTGACTAAAATTTCAGTGGCTATACAGAAGACACAAGAATGCCCTATATGAAGCACTTGAAAAGCTGAAAGCAGGTAGGCTTGTTGTGGGTTATCTGGATATTGAGGGTAGATTGGTCAAGTCTAAGCTTCATGCAATACGTTGGGTTCATAAAATAAGTCTCAGATTAAACTGTATTGATTGTACTGCGGCTCGCAGAGCATTACAATGTGGAATTTAATGTAAACAAAAAGATGTAGCAAGTTTATCTTTTACCGTTTTCCCAGAATTTGTTCATGAGATTCCATCTCGGCACATTGGCTCATTATGCATCTGAAATTTACATTTTTGTACGACAGAACTGATGCTTATGGGCGTCATCTCGCTTCTACTGACAGCTGGACAGAGTCCCATTTCTAAGATTTGTGTACCAGAAGAAATAGCCTATACGATGCTTCCCTGTGAGAAGAATGTCTCAGGTTCTAGTGGTAGCGATAATTGTTCCAAACAGGTAAAGGCTGCAATTAGGGATCGTGTTGTCCATTTGATATAAACTTTTCCTTGCCCTCTTAATTCAAGGGTAAGTATCCTCTGGTCTCCCTAACCGGTATGACCCAGCTCCACATCTTCATCTTTACATTGGCGGTTCTCCATGTGTTATTTAGTATCCTAACAATCGCCCTAGCAAGAGCAAAAGTAAGTTACGATTTTCTCCAATATGATTCAGTTTCAATTATGGCTTGGGTATCTTCATGTACTCGAATCATGTTTTGCTGAAACATTCAAGTCGTTCTCGTCTCCAGATGAGGCGTTGGAAAGCATGGGAGAGGGAGATAGAAACATTGGATTATCAGTTTTCACATGGTAAGTTGTTTCCAATCTTCCTTACGTATGCTAAGTTGAAAAGTGATTACTCAAACCAGGTTGAGTAGTTTGAGTAATTTACAAATCTTAACTGGGGCATTCTGGAAAACGATTTAGGGTTGAAATATTAGAGCGCACATCAAGAATAATTGGGAATTGGGAAACGTTTTGAACAGTGTTAAGAAAATTGTTTCTAATTGCAAGCAGCTACCTGTTTGCTTTTTGGTGCAAGCAGATCCTGCAAGGTTCAGATTTGCCCATGAAACTCCATTTGTAAAGCGTCATATGAATATCTGGAGCAGAACACCAATTCTTAAATGGGTGGTAAGTGATGACCAGATCTTACAGGAATATAACTTAGTTTCCCTTTTGGATGCAATCTGATGGATATTTATTTCCGGTTTAGTATTTGACTTTTCCTGGATTTGCAGATTTGCTTCTTTAGACAATTCTTTCGGTCAATAAGGAAAGTTGATTACCAGACCTTGCGCCACGGCTTCATTATTGTATGTCTGGATATCTTCAAATTATCTTTTTGTAACTCATCTTGGTTATGTGAGCACCAATTTCATTCATCTGATTAAGGCTTGCAAATTTTCTTTGGTTGAACTGTACACAGGCTCATTTGTTAGACAAGGACAAATTTGACTTTCATAAATATATCAAGAGGTCAATGGCTAATGACTTCAAGAGGGTTATTGGAATCAGGTTGGTCTGCAGAAAACCTCTGGTATTCCCCACGATAATGTGGTTTTTTCTCTCTTGGTTGTCGTTCCCAACCAAACATCGCTTTTTTACCTAATACACTTTGTTTATTGCATTATCTGCAGCGCTCCTATGTGGGTTTTTGTTATGATCTTTTTGCTTATCAATGTACATGGTAAGCCTTCACAACTTGATCTCTTCCCAAAGTTTGATTTTGTTTCTGCCCCTAACGTTTCTGGTTTGATGGAATGTGTTATGTGTGAGCAGAGTGGCATGCATACTTATGGCTCTCTTTTGTTCCCTTGATTGTAAGTGTGTGAAAATCTTAAACTAATCTGAAATATCTTGGAAAGTTGTCTGGTTGACTTCTTGAGACTTACAGCGTTTACATGCTTCATTCTGCAGATAGTTTTGATCGTTGGAATGAAGCTGCAACTTATTATATCAGATATGGCTTCAGAAATTGAAGGAAGTCAAATTGTAGTCAAAGGAACTCCAATAGTGCAGCCAACGAATAAGTTGTTTTGGTTCGATCGCCCTCAACTTGTCCTTTCCTTGATCCATTTCACTTTGTTTCAGGTATCAAGCGGTTTTTCATTGTCAATTTGTACTTCTGGAAACTGGTAGAATGAGTATTCATTATATTAACGATGACTTGATGGTTATTGCAGAACGCTTTTCAGCTTGCTTTCTTATTGTGGATATGGGTAAGCATTATGCTAGCAAATAATAAAATCTAGTGTGTAGAATCATTACGTTTACAATGGTATCAATCAGCACACTTTATGATTGCAGTGGCAGTTTGGCTTTGGATCTTGTTTCCACGAGAGGTTTTATGACATCATAATCAGAATCGTCATTGGGTAAGTCCGTGGACTATTACTTAAGAGCACATGATCCAATCCTGTTTTCATGTTGATTTGGCATAGTGCTATGACTATTAGGTAAGGAGAATATTGATGTCAGTCATATTTTGAATTGTGTTTTATGTTCAGGGTTGTTGTGCAGTTGGTATGTAGTTATGTCACCCTGCCACTTTATGCACTTGTGACACAGGCAAGTTTTTCCATCCTGAATTTAAAATAAAGTCAAATTTAGCTGTTCCAGAATACAAATTAAAACTGAAACATGCTAAAAACTATACCTAATGGCCCAGTGATATTACTGAAATATATTCTACCGCTGTAATACTTTCTTTCTTTCTCCAAAAAATATATCTAAATAATTCATATCACTTTTTATGCTAAATTTCGTGCCTACAGTACTTATTTGTTTGGATTATTCAGTAAGATTTTGCAATAGACAGCAATTATGATCACTCTGTTGTCACCCTAGCTTAATTGGGGAGACAGTAGATACCTTGAAACGTAGTTACTTTTGGTGTAATATTTTCTACTTTATATACACCGAAATTTAAATTAAGCTTTCGCATAGTTCTTTTTGGTGAAATTAATGATACTATTATTAAACCGGAAGTACAGAGAATTGTTCTGTCAAAACTGATTGGATGAACTATGCAGATGGGGTCTCACATGAAGAAGGCCAAATCTCAACAACAGATAGCGGATGCATTGAAGAGATGGCAACAAAATGCCAAGAAAAACCAGAAAATACGGAGAAATTCATATTCTGGATTTCAAAGGGGGTCAACAACTGCAAGCCATGGATCTTCTCCATTGTATTTGCTTCAAAGAGACGATAATACAGAAGACATTGAAACTGCAGAAATCTCAGCAGGATGTTACTACTCACAATATGCAGCATCACATGTAGAAATGGATGCCCTGGATAATTTACAATCTACAAACAAAAATCCCATTTCAAATCCTGTAGCAACATCAAATCTGGAAATTGTTGCATGTTCTTAATATCCTGGGCAGCCCAGTGAAACTGTTTTGATCACTGACCCGCCGGGAACAAAGTAACTACTAAAAAAATCCCCACAGTAAAAAGTCGCTGACGTAAGTAGTAGAATTTTTTCATTTCTCGGATTTTAAATGTTTGTTCCATATCATACCATCTGTGATTTACGGGTGGCTAGGGTGAACTAAAGAGATTGGTCCTCGATGGCATGTAAATTGTTCTATTTCTTCCTCCTAGAGAAGGAACTGTCTTTATAATGGATCAAACAATTTGTTTGTCGAAGCAAATTACTTTGAGTGCATTAGTATGCAAATTAGCAATCATGTGTGACGTCAAAATACTTTCAATTGAAATTATTAGAAGAATTCAACACACTTTCGATAGAATTATAAGAATGAGTTGTTAAAAGAGATCAGAAGGCCTACACATAAATTTTAAAATGGTTGAGTTGCAGTAATACTTGGTTAAAAATATAACCCTAGTCGTAAAACAAGAATGACATAAAGGGTTTTGTTAGGAAGATAAATAAGCAATTGTTTTAAAGGGACAATAAAAATGTTTTAATCTTTTTTAATATGTTTGGTGAAAATTCAGTGAAATATAAAATAGTGTGAAGCTATAATTTTGATGGAATTGTCTGTGTTCTGTGCAATACAATGATGTACACTAAAGAGTTTTATATATTACAACTTGATTGCATGATGTAAAGGGAACTCAAATGAGATTTTAACTTTTATAGTCTATAATCATAATTTCAACAAATTAACTTGGCTAACCATCTTTTATATGGAAAACATAACATAAGCTATTTTAAAGTGCACCTAGTTTGATAACAAACACAAAACAATTAACCTGAGCCATTTTAATGTGCACCTAGTTTGGTAGCAAACACAAAACCATTTTACATTAAGTCAAAATGCATGGTTGTTTTGTCATTGAAACCATTCTCTCATGGTTTTTCTACATGCCTCCTTATCACAGACATGTTGAAAATGTAATGTCTTGATCGTAATAGAAATCACAAGATCTCATCAAACAAGGTAACATGGTTGTTGCATCATTCAACATTTGATATTTTTATCTCGTCCATGTGTTTAAAATGTGTTGGGCCAATGAAGCTCATTTTGTTAATGAGAATGTGTTAGATATGCTTTAGGTCTTCTTGGTGCCTAGAAAGTGATTTACCTTCTAGAGTGAGGAAATGGTAATTTTAGTAAAACAAGTATTCTTATTCAAAGAGTTTAAAGTGGGATATGCTTGAATTGAATGATGTTTTTGATTCATGTGTAATGTTAATTTTCAATGAAGTATCATAAAAAAAAACACCTTTTTTTACTATTAAATTGATCAAAATATACACGACATTTTATACAAAATAAAAAATAAAAAAAAAGATATCATTAAATTATGTTAACAAGTTAGATAATTTTAAAACAAATAGGAGAACTTGAAAAACAAATATATGATTTAATTTAACAATGTTAAAACTAACTACCCAACATAGCACATGTATAATTAAGTATAACTTAAGCATTAATATGAATTATCACATTGAATGATTGGGTATCTTAGGAATAATGCCTATTGGTCATGCGTAGGGTTGGAATTAGTAAAAATACAAAATATCTTATTAACTTTTTCTTAAACCAATTTGGCCTTGTTTAACTATATTGTGTTTCTTTGATGATGGAAAAACAGGAAACATAGAGAGACCAAATTTATTACCTCATATGAAAATAATGGATCCAAGGCTTGAAATTGGATTGCGTTAGAACAAACATTACATTACATTGAAAGGGGGTGAAAGGGGGTGAACAGGTGGTGTGGTAATTTTATTATTTAGATACATTTTATCAAGAAGTATTTATATAAAGGGGAAATCAACTTACTGGGAACATACCATATACCATTGGGAATTGTTGCACATGAGGTGCACGGTGTAATGGTAGGGGCGGATGGCTGTAGCACCCCCCACCCAGGTTCGAGTCCTGCTGCGGCAGGTGTATGATGTTGTATGTTGGAAAATGTAAAGGTCCCGCACTAGCTTACAAAAAAAAAAAAAAAAAAGAAGTATTTATATAACAATGTACTATAATTATTTGCAACATAAATAATATCACAATGTGTCAACAAGTCATCCCATTAACATAGAAGGACAAGAGTTTTTACATGGAAACTTCTACAAGAGAAACTCACAAATTCTTCTTCTTCTTCAATTCATTACATAGATTTTCAGGCATAGACCTGATGGAGGCACCCACCCCCAAGATATTAAAACAACTACTTGTGGAAAGGATACAACCTAATTGAGGCACCAACCTCGAAAATGTGCAAGTAGACACTTACTATCGGCTACAACTTGATTGAAGCACCAACATCAAAGACATGCAAGCTTCACCTTGTTGTAGGCTCCAACCTCATTGAGGCACCAACCATAGAAAATTTTAGGGGTGAAATTTCGCCCATGGGAAAAATTAAGGGTTTTATTTATTTATTTTGGTTAGGTGAATATTTTGTAAAGAGAGGTTTGACTATGGATCACCCAATATTTATTTAAATAAAATTAGTTTTAAAACCAATAGCCCATGGAAATTTGATATGGGAGAGTTGGAAATTTTAATTTGCCTTGTAAAATTCAAAGGAGACGCCCTCATTTGCCCTATTGTTTTGGTAATGGTAATTATCATGATATATTTCGCCCTAATTTTATGAGAATATAGATTATTTAGAGTTATTTCACATTATGGAAATCATTTTCACTCTATACTTTTTTCTCATGCCTAAGATTTATTTAAATGTAGTTATTTATGGTAAAATTTAGCCAAGACTTCACCATAATTTTAAGAGAATATAAATTATTTAAAATTAATTCACATTATAGAATTGAATGTAGTTATTTATGGTAAATTTAGCCAAGATTTTATGAAAATATTGATTATTTAGAGTTATTACCCATTATATAATTCAATTTCACTCTATTCTATTTTTTCATGCCCTATATTTGTTTAAATGTTGTTATTTATGGTAAAACTTAGCCAAGACTCACCCTAATTTTACAAGAATATAAATTATTTAGAGTTATTTTACATTATAGAATTCATTTTCACTCTATTCTAATTTTTCATGCCCCAAATTTGTTTACATGTAATTTTTTATGGTAAAATTTAGCCTACTTCATGGAATATAGGTTTTATAGGAGAGAAGTTTCATCCCTATTTTAAAGACCATGACAAAGAAGGTTGAGCCAAAATATAGATTAGTTTTGCAATTATTTGTGGGTTATTCAACATCTAGCAAACACATGTCTAATTTGGTAAGCACCCGCATCCATGTACACATAACATCAATCTTTCTCTATGTTCATTTGTAACTTTTTGTTTTTGTAAGGGTTATAATTCAGGCATCATTCAAAAGTTGTGTTTGCATAATTGTAATAGCACTAGTACTTGTAAACAATATCTACCCTTTTGGCTATTGGTTTTGTCTATAACTAATAATGTTCCTAAACTTGAAGTCTAACAAGACACTATTTTGTTTTGACTATGTTATTAAATAAAGTATGTATAAGAAATTTAGTTTGCACCTTTATGTATTATATAAGCTCTTGTTCCTTATAAGTTCGAACCCTTGAAGTTCTTACCATGCTATTATTCTATGTTCCTTTCTCAAGGGGTAATGTTTGTAATGGACACGATTTTATCCTATTTTGAATGTTGCAAGCATCACACTAGCTGTCACGCCCCTACACTAGCAGTAATCTTCCAACCGCACTATAGGAGGTGTGGCACCACCGACCCTTTTTTTTTTAACAATACTAATGATCGTGGACTACGCCTTACGTCTATACTTAGTTTATTTTTCAATAGCTAAGCATATCTTTCATCAAACATACATAGTGGAAACTTTCACATTAACATATTATCACCATTAACATTCAAGTGCACAGCGAAATATCATGGGAGGGGCAACTCCCTGTAATTATGAGTCTGCCTGTATTAAAAATGATAATATTCAGAATTTACATATAAGCTTACAACAGAGGGAAACCCCAAGTTTCACCTTCACACTTATACAATTCACCTTCCTGCACTCGTCGTGTAGCCTTGCCCAGCCACAGGGCAAAGTCACCTGAACTGTTGTTCAACTCGTGCGCTCATCAAACCTTCGTGTCGTTTATGCCATCCGTCGTCGTTTCACCACGCATGACTCGTCGTTCCACCAACGCCTTCCACCTTCGCACAAAACTTGTCTTCGTTCCAACGTTTGGACGCGCCCACCACATTCACCTAATGTTTCGTCATTCGCCCGTGCACCGTCGCACGTTCAAAGTCACTTGGGCGCGTTCACCAACTCACCCTCTGACTCGTTCACCGACCGCCCAACACTTCACCATGTCGCCATGCCATCATGCTGGGCGCACCCTCACGACTCGCCCGTTGGCACTTCCGCATGCCTTTGTTCACACTCGTCGGCTCACCATTCAACCTCACCTGACATTCCTTCCATCGAGCCCTCGCACATGCGCTCGCCTCACTCGACTCGCCCTTCGTCGTGCGTCGCACCTGCTGAACCGCCGAATCGTTCAATCGAACACCCATCGTGTGCGCTCGCCCTCGTGCTGCCTGAACCGCGCCCGCCGAATTGTCCACCGTTCGCCCTGCGCCCTACGGCCTGAACACACCTCTGCAGCACCCACAGCTCGACCTGCAGCTCGGGTGCTTCAGCCCCAATGTTCGCCTGCACCTCTGCCTAGATTTCAGACCACTCAACTTCGCACCTCGCCTGAGCTC
The DNA here is from genome assembly GCA_031772625.1 of Pinus tabuliformis. Classification (NCBI taxonomy): domain Eukaryota; kingdom Viridiplantae; phylum Streptophyta; class Pinopsida; order Pinales; family Pinaceae; genus Pinus; species Pinus tabuliformis. The sequence continues at coordinate 679,488,610 of CM062818.1, read as the reverse complement.
GCTCGCTGGCTTGTTTTCTTGAGTTTAAATGATTAATGAATGAGCTCTCCCATTCGCCTTATTTATATGCATTCACTGCCATGGTTTAACACGTCAAATCGCCCTGCTGACCCACCCATTCGGCCTTTCGTTTAACATTCTTGCACGTCGGCCTTTTGTTTGGGCGCCCCCAATCGGGACCGCCTCATCCTATATACTGCCGTCCAATCCAACACTTAGCCATTTTCTCCCATGGTCTCCCGTTTTTGTCTGCGGTCGCGTTTTTCCTACTCGGCTCGCTTGCGCTTTTTGTCGTGCAACCTCACCCAAACGCATCGCAGCTCAAGGTCTTCACATCCTCCTCCACTGGAAGTCATTGTCGTCCTCGACAATCTTTCATCCCAGCAACCACCTGTCACCAATATATCCATACCAATGCCACATATCCACCGGTATGTGTCCTCCATGAACAACAACCTTCTTGATCCATAACTTCAACCAATCCATCTATTACAAACATCCCTGCAACATATATAGTACAACAGTCTCCATCATGTGTCGTTTCATCATGTGAACTTCTGCATAATACTCCAGCCAACGCAACATCTCAATCGAAACCAAGACATCTAACTGACACAAACTCAGTGCACTGCATGCCCCCATGTCATCGAACTAATTGGGTAGATATTCCAACCATAACTCTCAACGCATGAGAATGTACCTTCTCCATGCCACCGTTGGTTGTTTCTTCAGCATCGTGTCACAATCTCAAACTCAATCAAGAATCTGTTCAAAAGCCATGCTCAGGTCCATGGTGTGTCCATCCCATCGCAACATGTTGTTCATGATGCTAATGCCAATGTGCTACCATGCAGTCACATTCATTCCTGCATCATTCATCTGTCAACATAAAGAAGCCTCCTCCAAGGCCCCTTATCAAGGTGGTGCAACCCCTTCCAAACAAGGTCCCTACACCAACTCATCTCCAAGGTTGTCTAGTGAGAAAGGAGGGCCAAGAAGTTTCCTCCATGACTCTCATCCACCCATGTATCAAATTGATGTTGTGTCCTCAAGTATCTGTGCACAGCCTCAACCTCCTCACATGTACACCCAAGCTTCTCAAGCTTGTCTTTCGTCAATTGAAAGTCATATATGCCCATGGCATACCTGCAAAATTCCACTATGGTAGCCGGATCCCTACCCGCATAATCCTCCCCAACCACTAGAATTGAAGAAGTATTCGAACTTCCTTTGTCTGCAACTCCATCATGAAGATCTTTGGTAGAAGATGCTCCTGCCAAGTGCTCCAAGATTCGTGAGATTGATCTCCCACTTCCTTCTTTCTTCTTCGCTCTTGCAACGAAGTCAACTAACTTCTCTTCCTTTGTTGTTTGAGTCATACTCCCAAGTCCTCTTTTCTCCACATCCTCATGCTTCACATTCGGGTCTTTGGGATACAAAGTCATAGAAGCCATCCTTGGTCTATACCCCAAGAAACTTCTTCTATTCATTGGAACCAACATGGTTCTCCCTTCAGCTATGATCAAGAGAATGTCCCGGTCCACCATTGGTATGGCTTGTGCAAGCCTTAGAAAATCCTGCCCCAACACCATAGAATGATCATCCAAGTCCACGATCCTCAAGTCCAACTTTCCAAACCACGAGCCCACTCTCACCTGAGTGTTCTCCATCACACCAACAACAACTTTCATGGTAGAGTTGACTACTTTGAAAGCACTCCACTCTCTTCTCATTTTAACTTTCTTTCCAAAAGACTTTGCTACTTTCTTACTCAGGAAACTATGAGTAGCTCCCATGTCCACCAAAGCTGCAAATCTCTTGCCACATACGGTCACCTGCACAAAACTAAACTTCAAGGAATTACCATCTTCCTTTGGCTTGATCTTGCACCTTACATCAACAACCTTTTTCAGCAACTCGACCTCAGAAGAGTCTATCAGCTTACGCTTTGACCTGACTTCCTTCTTAAGGTACTTCACTTCCTTGCTTAGCTCCTTTAAGAAACTCGACCCTAGTTCGGCTTGACTTCTTTCAAGATTACCCTCCATTGTGTTCTGCTCAAGTGCACCAACCAAGTGTCCATTGACTCCTTCTATCCGCATTGAACGAAGCCTCCGAACATCCGTCTGATTGTTTCAGTGGTAGTCCCCAAGTTTGTCAATGTAATTGAGCTCATCCTGCTCTATCACGATAGTGTTTCTATCAAGAAAGTCCCTCTTCATCGCATCCTCAAGCTGCTTGACTTCAATCTCCGCCATGGCACTTTTATCCCTTAGTCAAACTCTCTCATCCAAGAGTTCTTGAAGACTAAGACCATTCTGCTGGATCTCCTCATCAAGTTCCTTGAGCTCATCGGCTTCCACATGAAGGTTATTCAAGTCTTCCCACAAATCTGCCATGCTGCTCCCTATTTGCATCAAGGATTCACACACTTGAATTATAGGTTCATAGCATTTCTGCGATTCATCTCTCCAATAATCACCCATGCTTTTCATCCATTGAAGTGCTCCTTTGACTGCCCTCATCTTGTTTGGCAAGTATTCATTACTTGCTTCACCTTTAACAGTCATCGACCTCCAACCCTAAAACTTTAACTGAATCACGCCTCGACACCAACTGTCATCAACCTTTCTGAATCACCAAAGCCTGTAAAATATAGACCTTCGATACGGTCCACCTTTCACGAAATGTAGTGGGATCAACTCTTCGTCGTGGATTCTATAAACCTTCGATACCAACTGTCACGAAGTGATAGTGGGATCAACTTCTTCAATCCCGAACGACCAAATCCCATTGAATACGGAGCTCTGATACCACCTGTCACACCCCTACACTGGTGGTAATCTTCCAACCACACTATAGGAGGTACGACACCACCGATCCTTTTCTTTTTAACAATACTAACGATTGTGGACTATGCCTTACGTCTATACTTAGTTTAATTTTCAACATCTAAGCATATCTTTCATTAAACATAAACAGCGGAAACTTTCACATTAACATTCAAGTGCACAACGGAATATCATGGGAGGGGAAACTCCCTGTAATTATGAGTTTGCCCGTATTAATAATGATAATATTCAGAATTTACATATAAGCTTACAACAGAGGGAAACCCCAAGTTTCACCTTCACACTTATACAATTCACCTTCTTGCACTCGTCATGCAGCCTTGTCCAGCGACTGGGCAAAGTCACCCAAGCTGCCGTTCAGCTCGTGCACTTGTCGCACCTTCATGTCGTTTGTGCCACCCGTCGTCGTTTCACCACGCACGACTCGTCGTTCCACCAGCGCCTTCCATTGTCACACAAAACTTGTCTTCATTCCAACGTTTGGGCGCACCCACCGCGTTCACCCAATGTTCCATCATTCGCTCGTGCACCGTCGCATGTTCAAACTCACCCAGGCGTGTTCACCAACTCACCCTCCGACTTGTTCACCGACCACCCAAAACTTCACCGTGTCGTCATGCCGTTGTGCCGACCGCACCCGCACGACTCGCCGTCGGCACTTCCGCACAGCTTCGTTCACACTTGCTGGCTCACCGTTCAACCTCACCCGATGTTCCTTCCATCGAGCACTCGCACACGAGCTAGCCTCGCTCGACTCTCCCTTTGCTGTTGGTCACACCTGCCGAACTGCCCAACTGTTTAGCAGAACGCCCACTGTGTGCGCCCACCCTTGTGCTGCCCGACCCGCGCCCGCCAAACTGTCCACTGTTCGCCCTGTGGCCTATAGCCTGCATGCACCTCTCCGACACCCACAACTCGACTTGCGGCTCAGGCGCTTTGGCTTCGATGTCCGCCTACACCTCCGCCTGGATTTCAGACCACTCAACTTCGCACCTCGCCTTAGCTAGCTGGCTGGCTTCTTTGCTTGAGTTCGAATGATTGATGAATGAGCTCTCCCATTCGCCTTATTTATATGAATTCACCACCATGGTTTAACATGCTGGCTTGCTCGACCGATCCACCCATTCGTCCTTTTGTTTAACATTCCTACACGTCGGCCTTTTGGTTGGGTGCCCCCACCCAGGACCACCTCATACTATATACCGCCATCCACTCCAACACTTAGCCATTTTCTCCCATGGCCTCGCATTTTCATCTGTGGTCACGTTTGTCCTACTTGGCTCGCCCGTGCTCTTCGTCGTGCGACCTCGCCCAAACGCATTGCAGCTCAAAGTCCTCACACTAGCGATTACATGTGGGACTTATTTCTATTTTCCTTATGTTTACTCTAATGCTCATCGACTTGCTTTAAATATATTGCAACCATGGTAATGTCTGTATCACTATAACATTATGCCACTTGGGCTAAGGTTTGATATGCCACCTTTAATCAAATTCTTTGGAAAACTTTAGTGCACACTAATTTGGATTCTCGAAATGCTATTTAACATTGTTCTATTTTGGTTTGATCGTGGCCATATATTTGTTGTTCTTTGGAAATATACGGTTGGATTCCACCAACTCGCTGCTAGGGTAACCACTTCAGGGGTTTCTAGTGAGATTCTCTCATTGTGAATCATTTACTCGAGGAGAGGAGCTGTACTCTTGACTCTCGCTAAGGTTTCCCCTCCTCAACATTTCCAGGGTAAGGTTAATAGTTGCACCACAACAGTCTTATTGAAGAATATGGTTTGCAACTACCACTCACTATGGCAAGGTAAGCCTCTACCATTATGTAACATCACCCCTTATTCAAAGTTGTTCTACCCTTAACTCTCTTAACAATTTTTTGGTTGTTTTGCAGGGCTTTACCATCGTTGCATCCAATAGGCAATGTATTTCCCTCTATAGTGTCAAATGTTGCACTTCCATGGTGAGGGCATATTTGATCAACAAGGTTACAAGTATCACCGCCATCTCTCCTACTATACACTATTATTATGTTGGCAAAGGGGTTTTATTTTATACAGAGAATTAACTATTGTTTTAACTTTTCTATGAGTGCCATGGTTTTCTCCTACAATAGAAGTGATTTCCTCATGTCGCTCATAGGTACATCTATAAATTCTTTTTTATGGTGAGTTTTTCAACAAACCTATAATTTCTTTTAAATCCCTTTGCCTGCAATATCATCTCTTAGGGTTTCATTTTCTTCCTATTGATTGATCATCACAAAGTTATTCTATTACTTACTTAACTCACAAGATTGCCTGAGCGTTTTCACCCATAAGACTAGGCTTTGGTTCCCTTAGCTTGTTGATGGATCCATCTAGGTTCTCGGGTTATATTTTAACATACATGTTATTTTATCTATTCAGGTTAAAATGGAAATTTAAGCGAAGATAACTTTGTTACCAAGCAAATGTTTTTCATTTTTTTCTATTTGAATATTTTGGTAGGAAAATTTCCTGTAGGGTTTTTTACCAGTCCTGTTATAAATTTACTTAAAGAAATTTATATCCTCTTTGGCCATGACTTCTGTTGTTAGTTGTTTTATTGGAATCATGATAAACCGTCTAGGGTTTCCTCTTTATTTTTGTTTGAATTCCATTTTCATTTAGAAAAGACATTATGGCCCTTTCGGCCAAGACTTGTAATTGATAATTTTTGTTAAAAGAAAAAAAAATGTTTGACTGTTATATTAAATATTGACTATGAGTTCTTGATTTTTTATTTTAGAAGATGAGACTATTCTATGGACTGTAACATGATTTGGCTATGCAATATTATAATTTGGTTAATATTTTCTCTTACGAGGAAAAAGATATTTTGTACAATCTTTCCTTCTCTTATAGTAATAAATGTTATATTTTATTCTATGTTTTGCTATGCTAATAATATCAAGAAGGGATATTTCTACTTGCATGTAGTTTCTATCCAAAAAAACATTTTGTTAGTAACACATTCTCTTTGGTTATCTATAGTTACAAAATGATGAAATAAATTATTTCCTTTCAGTCAGTACCTAGAGATTTTCTTTTCTTTGTACCCTTATACTAGCAACTATGGCAAGCATTTGGACTTGTGGTATGATAGCGAGGCGCAAACCCTTTCCTTTCTAGCCAATTATGTATTGCACATACAATTTTCCCTGAGCATTTTTTTTAAAAGAAGAAAAACTAAAGAAGATAGGGTAACAAGTCACCCATGAGCATTTACAATTATAAAAGGTCTGTAAAAGAAACATTTAGTTTAACCACAATTTCCTTTTACAACGTCATATAAACTATCTATTACAACTTCTCTGGGCATTTTTCATTTGTGCCCTTGTTTTAATCTTTTACCTTTATTTTTGGTACTTGTATAGTATCTGCAATTTCCTTCACCAAACAAAATACAAGACATACAATGCATATATCTTTAGAATTCATCAACTGATAATCATACACAGTAACTACAATATCTAGATAAAACATACACAACAACTCATACTTCTCTTCCTTTCAGTTATAAGGTTTATAAACTTATCTTAAAGTTTATGTTAAGTTTAAAATACCTTCTCAAGCCTCCCAACCTTGAGTTAGATGCTTATCTAACTACCCCCAAGCAGTGTTTCCTTTTCAGTCAAATAGAAGTACTTTCATAGATCAAGGAAGTTTATACTTCCACCCCCAAGTAGTACTCTGCTCAGCCAAGTGTTTTCATCAGTCCCTATCTCAAAATTATGTATTGACAATCACTGTATTTCTCTCCCACGGTAACCCCAATCAAGAGTTAGAATAACGATATTTATCTCCATCCATTTAATCTTCTAGACTCTTTGAGGTAATTCTTTCTTAACCAATCAATGGAATTTCTCTCCAGCCATCTCTCTGGTGCCCTCCTATCTCCCCACCCTTTTTTATCAGGTTCCCCAAAAACAAACCCTTGGGAAAATGAGGAACTGCCCCTTTTCTCTTATTTGGGACATAACTAACTCTTCGTAACTTTTTTCCTAACTAAATAGGGAATTCTTAACTCCCTGAGTGGCCTTTTTCACATTTTCGAAAATAAAATATTTTATCTTTGTTGACATAAAATATTTATACATATTTTACTTGTATAATAATTTCTATATACAGTAAACAAACATCTTCATTCAAATATTCTAAACTAGTCAATCAAAATATGTATGTATCTCCTATCATTTAACTTGTCCAGGTCTATTTAAGATTCCACTCTTAAATCATAAGGTTTCTAGAGTCTTTTACTAAAGCCATTACACTAGTCCTCGTTAGCCCAAGTTTCCCCCTTATGCGACCTTTTGTGGCTTCTGAGAAGAAACCCTATGGGCTTATGTCACCTTGGATCTCTTCTGAGTTGTCGATTTCCCCACTCAACCTTGGGCATAAACCACAACTATGCACTTGGTCATGGGGACTAGAGGAAGGGATCACTAATGACAAGGAACTAGATATTCACAGTAATGTGATTAGCTTAGTTGTCAATAGGATAAGGGAAACCATCCCATTCATGCAAGTGAATATTCTTAGCCGAAGCCATGGTGGTTTTGCCCAACAATTGGGTCATATAAGCCTCTTAAGGCCCTTTGCGTAGGGTTCAACCATGGCTCGATCATGGTGGTTCTTTGGGAGCTTGGCCTGCACCAAAGTGTGACTCCTACCCTTAGGGTTTTATGGAGCATGCACAGGTGCTATCCCTCCAGACCATAAACCTTTTCCATTTAGACTTGCAGAGGTATATGACCTCCCAAATGATCAAATCTACATACCAAAACCTTTGTATGTGATTAGAATCATACAAAGGTATACAAACCCATGAGGAATAAATCTCAGTAATGCCCATGGCTTGAAGGTAGTTTCAGGCCCATTCAAGAAATATAAAACCAAATCCTCCAACTCTTGAGGTAATCTTATCGTCAACAAGGAGAAAAAGGCTCTTTCAGCCCTATGCTTGAAAAGAGTGAATACACTAATCCAAAACTAAGGGTCTGCATTAGGAGAAGATCTAGAGAAACATATTTATAAAATGAATAGGTTAACAAGCTAGCGAGGATAAAGGGATCTCTAATACGCTACCCCAAATTGTATGCAGCGAAGATCGACCTTATTATCAAAACACGTTCATGTTCTACCAATAAGGAAGGAGCTTATATATATATATATATATATATATATATATATATATATATATATATATATATATATATATCATGCTAATAGAGTATGAATCTAATTGAACACCATGACCATGACTAGCCATTAAAACATGGGTTTATGACATTGCTCCATCACCATGACAACACATAGAATGTGACCCCCAGCATGGAGGAATTCAACATCGCCATGTGCATAGTAGAGATGCAACTTTTTGTGAAGTGTAGGAACTTAAGTCAAATCATCCAAGCTCTTGAAGAAATGCCACCCATAACACTGAATGCAAGATTCACTCTATATCGAGCTCTTTGCTATCATGGAAATATAATCCAAAAACCAAGGTATACATTACTGAAGACATGGAGGAGACCACCATATAAAGTTACGGGTTGATAAGGATAAAAGAGGAGGAAATCCTCAATGTCATCACATCGCAACATAAGAAACACTAATGAAAGCTTATTACTAGCGAAATCAACATTCTGCAATAAGAAGGAACCCCATACTAAACATTGCTATATGTAATATAGTTAATATTATTGCACGTTATTCCAGTGCCTTCAAGCATTAACACAACACATCAGTCAATTTTATAAAAAATAATAATGTAGACATGCCTCTCATAGTGATATCAACATCTCAACCAGGAATGTAAACATATTTTATTATGAATAAAGAACATAAGAACACTTATCTTAAACAATGTAGAAGTGTTTTAACATAGAGTGGTAATATAAGTCTCCATCCAACCGTAAACAAGCTACAACCACTATTACTTGTATGTATCATCCCCAAGCCAGATTCTAGAGCTTGAGGTGGAGTGCTTTCAGAGAGAAGCCTTCAATGAATGCATAACTAAATTAAAACACAACGACGCCACCCTGCCTTCATCCCCAAGTCAAGCCATTTCTCTTTTGTAATTTTTTTCCCAACAAGTTTCAATAGGGCATGTTAGTTGGTTTGTAGGTCTCTTCAGAGCCCAACAATACAAGTCAAGTTGCTACCTTTTTGCTTCTTCTACAAAAGTTATAAAATGCCATTGTCTCTGTATCTTTTGTAGCTTATACGTGCTAGGAAGTTCTTTCCTCCCTTTGTGTATTTTGTGTGTGTATTTCTCTCTAATTCCCCCCTGAGAGCACATGTATCCATGGGTTGAATAACATCTAGTTCCTCCTCACAACTAGTTGCCCCCCTCTGCTCGATATTGTCATAGAAGTACCCTACTCATGGGCAGGGCAACTCGTGCTACTTTGATATTTTTTCATGTTCTTAATTGCTAAGGAAACCAAAGGACACCTCCCAAATGATCAAATCAACATACCAAAACCTTTGCACGTGATTAGAATCATGAAAAGGTATACAAACCCATGAGGAACAAATCTTAGTAATGCCGGTGGCTTGAAGGTAGTTTCATGACCATCCAAGAAATATAAAACCAAATCCTCCAACTCTTGAGGTAATATTATCGTCAAAAAGTAGAATAAGACTGTTTCATCCCTATGCTTGAAAAGAGTGAATACACTAATGATCCGAATTGGATCCATAGAGGACTGTCAAAGGACCATGACTGTATCAGGTTGAACAAATCTATAAAGAAATCCAAAATAGCGATCAAAGACACCCTGAACGAGTGGCAATGGCAGCTGACGTGGAACGACGAGGACCTCGGTCAAAGCACGCTGACCGAGGCCCATGGAGACCGTGCAGGAGGTCAAAGTAGCCCTTGGGAGCCCCGAAACGGGAAAAAGAGGTGATTTTTGATGCGCGATTAGTGCATCGCTGGGTGAGTAGGGTCGTGAAGGAAAACCCTGAGCACTTGATCGCGTGGGGGAACCGGAGGACTGTGGGCGGAAAAGGAAAAAGTGCTAAAACACAATGGCGGGACCCACGCTCTGCAAAACCAGCGGTATTGATCGGGGCGCCCTTAAATGGTAAGAGGTTTTGGACGAGAGCGGAGTGATTCCATACACCGATTGATGCGTGGTAGGCGGAGGTGAGAGAAAATTAGCGTTGATTGCGCGCTATCGGTCGAGCAAGTCAACCATGCTAAACGTGCGTATGGTGTCAGATCTAGAGGGCCCAGATCGGACGGCTGAGATCGCGCCCGATGGGGAAGCAGAATCGACAAGGGAATACGCCACATTTTAGAAGGGATTTGGAATCCATTTGACCGCCACGGTGGAGGAAGAACGCATCCATGACATAACTGAAGAAACGAACCGACGAAGCAGGCTAGCGTCGTTTAGAGGAGGACAAGTGGCCACTCCTTGAGTGTTCATGATGACACCGAATAGGGAACTCCAAGCGCAACTGCAGAAGGTGAAGAGATAGAGGCGGAAGAGGAACTGAACAGGCATAGGGATTGAATGGCTAAATCCATGAATAAAGGAAGAAGACAGTCAGTTCAGTTGAGCTAGTCAAAGTCAAGAGACGAAAAAGTGGAACAGTGAACCCCGAGAGGAGGACTGAACACAGAGAACAGTAAAACAAAGCAGAAGAGACAAAGGTTCGAGCTGACCAGAGGCAGCATCGAGAACCAGAGAGCATGAAGATTCAAGCGATCCCATAGAGGAATCTGTCCGGATTGAGCATCACATTTGGCTCTTTCCACTGTAGACCAGAAGGTCACAGAGCTAGTAGGAAGAAGAAGAAGTCTGTGTACTCAAGTGGCTTGGGGAATCCAAGAACCACCCTGCCAAGCAAATCTACTTTAGGAGAACCCATATTGAGTCCCTGTATTGTAATTTCTCTACTTAAAGGCATAATAAAACAAGGCCACCACTGAAAGCTGGACCGGAGATGTAGCCCTAGAGAATAGGGTGAACTCCTTATTAAAATTGCTTGTGTTTTTATGTTTGCTTACTGTATTTCTCTGTTGTCTTTCCATTTTATTGTCTATGTATTGGCAATCTGATCGATCCGTTGCTTGAATAACACAGAACACACACTAGCACATGAGTCTATAATATGTTAGTTTAATAAATCTTTAACTAACGTCACTCATAGGGTGAATATCAGATCAAGTGGTATCAGAGCTCTAGGCTGTAAGGTTAGACAAGCTTGTGTTGGTTTAGCTGTGAATGCTCACAAGATCAAAGCTCAAACTAGGAGAAGGAGAGTTGGTGGAAACTAATCTTGAAATTGGGAGAGTCTACTCTCGAAAGACAATGTCAGAGGAAGGTTCTGTAGGGCCACACCCTCAATTCATAGAGACTTTCCTAGCTATAAAGTCTATGGTTGAAGAAATGTATAGAGACTTTAGAAAGCAAAAGTTTGAAGATTCATCAGGCTCTAAACAAGATAAAGAAGAAGATGAGTCTCACTTCCATGACCACTCCAAAGGAAAGGGGAAAGAGGAAAGCTTTCTCACACCTCCTAATAGCCCTGTGCATAATAAGAAAGAATCTTTGATTAAGCTAGATGTTAAATTTGATTTTCCTGTATATGATGGAGAGCTAAATGCTGAAAAGTTGGACAATTGGATTAGACAAATTGATGTGTATTGCAGGGTATAGAACATAAACTCAGACAAGAGTAAGATTCAGCTAGCAAGCCTACGCCTAGGAGGCACTGCCATGGTTTGGTGGGAAGGAAGAACCCAAGCTGATATGAAAAGACATGGCAAGACCATATTTGTCTGGAGTGAATTTGTTGCTGCAATCAAAAAGCAGTTCTATCCATTGGCTTACATGCAACAAGCCATGATGAGTTGGCAAACTCTTCGATAGTTGAAAGGGCAAAGTGTGCAAGGGTATACTCAAGAGTTAAGAAAGAGAGCATTGATGTTGGGTATTTCACTAGACTCACCAGAGACTCTTTTGAAGTACATTGGTGGTCTACACAACTACATGAGGCATACCATCCTCATGTTTAATCCCACTAGTATAGATGAGGTATCTGTACAAGCTACTCATCTAGAAGCTAGAGGAAAGAATGGCAATCTAGAAGTTGGGGGACCATCCCAACCCATTGTAAGCAAGAGCAAGGAGAAAAGAAAACAGAAGTGGAAAGAAAGGAAGGCTAACACTGCACAAAAAGCTAAAGCTTCATGCACTCACTATAAAAAGGAGGGGCATAATGATGAGCATTGTTGGATTCTGCATCCAGAGCTGAGACCTAAGAAGTCTGAGGGCAAGAAGAAGAAGACAGCTGCAGGTATTCAGAGAGATTTGGGGTCAGACTCGGGAGATGAAACAACTATAGCAACCATAGGTATAAAAGGTAATAATTCTGAAACATCTACTAGTAATTCTGCTCAATCTTTTATTGATGAAGAAAATGAGAGAAAAAGACATGAGCTTTTCCATATTCAAGTTATTTCCAAAAATCAAAAGATTGATACTTTGTTTGATAGTGGCTCACAAGTAAATTTGATTTTTGAAGCAATTGTAAAGAAATTGGGATTAGCAACTACACCTCACAAGAAACCATACCCATTAGGATGGTTGAATGATAAAGCACAACTACAAGTGACTAGACAGTGCAAACTCAAGTTTTCTTTTGGGTCAGCATTTGTAGATGAGGTTGAGTTAGACATAATTCCTTTGGATATATGTGGAATTGTATTAGGAAGTCCTTACTTGTATGATAGAAAGGCTATTTTCTATAGAGCTGAGAACAAGTATCTACTTGTTAAAGATGGAATCGAATACTTTGTAAGAGCTCATAAGCTCAAGAATAATTATACTCTCATAAACTCAGGATAGATGAAAAGAATGATAAATTCATGCAAACAATTCTTACTGATGGTTGTAAAGGACAAGAAACCTGATAAAACCAACATATTTGAAGGTTGTAATGCTGAACAACAAGCTGATATAGAAAAGGTTGTTTCAGAGTATGATGTCTTGTTTCAAGAACCTAAAGATCTGCCACCCAAAAAGGGAATAGTACATGATATTATTTTGCAGCAAGATGTTCCATTGCCTAACATTGGGATGTACAGGTTGTCCACTTTAGAGAATGTTGAAATCAAAGAAGCAGGTGCAGGAGTTGCTCGAGAAGGGCTTCATCAGGCCTAGCACATCACCATGTGGGTCACGAATCGTTTTGGTGAGAAAGAAAGATGGCTCTTAGAGAATGTGCATTTATTACCAAGCACTGAATAAGATAACAATCAAAAATCATTATCCCCTTCCTCGCATAGATGATCTCTTAGATCAATTGAAGGAAGTTGTTTATTTCACCAAGTTGGATTTGCACAGTGGATACCATTAGGTCAGAGTTGCAGAGCAAGATGCATGGAAGACTGCTTTCAAAACAAAGCAGGGATTGTATGAATGGCTGATTATGCCTTTTGGCCTAACTAATTCTCCTGCTACTTTCATGAGATTAATGAATGATGTACTCAGACCTTTTCTTGATGATTTTGTTATCGTATATCTGGATGACATTTTGATTTTTAGTAAAACGTGGGAAGAACATTTAAATCATGTTAAGTAGACATTAGATGTTTTGAAAAGAGAAAAACTTTATGTTAAACTCTAAAAATATGAATTTAGCAAAACATCTCTAAACTACTTGGGTCATATAGTAGAGGGAGGTGAATTGAAAATAAATCCCTCTAAAGTGGCAATCATTGTGAACTGGCCTAAACCCAGGTCTGCTACAGAAGTAAGAAGCTTCTTAGGAGCAACACAATATTGGAGGAAGTTCATTTCTAACTTCTCCTCGATTGCAACTCCCTTACATGCTTTAACAGGATTGAATAAGTTGTTTCAGTGGGGAGGCAAACATCAGAAAGCCTTCGACACCTTGAAAGAAAAAATTAGTACAACACTTGTACTAGCACTGCTAGATCTACAAAGACCATTTGAGATCCAAACTAATGCCAGTGACTATGCCATGGGAGCAGTGTTGACACAGCACGGTAACCCCATATGTTATCATTCTGAGACTTTTAATCCTGCAGTAGTTAACTATCCTACATATGATAAAGAATTGTATGCATTAGTTCAGAGTTTGAAAAAGTGGAAACATTACTTAATGGGTAAAGAGACAGTAATACATACTGATCATCAGCCACTTCAATATCTACACTCCCAAACTAAGTTGCAGCAATCGAGACATTACAGATGGATGGGTTTTCTACAACAGTTTCATTTAGTCATCAGATATAAAAAGGGCATACATAACAAGGTTGCAGACATGTTATCTAGACCCATCATAAATGCATCTACCATACTTAAGCATAATTATGTGCTACATGAAAGCTACATGGAACAATATGCTTAGGATATGGACTTTAAAGATGTATATGCAACTTTGAGTCAAGGGAAAAGAGTAGAAGAATTGGACTATCATATAAAGGACTGACTCTTATACCATTGTGGGAAACTCTGCATTCCACAAACTGAGAGGATAAAGACAATTAGGGAAGCACACACTTCTCTGATATCAGGTCACTTTGGGGTAAGTAAAACAGTTGCACAGCTGCAAAGATTCTGCTATTGGCCGAAAATGAATGAGACAGTTTCTAGATATGTAAGAGGGTGTGTCATGTGTGCTAAAAGCAAGCCCAGCAATAGAACACTAGGCTTGTACACTCCATTGCCAGTTCCTTCTCACCCTTGGGAAAGTGTTTCCATGGATTTTGTTGAAGGACTGCCTAAATCTAGGAAAGGTCATGATTACTTATATGTTGTTGTGGATAGGTTCAGCGAAATGTGTATTTTGATACCTTGTAATAAACAGATCACAACTAAACAAACTGAAAAATTGTTCTTTGAACATGTATGGGTTCATTTTGGATTACCCACTTCCATTGTATCTAATCGAGACACCCGATTTGTGGGGAAGTTTTGGTCTAGTCTGTGGGAACTGATGGACACCAAGTTGAAGAAAAGCATAACATTTCATCCACAAACAGGTGGCCAGACAGAAGTAGTAAACACGATAGTGACCCAGTTACTGAGAGGATATTGTAGCAAACATCCTAAGCTTTGGGATGAAGACTTGTGTTATGTGCAGCATGCTTACAACAGAGCCAAACACTCTTCTACACAGAGATTTTCTTTTCAGACCTGCTTTGGTTTCACACCAAGGTCTCCTGTGGATTTTGTCTTTGGTAAAGATACCTTGGTTGATGGACATAGTGATGTGGACAAGGCAACTAGGTTCATTGAATAGATCCAGGAGATCCACCAAGTAGTACAGGAACAGCTGGAAAAGAGCCAGGCCAAGTACAAGGCTAGGAATGATAAGCATCGGATGGAGCATAGTTTTCAAGTTGGAGACCAAGTTTGGCTGTATATCAGTAAGGAAAGGATGCAAGGTGAAGGTAAAAAGCTAAAGCCTATCAGGTATGGACCTTTGATACTTGAGAAGATTGGTGAGAATGCTTTTCGCCTTGATTTACCAGCTTACATGCACATCTACTCAGTCGTAAATGCAGATTGCTTGAGATTGTTTGAACCTTCAATGATTGAGGAGCCTGAAGAGCAAAGTCAATTTCCTTCTATTGATGACCTACTACCTGAATACCTCAATGAGTTGCAGGAAGACACGGTGCTGAACAGGAAGGTGAGGACAACGTGTAGGGGAGACATTGAGTACCTCAGGATTGGGCTCAAAGGTTCAAAGACGAGTAGTGCAAAGTGGATTGAGATTAGACAAGTGAAGAAACAGTATCCTCACTTCGTCGATGCTTGAAAACCAAATTTTGGTGGTCCAAAATCTTTTTTAGTGGGAAGGCTGTGATCTGAATTGGATCCATAGAGGACTATCAAAGAACCATGACTGTATCAGGTCGAACAAATCTCTAGAGAAATCCAAAACAACGATCAAAGGCACCCTAAACCAGTGGCAATGGCAGCCGACGTGGAACGATGAGGACCTCTGTCAAAGTGCGTTGACTGAGGCCTATGGAGACCGCGCAGGAGGTTAAAGTAGCCCCTGGGAGCCCGAGAAAGGGAAAAAGAGGTCACGCATCGCTGGGCAAACAGGGCCGTGAAGGAAAAGCTCGAGAACTTGGTCACGTGGGGGAACCAGAGGACCGCGGGCAGAAAAGGAAAAAGTGCTAAAACACAATGGTGAGACCTGTGCTCTGGAAAACGGCGGTATTGATCGGGGCACCCTTAAACGGTAAGAGGTTTTGGACGAGAGAGGAACGATTCCATACACCGATTGACACATGGCAGGCGGAGGTGAGAGAAAACCACCGTTGATCACGCGCTATTGGTTGAGCAAGTCAACCGCGCGAAACATGCGTATGGCATTGGATCTGGAGGGCCTAGATCAGACGGCTGAGATTGCGCCTGATGGGGGAAGCGGAATCGACAAGGGAATATGCTGCATTTTAGAAGGGATTTGGAATCTGTTTGACCGCCACGACGGAGGAAGAACACATCCACGACGTAACTGAAGAAACGAATCGATGAAGCAGGTTGGCGCCATTTAGAGGAGGACAAGTGGCCACTCCCTGAGCGTTCATGATGATGCCGAACAGGGAACTCCAAGCACAGCTGCAGAAGGTGAAGAGACAGAGGCAGAAGAGGAACCGAATAGGCATAGAGATCGAATGGCTAACACCATGAACAGAGGAAGAAGATAGTCAGTTTAGTTGAGTTAGTCGAAGTCGAGAGACGAAGAAGTGGAACAGTGAACCCCGAGAGGAGGACTGAACATAGAGAACGGTAAAGCAAAGCAGAAGAGACAGAGGGCCGAGTTGACCAGAGGCAGCATCGAGCACCAGAGAGATTGAAGATTCAAGCCATCCCATAGAGGAATCTGTCCGGACTGAGCATCACATTTGGCTCTTTCCACTGTAGACCAGAAGGTCACAAAGCTGGTAGGAAGAAGAAGAATTCTGTGTACTCAAGTGGCTTGGGGAATCCAAGAGTCCCTGTATTGTAATTTCTCTGCTTAAAGGCACAATAAAACAAGGCCACCACTGAAAGCTGGACCGGAGATGTAGCCCTAGAGAATAGGGTGAACTCCTTATTAAAATTGCTTGTGTCTTTATGTCTGCTTACTATATTTCTCTGCTGTCTTTCCATTTTATTGTCTGTGTATTGGCAATCTGATCAATCCATTGCTTCAATAACACAAAAAACACACCAGCACATGAGTCTGCAATACCTTAGTTTAATAAATCTTTAACTGATGTCACTCATAGGATGAATATCAGATCAACTAATCCAAAACCCAGGGTCTACATTAGGATAAGATCTAGAGAAACATATATATATATATCAACAAGTTAACAAGCTAGTGAGGATAGAGGGATCTCTAATATGCTACCCCAAATTGTATGCAGTGAAGATCAACCTTATTATCAAAACACGTTCATGTTCTACCACTCAGGAAGGAGCTTATATATATATATATATATATATATATATATATATATATATATATATATATATATATCACGCCAATAGAGTATGAATCTAATTGAACACCATGACCATGAGTAGCCATTAAAATGGGGGTTTATCACATTTCTCCATCACCATGACAACACATAGAATGTGACCCCCAGCATGGAGGAATTCAACATCGTCATGTGCATAGTAGTGATGCAACTTTTTGTGAAGTGTAGGAACATAAGTCACATCATCCAAGCTCTTGAAGCAATGCCACCCATAACACTGAATGCAATATTCACTCTATATCGAGTTCTTCGTTAGCATGGAAATATAATCCAAAAAGCAAGGTATACGTTACTGAAGACATGGAGGAGACCACCATATAAAGTTACAGGTTGATAAGGATAGAATAGGAGGAAATCCTCAATGTCATCACATCGTAACATAAGAAACACTAATGAAAGCTTGTTACTAGCGAAGTCAACATTCTGCAATAAAAAGGAATCCCATACTAAACATTTCTATATGTAATATAGTTAATATTATTGCATGTTATTCCAGTGCCTTCAAACATTAACACATCACATTAGTCAATTTTATAAATAGTAATAATGTAGACATGCCTCTCATAGTGATATCACCATCTCAACCAGGACTGTAAACATATTTTATTATGAATAAAGAACATATGAAAACTTATCTTAAAAAATGCGGAAGTGTTTTAACTTAGAGTGGGAATCTAACTCTCCATCCAACCGTAAACAAGCTACAACCACTATTACTTGTATCTATCACCCCCAAACCATATTCCAGAGCTTGAGGTGGAGTTCTTTAAGAGAGAAGCCTTCAATGAATGCATAGCTAAATTAGAACACCACGAGGCCACCCTGCCTTCATCCCCAAGTCAAGCCATTTCTCTTTTGTAATTTTGTGCCCAACAAGTTTCAATAGGGCATGTTAGTTGGTTTATAGGTCTCTTCAGAACCCAATAATACAACTTGAGTTTCTACCTTTTTGCTTCTTCTACGAAAGTTATAAAATGCTAATGTCTCTGTATCTTTTGTAGCTTCTACGTGCTAGGAAGTTATTTCCTCCCTCTGTGTATTCTGTGTGTGTATTTCTCTCTGATTCCCCCCTAAGAGCACATGTATCCATGGGTTGAATAGCCTCTAGTTACTCCTCCACTACTAGTTGCCCCCTTTGCTCGATAATGTCATAGAAGTACCCTTCTCATGGGCAGGTCAACCCGTGCTACTTTAATATTTTTTCATGTTCCTTAATTGCTAAGGAAATCAAAGGAAACCTACCCTTGTCCCTTTTCTACCAACTAATTTAAGGCACAATCAACACACTCAACCAACAAGGACTAATATTTAATACAAGAATTCCCTCAACCAATGTCCTTCCTCAAGCAATGGAATTTGTGTCCATCTCTTAGCCTTTTAATTTATAAAAGTATTTACATTGCATACATGAGGATAAGATATTGGGTTGTTACAAACCCCTCCACCTTGGAGGAACACCATCCTCGGTGTTCAATGACACATATACAGTCAAAACACTTGAAAAAAAATAGACATACTATTTCATGGAGCTTTATAGACTCCAATTTATACATCATTTATAATGTTCTATGCATTTTCATCAACCAACAAATAAGATATGATAATGTCAAGTTAGAATTCAACCATCTCATAAAAGTATGATAGGCATTAAGTCATAATTCAATCATTTTTCATTGATTTTGTTTGGAGTATTTGGATGCTTTACGAATATCCAGACCAACTTGGATTGTTCTTCTCCAGAACTATTATGGTGAGACCTTCGTTCCCTTAGCGAACAATTTCAGCTCATTGTTTCTAGTCACACCCCCAATCAACTATGCTCATGACTAAGAATCACAATTTATTTTCTAGCCTTCCCTTCTCTGCTTCTTAGTCCCTTGGACCATCCGATTACTCCCTCTCTATGCACACAATCTCCTTCCAAGTTTAGGAATCCCCTTATTCGCTTCTTAGTCCCTCAGGAAATACATCCCTTAGAAATGATTCCACGCATCGGAAGGAGTTCAAATCCATGGCATATTCTTGCCTCAAAAACTATCATACAAGTCATGTCATGCTTCATGGTGATTAGTGGACACTATTGAGTACTAGTGTCCCACATTGCCTCGGTTCTTGAAATATTTGACTTTAGCATACTATTTCCATTCCACCTTATGGTCAGCTTCGTTCATTCAAACAAGCAGTCCAATATACATTCCTAGATCATGGGCACAGAGTTATAATGAGACCCATCATTAGGAAAATGTGATAATTTTAAATCATGCCTCATTAGTAGTTTATTCTTGGGGTGAAAATGGAATTCTACTTTAATTCATATCATATCAAATCCAAGTTATCTCGTAACCCAAACCATCATAAATCAGAATATTGAATTTGGATTCATAATTCAAAAGTTCAAAAATTAAAGAAATATTGATACTTATCTTAATTTGTTATTTGTTTCTTCCTTTACACACATTGGATCAGCAACCCATCCTGGCAAGCATCCAATAGCCTTTTTCTTTTCCTATACACACACTCGATCATTTTCCAGCTTAACAAGCACCCAATTCCTTCTCTTCTCTTTGACAATGTACACACACTATATCGGTTTCCAAACCTAGAAAGCACGTAGTGCCTTCTTTTCTCTTTGACCATGTACACACACTAGATCAGTTTCCAAGCTTGACAGGCACCTAGTTCCTTCTCTTCTCTTTGACCACGTACACACACTAGATCCATTGCCAATCCTGGTAGACACCCAATGCCTTCTCTTCTCTTCTATTTTATTTAATTTCAAATTTAGTAAGTGGTTCGTTAGCTACAAGGTGAGCACTTATTAACAAATAAATATACATAAGCCCAATCACTACCCTAAGAATATGGGAACTACCAAAACAAGTAGTTATTACCAACCAAGTAGTCTTCTTCTGACTGGAATATATGTGTATTTCGCCCCTTCATAAGCCTAGGAAACCCCATATCTTCATGTTCCATACACATTACGCAACATAATGGCCCAGACAGTGCCATACCTACCTTCCCAAAACATTACACAACACATGCATGTATACGCAGTGTACCACAACACATACACATACACATGATACACACAATGAATTCACATGTGCAACACAACACATATACAACACACATAGCACAGTGCAATATGTATTCAACAATGTTGACATTCCAAAGACCTCACTAATTTCATCCATAGACACTAGGAAACACTACCTCTAGTGTCTTTCCCCACATGTCGTAGATCAACTGTTTTCGTTTTATTGTTATATCCTTCAACATTCCATGTTCATAATATAACATGGGCATAATTTATAAATCATGTTCACATGATATTAAAATTATAGATCAGTCAAGGATACTTTTCCCTCTTGAGTCCTCATTAACGAGAGACCTTTTTATACCATTCACATATGCATTAAATAAGTTTAAATAGTCCCACTTCCACAAGAAGAGCCCTTGATAAAATCCTGTCAGCCAAAATGGAATTTTCATATTTGCATACAAAGATTGGCATGATCATGGGAATCTCATATATATATATATATATATATATATATATATATATATAGAGAGAGAGAGAGAGAGAGAGAGAGAGAGAGAGAGAGAGAGAGTTAAGGTCAGAGAACTTCCCTTGTGCCATTCGCATGGCTACCATGCCACTTTCTATCATTCCCCATGGACTAGCCAACCACTTGGCCATGATATCGTTGTCATGCTCAAGAGTAACTATCCAATATGTTTCAAAATTGGCATTTTTCCAACCCATCTATGATATCCCCTAGTTGATTTTCCATGTGTTAGTCCTTACAATCTCCTAGGCTGAAAAGGAAATCGAGAAGGGTAACCTCAAACCACTTCAGCTCAGTAGAAAATCCTACTTAGCATAAGAGGGATCTCTCTAAGTCTCTTATTAGTGATATGACTTTAAATAAAATGAATTTTGGGCTAGATATGTGTATTTGTTTGTTTGTTGGTGAAAATTTGAGTTTTAGGGTTTGCTGAACATAGGGTTTGGAGCCACAAATAGGTCTAGGTTGTAGGAGTGCAAGAGAAAATATGAGAAGGAGCTAGATATCAGAAGCCATGGTGTATTTTGAGTATTGTCAGTGTAGTATAGAGTATATAGTGTGGAAGAAACTAATGAGCATATATAAACATGATGTCATTAGCTTAGGAAGACATACACATAACTATGAAAACTAGATAACAGAGCTTGAAAAACAAGAAATCTGTGTATTTTATTGTTAGGAATCCATAGAAAGAAGAGATATAATGTAGATAAATATGTTTAGACCATTAGAAAACAAAAATAATTAAATACAATCACCATGAACTCACTGGGCTAGAGTTCCTTGAAAATAGCTGCAACTTGTCTCTGTATTAGCTGAAAAGATGATTACAAGAAAGCTCCCTTCACAAAAAGTTCAACCTTCTTCTACTAAGGAGAAATGATACATATATAATCTCCTAGACCACTTTCCCACCTTCAGGAGTAGAATTCCTTGGTGGAGGAACTGACTCCAAGATTCTCTCAACCAACAGGTGAGAGTGAGAAGGTGAAACTCAAACACTTCATGGAGAGTTTGTTTAGGAGTTTTATTCTTTTATGAGGCCTAATAAACATAAAAAAACAACCTATTATGTACATTTGTTCATGCCTACATCACCTAGCCTAGAAACTAGTTCCATTACATAGAGAATCTTGACTTTGACTGAGTTAGACTAGAAACTAGAAATTTTACACAGTGAAATTTTCCAAATAAAACATAGAAAAGTGCACAAGCACAACACTGACTTTGAGATGATTTTTAGGTGCCTTCCAGGGATCAAAATGAAAAAATTAGAGAAGATTCAACTAGCCCTTTAAGTCTAGCTTCCATAACAGTTTTAATTTCTTAATTTGGACCAAGGGAAAGCCTTCAAAAACCCGTTCTCCCAAGATCGCTCCAAAAGTGAAGCGCCTGTCAAAAAAAGGTCCAGAATGCTAGCTTTTTGCCACTTTTTTGCCTTTTTCTCCAAAAATAAGCCAGCTTTGCAAAATATGAGAAAATGGATTTTTATAGGATGGCAAGAGCTTTCCAAAAATGTAGACCTTTCCTCAAATGGAGGCTTGAGGAAAAAGCGCAGGTCAAAATTTTGGGTTTTTCTGCACAAATATGGCTCAAAGATGGAGTGATATCTCTCTAACCATAAGGAGTTTTGGAAAACTGAAAGACGTTTTTGTATATAAGGATGTTGTGAATACAAAAATCTCTTAGTTTTTGAAAATTCATTTTCATTTGCTCGAAATCCGTGCCACCATATCATGACTAAAACAGGAAATTAACTTGAATTTTTTTTATTTTCTAACATAGGTCTCCAAGAAAGTTTTGTATTTCCCAATATATGATAGTTGTGTAAAACATGAAGGAGGTTTTTGTCCCTTGGTATATGATTGACAAAAACCTCTTCCACTTTTGTCAATTTCATCTCCATTTGGTCATAAACACACTTTGAAGAAAAATTGTCCCTGTGTGCTGCAAATGACCTCTTGATGAGTTTGTGAGGCACTAATCTCTTTGATGTTAGATGGCTCAACTCTTCAAACATTTCCTCAATTATTTTAATTCTTCTTGCTAGTGTGTGTGGCCTCTGATTCCAAGGTGAAACCCTAGCTCACTAGGAGGAAGAATTAGGGTTTAGTTTTAGGAAAACAGAGGATTTGAGACAATCTTGTAGATGGAGGGGAATGAAGGGGTTAGGGGATTTCTATATTCTTTGGAAAATTTTGGGTGGTAGGGATAGATGTTAGGGAGTGTAAGAAGGTTGAATTTCTTTAAAAGAGTGAGGGAAAGGTGTGAAAAAGTTCAAAACACAATCCTAACCCAGAAATTTGCAAAAACGCAACATTGAGCTAGAGTTTAGGGAAAATGAGGGGAAATGAAGGGAATGGGTATGGAAAATGGTTGGGAGGTTTATATAAGGTATTTTTGGGGGTTATGGAACATAAAAACTAGAAATTTTCTCATCGCAATGAAGCAAAAGCATTTGGAGACCAAAAGCACAATGAAACCCTGGGAGAGGGGTTTTCACTGAGTTCTTCAAAATGAAGGATGCATAAGAGGTGCCAGATGTTTATTTACTTGCCAAGGATATGCTTAAAATTGTGAATGATGAAATGAAACCCTTTTGACTCTTTGGATGGTTCTTTGTAGCTTGAAATTTTATTTTTGCTTTGGTAGTGGCATGACATCATATGTCCCTTTGAGAAATGATCAGACGAGGTAGTGTACTGCAACATTGTCTTATTTGAAATAAAATATTACCTTTACCTTTATTTTTATTTCCCTAAGCTGCTAACTCCCTTTACCCACTGAATCACATGATGGAAATGTTTTTGTTTTGACATATGGTATCATGATGACACATGGAGTGAAACCCTAGACCATGACCTAAAATGAGGAATTTAACCATTTCATGACCCAGTATACTCAAATGAAGATATGATACCTTGAAGAAGACAATGACCATGATGAGTGATGAAGACCATGAGTAAGTGAAGGGAGCAGCAGTGACCTAGACACAACCACCAGTGACCAAATTTTTATTTGAAGTTTCATTGAAATGACAAAAATTTGACTTGTCACCTTAACAACACCTTGTAAGAGCATATTTGATCACCGGTGACAGGCTGAACTAACTGACACTAACACCATGTAAATAAAATAAGACGAAGGTCATGGGACATGTATTCCAATCTGAATGGTGGGAAAATATTTTACTGGGCATCACTTGTGGTTTATTAATGTCGATGGAAATTGGAAAAGGCATTGGCAAAGGAAAAGAGGCAATAAATGGAATTTAATTAATAAAATAAAGGAAAATGGGAGAAAAGGAAGGTGAAGAGACACAAATATGCATGCAAGGGAAATTAGAGAGAAAATGAAGGAAAACGAAATAAAAATGAGACATCAATGATAAAAAGGCATCATAGAAACAATTGGTAGTTTCTGGACGACTTTTGATCATTTTCAGAAATAGGGCTCTAAAAGAAGAGAGAGGGAGCACTTAGACACAAGCAAGGAAGCAAGCAAAGGACAAGTAGAGGAAAACAAGGGAGCATAATGAAAAGTTGGAAAAGTAACTACCATAGGAAGACATTGTAGGTAACATGTTTCATATGTGATTTCATTGCTGAGATTTGGATGCATGGTATGTGCATGGGGTTATTTTATTATTTTATTGTCATTAGCATGGGGTTTTCCTAGATTGATAGTGGTTTAAACCTTGCCTTTCCATTTCTTGGATAGCCATGATGTAGTGGGTTCTCTATTTTGATTAAGCTTTGGATGACTGGTAGAATTGGATCTTGGTTGAGGTGGTCTCAGGAAAATTACCAAGGGTCAAGGGTGGAGATGGGATTTCTCCTTGAACTCTTGACGGATGGATTGAGACACGAAAATTCCTCTGGAGTTAGTGAAGGAAGTTATAGGCATCCAATCTTGTTTTGGTATTAGTGATTTATGGATTGGTTTACATGAAATCGTTGTGGCTAAAGGTTGAGGTACAGTTTGGCCTCTGGAAGCCCTAGTTGTTTCTATTTTTGTTTAACCCACATGATCTCACATTCATGCTTGGAATATGGCACGGGGATGATTGGATAAAACAAAGATTTGGTTTAGCCAAATATATGGTTGGGTGGTACGTGGAAGTTCCTGACTTGGTAGGAATTTGCATATGTTAATATGAATCATTTTCATATTTTGATCAATGAACACATGTATTGGTTATTGTGTTGATCTTGTGGATGGTTTGTCATGGATTCTATTCTAGTTATATGCTAGTAAAAGGCATGGTTGAATGATGTGATTTTCTATGGATCTTGTTCATCATTTGATAAGTTATTGAATGGTTAATGTATGCATGGGCTAACAAGTGTTGTTGCAACTAGTTCCTCACTTGGTAGGAATTTGCATATGTTAATATGAATCATTTTCATATTTTGATCAATGAACACATGTATTGGTTATTGTGTTGATCTTGTGGATGGTTTGTCATGGATTCTATTCTAGTTATATGCTAGTAAAAGGCATGGTTAAATGATGTGATTTTCTATGGATCTTGTTCATCATTTGATAAGTTATTGAATGGTTAATGTATGCATGGGCTAACAAGTGTTGTTGCAACTAGTTTATGAGGACATTGAGCCTTCTTGATGATTCTCTCATGAAGTTAAGAAGATCATGATCAAATATGCATTCATGACCTGTAGCTACTATGTTTACCATGTGTTTGAACAAATGTTTATCATGTAATTGACATGTATCGTGTAATATCTAGCTTTAGTAATGGTTTCTTAGACTTGTGTTTATCCTAGACTTGATTTTGAAAAGTTTTGGGTGCTGGCCTGTAGGGTAGCCTTGAAAAAGTGGCACTGATTTCACAACCACACCCTCATAAATGCAAAACTTCGGCTGTAACCACATGGAGGAAGGCTCATGCATGCAGTTGAAGCCTTCCAACCACATGCACAATGTTCCAAACCTGTGGTTTTGGTGCAAAGCCTAAGAAAATGAAGTTCCAACTCAGGGATTGATCAGTAGTGGTGATTGTTAGATACCTGTGTGATCTAGGGCCCCTTAGGGATGGCAGTAAGTTTTCAGTTAGTAAACCCCACTTCCATAACTGAAACTTGGAGGATGGGTCATATCATAGTAACACTCACCTCATGTTTATCCTGAAGAGACTGTAAAAGTGGGTAAATGTGGGATGGGGTGGTTACACCATCTACCCAGATTGGAATTCCTTGTTGCTTAGAAGTCACTCAGTTGATCACTATTCATGTCCATTACATGTGGCCCTCTTCAACTCTCTTTCACCAAATCCTCGTGGCTTCCCTGCCACCTTCAATCGAATTGACCCAAGGCACTAAGCCTTGTGTACGTAAATCAAAGGCTTGTTATAACATTGATAGGTAGTGCAAGAGGAAAAATAAGAGATAACACTATAAAAGAATAAAAGCCATGATTCCAATCACAGAGGAAACCCACACAAAACAACATGGTCATGTACAAATCTAAAATTAAAATTATTTTAGTCATGAAAACAATATATTAAAACCACCACTTATAGGCATTAACATAAAACAGTCCCCAAAATCAATTTATGTCCCCATGAATCTAGTGCTCATGGCACTTGCAGGCATCACATAGGTGCACATAAGTATACATGTAGCTATGTACAATGGGGAAGTAAATGCTGAAAAGTTGGATAATTGGCTTCGCCCAATTGAAGTCTATTGCAGGATTTAAAGGATTAAGGATGAAGTGACCAAGATCTAACTTTCTTCTCTTCATTTGGAAAGTGTAGCTCTCTTTTGGTGGGAGGCCAAAACTCAAGAAGACTTGAATGAAAGTGGTAAAATTATCTCTTCTTGGAATGATTTTGTAGCTACATTAAGAAGGAAATTTTATCCATTAGCTTATATGCGAAAAGAAATTACGGATTGGAAATTTTTTAGACAAGCTAAAGATAAGAGCATTCAAAGTTATACAAATGAATTTAGAAGAAGATCTTTAATCTTGGTTGTAGATTTGTATTCACAAGACACTCTCCTTAAATACATAGGTGGATTACATAGTTATTTGAGACATACAATTCTTATGTTTAGTCCCACAAATCTATATGAAGTATGTGTTCAAGAAACTCATTTAGAAGCAAGAGGGAAGAATGTTCCTCAAGAGAATAGCAAGAATCCATTCAAATATGGAGACAAAGAAAAGGGGAAGTTTAAAGGCAAAGGAAAAAATAATGCTACAGTTAAGAAAGAAGGAGAGAAACTCACATGCAATCATTGTTCAAAAGAAGGCCATGATGAAGACCATTGTTGGAAAATACATCCAGAAATGAGACCAACGAAGTTTAACAACAAGGGAAACTAAAATAATGTTGCAACAACTCAACAAGATCTAGGATCCGATTCAGGTAATGAGACCAAAATCACAACCATGGGAATGAAATGTAAAACCACTATTGCAAGTACTAGTTCTTCTAGTAATCCTATTGAGCCTAAAAATAATAAAGAAAGAATTGAGATTTTCCATATTGGATTCATTACAAAACATACCAAAGTTGATGCCTTATTTGATAGTGGATCCCAAGTTAACCCTATTTCTGAAGCTATTGTCAGGAAACTAAACTTAGAAACTAAATGTCATCCTAAACCTTACCCTTTGGTTTGGGTATGTGACAATGCTAATTTGCAAGTGACAAGAAAATGTAAACTTAAATTCATCATCATTGCAAACTTTATTGATTAGGTAGAGCTTGATGTTTTACCACTTAACATATGTGGAATTGTTTTAGGGAATCCATACTTGTATGGTTGAAAAGAAATATTCTATCATCATGAGAACAAATATCATATTATTAAACATGGAATTGAGTATATTGTTAGAGCACATTGCAAGAAGATGAATTTATCTCTTGTAAGTGATGGTCAAATGAAAAGGCTTGTAAATGCTAGTAAGAATTTTGTATTATAATTTGATGATCAAATCCAAAGATACCATTGAATCTGAAGCTTTCCAAGGATGTGATGCAAAACTCAAGCATGATTTGTTTGAAGTTGTTAACACATGATAATATGCTTCAAGAACCTGAAGGGGATCCACCTAAAAGAGGAATCCAACATGAGATTCAATTGCAATAGGATGCACCTCTTCCAAACATTGGCGTGTACAGAATGCCAGTTTTGGAGAATGAAGGAATCCAGAAGAAAATTCAAGAACTACTTGACAAAGGGGTCATTAGACCAAGTAAATCTCCTTATGGGTCTTCTATTGTCTTGGTTCCAAATAAGGATGGTAAATGGTTTGTGTTTGTGGGTTTTAGATCTTTGAGAAAAATCACAGTAAAGAATCACTATCCTCTTCCGCATATTGATGATTTGCTAAACCAATTGAAGGATGTTGTTTATTTAACTAAGTTAGATTTGATAAGCGATTATCAACAGATCAGAATTTTTGAAGGTGATATTTGGAAGGATTTTTTCAAGACAAAAAAGGATTGTTTGAATGGTTAGTTATGCCATTTGGGCTTTGTAATACATTTACAACATTCACGAGAGTTATGAATGATGTGTTGAGACCATTCGTTGATGATTTTTCATAGTCTACTTAGATGATATTATGATTTTCAGTAAGACTCATGAAGATCATGTCAAGCATGTTAAGCAAGGTTTAGATGTCTTAAAGAAAGAGAAATTTTATTTGAAGATGTCTAAGTGTGATTTTGGGAAAACCTCTTTAGTTTATTTGGGTCATATTGTTGGAGGGGGTGAATTAAAGATTGATCCCTCAAAGGTTGAAGTCATTGTGAATTGGCCTAAGACCAATAATGTAACAGAGGTTATGAGCTTTTTGGGAGCATCCCAATATTGGAGAAATTTTATTGCTAACTTCTCATCTATTGCAGCTGCATTACATGCTTTGACAAGTGTGAAACAGGTATTTCACTAGGGAGGCAAACAACAAAAATACTTCAATACATTGAAAGAGAATATCAGTACAAAACCAGTTCATGCACTTCCATATCTTAAGAAAAAAATTGAGATTCAAACCGTTGCAAGTGATTTTGCCATGGTAGCAGTTTTGATGCAGCATGATAAGCCTTTTGGTTATAATTTTGAAACCTTTACCAATGTAGTAATTAACTATCAATTTATGATGAAGAATTGTATGCTTTGCTACAAAGCGTGAAGAAGTGGAAGCATTATTTGATGGGAAAAGAAACAATTATTCATATTGACCATCAATATTTGAAATATTTACAATCGTAAACCGAGCTACAACAAGCAAGACATTTAAGATGGATGGGATTTCTACAATAGTTCCATTTGGTAATTAAGTATAAGAAAGGTATATACAAAACATTTTCATATATGTTGTCAAGGCCTATTGTTAATGCATTTGTCATTCTTAAGCATAACTCAATCATGCATGAAAGTTATATTGAACAATATGCTCAATACGACAATTTTAAATATGTTTATGCAACTTTGATTCAAGGCAATCACGTTGAAGAGTTGGATTATCATGTTCATAACAAGTTGTTGTTTCATCTTGGAAAGTTGTGTATTCCACAAGGTGAAAGAGTCAACAACATAATTGAAGCTCAAACTTCTCTTATTGTTGGCCACTTTGGTGTAGGAAAAACAGTTACACAATTACAGAGGTATTGTTATTGGCCTCACATGAACAAAAGTGTTTCAAGATATGTAAGAGGATGTTCCATGTGTGCTACTAGGAATCCTAGCAATAGAAAGTTGGGTTTGTATACTCCACTTCCTATTCCTTCTCGTCCTTGGGAAATTATTTCTATGGATTTTGTAGGAGGACTACCTATGTCTTGGAAAGGTCATGATTATATTTATGTTGTTGTGGATTGTTTTAAAAAAATGTGTGTGTTGATACCATGTAAGAAATAGGTTACATATAAACAAACTGAAAATATGTTTTGCCAAAATGTATGGGTACACTTTGGGTTTCCTACTTCTATTATTTCTGATCGATATTCCTGATTTATCAGGAAATTTTGGCAAGGTTTATGGGAACTCATGGACACCAAGTTGAAGAAGAGCACAACAGTTCATCAACAAACTGATGGCTAGACAGAAGTGGTGAGAAAAATAATAGCACATATCCTTTGTGGATACTGCAAAAAGCATCCTAAGCTTTGGGATGAACACTTACATTACATCCAACATGCCTACAACAAAGCTAAGAATTCGTCAAATCAGACATACCCATTCAAAGAATGTTTGGGATATTTACGAAAATATCCCTTAGATTTTAGCTTTGGGAAATATGTTGTGGTGGATGGACACAATGATATAGATAAGGCCAAGCACTTCATTGAATAGATTTAGTTGGTGCATTAGATGGTACAAGAACAGTTGGAGAAGAGTCAAGCCAAGTACAAGGTGAGACATGATAAGGATTGTGTTGACCACAACTTACAAGTGGGAGATCAAGTTTGGCTTTATATAAACAAGGAAAGGCTCCAAGGTGAGGGTAAAAAATATCAACCCAATCAGATATGGTCCTTTTAAAATCTTGGAGAAGATTGGTAATAGTGCCTTCCGATTAGATTTACCACCATACATGCAAATTTATATTGTTGTAAATGTAGAAAACTTGAGATTATATGACCCTAATATGATTGAATATCAAGGAGAGAATGTTTAGATTCCAACAATAGAAGATTTATCTCCTAAATACTTAGAATAATTGTAGTGAGATACTATTATTGGCAGGAGGATAAGGACCCCACATAGAGGAAAGGTGGAGTACCTTCATGTGGGGCTCAAAGGAACTAATCCAAGTAAGGCTATGTGGATTGAGATTGGAAGGGTGAGGGAGCTATACCATCACCTAATTGTTGACTAAAAATTACCTTTTGGTGGTCCAAAATATTCTAGTGGGGAGGAATGATCTAGGGGATCAAGAAAATGCACAAAATTGAAAGTGATCTAAATCACTCAAAACTAGCGCCAGATCATAGTTCTCGTTGTCTTGAATCCAATTTCACTTGAATCTCCCCAAACCAACATTGTATGCTCAAGCTACCATGTTCTAAAGTTTTGGCCAAACAACTAAAAAGTCAAGCAACAAGGTTGATTGAGCTATTGACTGGGCATATTGTATGTTGATGTCAACATATGACTAGGCATGCACAATGAGCGGTAAAGACCAATCCCATTCCACCATGTGGTAGTACTGTACATGATTGGTTGGTGCATTTTTATTGGTTGAGCGTACATGGTACGGGCAATCACAGAGTGACACATGGCCCAATCCCAGGGTGTCACATGACACTCCAAGATAGGCCAAAATGAGTTAGTTGTGACCAGTCGACCTCATCGGAGACGAACATGAGACCTCATCCGAACGAACCAACGACTAAACCAATAGACCACATAATTGAATTTATTATATTATATTCAATGATTTTATTTAAAGTCTTGTCGGTTGACCGGTGGCGGGAGGGGCAGGGAACATGGCCCCAACCCCTGTCTTATTAGCGTAACGTGACCAACACTAGCGGCAGAGGGGGCAGACCGGGTGGTACCTAGCCATGCCAGCCCCACTCCCATGATCTATCATATAACCATAGGCAAAGACATGAGGGAGTGGAGTGGCGGGGGCGAGAAGTTAGCCCGACCCTTGACCACATGGCAGGAATATGACCCTGACCTGACGCTTAAGGGTTATTGACGCCTTCAAATAGGAAAAATTTTACACGATTTTCGGTGAGAATCCTGTCGATCCCAAGCGAATTTGTCACTCATCGACTAGTGGAAAGGAGGAATTCATATGATGATTAGCCAAAATTGTAGATTTATAGAACAATTAGCATAATTTATTCAAGGAGGCATATCTTCGTCATTTTCAACTTGTTTGAGCTCAAGAAGAGCCTAGATAGGGGTTTTTGAGCATTTTGAATCCATTGGCAACACTATTTTTGCAATTTAAGCACTGTAAATTGATATAATTTCAAATTTGAGCATATAATTAAAGAGGTCCAACATTGGAAGTTGGACCAAGAGACATAGCATAGGAGGCGTAAACTTCGTTATCAAATCATTGTTTTGTGTTGTTATTTATTGTTCATTTTTCTCTTTTTTATTTCTGAAATCTAAGTTTTAAAACACTAATTTTATGTGCTTTTGCAATTTCATTCATTGCCCACAAGACATAAACTTGCTTGCAAATTTTAAAGAAACCTTCAAGTTTTTAATTTTAGATCAATTATAGTGAACCAAGATATGAAATTTGATGCATATGTTCAAGGATATTTCGACTCAATGTGTCCCAAGTTTCATAGTCTGAAACCTCCTAGAAAAAAGGTTAAAGTGGAAATTCCAAACTGACTTGTTTTAAACTGATTTTAGGAGCTTTTAGGAACCCTAACATCCTTGGAGCATATCTCAAAAAATATAGTGAACTAAGATATGAAATTTGAACCAGATATTAATCAATATTTCTCCCAATATTATGCAAGTTGCACCATCTAAAAATCTGACTCATAGAAAAAATTTATAGCTAAAATGCCATGATGATGTGTTTGAAGAAGAAAAACCCTAGTATTATGAGCTCTGATACCAAATGTTATGAAATTTGCATCTTAAAAATGATAAGAAATTAATTATTACAGTCCTCTTCGAGGGGAAAACCTCATTTTACAATGAATACAATGTACAAGACAATATTTGATGATCCTAAGACTAGGTCTCCTTAGTATATATATAGGAGACAAGGGGTACAATTATAATAAAATGGGACCATGAGGAGTTCTAGCCTACATAACAATATAACAATAGAAATGTAACCACTAAATATATGTGTGTTGATAAAGGGTTTTAGGGTGAACATGGGGCTTATATAGGGCTTAGCATATGTGCCATAATACTCTATTCCAATAAGATCAGAAATCACTATTTGGTTGTATACATGGATAAATGATATCACATATTCCATAATGTTATTGCATAACCCATGGATACAAGTCATCTAGCTACTTCATTAGATCATTGTAGATTATTAGACCTTGAAGACTATAAAGCATGGTTAACTTGGTACAAAACAAATGCTTGATTAAGTCTTTGGAGTTCCTTTGTATTTATTAGATAAAACAAGGTCTTGATCTAGCCATAAAGGATCAAGGTTGTTATCATTGCTTAAAAGAATACAATAATTGGTTGCAATTATAGCATTAGAGTCTCCTGGGAATAGGACACTACTTCATTTCTCAAAATGTAAATATCTTGTTCTAAGCTATTATAGGGACAATTTTTATTTTGATTGATTTTTTTACAAAAGTTAGAATTAATAGATGCAAAATAATAGATTGTTACGTAACCCTTTTTAGCATTTATATTTGAAATGTCCACCTATATGTATTGATTGAGAGGGTCTTTCTTATGAAGCCGAATGCGAGGATAATTATTCCTTTTTATGCAATAGGATGTGCCTCCCATCCTTTTATGGGAGGACTTTTTGTTCCATGTTGACAGTAATACAAATATTTTTATGTCGGGGATCTTAGATTCTTCATGCGCCCAAGTTTCAATGGGAATAATGAGGGATGCAACTTAAGATAGACCTTCTTGTCCATGAAAAGCCATATTACTTTCAAGAGAAATACATAATATCCCAAATTCTTATTTATTATTATCTTCTTTGTCTCTATCCTTAATAATAGCTTCTCTATTCCTAAGTATTATGAATTTTCCTTCCTCCTTGGTTTTTTTAACTATACTTTTATGGTTTGAACTTAATTTATAAATATATTCTTAAACTATGAAGTATGCCATATTTAGGGTAATTAGAGCTTACCTTGAAAGTAATCAATCTATCTTTATAAATGATTATTTTTTACAGTTTCTTTTTGTTCTATGAGGCAAGTTGTTTCAAATTGTGATTTATTTTTTATTTTTCTTTAATTGTAGCTAATATGTGGTCATCTTTATACTATTTTATACCCAAAATTTACATTTGAATTTATTTAAGATCAATTTGTAAAGAGTATTTTAACATATAAATATGTCTATAAAAGCTATCTTTTAGCCTTGGAATTTGACCTAAGAATGGGTCTTTAGCTAATTTTTTATATTAAAAAAAAAAAAGAAAAAAAAAGAGAAAACCATATTAATGACCCGAGACCCACAAACATACAACAAAAATAAAAAAGTAAACCAAAATAACATAATTTTCATTAGATAATAGTGATAAATCCACTTACATTTATAGATAATAATTAATAATCACTATTTCACAACTAATAAATAATTATCACTATTTCACAACTAAATTATAATAAATTATCTCACTATTTTAAAAAGTAAAGTAAAGCTATATTAACAAATATCATTATCAAGATTTTATTATAAAAAAAACATATTCATAATTTATTGATCATTTCAAACGCTCATGGTTTAGCTCTAAGGTGCATTGCATCGTAAAAGATTTCCAACCGAACAGACAAAAAAAGCTCAAATAAATTTCCGTGGAAGATTGTTGCTGGCTGTGACAATAAACATGGCCACCAATATTTATAGTGATATTGATTAGTTAATGTGTAGCGTTGTATATGTTTATAATTAGATAATATACATGTTTAAATTTTAAATTTAATAATAAGTATATATAATTCCGCATTAATGAAATATTTAAAAAATTTAGTAAAACAAATTGTCATTTATACTCAATTGACATAATTGTTTTTTTTTTTTTTTTTAAAGGGAGGGGCTAGTTCCCATCAGAAGCGTTATAGGGCCCTCTTTTATTACATTTATACATATCAGACAAGCTGATAACTGTCACATCTGATGTTTTTTGGAGGGGAGTTGAGGGTTTGCTGTGTGAGCCGCAAAGGGAGTGAGCACTAAGGGTTCGCTGTGTGGAGCTGCAGCGAGGGGAGCTGCGGTGAGGGGAGAAGAGCTGCGGGTTTAGGCTAAGGGTTTGCTGTGTGGAGCTGCAGTGAGGAGAGGAGCTACGACGAGGGGAGTTGAGGGTTTGTTGTGTGAGCCGCGAAGGGAGTGAGCACTGAGGGTTTGCTGTGTGGAGCTACAACGAGGGGAGCTGCAGTGAGGGGAGAGGCGAGGAAGCCGCTACGAGGGGAGATGTGTGAGGGGCGTTGTGTGAAGCTGTGAAGTGAAGTGGTGAGGGCGGAGCTGTGAAGCGAAGCGGTGAGGTCGGGAGGAGCGTGAGCGCTGAGGGTTTGCGCGTGGAGCTGCGGCGAGGGGAGTTGCGGTGAGGGGAGAGGCGAGGGAGCCGCAACGAGGGGAGCTGTGTGAGGGGCGCTGTGTAAAGCTGCGGGGAGTTCTGAGAGCTGCAAGGAGTTGTGAGGAGCTGAGAAGCAGAGGGTTTGCGCGTGGAGTGAAGCGCTGAGGGCGGGAGGAGCGTGAGCGCAGAGGGTTTGCGCGTGGAGCGAGGCCGATAGTGAGGGCTCCTTTGAGTTTCATCTCCAGCTGAAGGAACAGGGATCGCAAGGGTGTTAGGGGGACGCCGCAGCGGCTGTCTTCTGGTCTTTTATTTTCTCTGAGCGGGGGCGAGGTGGCTGCCCTTGCCGCCTCTGCCCCCGGCCTCTCTTCTGCTCCGGTGGGTTTTCTCCTTCTCGGCGGCAGTCTGGTTTCGTTTTGGCCGCGGCATTTCCTTTGGCGCGTTGAGGGAACAGAGGCGCTCTGCACTGTTTCGTGCCGCATCTATGGATGTTTCCGTTGGTCCTTATCTGCAGGCAGATGTGGATGATTGAGGCAGTGTTTCTACCTCTGTTTTTCGTCTGATTCGGCTGGAGAGTTTGAGGGGGCGGGGAAGGAGTGGCTACCTTTGCTGCTCTATTCCTCTTTTCGTGCCTCTCCTTTTGCATTGGGCGGACAGATCTAGTGCTTTATGTTCTCTTTTTCTATCCTCTGAAGCTTGGCTGCTTGGTGCATTGGTGCCATCTCCTGCACCTCTGCACTATTATGTTGTTTTTCTTGTAATAGATGGGTTGCCTCTTCAGGTCTGTGCAATATTGGCCTTTTGGGGTTTATTTTGGGCACTGTTATGCAGATTAACTGGGGTTTATACCTTTATTTGATGCCCGGTCTGAGGGCATTTCTGGATACTTCTTATGGAGTATTGTTGTAAGTGGCTCTGTCCACGTTTCTGCATATGCTTCTAGCATTATGTAATCTTCTTATATGAATATAAGACTATCTTGCTTTTTCTTCCTGGAAAAAAAAAAAAAAAAACAAAACTGTCACATCTGAATTGACACAATTGTTAACAATAAACTCTATTAGGAATAATCCAACTATATAAAATTCAGAAATTGAAACAATTTTTTTCCCAAATTTCGTTCACACATCGAAACAATTTTTTACCAAGTTTCAAACTAAATCTAAACTAAAAATATCCCTAAACCAGTTAGACTACCACGTATATGGATTGAGTTATCTCAACGCAGCGTTGATCTTATCCACTAAATAAAGATGCCTCAATTGATACTATATTTAATGATATCATTTCCACGCAATAAAAATTCGCTTGATTGATGCTGCACTTCAAAAAAATACCAAGTCAGTCAACATAGATTCGTTGGACTGATGCCGCCTTTGAAGATTTCAAGTTTTTATTAATGGCTACAGAAGCTACTCAAAATCTCTATCGCTTCGGGAGCTATTTTAACCATTTTCAACTCTTCCTGTAAAAGGTTTTAGCTTTATGGGTCTAGCATTTACCTCGCGAATAGATAAAATTTATTTTATCTATTAAATTGTCTCTGGCTCATCGTAACGACCTATTATCACTGGTCTTTTTGAGTAACAGGCCAGCTCTTAATTTCTTTGTAGTACTATATGAACATATGCTATATGAATATATGCTATATGAATATGAGATATGATTATTTCACGGGAGCTTTGCTCAATAAACTTCTGACATAACACGTGTGTTTATGGCATATTAAACAATATTCTTAATTTGATTACATATTGGAAAATATTTTTAAAAATCACATTATTTAACTCCCTATCAATACAAACTTAATACACCTTCCCAATTTAAAAAACCCCTACTTTCACTAGATATTGTAGGTATCCATTTTTTCATTAACATTTTTTATTCCCCTTTATATATTTCATTAACTTTCAGCTCCATTTTTTATCCATGCCAATATAAAAACCCTTTACCCCCTTTTATATGCTCAATATATTATGTCGTTTTTTACTTAATATATATACCCTAATATGAATGCACATGGTATGGTATTGCTCCCCCAGTGACGCCCCTTGGATTATTTGGGCATCTGCTTTTAGTAATCCATAGTATTAGTTTAGGATATCGTATGAAGCCTAAAAATCTCCATAAAAATATTGTTAAATATATTTTTTTTAATGTATATATGTTTAACTAATAATAATAATTTAAGATAAAATTATGATTTAGTTAAATTTTAGCAATGTGAGATGTATTATGAGGTCAATTCTATGATGTCTAAACACCTTTACCAACCATTTAATTTATAAGGGTGTGCTAGTTATTACGCATTGTTGACTTTACATATTGTAATTATTTAAAAAAAAAAAAATCAAAACTTGCATTATTGTCACTCCACATTACATAGTGTAATTATTTTTAAAAAAATATCAAAACCTATATGAGAATCCATAAATTATTAAATAACTAAAATTTAGATTCCATATTGGGACAATCTAATTGTTCTATGTTTTGGAGGTTTTCCCAACATATTTTTTAGGTTAAATTTGTCTGAAATGAGTTGAATCACAAGTTTGATCAATGAACTCTGCACAATCCAAATGTCCTAATTTTTTTCAAGAGACTATATCCATTTATGTATTAAAAAAAATCACAATCTAATTGAAAATTGTTTCACAAAATTCTAACCAAAAATTTAAAAAATCTCCAAAACATAAAATAGTTAGGCAAGTCTTTAAATATTATTCGAAAAAATAATGCATAGTAAAGAAGTCAACATAAGTAAATGATAAAATTAAACATTTACATGAAACCTTATTAAATGATAAAATTTAGGGTTTAATATTATTTGAAAATGGTAGCAATATTTACGGGAATACTAAAATTTCTAGCGTGAGAATTTCAAAACGTTTTTTTTTTTTTTTTGTAAATCAACCACTTCTATTAATTCATGAACAATTTACATCGCGGTAAGAACAAATTCAAATAAAAAAAGGCCTCACACTTATCAATTTTGTTGGCCAACGAATATAGAGAAAAAGACATAGACATTAGCAAAATAAAAATAGAAGACCCAAGATCGATGGCCCAAATAGATCAAAACTACCCAAAAACCAAAATACATCCCACACTCATCATTAACTATCCATGGTACCCAGAATCAGGTTATCAGGCTCACCACCCCCACAGTGGAAAAATGATTGATGTACATGGGAATCCATATGTGCCATTCTCCCTTCAAAGTTGTCCATTCGCTCTTGGAGCCGCTTCTTACCTTTATGAAGGGAGAGAAGCCATTTTAGAATATGCCACTAATTATGATGTATATCATTCAGAAAACTAATCACCTCATTGTGGTCATTATGTCTATCTCAAGCCATTTATTCAACTGCTACTGTCACTTGACGAATTTGGGCCTCCAAGGAATCAAAGGGTGGAGGTAGGTCCACGTGCCCAGGGGAGGCATCTTGTGGCTATTCCAACTCCTCCAAATCGTCTTGTGGAGCAACATAATGCACAACTCCCTATCCCCTTGGGGCCATCCCTCTCCGAGGTCGTCCTCTTTGACGAAGCATGTCCTCACTTTTGAGGATATCCTTGGGCCTCCACCTCCTCTTCCAACCAAAATCTGGACTAATTGCATAGGTGTGCCCTCTCTTCCATAAATATATAGCCCCTGCAACACCCATGCCCCACTTTAGTGTTCCACCACAGACTCCCCGACCAAGTCAAACACTGTTGTATGTCACCTCAGGGGCACAATTATCTCCTCCCTCCAAGCCGTCAAAACAATGCCCCTCCATGAGCAAAAAATGACCACCTAATAACACATTCTTCCCCTGACGACATTGAATTATACAATTGACTACCCCAACCTTGTCACATGGCTCCTTTCTCTGCTCACCCTTCTCTATAAGAACTGAGAACGACATAAACCACAATATAAAAATAAAACAACAAGAAATTGAAACAAAGAAACTCAAGTGAAAGAAACTACTACTGGAACAATGCCACCGAGGCGGCCAGCGGGTCGCAGAGACCCTCTTATCCACTCGAAAACCTACAACAAGGCCCAATCCAAACATAACATACAAAACATATCGACAACTAAAACCAACATAGAGCAAACAAAATAGATATACCTGCAAGAAGGCGAGGGTTGCTAGCCCATTGCCCAGGTATAATAAGAACCCAACTTCGCACACCACCAAGCACTTAACCAACACAAAATTGGTCCTGTGCTTCGTAATTTGTCCTAAACTACAGCCACATATAACGATTTGCATTATTTTAGGAGCCAACGCCACACCCATCTTCCCCATCCATTGCTCGCTCTACACAACGACCGACCACAGAACGAGAGTGGCTTAACTGGAAAGCCTCCCTGCTCACCTAAAGAAGCTACATCCCCTTCACTCCTATCGCTCATCTCCAAACACTTGCAAATGTGCTCTACTACGAAGACCAACCGGTTATACACAAGACCTTCTCCAAAACATTCACCTACGCGATGCCCAACAAGGATTGCCTAACCTACTTCGAAGTCATTAATGATGTGTGGAATTAACATTAATGCCCATGTCTTAAGCTTCCATTGGTTCATATGCCACCCCCATTATCTGGGCCTCGAGTTAGCGAGCTCCCAAGAGAGTTGAAAAGTCGAAGATCGTGGTTAAAGGCATACGGGCACGCTCGAGATGTGTGACGGGTGCCTGTGTGTGGTTAAAGGTGACTCGGGTTGGTGCGTTCGGTTAAAGGCGACTCAAAGGCAGATGTTCGGTTATGTACAATGATAGGCACGTAGTGTTGGGTGGGCACCCACCCCTTATGATGGGTG
Organism: Pinus tabuliformis; assembly: GCA_031772625.1. Classification (NCBI taxonomy): domain Eukaryota; kingdom Viridiplantae; phylum Streptophyta; class Pinopsida; order Pinales; family Pinaceae; genus Pinus; species Pinus tabuliformis. The sequence goes on along the minus strand of CM062818.1, from coordinate 679,448,609 downwards.
AGTCGTGTGACGAATGTACGATGGGCAAGTGTGCGATGAGCGAGTGCGCGCCCGGGTGAGGCACCCATGGGTGAGGCAACACAGTTGACACAACATGAGCGCACCCACATAGAGTGCGAGAAACTCATGGACAAGGTGGGCTGAGCGACCGAGTTGGAGAACATATGCGAAACCAACGTGTAGCTAAACGAGCGGGTGACACAGTGGAACCAAGGGGGTAGCGACGCATACAACGAGGCCGACATGATATATTGTGGGTGGGCCGATGTGCAGGAGCATGGGCAGGCCGACCTAAACAATGACCAAGCCAACCATGGCAGATAGGCAAAGGGACGCAACTATTGGAAAGTTAGGTCCACGACACACCATATAAATGGAGGCAGCATGGAGCACTTGGGATCATTAAGTCATTCAACAAGCATAAGATAGAGTGAAAAACATAAGCGAAAGGGCTGAAGAAGGAGACCAGGTAGCAGGCAGATTTGTAGGACGCAAGGGCTGAAGTTAGCTATGACATAGTTTGGGGTTTCTGGTTGGGCAGAACGATGAACGCATTGTTGGGCAGGCCGCAATGCATAACACAAGTTGGGCACGCCGCTATATCGGGTAACCGAGCAGAGGTGTCGATGGACTCGCACATAATGTTGGCATGGGTGAATTGCGACTTGAGGCTGATACGTTGGATTTGCAGGCAGACAATGCCCACGCTATTGTACGATAGCGCTTGGGTAAATTTCGAGAGATGAAAGTCGGGTCGAAGGCCAGTTGAGGTGAATGGTGGTTCGGGTAAGGCGATTCTGGTGGATGGTGAAGTGAGAGCGCAAGTGGAGTGCTCGGGTGACGAGTGTGTGCAGAGTTGCGACAAGGGCTGAGATTGCAGGCAAGGACCACGAGTTAGTGAACGGGTAGGCACGACGTGCCAGCAGTTCGGTAGACCGGTTGAGGTGTGCACAAAGGCACGTGGGGTGATTTTGCAGACATGGTTTATAAAGGGAGTGTGCAGGCCGAGGCATTGCCGACAACACATGTGTAAATTATTTTTGTACAATTGAATTACATAAATTAATATATTGGTATTGGCAAGACTCAATTACATGGGAGTTTCCGCTCCCACATATGGTTATGTGTTGATGTTTTCCACTGTGCATACATATTGTTTATATGATTAATTGAAGAAGTTTATTTTCGCTGCATTGATAACACTTGAAGATACAATTGGTTAAATGTTTGGTTAGGCATAGTCCATATACTTGAGTATTGGTGAAAAGAAAAAGTATAGTGGTGTTGCACCCGCTATATGTGGTTGAAAGAGTACCACAATGATAGGGTCATGACAGTTGGTATTACAGCCACTTGTAGAAATGCGCTTTGATTGAAGCAGGAATACAACTAGCTATGTTGTAGTTGGTATTGAAGGTTGACATTGGGAGTTCGACAAGGACAGTTTGTAGGGTCAAAGTTGAACGAGTCAGTGTATTCTCTTAACAATATAACAAGAGAAACTAAGGGCGGACAATGCAGAAGAACCTTAGGTTATAGGGATTCTAACATTAATCCTGAGACAGTTTTCATGGACAAGGAATTGGACCGGATGGAGGAGTTTGCTTCAGATATGGCTTCATTGAAGGTTGAGAATGTTGAACTTAGAGATGGGTTCATGAAGTTGGAAGAGGCTTACGATAATCTCAAGGTACGATACGAGTATACTAAATGGCAGTATGTGAAAACATAGAAGGAAGTCAAGAACATTGGAGCTGCAAGAGATCAAGATTTGATGAAATCTTGAAGTTGCGGAAAAGTCTTGACAATGCTCAAAATGAGATGGTTGTTTTGAAGAAAGCAGTTGGGCAGGGACCAATTGGAGGAACTACTCATGTGAAAGTCAAGGAACCTGATTCTTATGATGGGATGAGGAGTGAAAAGGAACTTGGAAATTTCTTATGGGATATAGAGCAATACTTGGAGCACTTGGGGATTCATAATGATGAAGCCAAGGTAAAGGTAGTTGGTCAATTCCTTACTAAGGATGCTAAGATGTGGTGGAGATGGAAGTTGGATTAGATTGCCCATAGTGATGTTGATGACATCTCTACTTGGGATGATATGAAGAAATATTTGTAGACTAACTTTAGTCTACAAGATGAGACTTGTGATGCAAGGACAAAGATTAAGTATATTAAGAAAACAAAGAGTTTACAGACATATCAACGGGACTTTTTTAGTACGATTTTAGAATTACCTAATATGGCAGAGAAAGACAAGGTTTTCAACTTCATTATAGGATTGAGACTTTGGGCATGCAATGAGGTGAAGAGGCAAAAGATCAAAAGTCTAGAAGAGGAATTTGTTGTGGTTGATAGGTTGATAGAACATTATGATGAAGGGACTGAAGAGAAGAAAAAGAAGTTCGATAAAACAAAGGAGGAGCATTCGAGGTCAAGTGGCAAGCCAAAAACAAAGAAGCCTATGAAATGTTGGTTGTGCGAAGAGGAACACACGGTGAAGAATTATCCCTCTAGACCGACGGTGGCAGCAACAGCACAAACCGATGCGAAGAAGAAAAAGGAGGAACCAACGATTGAGATGATGCATATTTTGGGAGTTGCAACATCGACGGAGGTTGTCCCAAGGCACGTTCCTGAGAAGAACAAATTGGAGTATGTTAATATGAAGGTTGGGAAATTCACTTTACTCATTATTGTGGATAGTGGTGCGACTCATAACTTCATTAGAGAGGAAGCTACGAGGAAAGTTGGGTTGAAGTTCTCACCAACCCAAGCTCATCTTAAAGCAGTGAACTCTCCACTAGATAAAGTCATTGACATTGCAGAGGATGTGGATGTGAACATTTGTGAGTGGTCTGGGAAGATCGACTTCATGATTGTGTCGATGGATGACTATGAAGCAGTATTGGTATGGAATTTTTGAAGCAATATGAGGTTATGGTGGTGCCACATATGAAGAAGTTGTACATTTACGATGGATGGGATGATGAACCTTGGGGGTACCTACCGTGGAAGGTATGTCAGCTGGGTGTAAATTGACAACGATGAATGTGGAGGACATCAAGTAGGATGAAGAACTTTATGAGAGGTTTTCCACTATAGATACAAAACTCATGGAGCAGACACAGGTTATTAGAGCATTGTCTGATAGTATCCTGGATTTGATAAGCAGGCTAGAGGCAGTGGAAGGAAACAAAGATGCTAGACCAAAGACTCAGGAGGAGAGCAGGGAAGAATACATGCAAAGGCTAGAGGAGGAAGATCTAGATAGATGGATTGAGTTATTAGAGAAGGAGGATGGAGATCCATCGACTTTCCCATCCCCTCCCTCTTTCTAGATTGACATGGGGATGAGGCTCATTGTCTTCTGCTCATGGCAGTGAGTCCTCTCTATGACTTTATGAGCAAGCACTTGGGGCGAGATGGACATGATTAACAATAGGATGTGAAGATAGTCATAATGATGTGAAGAGCATGTGTTCTTGTGGAGGTGATGTTACAGTTGGATTAGCCAACCAACTAATCACCATCACAAGGGGATCCAACACCTGATTTTCTTACAAAGTTTGATGAGATTTGAGCATGGAGCACATCACGGGTGGAGATATTTGAGTGACCAAATGTATGGATATGTCTTAGCGATGGAGGTTGCTGAGATGGTGTTGTCGAGGATGACAACATTTTCATAGTGGCGGAAGATTTCAGGGCGCCGAGTTGGCGAGTGCTTAAGAGAGTCGAAAAACTGACGATCACAGTTAAAGATGTACAAGGTGCGCCCAAGATGTGCGATAGGTGCCCGTGTTCGGTTAAAGGCGACTGAGAGGTGGATGTTCGGTTATGTGCGACGACGGGCATGCCGTGTTGGGTAGGTGCCCACCCCTTACGTTGGGCGAGTCGTGTGACGAATGTACGATGGGTGAGCACGCTGGACGACCCGATTAGGGTGTCTGGCGGGCGTGCGCTCGGGCGAGGCAACACGATTGACACGACATGAGTGCACCCACACCAAATGCGGTTGGCCCATGGGCAAGGTGCGTCAAGCGATCGAGTTGGAGAACATATGAAGAACCAACGTGTGGAGCTAAATGAGCGGGTGACACGACTGACCCAAGGGAGCAGCGACACATACAATGAGGCCGACACGATATATCGTGGGTCGATTGACACAATATATTATGGGCAGGCCAATGTGTAGAAGCATGGGCGGGCTGACCTAAAAAGTGACCAAGTCGACCATGGCGGATAAATGAAGGGACACGACTATTGGAAAGTTGGGTCCACGACACATCATATAAATGGAGGCAGCATGGAGCACTTGGGATCATCAAGTCATTCGAAAAGCATAAGATAGAGAGAAAAACAAAAGCGAAAGGGCCGAAGAAGGAGACCGAGCAATAGGTGGATTTACAGGACGCGAGGGCTAGAGTTAGTCATGGCACAATTTGGGGTTTCTGGTTGGGCGGAACGGTGAACTCATTGTTGGGCGGGCCGCACTGCATAACGCAGATCGGGCAGGGCGCTATAGCGGGTAACTAGGCAGAGGTGTCGACGGACTAGCGCATAGTGTTGGCGCGGGTGAATTTCGACCTAAGGCCGCTATGGCAGACCTGTGGGTGGACAATGCCCACGCTTTTGTGTGATAGCGCTCGAATGAACGCCGAGAGGTGACAGCCGGGTCGAACGCTGATTGCGGTGAATGATGGTTCGGGTAAGGCGGTTCCGGTGGATGGTGAAGTTAGAGCATGGGTGGAGCGCTCAAGTGACGAGTGCGTGCAAAGTTGCGACAAGGTCCGAGAGTGTGGGCAAGGGCCGCGAGTTAGTGAACGGGTAGGCATGACGTGCGAACACTTCAGTAGACCGAGTGAGGCGTGCACGAAAAGCACGATTGGGTGATTTTGCAGACACAGTTTATAAAAGGAGTGTGCACGCCGAGGCATTACCGACAGCACATGTGTAAATTATTTTTGTGCAATTGAATTACATACATTAATATATTGATATTGGTTAGACTCGATTACATGGGAGTTTCCCCTCCCACATATGGTTATGTCTTGATGTTTTCCACTGTGCATACATATTATTTATATGATTAATTGAAGAAGTTTATTTCCACTGCATTGATAATACTTGAAGATAAAATTAGTTTAGTGTTTAGTTAGACGTAGTCTATATACTTGAGTATTGGTGAAAAAAAAAGTATAAAAGTACCGCACCCACTATACGTGATTGAAAAATTACCACAAGGATAAGATCGTTACACCCACCCTTCTAGGGGAGGCCAAACAAAATTTCTTTGGTTCATATACCACCCCCACCATTCCATGGGGACAAAACAAAATTTCTTAGAAGAATGTTTATTGACAATTAACGTGGGAAATTCCAAATTCCTACGGTTGGAGTTCATTCATATAACTTGTGTCACAATTCCATGTAAGACGGAGGTCAACGTTCCCATTTTGTGATCCACTTGTGCATTTTCCATTCTCGAATGGATGTGCACGCTCGTCACCACGGTATATTAAATTGATCGAAAAGTTGACTTGCAAACCAATAGCCATTGCCTCTCTTCAAAAATTAATAGATGTCAAGCAACTTGTGTGTCGTTTAGTGATTACGCTAGATGCAAGTTTCGTACGATTTTGATTAATCTAGATGCAAATTTCGTACGATCTTGACCAAGTATTCTGCCTTCCATCTACCATTTCATATGCAATGAAAATATTGACATGGGAGATTTCCGTATTTAGGAAGACGATATTCGAGTTCTATCATTAACGGATTCGTTTTAAAATACTGAAATCTCTGAGAAGTGTGGGAGAAGAATATGGCAGTAGATGGTGGTAGTAATGAGCGTTCTCTGGAGCAAACTCCTACTTGGGCAGTAGTAGTTGTTTGTTCTGCCTTTGTGCTCATCTCCCTAATTATTGAACACGCTATTCATCGTGTTGGAACGGTAAATTTTTTCCACCAAACTCTTCAATTCATTATCCTACCTCGATTTTGGATTTGGTATTCTGGCAGGACTTCAAGTGTTGAATTGAAATTCTGTTCTGCAATAACAAAGTTTTCTGTGACTATAATTTCAGTGGCTACACAGAAGACACAAGAATGCCCTATATGAAGCACTTGAAAAGCTGAAAGCAGGTAGGCTTGTTGTGGGTTATCTGGATATTGAGGGTAGATTGGTCAAGTCTAAGCTTCATGGAATACGTTGGCTTCATAAAATAAGTCTCAGATTAATCTGTATTGATTGTACTGAGGCTATTACAATGTGGAATTTAATGTAAACAAAAAGATGTAGCAAGTTTACCTTTTACCATTTTCCCAATTTGTTCATGAGATTTCATCTCGGCACATTGGCTGACATTATGCATCTGAAATTTACATTTTTGTACGACAGAGCTGATGCTTATGGGCGTCATCTCGCTTCTACTGACAGCTGGACAGAGTTCCATTTCTAAGATTTGTGTACCAGAAGAAATAGCCTATACGATGCTTCCCTGTGAGAAGAATGTCTCGGGTACTAGTGATAGCGATAATTGTTCCAAACAGGTAAACACTGCAATTAGGGATCGTGTTGTCCATTTGATATGAATTCCAGATATTTATGTTACATTGATAATTTTTCCTTGCCCTCTTGATTCAAGGGTAAGTATCCTCTGGTCTCCCTAACCGGTATGACCCAGCTCCACATCTTCATCTTTACATTGGCGGTTCTCCATGTGTTATTTAGTATCCTAACAATCGCCCTAGCAAGAGCAAAAGTAAGTGCAACGGGAGATATAATGATTTTCTCCATTGTGATTCAGTTTGAATTATGGCTTGGGTATCTTCATGTACTCGAATCATGTTTTGCTGAAACATTCAAGTCGTTCTCGTCCCCAGATGAGGCGTTGGAAAGCATGGGAGAGGGAGATAGAAACATTGGATTATCAGTTTTCACATGGTAAGTTGTTTCCAATCTTCCATATTAGCTGGGTTTCCCTATCAGTATGTGATGTTGAAAAGTGATTACTCAAACTGGGTTGAGTAATTTACAAATCTTAACGGGGATAATGATTTAGAGTTGAATAATTGGGGATTGGGAAACATTTTGAACAGTGTTAAGAAAATTGTTTCTAATTGCAACCAGCTACCCGTTCGCTTTTTGGTGCAAGCAGATCCTGCAAGGTTCAGATTTGCCCATGAAACTCCATTTGTAAGACGTCATATGAATTTCTGGAGCAGAACACCAATTCTTAAATGGATGGTAAGCGATTCAATAGATGACCAGATCATACAGGAATATAACTTAGTTTCCCTTTTGGATGCAATCTGATGGATATTTATTTCCGATGTAGTATTTGACTTTTCTTAGATTTGCAGATTTGCTTCTTTAGACAATTCTTTCGGTCAATTAGGAAAGTTGATTACCAGACCTTGCGCCACGGCTTCATTATTGTATGTCTGGAGAACTTCAAATTATCTTTTTGTAACTCATCTTGGTTATGTGAGCACCAATTTCATTCGTGTGATTAAGGGTTGCAAATTTTCTTTGTTGGAACTGTACACAGGCTCATTTATCAGACAAGGACAAATTTGACTTTCATAAATATATCAAGAGGTCAATGGCTGATGACTTCAAGACGGTTATTGGAATCAGGTTGGTCTGCAGAAAATCTCTGGTCTTCCCCACGATAATGTGGTTTTTTCTCTCTTGTTTTTCGTTCCCTACAAAACATGGCTTTTTTACCTAATACACTTAGTTTATTGCATTATCTGCAGCGCTCCTATGTGGGTTTTTGTTATGATCTTTTTGCTTATCAATGTACATAGTAAGTCTTCACAACTTGATCTCTTCCAAAAGTTTGATTTTGTTCCTGCCCCTAACGTTTCTGGTTTGATGGAATGTGTTATGTGTGAGCAGAGTGGCATGCATACTTATGGCTCTCTTTTGTTCCCTTGATTGTAAGTGTGTGAAAATCTTAAACTAATCTGAACTATCTTGGAAAGTTGTCTGGTTGACTTCTTGAAATTTACAGCGTTTACATGCTTCATTCTGCAGATAGTTTTGATCGTTGGAATGAAGCTGCAACTTATTATATCAGATATGGCTTCAGAAATTGAAGGAAGTCAAGTTGTAGTCAAAGGAACTCCAATAGTGCAACCAACGAATAAGTTATTTTGGTTCGATCGCCCTCAACTTGTCCTTTCCTTGATCCATTTCACTTTGTTTCAGGTATCAAGCGGTTTTGCATTGTTAAATTGTACTTCTCGAATCTGGTAGAATGAGCATTCATTATATTAACGATGGCTTGATGGTTATTGCAGAACGCTTTTCAGCTTGCTTTCTTATTGTGGATATGGGTAAGCATTATGCTAGCAAATAATAAAATTAGTGTGTAGAATCATTAGGTTTACAATGGTATCAATCAGCACACTTTATGCTTGCAGTGGCAGTTTGGCTTTGGATCTTGTTTCCACGAGAGGTTTTATGGCATCATAATCAGAATCGTCATTGGGTAAGTCGGTAGACTATTACTTAAGAGCACATGATCCAATCCTGTTTTCATGTTTATCCCTTTCATGTTGTTGATTTGGCATAGTGCTATGACTATTACGTAAGGACAATATTGATGTCAGGCATATTTTGAATTGAGCAATGATTACGTGGGTTAGTTGTGTTTTATGTTCAGGGTTATTGTGCAGTTGATATGTAGTTATATCACCCTGCCACTTTATGCACTTGTGACACAGGCAAGTTTTTCCATCCTAAATTTAAAATAAAGTCAAATTTAGATGTTTCAGAATACAAATTAAACCTGAAACATGCTCAAAGCTATACAAAATGGCGGTAGATATAACTCAAATATATTCTACTGCCGTAATACTTTCTTTCAATTTCCAAAAAATATATCAAAGTAATCCATATCGCTTTTTATGCTAAACAGTACTTATTTGTTTGGATTATTCAGTAAGATTTTGCAATAGGCAACAATTATGATCACTCTGTTGTCACCCTAGCTTCTTTGGGGAGACAATAGATACCTTGAAACGTGGTTACTCTTGGTATAATTTTTCTACTTTATATACACCGAAATTTATATTAAGCTCTTGCTTAGTTTTTTTGGTGAAATTAATGATACTATTATTAAACCGAAAGTACAGAAAATTGTTCTGTCAAAACTGATTGGATGAACTATGCAGATGGGGTCTCATATGAAGAAGGCCAAATCTCAACAACAGATAGTGAATGCCTTGAAGAGATGGCAACAGAAAGCCAAGAAAAACCAGAAAATACGGAGAAATTCATATTCTGGATTTCAAAGGGGGTCAACAACGGCAAGCCATGGATCTTCTCCATTGTATTTGCTTCAAAGAGATGATAATGCTGAAGACATTGAAACTCCGGAAATCTCAGCAGGATGTTACTACTCAAAATATGAAGCATCACATGTAGAAATGGATGCCCTGGATAATTTACAATCTACAAAAAAAAATCCCATTTCAAATCCTGTAGCAACATCAAATCTGGAAATTGTTGCATGTTCTCAATAACCTGGGTAGCGCAGCGAAACTGTTTTGATCACTGACACGCCCGGAACAAAGTAACTACAAAAAAAAATCCCCACATCAAAAAGTTGCTGACGCAAGTAGTAGAAAATTTTCATTTCTCAGATTTTAAATGTTTGTTCCACCATCTGTGATTTACGGGTGGCTAGGGTGAACTATAGAGATTGGTCCTCGAAGGCATGTAAACTGTTCTATTTCTTACTCCTAGAGAAGAAACTGTCTTAATAATGGATCAAACAATTTGTTTGTCAAAGCAAGTTACTTTGACTGCAGGAGTATGTAAATTAGCAATTATGTGCATGTCAAAATACTTTCAATTGAAATTATTAGAAAAATTCAACACACTTTTGATAGAGTTATAAGAATGAGTTGTTAAAAGAGATTAGAAGGCCAACACATAAAGTTTAAAAAGGTTGAGTTGCAGTAATACTTGGCTAAAAATATAACCCTAGTCGTAAAACAAGAATGACATAAAAGGTTTTGTTAGGAAGATAAATAAGCAATTGTTTTAAAGGGTCGATAAGAATATTTTAATGTTCTTGATTATGTTTAGTTAAAATTCAGTGAAATATGAAATAGTGTGAAGCTATAATTGTGATGGAATTGTCTGTGTTCTGTGCAATGCAATGATGCAGTTTTATATGTTCTGTGCAATGCAATGATGCACACTAAAGAGTTTTATATGTTTTGTGCAATGCAATGATGCACATTAAAGAGTTTTATATATTATAACTTGATTGCAAGATGTAAAGGGAACTTAAATAAGATTTTGATTTTTATAGTCTATAACACTAATTTCAACCAATTAAGTGTTGTAACAATCTTTTATATGGAAAACATAACCTAAGCTATTTTCAAGTGCACTTAGTTTGGAGACAAACACAAAACCATTTTACATCACGTCAAAATGCATGGTTGTTTTTGTCATTGAAACCATTCTCTCATGGTTTTTCTACGTGCCTCCTTATCATAGACATGTTGAAAATGTGAGTTGAATGTCTTGATCCTAGATAGAAATCGCAAGGGCTCGTCAAACATAAATGTAACATGGTTGTTGCATCACTTAACATTTGATATTTTTATGTGCAATAAATGCTTCTAGAAGGTGCTCGTCCATGTTTTTAAAATGTGTTGGGTCAATGAAGCTCATTTTGTTAATAAAAATGTGCTAGATATGCTTTAGGTCTTCTTGCTGCCTAGAAAGTGATTAAAATGTGTTGGGGCAATGAAGCTCATTTTGTTAATAAAAATGTGCTAGATATGCTTTAGGTCTTCTTGCTGTCTAGAAAGTGATTTTGGTTGTCTAATTATTATTTTTCAATTTTTGAACCAGCATCATACAATCAACATCTTGCAACATCTATAAGAGGCGTCGATTGCAAATAGGGATGGATGTAGAAGCTATGCATGTACGAATTTTGATGTTGGAAATAATTTGTTGTTATCTAGTGAGATATGCTTATAAACTTTTATATTGATATTCAAAGAGAATAAGGAGTGATTATTAATTGTGATGGGTAGAATAAGGAGTGATTATTAATTGTGATGGGTAGTTTTTGCAACATGATGCATGTTTCTTGGACTCTTATGTCACAATGTACAAGTTTTTCTACAAAGAATTTTCAAATTATAATAATGGAAGGATTGAGTGAAAGAGGAGAGGAAACTTTTACGAAGCATATGTTTGAAGCTTTCAAACTTTATTTTTTTTTGCTTTGGATGCATACGTGGAAATCTAGTTTTGAACAACATGGAAGGAGAGGATTGGTTGGCAGTGAACAGTGTCACGTCAAATTGAAAAGATAAAAGGGTTGTCACTATTTATCAGGGTGCCATTCCAATCAAAAGTATAGACTTTATTGCTACACTTATTAATAATTATTATAAATACTTATAATATTTAAAGAGTAAATTAATGTTATTTATATTTCCTTTAAAAGTAAAGAAGCTTCCCTTGAAACAACTAAATCATAAAGGATGAGAGAAAGCAAACAACTATATCATGAAGGATGAGAGAAAGCAATACAAACCATAAACATAATATGAGAGCAACTGATTAACTAAGATAAGAACTAAATTAAGAGTTGTTATCCTTCACCCCTACATATGTATAAATTAAAGTTAAGTTTGTAATGTATTTAAGAAAATGGTAAAGTACCAAGTGATTATGAATTAAATAGTGAAATTTATACCCTAATTTAAGGACGACTTTGTTACATTAATCAAAGAAGTGGGTAGTTGATAGTCCAACTGCGGTTCTAGTCTTATTAATTACATATTTATATTTGTACTTCTAAATGAATGTCATTATATGTAGTTTCAATTGGAACAAGGGTAAAGTTTTGGTAATTTTAGTAAAATAGGTGTTCTTATTCAAAGAGTTTAAGTGGGATATGATTGAATGGAATGATGTTTGTGATTTATGTGTAATGTTAATTTTTAATAAGCTAAAGTCATAAAAAATTTTACATGTTTTTACTATTAAATTGATCAAAATATACACACCACATTTTATAAAAAAAAAATGGATATCATTATATTAGATTAACAAGTTATTTAGATAAATTTAAAACAAGTAGGAGAACTTGAAAACAAGTACATGATTTAATTTAACAATGTTAATAACCAACTACCCAACATAGCACATGTATAATTAAGTATAACTTAAGCATTAATATGAATTATCACATTGAATGATTAGGTATCTTAGGAATAATGCATATTGGTCAAGCGTAGTGTTGAAATGAGTAAAAAGACCAGATATTTTATTAATTTTTTCTTAAACTAATTTGGCCTTATTTAGCTATATTGTGTTTCTTTGATGATGGAAAAAGGGAAACATAGAGAGGCCAAATCTATTACCTCATATGCACATAATGGCTTTACACCATTGAGGCTTGAAATTGGATTGTGTTAGAACAAACATCACATTGAGAGGGGTAAACTAGTGTTGTGGTAATTTTATCATTTGGACACATTTTATCAATAAGTACTTATATAACAATGTACTATAATTATTTGCAACATAAATAAATATATCAACAGGCATAGACTTGCTAGAGGCACTCACCTCCAAGATATTAAAACAACTACTTGTGGTAGGATACAACCTAATTGAGGCACCAACCTCGAAAATGTGCAAGTAGATACTCACTATCGGCTACAACTTGATTGAGACACCAACATTAAAGATATGCAAGCTTCAACTTGTTGTAGGCTCCAACCTGATTGAGGCACCAACCATAGCAAATTTTAGGGGTGAAATTTTGCCCATGGGAAAAATTAAGAGGTTTTTTTTTTTTTGGTTGGGTGAGTATTTTGTAAAGAGAGGTTTGACTATGGATCACCCAATATTTATTTAAATAAAATTAGTTTTAAAACCAATAGCCCATGGAAATTTGATAGGGGAGTTGAAAATTTTAATTTGCCTTGTAAAATTCAAAGCATACACCCCCATTCGCCTTATTTTTTTGGTAATGATAAATATCATGATATATTTCACCCTAATTTCATGAGAATATAGATTATTTAGAGTTATTTCACATTATGGAAATCATTTTCATAATGTATTCTTTTTTCTCATGCCTAAGATTTATTTAAATGTAGTTATTTATGGTAAAATTTAGTTAAGACTTCACCATAATTTTACGAGAATATAAATTATTTAAAGTTAATTCACATTATATATTTAAATGTAGTTATTTATGGTAAAATTTAGCTAATATTTTATGAGGATATATATTATTTAGAGTTATTTCTCATTATAGAATTCAATTTCACTCTATTCTATTTTTTCATGCCCTAGATTTGTTTAAATGTAGTTATTTATGGTAAAATTTAGCTAAAATTTCACCCTAATTTTATGAGAATATAAATTATTTAGAGTTATTTTACATTATAGAATTCATTTTCAGTCTATTCTAATTTTTCATGCCCCAAATTTGTTTAAATGTAATTTTTTATGGTAAAATTTAACCCATTTCATGGAATATAAGTTTTATAGGAGAGAAGTTTCATCCCTATTTTAAGGACCATGAAAAATAAGGTTGAGCCAAAAAATAGATCATTTTTGCAATTATTTGTGAGTTATTCAAGATCTAGTGAATGCATGACTAATTTGGTAAGCACCCACATCCATGTTGTTGTTCAAATAAAGGATGAATATGATTATTAAATTTTTATGTTATAATTTTTTTTATTTTGAACTACATTGTTATGATTTTTTCTTATTCTAAACTCTATTTAAATAGTAGGCACTTATTCTTCTTCTTCTTCTTTTGTCAAGAAGAAGATTGAGTTGAGTTTTGAGTTTTTCCCAATCTTTTGAGCTCTATATTGGTGAATGATTCATCTATTTTGACTAGTAACAACATATCAATACATGTGTTGACATAGATCAAGCCATATATTTTATATCTCTCTCTCCTTGGATACCAACCTAGGATGATCATGTGCTCTATTTTCTTTTTCCTATGAACTGTAGTTTAGGCATACCTTTTTGGTAGTTGTCACATTGACACATGCAATATTTTAAAATGGTTATGTGCTCATACATAATGTATAGTTTCATTTTGAACGATATATTTAATTTTAAAATTCAATTTTTGTTTATAATATTTATTAATAGATATTTTTCATATAGATTTAGTTTTTTAATATATAAAAAATAAATCATATTTAATTTTAAAACACTAAATATCAAGTTGTAGAAAAACAATTATTTATTCTTAAGAGTGTATGTTTCTTCTTCGAGCTAAGCCAAGCCAAACAGAGTGTCCTTGTGTTTATGAGAAATCTCAAAATGTAAACATCATCATATCTATTATCTAAAGTATTATGAGGGTAAAATAAGAAAATAATATAACAGTAAATAATTTTTAACAAAATTGTGAAAATGATAAAAATGTAAAGCTAAACAATTCCTAAACAACATTTAAAATTAAAAATCATTGATAACAACAACCCTTAGAAATGAAAAAACCACATAGATAATGTTCCAAATGACTCTCTCAATGCAGGGAGTTGTGAGAGCTCCATTGTATAATTAATCTTTCATACTATCAAATTTTATCTCACAGATTCACCATGGCCTCCTGCAATATGATATCTATAATGACATCCATTAACTATTAGTTATATAGCTAAAATACATTTTCCTTTATAATGTAAATATTATATTTATGTATACACAATTATATTTTTATTTAACTCCACCAAGAAAGTATTAGGTGTGCAAAAGTGTTGGGCGTGCGTAACTGGTAAATAATTCAACATTTTCTGTGTCATTAGATTTGTGCACTAGATAACAAATCTTTATTTCAATACAAAAACTTTGAGCAACACTAAAATAACAAAAGATAATTTCTTATAAGGTAAACTAAAAATAGTGTTTTAAATTATACTATTTTCCATGTGTAATGTGTTTTGTTGGTATGTGCCATTAATATTGTATGTGTGGATATTTTCCTTTCTATCTAGATAGTAAGACAAACCACACTTTATGATCAATTTTCTCACCATGTGGAATAACCAGAGTAACCATCACATGCCATGAATTTTACTTATGCAACACCATATGTTCTTTTTTACCATTTGGTACAACAACTCTCTTAGGGAAGATGAAATTAATTTGTCATATGTTTTTTTTTACTGTCTCCTACAAGAACTCTCTCAAGGACGATGAAATTAATTATGAAATTAATTTTCCATATGTTCTTTTTTTGCACTCTAGTACAATAACTCTCTCAAGGAAGCCAAATTAATTTTTTGTTTCTTTCTTTCTGTGATATGGTTTATTTTCTTTCTTTGTTTCAATAAACCAAGTAAATTACAATCTAATACGATTTAAATTACAAATTTTGAAACATTTAAAGTTCTCTATTTTACAACCCTAAACATAAATTTCTTTTAATGATCACATTTTTAAATAAAATTAAATTTATTAATATAAATATTATATGTAGATCAAGTCAAAGTCAAACAAAGAGTAATTAAATTAAATAAAAAATAAATCAGATACATTAAAATAAATTAAATCAATCAATTTTTATTTATTTGTTTATTAATAAAATAGTTTTTATATGTTAAAATGATATTTAAGCTCATACGGTTAGTTGGTCAGTTCCCATTGCTAAAGCACCTCTCAATTCTTCTCGATGCCCTTGGGGTTAGGCTCTACTAATAAGCCAACGAGAACTGATCCCCTTCGGGTGGATCTGCCCTCACTTATCCCCTTCAGGTGGATTTTCTCATATATTTCTTTGAAAAAAATGTTAAAATTATATTTACATCAAAACAAATAATGAACTTACTAATGCTACCATATTTAATGTTATACAAGGCTAGTGTACATTTGAGTCCCTATACTATATGAAATTTATGTCTAATTTACTAATATAATTGATATTAAGGAGTTTCCAGTTGTAAAGGTTGTGTGATTTTAATATAATCCAACAATGAATAATATAATTGATATAGAATATTATGTATAATTTAATTGATATAGAATATCATCACTAAAAGTAAAATCCCTTGTTGGGGACCCATATTTAAGAGGGAATAGTATAAAACTTACCTCCAATATTTGAATCTTCCCATGATCAATCTTCTTGAACACGTATTTGAGTTACCACATGACATCTCTAAGATATATTTGACCTATATGGGGATATTTTTCACCAATGATATGGTTTACATGATAAGAATGGGTCTTGGGGAATGTACTATATTGAGGGGAGGAGAAAAGAGGGACTTATGCCCTAAATAAAGCTTATAGAGTTTGAGGAACATAAAGCAATCCACAAACAACCACATAGATACTCTCTATGGGATATTCAGATTTCAACTTAGATATGGGAGACATGGCATGTTATTCTACATAAAGAACTAAAAAAAATGTTGGCCTGTATGGTTTTCTCATAATAGTGTGTGCACATTCTAAGAATGTGAATGCTTCAGTAGAATTTGTGCACATTTTTTTAATGCATGTATCTGTAGAATTATTTATAGAATAATATGGCTTTAGGGTAATGTAGAATTATATTAATTGACCAATTTAAATCAACATACTTTGAATTCAAATTGATAAAAACATTGTCTCTATGAATCTAGTGCAATAATCAACCATCGTATGTAATAACACTACAAAAACCCCATAGCAAATAGTGTGTCATCTCTCTAAGAAGTGAGGAAAAAATTCCTATTAACCCTTAAAACCCTTTTATATCAGTTTCAAACTCTCTAATTTCTTGTCCCTCCTTCCAGGGGGAGAATAAAACTATTATATGTTATAAACTTATACCCGATACTGTATAAAACTACTATAATTTTAGCATTATAAATGGATTCATAGACCCGTTTAAAGGGGTCGTTGAATCCATCTACTTAAATATTAACATTGCAGACGGATTTAGAGACCCCCTTAAAGGGGTCTCTAAATTTTAATGTTTTATGTAGATTCGAAGACCCCTTTGTCCCTTTAAAGAGGTCTCTAAATCCATCTGTAGTGTTAAAATTTAGTGAAATGTAACACTTATGTATCAAAATTTCATTTTTTCATTTCCGGAGTGACACAATTAAAAATGACTAAGAGAAATGACTAATTCATATAGTTGTTGTACTTGTTAGTTGGTCATATTTTTATTCTTGGACTATAGTAGTCATCTATGTTAATCATTTTTAATATTTTCACTGGTTATCTAGTCAAATATTTTACTCCTAGACTAAATAAGTCATTTAAGTTAGTCACTTTTAGTTTGGTCACTTATTATATAATCGTATATTTTATCCCTAAACTAAATTAGTCATTTAAGTTAGTCATACATTTGGGTCACTTAAAATTGCTCTAATTTAGTAGTAATTCACTTGAAATAATTGTGGTGACTAACGTTTTTAGTCGTGTAGTCACTAATCTGTCATTTTGTATTAGGGCTTCCACCATAGTGGACTAGTTTTTTTCTTAACGTTCTTCTAATGTTGCAATGATGTGGGGAATATTTTGAGCCACGTCATTAATGGTGGAAGCTTCATGTACATTCTGAAGGTTTTGCATAGATCTTGGATTGTAGGGGAAATTTTGTAAGAGATGAGGTTATCTACAACCCCAACACTTTAGTGCCTCCTTATCTTTACCATTGGGTCCTTTACTGGGCTCTACTTGCTTTGATTCAACTTGAGACCGTGTCTGCAATTTTTGGGACTGTCCATTATTTTTGTTAAAATTTTGGCCTTGTCCTCCCTTACCATTTTTCTTTGCTTACCCATTCTTTGTTCCCTTATTATTTTGTAAGGTGTGTTCTTTTTTCTTGTTAGCCCAAGACTTTGAATTGTCATTCTTTTGTTTTTCTTGTTGGTAGCAAATCCTAACCTTATGGATTACCTCATCCATAGTTTTTGGATTGTTGTATTCTATTTTCTCTTTAAAAGATAATGGAAGACAACTTATGAAACACTGAACATTGGCCTTCTCTTCTTTAATGTAAGGTACATACTACAACAAATGAGTGAATTTGGTTATTAATTCATCCATGGTCATTTGACCCAATTTCAGATCATGGAATTCTTTGGCTGGATTGTCAAAATAGTGCTATGTTAAATATTTTTCTTTAAATAGTTGTTGAAATGATTCCCAGACAACCCCTTTCCCTTCCAGACCATGAACTGTCTGGACTTCTTCCCACTATAATTATGATTAGGGAAAATTTTAAGAACCACCCTAAATTTATATGTATAATAAATGGGCTAATCCCCGTGACACACAGGAAAAATGGGAGGCGATTTTATCAATAATATAATATGTATATATAATTTTTTTGGCAAATATTTCACCAGATTATATTATCTTGCACAGTGATGGAGAATCTTTCACTGAATTATAAAATCTTGTAAGATCTTGGCAAATCTTTTACTGAATAATAAAACATTGTGAAGTCTTGGTGAATGTTTTGTTAAAGTATGAAACCATATATGATAATAAGAAAACATATTCATTAAACTGTAATATACTAACATACATGTTTGGAAAAAAGAAACATAATTTTCTCTTCCTACAAACAATGTTCCAAGTTTCAACGGCCATGCTTTTCAAGGTTCTTACAATACACTCTTTCATATCCTTCTATTAGTTTTGATAATATTCCACAACAAAATTCTTGTAGGTGTTGATATTGACAATGAGTTCTGTCAAGGTAGGAGAGATTAATCTTTTCTCTACAACTTTTGTCAGGCTACCACTTTTTTCAAGTTATCAAATTTCTTTCTTATTCCATAGACTCCAACTGCAAGATAAAAAAAAAAAAAACACATCAAGTTTGTTTACCCCAACACGCCAACAAGTAGCAAGCCCCAACTATATTATATAAGAAAGTATTAGGTATCCCAAAGGCTTGAAAGGGATCTAATTGAAAGAAGTGACCATTGTGAGAATCCTTCCAAACAATATATGAATATATAAATGTAGATTTATTATTATTTTAATTGGAAATCTTCAATTAAATAATAAAATTTAATTACGTCTCTCCCAATCTAAATTGCTTATTAGCATAATTCACTACCCTCATAAGTCTCGCATTTTTTAACAGTGTTGTAACATGTAGATTAATTTCCTTTTTAGTGAACAATCTCCACCTTTTAGGAAAATATGGTGCAGTGGCTCCAACCCCTACAGATCATTAGGACAAACTAAGAATAGCAGAAGATGAAAGGTTGTACAAACCAGCTTATTTTTCAAACAACTAATCCAACATCAGTACCTAAACTTTTTCATGAAGATATCATATTGAGAATGTTTGAAAAATGGTGAGAAATCTTCTGCGAGGGTGATGCGCAAAAAGTGATAAGGTTTCATTGTTTTTAATTTTTTTGTTAAATAAAAAAAAAAAAAAAACCAATATTAATGGAGATATTGGTATTTTTTACTAAATTTTGTGAAGTGACTAAATGTAGCTTTAACCATTCACCTTAAGATGTTTTTACAATATACTTTCCTAAGTCTATTTAATATCTTCATTATCATAAGAACCAACCTATATCCATCTTAACTCCACATCTACCACTCGTAAGGGGGTGAAATCTATTTATCCCTCTGAGCACTTGGTAGACCTAGAATTAAGATGGATCTAAGATGATAGAATTTCCCCTTTAAATAATATATGCTCACATGAATACCATGGTATTACCATGGGTTATCATAAACCTCGAGCTTAAAAATTACTATTAGTAATTTATAAAAATTAATAAAATTAATAATTGATTTTTATTTTATTTTTTATTTTAACCAAGTTAAAATGTTTAACATACATTAAATTACAACATCCATTTTTACTCTTGATCCAGCAAGCCCCGAGAGGGATCAAATATTTTTTCACTCTATGCTAGTTTGCATATCACGATATTTGATCCCTCTCGAGGCTTACTAGATCCAGAGTAAAGATCGATCTATGCTTATTTAATTCCCCCATTTAAATAGGCTACATTCCACATGAATACCATGGGTCAATACCATGTGCCATTTTTATTTTTATTAATACTAATATTAGGGTTAGTAATGGTTTTTTGTATGGTATTAATAATAATCTAGCCCATGGTATTTGGTCCATAGTATTTTGCCCATAGGTTTCACCTAAATATAATGCATTTTTTGAGTGTTCGTAAATATAAGGTGACTTATGGAGTAAATATAAAAAAAAAAATGTTTTATTTGTTTACCATACCTCTCATTTATTTATATTTTTATTAATTTACCATACCTATTTTTATTAATTTACCATACCTCTTTTACAAATATGGTATTTGGCCCATAGGATTCACTTAAATAAAACCTCTTTTTTGAGCCTTCATAAATAGAAAGAGGGCTATGGACTAAATATAAAAAGAGGTTTTATTTATTTACTATACGTCTAGTTTATTTATATTTATATTTATTTACCATACCTTTTGAGTAAGTATAAAAAGAGGTTTTATTTATTTACCATACCTCCACTTTATTTTTATTTTTATTTGTTTACACCCTTGTATGTATATAAGGTGACTTATGGAGTAAATATATATATATATATATATATATATATATATATTATTTATTTATTTATTTATATTTTTATTAATTTACCATACCTCTTTTATAAATATGGTATTTGGCCCATAGGATTCATTTAAATAAAACCTATTCTTGAAAATTAGGGCGAATGGAAGGTTGTAACTCCTAATTTCAAGGGCTAAATCTATCTTTTTTACCCTCTCCCTTAAAATAAGGTGGGCTATTTGAGGCGATTTGTAAAAATGTACTATGATACAAAATATTCACCCACTAAAAATTTAAAACCCCTTAATTTCGCATAAGGGCGAAAATTTTCCCCTAAAATTTTCCATGATTATGATTTCCTTTGCAACTCGTAGGTGGGCAACTTAGCTTTTAGGTTTGGTGTATAGTCAAAAACTTGGAAATAATAAATAATATTAACAACCTCCATTATGTCACTTCTTCTGAATCCCCATGATAAGTTGGGGGCCTAATTTTCTTAAATTCTCCATGCAATTCTACCTTCGGTTTATACTTAGATTTATTCCCAACTTTTGATGAACTTTGTTCTCCCTCTTCAGACAATCTTCTTCTGCTACCCACTTATTTTTCCATGTTTTTTCTTCCAGCGGTATCTTCTCTATTTCCTCCTTCCCCCGCCCCTCTATTTTGTTGGAATTGAGCCGATTTGATAGATTTATTATCACCTATTATTGTTCTACATTAGCCTTCTGTAATATTTCTTGATCTGTTTGAAGATCAACTATTTCATTATGTAGTTCCCTCATCATATTTATCAATTACCTGGTGTGAATTTGGTCATGCTACCCTAGATGCACATATATTTCATCTTCTCTAACAGGATTGCCTTTTGGAAAATTTGCCATAACATATTCGTCTACCTTCAACAAAAGGTAAATTTTGTAACTTTCTCTCCTTCTCTATGTAACATAGAAATTATCTATTAGTCACAGTCAAAATCTTGGTTTGCCAAGGTCTCCAATTTTCAAAGCCTTGCTCTAATACCACTTTTCATGTCTCCCAGAAATAACTACAGTAATTTTTTTTTTATATACTCTAAGTCAAGTTCAAGTATATGCATCAAACTATTACTCCAAAGCCAAACTATCAAGCACAAGCGCTAAGCCACATGGGAGGTGTAATAACAAATTACGTAATTATTACATAAGATGGAGAATGTACACATAATATCAATCTTTCTCTATGTTCATTTGTAACTATTTTTTTTTTAAGGGTTATAATTCAGGCATCCTTCAAACGGTTGTGTTTGCGTTCTTGTAATAGCACTAGTACTTGTAAACCACATCTGCCTTTTTGGATTTTGGTTTTGTCTATAACTAATAATATTCCTAAACTTAAAGTCTCACAAAACTCTATTTTGCTTTGTCTATGTTATTAACTAAAGTATGTATAAGAAATTTAGTTTACACCTTTATGTATTGAATAAGCTCTTGGTCCTTATAAGTTTGAACCCTTGAAGCTCTGACTATGTTATCATTCTATGTTCCTTTCTCAAGGGGTAATGTTTGTAATGGGTACGATTTTATCCTTTTTTAAATGTTGCAAACATCATGCTAGCGATTACATGTGGGACTTGTTTCTATTTTCCTTATGTTTACCCTGACGCTCATCGACTTGGTTTAAATATATTGCAACCATGGTAATGTCTGTATCACTACAAGGTTATGCAACTTGGGTTAAGGTTTGATATGCCACCTTCAATCAAATTCTCTAGAAAACTTCAGCGCACACTCATTTGGATTCTCGAGATGCCATTTAACATTATTCTATTTTGGTTTGATTGTGGCCATATATTTGTTGTTCTTTGGAAATATACGGTTGGATTCCACCAACTCGCTGTTAGGGTAACCACCTCAGGGATTTCTGGTGAGATTATCTCATTGTGAATCATTTGCTCGAAGAAAGGAGCTTTGCCCTTGACTCCCGCTAGGGTTTCCCCTCCTCAACATTTCCAGGGTAAGGTTAATAGTTACACCACAACAGTCTTGTTGAAGAATATGGTTTGCATCTGCCACTGGATATGGCAAGGTAAACCTCTGTCATTATTTAACATTTCCCCTTATTCAAATTTATTTTTACCCTTAACTCTCTTAACAATTTTTTGGTTGTTTTGCAGGGCTTTACCATTGGTGCATCCAATAAGAAAGGTATTTCCCTCTACAGTGTCAAATGTAGCGCTTCCATGGCGAGGGCATATTTGATCAACAAGGTTATAAGTATCGCTAACATCTCTCCTACTGTACATTATTATTATGTTGGTAAAGGAGTTTTATTTTATACAAAGAATTAACTATTGTTTTAACTTTTCTATGAGTGTAAATGTGTGATCCTACAATAGAAGTGATTTCCTCATGTCACTCATAGGTACATTTATAAATTCTTTTTTTTATGGTCAATTTTTCAACAGACCTATAAAAAAATTATAAATCCCTTTGCCAGCAATATCATTTCTTAGGGTTTCATTTTCTTCCTATTGATTGACCATCACAGAGTTATTCTATTACTTTCATAGCCCACAAGATTGCAGGAGCGTTTTCACCCATAAGACCAGGCTTCAGTTCCCTTAGCTTGTCGATGGATCCATCCAGGTTCTTGGGTTATATTTTAACATATGCATTATTTTCTTTGTTCAGGTTCAAATGGATATTTAAGCGAAGATAGCTTTGTTACCAAGCAATATGTTTTTCATTTTTTTTTAATTTGAATATTTTGGTAGCAAACTTTCCTCTAGGGTTTTTTACCAGTCCTGTTATAAATTTCCTTAAATAAATTTATAGCCTCCCTGGCCACGATTTCTGTTGTTAGTTGTTTTATTGGAACCATGAAAAACCCTCTAGGGTTTCCTCTTTATTTTTGTTTCAATTCCATTTTCATTTAGAAAAGACACTGTGGGCCTTTCGGTCAGGACTTGTAATTGGTAATTCTTGTGAAAACAACAAAAATGTTTGATTGTTATATTAAATATTGACTATGAGTTCTTTCTTGTTATCTTTTAGAGTATGGGACTATTCTATGGACTGTAACTTGAGTTGGTTCTGCAATATTATAAGTTGGTTTATATTTTCTCTTACAAGGAAAAAAATATTTTGTACAATCTTTCCTTCTCTTATAGTAAGAAGTGTTATATTTTATTCTGTCTTGCTATGCTAATAATATCGAGAAGGAATTTTTCTACTTGCATGCAATTTCTATCCAAAAAAACATTTTGCTAGTTACACATTCTCTTTTGGTTATTTGTAGTTATAAAATGATAAATTATTTCCTTTTAGTCAGTAGCTAGAGATTTTCTTTTCTTTGTACCCTTATACCAGGGACTATGCCAAGCATTTGGACCTATGGTCTGATAGCGAGGTGCAAACCCTTTCCTTTCTAACCAATTATGTATTGCACAGATAATTTTCACTGAGCATTTTTTTTAAAAGAAGAAAAACTAAAGAAGATAGGGTAACAAGTCACCCATGAGCATTTACAATTATACAAGGTCTGTAACAACAACCTTTATTTTAACCACAATTTCCTTTTAAAACGTCTTATAAATTATTTATTACAACTTCTCTGGGCATTTTTCATTTGTGCCCTTGTTTCAATCTTTTACCTTTTTTTCTGGTACTTGTCTAGTATCTGCAATTTCCTACACCAAATAGAATACAAGACATACAATGCATATATCTTCACAATTCATCAACCGATAATCATACACAGTAACTACAATATCTAGATAAAACATACACAACAACTCATACTTCGATTCCTTTCAGTTATAAGGTTTATAGGCTTATCTTAAAGTTTCTATTAAATTTCAAAGACCTTCTCGGGCCTCCCGACCTTATGTTAGATGCTTATCTAACTACCCCCGAGCAGGTATTCCTTTTCAGTCAAATAACAGTACTTTCACAGATCAAGGAAGTTTATATTTCCACCCCCGAGCAATACTTTGCTCAACCAAGGTTTTTCATCAATCCCTATCTCCAACTGGTGTATTGGTGATCACTGTATTTCTCTCCCACGATAACCCGAATCAAGAGTCAAAATAATGACATTTATCTCCATCCAATTTAATCTTCTAGACTTTTTGAGCTAATTCTTACTTAACCAGTCAATGGAATTTCTCTCCAGCCATCTCTTTTGTGCCCTCCTCTCTCCCTTTCTTCTTTATTTTTTCCAAATTCCCCAAAAAACCCTCGGGAAAATGAGGAACTACCCCTTTTCTCTTCTTTGGGACATAACTAACTCTTTGTAACTTTTTCTTGACTAAAAAGGGAATTCTTAACTCCGTGAGTGGCCTTTTTCATAGTTTCCAAAATAAATTATTTTATCTTTGTTGACATCAAATATTTATACAAATTTTACTTGTATAATAATTTTTATATATAGTAAATAAACATATTCATTCAAATATTCTAAATTAGTCAATCAAAATATGTATGTATCTCTTACGAGTTAATTTTTCTAGGTCTATTTAAAATTCCAGTCTTAAACCATAAATTTTCTTGAGTCTTTCCCCAAATACATTACATTTGTCCTCGTTAGCCCAAGTTTCCCCCTTATGCGACCTTTTGTGGCTTTTGGGATGAAACCCTATGGGCTTACTCCATCTTGGACCTCTTGTGAGTCATCGATTTCCCCACTCAACCTTGGGCATAAACCAAAACTACGCACTTGGTCACAAGGAATGGAGGAAGGGATCACTAACGACAAGGAGCTAGATCTTCACAGTGATGCGATGATCTTAGCCATGAATAGGATAAGGGAAACCATCCCATGCATGCAAGTGAATATGCTTGGTCAAATCCATGGTGGTTTTACCTAAATATTGGGTCATACAAGCCTCTTAAGGCCCTTTGCGTAGGGTTAAACCATGGCTCGATCATGGCGGTTCTATGGGATCTTGGCCTGCACCAGAGTGTGACTCCTACCCTTAGGGTTTTATGGAGCATGCACAGGTGTTATCCCTCGAGGCCATACAATTTTCCATTTAGACTTGCAGAGGTATATAGCCTCCCAACTGATCAAATCAACATACCAAAACCTTTGCATGTGATTAGAATCATATAAAGGTATACAAACCCATGAGGAACAAATATCAATAATGCCCATGGCTTGAAGGTAATTTCATGCCCATCCAAGAAGTATAAAACCAAATCCTCTAACTCTTAAGGTAATATTATCATCAACAAGGAGAACAAGGCTCTTTCAACCCTATGCTTGGAAAGAGTGAATACCATAACCCAAAATTGAAGGTCTGCATTAGGAGAATATCTAGAGAAACATATATATAAAACGAACAGCTTAACAGGTGAGTGAGGAGAGAGGGATCTCCAATACGCTACCCCAAACTGTATGCCGCAAAGAGCGACCTTATTATCAAAACATGTTCATGTTCTACCACTCAGGAAGGAGCTTATATATAAAACGAATAGGTTAACAGGCGAGCGAGGAGAGAGGGATCTCCAATACGCTACCCCAAACTGTATGTCGTGAAGAGTGACCTTATTATCAAAACATGTTCATGTTATACCACTCAGGAAGGAGCTTATATATATATATATATATATATATATATATATATATATTCACGCTAATAGAGTATGAATCTAGTTGAACACTATGACCATGACTAGCCATTAAAACAGGGGTTTGTCACATTGTTCCATCACCATGAAATCACATAGAATATAACCCTTGGAATAGAGGAATTCAACAACGTCATGTGAATAGTAGAGATGCAACTTTTTGTGAAGTGTAGGAATAAGTCAAATCATCGAAGCTCCTGAAGCAATGGCATCCATAGCACAAAACACAAGATTCACTTTATCTTTAGCTCTTTGTTAGCATGGAAATATAATCCAAAAAACAAGATATACGTTACTGAAGACATGGAAGAGACCACCATATAATGTTATAGGTTGATAAGGATAGAAAAGGAGGAAATCCTCAGTGTCATCACATCGCAACATAAGAAACGTTAATGAAATCTTGTTACTAGTGAAATTAACATTCTGCAATAAGAAGGAATCCCATACTAAACATTACTATATGTAATATAGTTAATATTCTTGCACGCTATTCCAGTGCCTTCAAACATTAACACATCACATCAATCACTCTTATAAATAATAATAATGTAGACATGCCTCCCGTAGTGATATCACCATCTCAACAAGGAATGTAAACATATTTTATTTTGAATAAAGAACTTAAGAAGACTTATTATTATTGAACAACAAAGAGAAACCCTAAACAACCAAAACCCTAACCCTAGGAGATGGAACACCAAGAGTTTGTGGGCCCCGTTTGGGTTAGTTGGGCAGTCAACTACCCAGGGTCATAACTTGGTCATATGATCTTCATTTGGCGCATACGATACCTTGTTAGAAAGGTTTCTTAGAGTATTACAAGGTTTGCGACAAGGACTTGTGTATAACCATGGTCCTAATGTGGACCTAAAAAAACACCGTTTAGGGGGTCAAAATAGCTCCAGAAGTTCAGGACTTTGAAAGCTGCTAAAAATAATAAATTGTGCTATAATCAAGGAAACTAATGAAACTGACTGGAAGTCTAGGTGGAATAGGCGAGTGGCCACCAATATCCACCTAGATAAATTAACACGAAAGTCACAAGGCTTGCAAAGACATTGGGGAATTATGATAATTCTTCTTTAGAAAATGATAGTGAATAACAACAACCTGTCCAAGTAGATTATTCTCCTAAAGTATGATCAAAGGCGCCAATTATGTGATAAGAGATAGAACGCAGAGAGTTGTTATGCTTATGGTTATTAGTTTATGTTTTTTTGTCAGCTTATAATTTTAATTTCAATTTTATTTTAAAAGAACAATATGATTATCCATAATTTTTTGAACATAATTTTTTTAATTTAGGTTATTAGTCTAGTTTTTCAAATAAAAAACCAATAACTCAGTCATAATATAAAAAACCTAATTCTCAAATTCTATAAATGACACTAGCAAAACTCATAATTCTGAATACAAAACCAAAACATTAGGGGATTTTTGAGGTCTAAAATGGGCCTGCTAAGGAAATTATAAAATAATAGTGGAAATAATAAAATAAGATTAGATGACATCATCAAATTTTAGAGGGAAAAAAGAAAAAAACTATTTTTTCAACTCGTATTTTCAACTTATCTCCCTATGGGTTTACTCAAATTTCGAGCAAAAACACTCATTGGATGCATAATTTGATTCTTCATCCAAGGAGTACCCATGTTGCTATTTTCGATGGACCCTGCTACATGAAAACTCCGAAATACATGAAAATCGTGATTGCAATCACGTTTTTTCATGTATTTCTCATTTTTCGTGTAGCAGGTTCCATCAAAAGTATGCTACATGGCTACCCTTTGGATGAGGAATTAAATTTTGCATCCAACGAGTACTCCGGCTCAAAATTTGTGTAAAACCTCAGGGAGATAAGTAGAAAATACAAGTTGAAAAAATAGTTTTATTATTTTATTATTTTTTAATCTTTTTACTTTTTAACTCCAAAAATAGTGAATCATCCCCCATGGTTGAAATCATCATCTTGAATCCTATTGGTTGTTATAAAGTTTATTTTGGTTGTACATTTTTCTTAGGAGGCCCATTTTAGACCTCAAAAGTCCCCTAATGAGAAGAAAGAACAAAAAAATAATAAATCAAATTAAACGAGATTTTTCTCGTTCAAAAGAAAAAACTACATCCCAAACTAGTCAATAATCACATCATAACAAATGTACAGGCGTTTACAAGAGAATGGTTCAAGCTAAAAGATTGCATATTTTAAATATTCCATGTGGCAAGATCAAAGTTAACGAAAGATCATAAATCATGATTGATCTAAGGTGTGAGAAAGGCTACGACCTTGAGGGACAGTACAAGGCTTTATGAGATGAGCACTAAGAAAATTACTGATATGTGCTTACAAACCTCCGCTACAAGGCCTGCAACTCTCAGATATTAAACACCTAGGCTCAATGTTGATTGTCATTGGTTGCTGTAAAATATGGGTCACCATGGAACTCTTCAATCCTAGGCTCCATGATTGAAGGACGCAACATGTTATACTCACAAAACAACAAAGCTATATCCTGAGTAAGTAATGGGAAATGGACTAAAAATAACCCAATGTTCTTCCAATGAATAAGTAAGGGGAAATCGACTAAAAAATAACCCAATGTTCTTCTAATGAATAAGTAAGGGGAAATCGACTAAAAAATAATCCAATGTTCTTCCATTACGACCATGAAATATGGTTGCACACAGATCAACAATGTATTCCAAGTTTGTCATGGTTTTTAACAGGCGTTGTTTACATCACAATTTCACTGGGATTGCAAATTTGTGGCTGGCATTTGGTTATAAAAATTTAAAAAAAAAATTGATCACTAGAGTGTTTGAATTGTTTTTTATGGTGGAAATGGATTCAAGCACTATCAAGAATCTTTTGAGTGCCTAAAATCCTAGAGCTTGAAAACTATAACCTAGATTTAAAAAAAAAAATCAACTAAATTTGATCAAAATCTTAAAGAAATTTCCATTATTTTGGAGGAAAAATTGTGGCCTCCTTACAGTAATCTTTTTTAACAGAGCTACCACTGAAAAAGTAAATCCATCACTAAAAAAAGCAGATCTACCTCGATGGCCAGAGAGCTACAACCTAACCTCAATTTTCTAAGAAACTGCCAATAAGTTTGGGTTACCAGTGGAGAATGGGTCTAAGGGCTGCCAAAAAAGAGAGCCTTGTGGTACTACTATCTGAGAATGAGGGCCCCAAGCTGGAGGTAAATGAAATTTGTAATCGAAATTGGCCATTAGAGCCTAGTGATCAAGTTTAAGGAGTGGAGAAAACGAAGCTGAATAAACTAACTCGGGAAAAAAAAAAACAAAGAGGGCCACCATTTTTTATCCTTTGCAGAGATCCAGAATTTAAAAAGCAAAGAGGGCCACCATTTATGATCCTTTGCAGAGATCCAGGTTAAAATCTGAGCACAAATGAGCCTAGATTTTATGACCAAATAATATGACATGAAGAAGTATTGAAGCTATATATTTTTATTTTGTTATTAATATAATATTAAGAATTTGCAGTTTGTTATATTGTAATGAATGTGTTTTTGAATGCATAAATGGATTTAGTTTTTTGAAAAATAATTGAGGAATTAAGATTCTGTAGAGTTCATAATTAAACTTGTAATTCCAACAAATCTCTCCTTAATTGTGTAACTAGCATTTGCACCAGAAAATGCAAAGGGCACGCCGATAATGATTAGGTTTTTTTTACCTCTCCAAGCAAAATCTTTACCAATTGGCTCTGCTAACAGATATGAAATTGAAAATTCAGTGATGAAAATAAGATTTATATTTACTAACTTCAAATCCATCAAAATACTAACTTGGATTGTTAACTTCAAATCCATCAAAATACTAACTTGGATTGTTAAACTCGGGAAAATTCATTGTCAAATACAAAAGAAGCTAAATCAAAAGTTATGGAATAGAATTGTTTGTCTCTCTTTTTCATAAATTCTAAATATTTCATGTGCTTTAGGTTTGGTGAATTTTTTGCCCCGTTTTTATCAAGTTTTTCCAAGTGATAGGTTGACTCTTACTCTTTGGCTTCTTACACCATTGTCAAGTCCAATTTGAAGAATTTGGTGCATATATTTTTCAGCCATAGAAAATGAGCCAAAAGATGAAATGAAATTCCAACTAATAACAATAATGCACAACAACCATCTTTGTGGCCTTAATAGTTAAAAAATATATGTAAGTACTTCAGCTATTAACAATGTGACATTAAAAATAACAGATAAATTAACTACCCAACCCATTGGAGGAAAGAATTTGCATTTAGACCTGCATCACATTTGATATATTAACAACGTTCAATTGGTACATTTAAAAAGGTAATCCATGGTGTTCAATTGAACTTTATGAGAGGGGCGAAGTTGTAGACGTGACAAAGAAGACTTGAAGTATGCAAGAGGGGCAGGGTTATAAATGAGATGGCCCAAAGCTAAACTTTGTGAGAATGGGGAGGTTGCAAGTGGAATGGACAAGAGCCTTTCTAAACCATTAAGCGACTGATGAGTGGGCAATTTACTGATGAGTTATTGGCACCAACGAACATGTAATGTACCCAGGTTTAAAAAACAATTAAAATTAATGATTATTGAGCATCCAATAAATTTTCAACTGCAATTTGACAAATCGAAGGTTTCAAAGAAACTATATGGTATGTTGTTCCATCGCATCTTACACAGCCAAGGCACATTTTTTACAAACTATTTCAATGGCGGTATCCCATAGATGGGCAGAGACATGCATGTAAACTTAACATTCATGAATGAAAGAAGAGAAGAAACAGGATCCATCGATTACTCATTGGACCGCTAACTACTCATTTCAATCTACGGATTTAATGAAATTAGAAGCGTATTCCATTACTTTTATTGAGCTCTATTCCTGATCTTGAGGACAACGAAACTATTGTCTTCCTCTTCAAACACCGCAACTTCAATGATTTGCTCACCATATGATAATTTGAGAATCTTGCAGTACTCCAATTGTTTGTCCCTTAGAATGTCACGTCCTCCAATCACCATCACAGTCCGAGGGAGGGATCTTGCAAGGTACCAAGCCTCCTCCTATTCGGAGATGGGGGCGAGTGGATTGCAGAAATAATGGTCTTTGTTGCTTCCCACAGGTAGTGCCAGCCTCGACTGGTTATCTGAGGCTTTCGATGTAAACGTAGAGGCTTTCAATGTAAACGTAGGGTTATCTATCCTGTCTCACTCTCAGACGCAGTCTGCGCTTCCCCTCCAAAAGAGAGATACAACAAAATCAATCTTCTGACCCTCATTTCTCATCCCTAATCTTGCCTGCTAGTCCACATTCCGTGGTGATGTGCGATGTCCCCTCCTGCGCTGTCACCCATGAGGAACACCCTGGAGTAGTCGGCAATCGAACCAGGGATCACCTCCTCCTCCTCTGCTGATAGCCATTGTAGTGCAGAGATCGAATCATGGTAAGCCGCAGGCACGCGATGCTTGGGAGCCAGTGTGTAGTCGACAGAGATGATGAGGGTGCCTACATACGGCGCCCACTTGAGACAGAAGCCGTGGAAAATGGGGTTCCGTGTTATATACCCACAAAAGCCACTGCCATGAAAGTAGAGGATTACCGGTAGGCATGTGGTGATGGCAGAGACGTGAGGAGGGAGATAGAGGCGCACCCACAGGCCGAGTGTATTGTCAAACACGATGTCTTTGTATAAAATTTCGATCACTCGGTGGAAGAGAGTCGAGAGATGGTTCGGCAGCGCGCACCACGGATCCTTCGTTGTAGAGCTTAAGGACGCCCTCCAACTCTTCAACCACAGAACTGAAGACCCACCATCCGTCATGATTATCTAAGCTTATCGAGGCCATAGACAATATTTGACCAGATCGGACACGTGTTCAAGATTCTGTCAAAGGCAACGAATCTGCATAATATCACCACAAAGAAACCTCACTCTAAAAATGACTGCAATGGCTAACTAGTTTGTCATAGGGCATTAAATGACTGCTTAGCTGCATACTCCTTAAGCGGATAACACACCCCCATTATTTTTTATTTCTCTAGTCACCGCGCGCGTGTTAT
This sequence comes from Pinus tabuliformis, assembly GCA_031772625.1. Lineage (NCBI taxonomy): Eukaryota > Viridiplantae > Streptophyta > Pinopsida > Pinales > Pinaceae > Pinus > Pinus tabuliformis. The sequence continues at coordinate 679,416,348 of CM062818.1, read as the reverse complement.
AGGCTTAAGGAGTATGCAGCTAAGCAGGCATTTAATGCCCTATGGCAGGCTCATTAGCCATTGCCAAAAATGACTATAGGCATAAATATAATTATACATTAATTGAACAATTACTTTTTAGCCCGTATATGGACTTAAAAATTGTAATTTTAAATATAAAAGGATTAGTGAAAAAAACATAATTTCCATAGATAAATGAGATTACAAAACTGTTATTAATAAACATATTCATTAGTAGGAAAGTGAGATTTTAACTCAATGATCATTATACATAACGATAAAATTTATATGTAAAAACAACGATCCACTTAAAAGGCAAATAAATTCTCCAATTAGTAGTAAAGTGAGATTTTAACTCAATGATCATTATACATAACAATAAAATCCACGTAAAAGGCAAATAAATTCTCCATTTTAACATGCAACTTTGGCAAAAATAGAAGGTTGATGCAAAGAGCAACAAAGTTCGTGATTAGTTACGAGTTGTAACTAGCTTTCCAACTTTCTGCTTCAAGAATCCTCTGCCCATGTTTTGAAGGTTACAACTTCGATTTCTTCTCTGTAATTTGCGCTTTTTTGTTTACACATGTAACAATGCTACACTTGTAGGCTTTTGCACCTCCACCTGTAATTGGAGGTATATCCCACCTGACAACCGTTAATTTTATGCAGTTGCAAGGGTTCAAGTTCGTTCCAGGTTTTACTAGTTACACCTTCCTTGTAATCTTTTGCACCTTGTAGATTTTTGCCTATCCACATATACTGCTAAATGTGGCCCCTAACAACCAATACTAATTCTATGCCATTGCAAGGCTTCAAGTTCTCTACCCACTTTCCTAGAGAGTACGCGTCCCGCATCATATTTCATTGATCCCTTGTGTCCGCATGAAAATCAAATCCCATATAAAAAGATGGGATCCTCTAAGATCTTTCATCTGATTTCCAAGTTACAAGGCAACACACTCTCTTGATCATCCGGCCCCGGAAATGACGCAGTCGGTGGTAAGCAGCTACCACTCATTGGGCACTGTATAAGTCCCCCAACCGGTGTGATCAGCTATCAAATGCAGAACAACGCGTAGCAATAGATTTCTCTCTTTTCTTACCATTTTGGTAAGTGATATTCTTCCCCACTCCTCTCATTCCAAGGCCAAGCCATAGATTTTAAAAGTTAAATATATAATTGTAGCAATATGAAATTTGAATTTGACGGAGTTGGAAGAGCGTTCGCTGTTATGTTGTTGGAGGGTGAGGAAATTATATTTTATTTAATTTTGTTGGGCCAAAATAGAAAACGTAAGTTTTAAAGCGTTAGCTTATATAGTTGTATACAAAATGAGTGTGTTAATTGATATTCTTTTACGATTTTTAAATTATTTCATTTTTTTGGAGATAGTTTATCTTACAAAACATAATAAAAATATATACAAAATATTTTACTAATTTGCACTATGTTGAGTATTTTATTCTTCACAATGAGAATGGTTCCCCTCCTTAATCTCCATTTACTCTTTGGTTTGTTATAGAATTTCTTTTTTAATTTTTTTTGTTTGTTATAGAATTTCTTCTTTACCATATTTTGCATGTTAAAAATATTTTGAGGTAAAAGACAAAGTATCTATTTGTCAGACCAAAAACATAGTATAAAGATGATTTTATTTGGTTTTTTTTTGGTTGATTTTGTGAGTGCAAGAGGCATATTACATTTACATTGTGATATGCATTGCCTTGCTGCATTTTTATTATTTTAGGAGTCAAGGCTATGTTGTTTGATTGGTTTGTCTTTTACTTTCTAACAAGACCTAACATAACTTATTGACATTTGCTTCATCCATACCTAGCTTGTGTGATGAACATGACTGAAGATAAAAGAAAACTATGGGAGTGATTACATGCAAACTAAAACCAAATAGTACTCAAATTGAAACTAGAGTGTCTTTTACCAAAGACCAAAATAATTTCATTAAAAGGGTTAAATATATGTAATGTAATAAAATCATTCAATCCACTTAAAGCAATGAAAGGGAGTTGAATGTACAAAGGGAACTTAAATAGATGATTTGTTGGAATCATCCATATGGGTATTACTTTAACTAGGAATCATAAACTTGGTTGGAGGAGAGATGACCCATGAACCAAGAAATAATCACTTCTTGTATCCCCTATAATCATACACCACCATGCTCAGACCTCCACTAATTCTAGACAAATGCATATGTACCAAAAAACATTCACAATCCCAAATAAATTGTGTCTAGTGCCTTAAATAACCATGTGTAGAGCCACTTTGAGTAAGTGAGGAGAATGAATGACCCACAACCTTTCCTTATTCATGTAATGTGGCTAGTCATTGTTTAGAGTGATTTTTCGTTGATGTTTGTTACCATGGTTAAGGAATTAAAACTACAACACTACTTTTGATCATGGTTAAGGAATTTGAAATGAGCATACAACCCCACTTTTGATCAAGTGATAACCTTAAGCCAATACTTGGACTAACGAGAACCTTAAGCCAATAAGCCTGAAGCCAATAATTGGACTAATGAGCTAGCTACAACCTTAACCCAATAATTGGACGAATAGATACAACATCCAGTCAACAAGAAAGCATTTGAATGGGAACTCATCATATAGGAGAGGCTAGCCAATAAACCTTAAGCCAATAATTGGACTGATGAGCTAGCTACAACCTTAACCTAATAATTTGATTAATAGACACAACACCTAGTCAACGGGAAAACATTTGAATGTGAACTCATTATTTGGGAGAGGGAGAAGCATTTGAATGAGAACTCATCCTATGGGCGAGGGAGTATGAACCGTGGAAGACTAGATAAATTTGTGGGGCTCATGGCTAAGGATGTTTGATGATGACCTAGGCTAAAGGTCACAAGCCTTGATAGGAATCCTGGAAGACTGAAGGGATGCCCAAATAACATAATTTTTAATAAGAATGAGTGGAGACATAATAATTCACAATTGGTGGTGTTAGAATGTCACTAACTAGGCATCATTTCAAAACTCCTCCATACAAGACATCCATGAATTCAAATAATCATTTTATGCAACTTAGCTAGAGCATGTATCTATTCGATGGATTCTTTGAATCAAGGAGAGAAGATGGTTATCAATTGTGATAGAAATTCCATTTAATGCTTTGACTAGCAACAAAATGTCTCCTAGAACAAGAATGGATTGGATATTTTCACTCTTGGCTAAAAAAAAATCCTAGCCAAAGCAAGTAAGCCTCAACAAGGTTATTAGATGCCTTACCTAGTCCCCAAGAAAATCAGGCCACTATGTCTTCTCTAGGATCACTGACAAGAATATTGATTAGTGACATCTACCATATAATTTTTTAACATTAGTCAAAACATAATAATAAAGGTTACCATGTGCAACATAAGCCATGAACAAAAGGACATAACACTTCCCATTGGATATGAAATCATAAGTATTGAAAGGAAATCATTAACTAATCTTTGGATATGCCAATCAATGTTTTTATATGTGATTAAAAGTTAACAGTGTGTATTAGGTGATTTTTTATTATACCCATGTTTATAAACATGGTTAATTAGTTAATAATAGCATGCACCAAGCCTAGAATCCATGGAGAAATATTAACTTCACACCAATTTGTTGGTAGCACTATATATTATAAATAAGCTTAAACATTACAAGCACATAATACAATATTTTATAGATTGCAAATGCCAGCCCCACAAGCTCTAAGAAGATTGTGAATGGTGAGAATAATTTGCCACTAGACACAAACATGCATCATCTATGATTAACATATGAAGTTAGCATAGGATACAAAAAAGAGAACCCTAACATCATCTCTTATTAACATATGAAGTTAGATTACGATTCACAATGCTTCTATTTAGCAATTTTGCTAATGACTCTTAGTCATAAAGTTTCCTAACTCTTGACCTTTTAGCTTCTAAACTCCTCATTTTCTAGTTTCTATCCCATCCAACTTTCTAGTCTTAGATAATTTTTTCCATATCCTCCAACAAATGATGAGTATAGATGTCAATTGAATTTTCAATATTAGTCATCTTCTTCTCTTTTTTAGATGGCAACTCCAACTAAATTATTTTTATTCTTGTGGCAACAAGACAAGAATTTTTTTTTATGAATTTAGATTGAAATCCAATTCATTTGCACTCTAGTTCAAGCTTGTGAATCAAGGCCTTTCTTACTTGGATTTAGCTAGCTGTTAGATTCTAAGTTATTTTCCTTCATCTAAATTGTTCAACATAGATTTTTTGGTTTCACTTATGTTACTCGTAAAGAAAAATATTTTTATAGTGTTCTTTTACATGCTCACCTTTATTCTTAACTTGTTTGGAAAGAACATGCTCACCCTTATTCTTAACTTGTTTGGAATACACACCGTGCTTTGGTGTAATTCCTACATAAAAAGGCCTTTCTTAAATCCAAGATTAGTTAGTTAACACAAATATATAACAATAAAAAACTTTCTTACATATATAAATGAAGCATAAACTAACCTCTCCGTTGAGAAAAGCATTTGATTTACTTACAAAGATTTGCAAAACAAATGGTAATCAACAAACAACACTCATGACATCTAGATGCTTGAACATTAATTTCAAAATTTAAATGCTTCCCTACTTTGATATTTTACACAATACAATTGGAATAACCAATTTTATAACCATGTAGATCTCAAGTGATTCACCTTTAATTTCTTTGGCACCACAACACTGCGACGAAGGATATCACTCTTGTCATTTTATGAATTGTGTGGTTGCAAAGAGAGTCAATACATTCACTCATTCATTTGGCAATGATTATATTTGGGTTCTATCTAAAGTTCTTAGGATCATTGTCACTGGTAGTGGGTTTAAGAATCAAGAAAAACATTTAGCCATGGCTTAGGGGTACTCATTTTGTGGTCCCTAACTTGAATGGTGAAGAGGTTGAGATTTAACATCATTATATATCTTAAAAATTGTTAAAATTAAAAGAATCATATTTTAATTTAAAAAACTATTCTTAATTATGGAGATTCTTAATATGTAAATGGAATTTGTTAGCATACTATGGGTCAATACCACATAGCCAAAAAAAACCATAGCCCATTTTATATAAAACTTGTTCATGTGACATTTTTTTAATTAATAAATTTCATTAAAAAGACAAAAAAGACATAACTACTTTGCAAATAAATCTACACCTTTGATTTGTATAAATCCCTACCATCCACCTAATAATCATTGATAATTAACTAAATATTATGGAATCCCTATTCCAAAATAGACATGACTATCTGCATAAATATGATACATAACCATTCATTTGAATGAGTGAAATACTAATATTACAATACCTTTAAAAAATAGGTTAAAAATAAGGGTTCCAATAGAGAGTCATGACAAATGAACTATTTGTAAATGCAATACCTCGAAAGAATTTAAATTTATTCATATAAAATTTCGATAGGATTGTAAATTTTAATTGTTTAAAATATGTTTTTAAATATATAAATAAATTTAACTCCGTGAAAATACAACTCAACAATAAAAAAAAATCTTTTATCAAACTTCTAACAAAATTAACCCAAAAAAAATCCAATTAAACAAGAATATCCCTATCCCAGAGAAAAAAAAAATGACCACATCCCTAACTCCTCATGGACCAGTATCAAATGATAACAAATGTACAATGATTCAAATGAAAAAGACTCATTTTAAAATATTGCGGATAATAAAAGTAAAATTAACCATTTGTATCCATTCGATATCTAGAATATTTTGCAATCTACCACTGACATATACTCAGGTAAGCAACACTAACATACGGTTGCCCAAAGGATTCATGTAATCATAGGATGCTTTAATCATCCCAAATGAAAGTGCCAACCATGTACTGTAAGGATTTTTCATTCTACATCGAAGCTTAAAACAAATAGGGACTGTGAGGTTTTGATCTAAAAAAACAGAGGACGCGGTTACTGCTGAGCTATGGGCCTTTTCTTTCCAAGAATCTCATTGGTTATGAAAAATAAACACCTGTGGTACATATTTGATGCAGTTCTCATGGCTATCCAGAGGACGAGGAGCTATGCCTTGAATAATCACAAAACAACAGATCTATTGGGTAACCAAGAAAGGTTCACCAATCAGAAACATCTGGACAACAAGGAAAAAATAGACTACTTTCTTGGCAACATCTAAAATTCAAAAAGAAGGAAACATAAAAAAACTAGTAAAGATGGAAACATCTCTATATTTGTTTTATCTAATAATATAATTGATTTTTATCTCATATATTTTGTAATTAAAAATGCATAAGGAGAATGTTTGCATTGTTTATAAAATGTTCATCTCTCCCTCATAATAAGATGATGGTATTGTTTTCCAAAACATCTGTGTTATTCTCTCCTTTTCCGAATCTTTTTAGATATGCATGTAGATCAATTGGTATCAGAATATAAGATCTTGGAAGCCATCCACTTGTTTAAAGAATTTTTTGGTTTTGTGGCTTAACAATTCAACACCCTTCTTAGAGCACCCTCCTTGCTTCAGATTCCCATCACAATTTGTCGCTTGAGGTCATACCTTTCAATTCCTTTAGTGGATGAAAATCATGTTGCCCTATTGAGATCCCTCCACCAAGGACTCACCAGTCCATGACTTAACCATGGCTATTCAAGAGTTAATTACGTTGCAACAACAAAGACACCCTCCTGGACAAATTCAGTTGGATACACGCCTTCAATTGCCCAATTTTTTAGGCCAAATGAATAGTGAAGTCATCGATTCTTGGCTCCATAGTCTCTCTACCTATTTAAAAACATGTACCACGATGGAATAGGACATGAAGCTTCAAATCACCAGTCTACATTTGGAAGGCCTGGTGCAAACCTGGTGGGATACTCAACTCGAGAATATATCCTTGGTTGTTGAGCTCGGAGACCAAGCTGAGACCAGATCCACACATATCACATCTTGGGATGACTTCTGCCAAGCCTTAATAACACGTTTTTACCTCCTGGGATAAATCCAGAATCTCATTTCCAAATGGTTGCAACTTTGACAACTACCAAATCAATCAGTGCAAGCATACATTGATGTCTTCTACAAATTGCTCATTCAACTCCATATCTCTGATCCATAAGAGGTATTAATTATTAAATTTAATTCTAGTCTACTAATATTTTTTCGTTAAGAAGTTGAGTTGTTTGATAGTACTTCCTTGGACAAGGCCTTTATTTGGGCCTTGGTTGTAGAACATAAAGTGGCTCCTCAAACCAAAAATGGTCCATCTCCTACTAGTCCATCTAATGTGGCCCTTGACTCATCCCGTTGGTGTAAATTTCATAAGACCAACTCACATGCTTCAGCAGACTGTCGTGTACTTCAAAATATGCACCCCAACAAGACTCTTTTTACAGATGTAGAGCAACCAAATTCCTCTACCTCACTTGCAATTGTTTCTCTTGACAATCCTACCGAAGTAGACCCCTCTCTCATCCTCATGACTGCTAATGAAGCTAGAACCTTTGTTGTACCTCTATTTACGCATAATTGTCAAATCAAACATGAGTTGGTGACTCTTATCCTTGACAATGGGAGTCAAAAGAATCTTGTGGCACAAGACTTTGTTCACTGCCTTAGCCTTCCCACCACTCCACACCCCAACCCATATCAGCTAGGTTGGGTCCAAAAGGAAGGCCCTCGTCTTACTATCTCCCAACGTTGTGTTGTCACCTTTTCTATTGGTCCTTTTCGAGATATTGTGCTATATGATGTTTCTCCTCTCGATTGTGTCGTTTTGTTACTAGGCATTCCATCCCAACAAGCCCAAGATGCTATTTTATCATGCTAAAGATCACAAATACCACTTGCAACATCAGGGCCACACCTATGTGCTCGCATCCTCGGCCCTCACATCAATCCATCTTCTTACTGGCAAAGTTGCCATTAAGAAAGTCAATAAAAACCAATACATTCCTTTGTGTTTGGTTTGCTTTGTCAAGCCAAAAAACAACACCAACCCAATACCCCCTGCCATGGCTCCACTACAACCAGAATTTTCAAATATCTTCACCAAACCCACGGTGTTGCATCCCCAATGCTCTATTAAATACCCAATCAATCTTATTCAAAGTGCTTCCTTATCCACCGCCCCATCCTTTTGCCTTGCTGGAAAACCATCTCTTGGACATGATTCATCAAAGAAACATGTTGTTGTCAAAGGTCAGACTAGACACAAAAATATGCAACATAAATTGGTGGTAATAACGGGGTTCAAAGAAAGCCATCATTGGTAGCAATGGGTGAAAGCTCAAGTTCAAATTCTAGTCGAAAGAGTGCCACACAAGTTGGGGCAAATTCATTGTCAACAACGTTTGGGCAGAGCGTGGATAATGTATTCAACAGCAGGAAAACAACTGAAGAATGGAAGTCAATGAAGGGCCCTGTTCTCAAAAATTTAAAGGGCCCTGTTGTGGAAGATTTCATGTTAGACATACAACCTTTTTCTTGTTCTCAAATTCATGCTACTTTCTATGCAGGAATAATCTCAATATGTCACCACTCATCGCTTCTGATGGGAAAGCATGCAATGAGTTCTGTTGTTTCACAGGGGCAACTCTCATTGAGCAAAATGGCACTGATTAGGAGCGCCAATGTGGCTCCTGACTTATCATATCTTGTTGGTTGGAAGGGACACACACTAGTGCATACCCAATGACTGACAATAGAACCATTGAAGCACAATTTCCCTCCTCTAGTGGAGGAAGTTGGGATGCTTTCCACTCTAAATAGGGAGGAATTGGGCAACCAAGAAAGGCTTACCAATCAGAAACACTTGGACAACAAGGAAAAAGCACACTACTTTCTCGGCAACATCTAAAACTCAAAAATAAGTAAACATAAAAAAACTCTTAAAGATGGAAACATCTCTATAGTTCTTTTATCTAATAATATAATTGATTTTTATCTCATATATTTTGTAATTAAAAATGCATAAGGAGAATGTTTGCATTGTTTATAAAATGCTCATCTGTCCCTCATAATAAGATGATGGTATTGTTTTTCAAAACATCAGTGTTATTCTCTCTTTTTCTAAATCTTTTTATTCTCTCTTTTTCTAAATCTTTTTAGATCTGCATGTAAATGGGTTATGCCCTGAATAAGGAAGGGGAAATTGACTCAAAAATAACCCATTGTTCTTCCAATACGGGTGTGAAATATGGTTGCACACAAATCTGCAAAATATTGTAAATTTGTCACGGTTTCAAACAAAGCTACCACTGAAAAGGTAGATCTAATACTAAAAACGCAGATATACCTCAATGTCAAGAGAGCTACAACCCAACCTCAATTTTGTAGGCACCAAACAATAAGTTCGGGTTACCAGTGGAGAATGGGTCTACGGGCTGTCAAAAAAGAGGGCCATAGATCTCTACATCAAGGAAACAATGTTGCTATTTGAGAATGAACGCTGGAGGTAAATGAAATCTGAAATCCAAACCGGCCATTAGAGTCGAGTAAAAGTTTAGGGAGCAGAGAAAACGAAGTTGAATAACTAACTCAAGAAAAAAGAGGGACAACATTTCTGATCCTCTACAGAGATCCAGGTTAAAATCTGAATCACAATTGAGCTTAAATTTTTTGACCAAATAATATAACAGGAAGAAGTATTGAACCTATAGCTTAAATTTTTTGACCAAATAATATAACAGGAAGAAGTATTGAACCTATAGCTTAAATTTTTTGACCAAATAATATAACAGGAAAAAGTATTGAACCTATATTTTGTTATTGATATAATGTTAAGAATTTTAGTGAATGATTTAATTTTATGAAAAGTATTTGAGGCAATACAATTGTGCTGAATTCATAGTTCAAATTTGTGACTCTGTGTTTTTATAATTAAGATAGATTTGAGTATAGTTTTACATTATAATAACAAACACTAAAAAGTTGATTTTATTTAAATTTTCATATAAACTCAAATTATAATTAATATAACATATAATTATATTTTAAATTTTATGTAATTTAAATTTAAAATCAGAATAAATTAAAATGACCCATTAGTTGAGTTAAAAGGTAACCAGGGCAAAGTGAGTGGAATTTTTTCCTTCCATGTGAGATGGAGTGTCATGAGATCAACTCCTCATCTTGGACGGTTGCACGATTTATGTGGCAGTAGAGTAACTTAACACATTTTCCCCAAACAAAACGGAATTATAAAAGAGAGAGCGAATAGTTTTGGTACGCAATGACGTGTATAAGATATAGCTTTTAACAAAAAAATATATCATTGCCGAGCATTCCATACGAAATAAGATAGGTTCGACAAATTACATACGAGTATTCGCTTTTAGAATTTGAAATTAAAATCGGTTTGGTTTTTTTGAAATTTATTCCATTTCTCATCACAATTGTTTTTTCTTAAAAGGGGTGGCTAGTCCCTGAAGAAGCATTTATTAGGACATATTTATACCAGCATATCAATCAACATCAATCTCCATTTTTTTCAGAGGAAAAAAACATCATAGCTTTATATTAAGAGTATATAAAGATCTTGAATACATAATTCAGAATTCACTGATTTGGCTTGGATGCCCAGACCTCTACATAATGATGCAAAACCAATTCCCATACCAGCAGATAATGTCTATCATCATTTACAAAACCAGGACAGATGAGCACATGAGAAAGAACCCAGACAATATATATACATCTCCCGGATCATGGAGATGTGACAAAACTTTACAGAGCTGTTCCAAAACGGAATATTCCATTCAAAAAACAAATAAGAAGAGAGCAGCAACGTCCTGCCTATATGAAAAGGAACCAAAAACACAAGAAAGAGTGACAATCTGAAGGCAGAGACCGCTTGCAGCATCACAACCCACGGCATCAAATGGGATCATATGTTGTTGCAGAAAGATATTAATGATAGGAATCATGGCAAGCCAGAATACGTTGAAGAATAGCCTGGAGAGGCTCCTCAGAGTCTTGGAATATGTGCGCATTCCTCCAGTTCCACAGGTACCAACAAGTGATAATGAACAACGATCTCCAAGAGGTGGATTGTCTACTCCACCAGAGAAAACCTTCCTGAACAGAAGAAAAAAAGATGTGAGGGAAAACAAAATATGTAGACAATTCATACCAGATTGTGAGGGACGTAGGGCACTGAAAGAACATGTGCAAATTTGTTTCCGAGGCATTGTGGCACATGGGGCATCTACTTGGACCCTGCCAACTTTTCCTTTGTAGAGTCTCCCATGAAAGATTTTTGTTCCGAAATAGCAACCAGGAGAAGGTGATCATCTTCATCGGGCATGCAGCTTTCCAAAAACATAGAGGAAAAGAGGAGGAGGATTTCCGGCAACAACAGAAATCATGTCAGCGTAAATATTCTTGACACTCACAGGTTTATGGATTGACCATACCAGACTATCATTAGTGCCTGAGCGGGAGATCCCCAAGCATTCAAGACTCGCTTTTACCCTCAGCCATAGAGGAAGCGTCTGACGAGGCAAATGAAGCTCCTCCCCATCCTTCCAAATCGGAGAGGCTCCAGACCATCCCTTAATCAACTTGTCCCACGTGAAGATCCCCAGCCTATGAAAATCATATAACAGAGGATGAGGAAATGTGAACCCCCAGCCAGATAAGATAGAGTCAAAAGTAATAAATATGTTAGATCCTGAATATAAAGTCCAACAAAGTTTTTCCATGAAAAAAGGGTGGACTTTTCACAGGCTTTTCCAAATCATCGAGCCGCTTCTGGTGCCAAGGATCCGCTTCCTGTACCAAAAGTCTACAGACTTACCCTTCAGGTATTTATACTTTACAAGACTACTCCACGGACCATCCCCATATATTCCTCTGTAGAGAGACTTACAGAGAAGAGCATTACCAAAGGAACGGATGTTTTTCAAGCCCCATCCACCCATACGTTTTGGAACAGAGATGGAGGCCATCTTTACGAGATGTATTTTACATTGATATGCATGACCTCCCCACAGAAAGTTAGCAATCAACCTGTAAATCTGCTTAATAATATTGCTGGGAAGGTAGAAAATGTGAGCCCAGTAGACTGATAGTTGACAGAGGACAGATTGAGCTAAAATAAGTCTGCCAGCAAGTGAGAGGAATTTATATTCCCATCGTGCAATCTTCTTGTAAAACCTATCCAGCAGCCATTGCCAATCCCTAATAGTATATCCTTTTTCCTTTAAAGAGAAACCGAGGTATTTGAATCCCTGATGTAATGAATATGGAGCTATGCCCAACAAGTCTGAAATCCATTGAACAATATCCAGCTTGACATCATTATGAAACAAGAAGGATTTCTCCTTGTTTATAAACAGGCCTGTAGCCTTCTGGAATCTTGAGAGAATGTCATATATGCAAGCCTAGGAGGCCCTACAGAGCATAGCAAAGATGAGAACATCGTCAACAAAAAGATTATGTGAGATGGAGATATTCTTACAGATCTTAACCGGAAGACATCTCTTGTCCGCAACAGCTTTGTTAATCTGAAGACTAAGAGAGTTCATCACCAGAATGAAGAGTAATGGAGAAAGGGGACATCCCTGCCGAAGTCCCCTCTCTGCTTGAAAAAAGACCGAAGGGATTCCATTCACGATCACCGAATATTTTACATTCTCCACACAAGACATGACCCAATTAACACCTTGGGATTTAAGACCAATCTTTGCTAACAGAATTCTCAAAAAGCCCCAATCGACACAATCATATGCTTTTTGCGAGTCTATCTTGAGTATTGCCGCATCCACATTCTTTGATATCATTTTAAAAAGGCTTTCTTGTGTCATGGCAACCGCATCCAAGATGAATCTGCCCTTTAAAAAAGCATGCTGGTCTCTAGTAATAAAGGGGCTCAGAAGAGGCTTCATTCTCTCTGCAACAATTTTTGAAATGATTTTGAACATGATGTTACATAAAGAGATTGGGCGAAAATCCTGAAAGGATTCAGTCTCGTGCTTCTTTGGAATAAGAGCAATGAAAGTTGAGGTAGTAGCTGAGTGAATGTTTCCAGCCATCCGAGAAGCATCTACCATGCGCAGCAAATCCAACTTGAAGAGGTCAAAGAAATGAAGAAAAAATTCTATTGGCCAGCCGTCAGGCCCTGGGCTTTTATCCTTCTTGAAGGATTTCATGGCCTTAAGAAGTTCATCTTCAGAGATGGGTTTAATGAAGTCTTCATTTGCAGCATCATTAAACATTTCAGGCACATGCTCAACACCCCAAAGGGCATCCTGGAATATAACCTCCCTTCTTCTGTATTGGTCTTGGAAATACCGCACTACCTCCGACAAAATTTGATCCTGAGATATGAGGATGTTCCCCTGATCATCTCTAATGCTCCAGATAGAATTTTTTTCCCTTCTAGCACTAGCGAATTTGTGGAAGAACTTTGTGTTCCTGTCTCCTGCTTTTAACCAGATGGCTCTGCTCTTGAGACGCCATGACTCCTCCTCTTTTAGGAGAATCATATTTTTCCTTTTTTCCAGCTTTCTGATCATGTTTTTCATATCGAAAGAAAGGAAATTGGGGTCAGACAGCTCCCAAAGGGAGTCCAGTTCCTTACGGATGCTGTTCAGTTCCTCTTTATCCGACTTCTTCTTATTTTTTTGCCATTCTTTCGAAACTGCTTTCAGCCTTTTTAACTTATCACGGAATGGTAGGAAAGGAGCCATTTCGGATTCCTGTATATGCTTCAAGTTCTCTGATATGACTTCATTGTAGGACTGATCCTCCAAGAGAGTTCTATTGAATTTAAAGGAGTATCTAGCTCTATAAATGTTCTCGTGCCAGGACAAAAAGATAGGCCTGTGATCAGATGTGTGATCTTTCCCAATTGATAAAGAAGGCATGCCCATAATTCCAATGATGCTGGCATGTATAATGACTCTGTCAATTCTCTTGGCTACATATGCTTGCCCGGTCCTGCAATTATCCCAAGTCGGCATCATTCTGTCAGGAGCAACGTCCGTCAAATCCCTGTAGAGAAGTTCCTTCTTTATTCTTTCTGACAGAGAGTCAAATTTCCTGCAATTCCCCCAGCATTCATCAGAATTAAGGGTGAAGTTAAAATCGCCAGCTAATAGCAACGATTCTACCTCAAGAATGTGTGATTCGAAAAGCTTTTCCCAAAAGGGCAGTCTGTTTTTATATGGAGCATAGATGTTCAGCAAGTTGAGGGAGCAAGATTGTCCCCTGATTGAAGCATGGATTAAGATCCCAATGCAACATTTGTATGCCTTAGCCATGATCCAGACTGGATCCCACAGAACCAATAGACCACCCGACTGACCGGTTGCTTCGGTTGCCACCATATGCCACTTAGGGAACATTTTTCTAAAGTATACTATGGATGCAAGGCTAGGATGCATGGTCTCCTGAATGAAAATGATCTTCGGATGGGCCGCATAGAAAACATCCTTGAGCGCATTAAATTTGGGGGCTGCGCCCAATCCCCTAATGTTCATAGAGACAAGGAATGTCATTTTGATGACTCACCAGCCTCACATGCTCTAAGGGGCCGAAACTCAGGTGAATCCAGAATAGGGACTTCCACTAAGGAGAAATTTCTCACATCTTGCTCACAAGCGACAGTTCTCCCTCTAAAATGACGAGTACCCCCCTTTGATTTCTTCCTGACAGTGATATCTTTTGCGGATTGAGGACTGATGAAAGGATGGGGTGGGTTGGACGGTTTGTGAATGGTAAGCGGTTCAAGATCCAGCGAGGTTCTATTGAGGAGGCAATCAATATCGCTGTCAAAATTATTAGCCATAGAATCAGGGGAAGCATTTCCCGAGGAAATAGTATGACACGGATCATATTCTTGAGATCGGAAAGGTTCCTTACCCTTCGAATCAACATGACAATGTTTAACAGGAGACGGGGTAGAAGATGAAATCTGAATGGGGAGACAGCCTACGACAAAGTCTTTTTTGTTCATATCAGGTGGAGGTGGAACGGGGGATTCCTCTCGAGGTTCAGGAATATGTGAGCATAATGGTGGCGAGGAGGTTGAATCTAAACGGACCTGAGAGTTTCTATAGGAGCAATAAAGATCCGGCTGAGCAGATGGATCTAGAAGCTGGGTATTATGGACCATGTTTTGTGCATGAGTCGGTAAATTTTGATGAACCTGCTTTCCGATGACCCGGATGTCCGCTTCCTGGGAATACTCAGACTCAGATCGTCTTACCCGCCTGATATTAGATTTCCTGACTTTTTGTGAGAATCGGTGGCTGCAATTCCTGATCAAGTGGCCTGTCTTATGACATAAGGAGCACCTAAAGGGGATACCCCAGAAGTCTAGCCTTTGCTGGATTTTGCTATTTCCCCATACAATCTCTAAGTGATCTGGGTAAGCGCCTTTATATGGCTTTTCGATAAGGACCCAGGCAATTCTTTTATCTTTCTCTCCTCTACACCAGGGGTCAACATAGACAAATTTGCCTATCGAGTTTCCTATTTTTGAAAGAGATTCTTCCGACCATAGCTCCAAGGGCAAGTTTGGTAGCTTCACCCAGATCAGGCAGTTTGAAGGAGTGTTCTTTAAAGGATCAAAGCCTATGTACCAGCGAGATAGAGCTAAGAAGCTTCTTCCATATACCCAAGGATTTTTTAGAATAATATCTACGTCAGAGTCTTTCAGGAAGTGGAAGGAATACCATTCCTTCATAAGGTGGGAAATGATAGGGGTATAACCAATCAGGGGGGCCCATTTGTCCGTTAACCATTTACGCATGTCCTGGTCGTCCATCTCAGGGAATTGCCACTTCCCAACCAGCGACAATTTCTTCAGGCTATCAATTCTTTCCGTGAGAGTGGCACCGTCCACACATATGGCTTTTGGAGGAAGGTCAGTCTTGACAGGATTCTTAGCCTTGTTAAAGAAGGAAGATGGGGGGTCGGCTATTTTGGAGGAGGCCTCTTTAGGTTTATGAATTCCCCTGCAAGCTGGCTTGATAATCATGTCCTCCACTGTGGCTTGCCAGCCTGTAAAGGTTGGATGTTTGTTTCGATCCTCCTCGACTTGAATAGCTGCCTGTACAAGCGCTCGCGTGGCAGAAGAGTCTGAGTCATCCATTGCTTTTAATCGGATTGGGTGAGAATTAAAGCCAGTAAGAAATGATGCCAGCAGCCACTTGTACCAGAATCCGAGACCATGCTCCTATTTTCTCAGTATGATCCCCAAATATAATAAATCCTGGAGGGAAAGGCCGTATAGAAAAGACTGTTCTGATAGCAATCTCTGAATGAGATAAGACCCGAAGTGATAAGCTACTAATAGAGAGTGCTAAGGAAATCAGAACCGTAGATTTCGATCCTAACAAAGGGATGTGTCGGACAGGGAAAATTAAAGGATCCAGAAAGATGAGGACGCGGGGCTAGCACGATAGAAGACTCCAGAATAGGAAAAGGAGGCGGGGGTCGACAATATGAAAAAAAAAATCTTGTGACTGATAAGATGTAAAAGGATTTTCCCTTCCCCGAGACAGCTTCACATACTTAATTGGAAGTGGTTCATACGTACTATGCCGGTTAAGGATAGATTACGAGAGTAGAAGATAGATACAGACAATTAAAGCTTGTGTAGACCCAAGAAAATTTAAAATTTTCCGGTGACCGAAAATACTAGGAATTTCACTGGTTTTCAGGCAGCCCTGATTACCGACTTTCAGGAAGACGGAGGCTACTATGCGGGAGAGCAATCGATGCAGCAGCAAACAAGCTGGAAAACACACCACCACTTCCCTATTCTGATACGAAAATCAGTACATGGACTATAGAAGACAATTGAGTTCTTTATCTTTGAAAATAAAGATTTCAGCATTATGTAATCAGGACCAGAACTACAACAATGTTTAAATGAAAAACCAGAGAACTTAACAAACTACTGCAATTCGTCCTCAATCATTTTTGCCTTAACAACTAAGAACATATAAGGAAAGATTGATTAAACTGACCTTTTACTTGCTTTGCTGGAACGAGCGGGAGAGAGAGCGTCGTTTACCATAACCATCATCTTCCACGTGATGTCTAGGCACCGTCCAGAGTACAGAACAGGTTATGAGCTGATTAACCAGCTGAGGAAATGACAATAGAAATTCACAACCACCCCCCCAGAAAATAGACAGAGATAAAAACCAACCTATCACCGATATAATGATGCTAGCTCCAGAAATATATATTCGCCTGATAGGAAGCAATTATGTATGAGCCACCTTTCAGGAAAAAAAGTAGACAGAGAGCAGTCGTGTAGAAAACCCAAGACTTTAAGGGCAATGGTGGAAGGAGGAAACCGCAGCTAAACTAACAGAGGCCAATATATAACTGGACCCTGAAAACAAAGAAGTAACCCCAGATGTCCTTCTGCATGGGATGAGCACTGTGGCAGCGCAACGTGTCGAGGGAGGTATATGTGCATGCAATGGACCTTCTATGCCTTCCGGGTGTCGCTGTTGGAATATAATCGACCCTATAATCAGAAAACGTGTTTTTTCTGTATAAGACCAATCAGAGGACACTCCCCACCTTCCTAGCTTGGGAAACCAATAGGCCGAAGGAGGAAAATGCGCTGTCTGTCTCCGGGAATGGCGGGTGGCTACAGTCTATTGGGTTCTGTAAATCCTGTTCCGGCTCCGCAGACTCTCCCACGTTCCGGCTCCGCAGATCCCCTTCTTCTATCCCAACATCAATCTCCATATATCAAATACACTGCCGAGCAGCATCAAGATGGTGGATCGAATGCAGGCGGGGAGCGTATAAGCCTGCCGCCCCGCCGCTGGACCATGCAGACATGTTATCATAAGCAAGATATATATATTTCTTTTCTCAAAAAATTATCGCATTGTCCAAAAAGTAGGCAACACATTATAAAAGTAAAATAGATAGTATGGCGCTTGTGGAAAAAAGAAGGAAACAAATTATAAATTTAAAATATATAAGGGTAGTAATATAAAATTTGAATTTGGTTCTTTGGTTTTTCAGTTGGTATTAATGTTTGGTGGATGAAAAACAAACTTACCTAGAAGCCATTTGAATCATTAATGTAAACATATTATATATATATATATATATATATATATTTTTTTTTTTTTTTTTTTTGAGTCTGTCGGAGTTGGAAGATTATTAGTTGTTATGTTGTAACACGGTGATAAAATTTAATTTAATTTAATTTAGGTTAACCAAAATAGAAAATGTAAGATATTAAAGTGTTTCCTTAAATCGTTGAGGTGAGAGGTGAGTTTATGTAGTTGTATTAAATAGATTGTGTTATTAGAAAAATAAAATTCTTTACTTGATATTCCTTCATATTTTTTTATTATTCTAATTTCTTTTCGTAGATAATTTGTTATAGAAAAATAATCAAAATACATAAAATATTTTAGTGATTAGCCTTTTTTTTAGTATCTTAGTTTTCATAGTGAGAATGGTTCCCTTCTTTAATCTTCATCAGTTCCTTGTTTTTGCATGCTAAAAATGCCTTAAAGCTAAAGATAGAGTATCCATTTGCTAAATTAAAAACATAGTAGAAAGATGGTTTCATTTCACTTCTTGGTTGATTTTGGGAGTGTAAGAGGCCCATTACATTTACATTGTGACCTACATTGCCTTGCCCCATTTTTATTATTTTAAGAGTCAAGGCTACGTTGTTTGATTGGTTTGTCTCTTCCTTTCTATGCAAGACCTAACAAATCTCATTGGCATCCAATTTATCCATCTCTACTCCATGTGATGAATATGACTCAAGATAGAAAAAACTAGGGGAGTGACTAGATGCAAACTAAAACCAAGTAGTACTCAAATTGAAACTAGAGTGCCTTTCACGTGAGACCAAAATAATTTCATTAACAAGGTTGCATATATGTGATGTAACAAAATCATTCAACCCACTTAAAGAAATGAAAGGGAGTTGAATGTACAAAGCGAACCTAAATAGATGATTTACTCGAACCCTCCATATGGGTATTACTTTAACTAGGAACCACAAACTTGGTTCGAGGAAAGATAACCCATGAACCAACAAATGATCACTTCTTGTATTCCCTACAATAATATACCAACATGCCCAAACACCCACCAATTTTAGACAAATCCATATATAGAAAAAAACATTCATAATCCCAAATAGATTTTGTGAGTTGCCTCCATTGCCTTTAAGAACCATGTGTAGAGCCACTCGGAGTAAGCAAGGAGAATGGATGACCCATACTCCTCCCTTATTCACATAATGTGGCTAGCTATTATTTAGAGTGATGTGCTTATTGGGGCTTAGGTTTGAGTTGATGTTTTTCACCATGGTTAATGAATTTGAGATGACCACACGACCCCACTTTTGATCAAGTGCATAGGCAAAGGGCTAGCTACAACCTTAACCCAATAATTGGACTAATATATACAACACCAAGTCGAGGGGAAAGAATTTGAACATGAAACTCATCATATGGGTGAGAGATAGGCCAAGTGCTTAGGCAAAGGTCTAGATACAACTTAACCCAATTATTGGACTAAGATATACAACACCTAGTTGAGGGGAAAGCATTTGAACTCAAAACTCGTCATATGGGTGAGGGAGAGATCAAGTGCCTAGCCAAAGGGCTAGCTACAACCTTAACCCAATAATTGGACTAATATATACAAGACTCAATTGAGGGGAAAGAATTTGAACATGTAACTCATCATATCGGTGAGGGAGAGGTGAAGTGCCTAGGAAAAGGGCTAGCTACAACCTTAACCGAATAATTGGACTAATATATACAACACCCAATTTAGGGGAAACCATTTAAACATGAAACTCATCATATGGGTGAGGGAGAGGTGCCATTTGGCTTACCATAACTTTGGGGAGAGGATGCACAAGCAAGCTCAACCAACTATTTATGTTATTGAGAAAGTGTGAACTATGGAAGACTGGCAAGAGTTGTGGGGCTCCTGGCTAGAGATGCTTGATGATGACTTAGCATAAAGGTTATGAGCCTTAATAGGCATCTTAGAAGACTGAAGGGATGCCCAACTAAGAGAATTTTTAATATGAATGAGTGGAGACATAACCATTCACAGTTGGTGGTGTTAGAATGTTACTAATTAATCATCCTTTCATAAGTCCTCCCCACCAAACATCCCTAAATTCAAAGGATCCTTTTATGCAGCTTATCTAGAGTTGACATGTGTTCATTTTTTTCTTTGAATCAAGGAGATAATATGTTTATCAATTGTGATGGAAATTTCATGTATTCTTTGATTAGCAACAACATGTCTCCTAGAACAAGAATGGATTGGATATTTTCTCTCTTGACTAAAAAAAATCCTAACTAAAGCTAGTAGGCCTCAACAAGGTTATCATATGCTCTACCTAGTCCCCAAACAAATTTAGCCACTTTGTCTTTTGTAGGATCATGGATGAGAATATCAATTAGTGATATATACTCTATCATTGTACAACATTAGTCAAAACATAATAATAAAGAACACCATGTGCAATGTAGTCCGTGAACAATAGGATAAAACACTTCCCATTGGATATAAAATCATAATTGTTGAAAGGAAATTGTTAACAAAACTTTCAATATTCCAACCAATGTTTTTATATGTGATTAAAAGTTAACAATGTACATCAAGTGATTGTTTACTCTAGCAATGTTTATAAATATGGTTAATTCATTAATAATAGCATGCACTAAGCCTATAATTCAGAGAGAAATATTAGTTGCACACCAATTTGTTGGCAATACTACATAATATGAATGAGGTTAGACATTACAAGCACATAAAATAACATTTTATATATTGAAACAACCAGCCCCACCAGCTCTAAGAAGATTGTGAATGGTGAGAATAATTTGTCACTAGTTACAAACATGCAAGAAAGACTATAAAGAACAAGCTAATATCATCTCTTATTAACATATAAAATTATCATAGGATGAAAAAAGGAGAACCCTAACATCATCTCTTATTAACATGTGAATTTAGTGTATGATGCTAAAAGGAGAGCCGTCTACCTAACTTCAAAGCTTCTATTTAGCAATTTTGCAAATGACTCTTAGTCATAAAGTTTCTTAACTCTTCGCCTTTTAGCTCTAAACTTCTCATCTTGTAGTTTCTATCCCATAGAGCTTTATAACCTTACAAAAAAAAATTATTATCCTCCAACAAATGATGAGTATAGATGTAAATTGAATTTTCAATATTACTCATATTCTTTTCTGATTTTTAAATGACAACTCCAACTAAATTATTTTTATGCTTGTGGCAACAAGACAATAAAGAATTTATGAATTTAGCTAGAAGTCAAACTCACTTGCATTCTAGTTCAAGCTTGTGGATCAAGGCCTTTCTTCTTCATCAAATTTGTTACTTGCATTATAGCTAGTTGTAAGATTATAAGCTATTTTCCTTTATTTACTTTGTCCAACATAACTTTTTTGGTTTCCACTCTTATTACTTCTAAAGAAAAACATTTGTATAGCCTTCCTTTGCATGCCCTTCCTTATTCTTAACTTGTTTGGAATAGACACCATGCTTTGATGTAATTCCTACATAGAAAGGCCTTCCTTAAACTTAGGATCAACATGTTAACGCAAATATATAACAATGAAACCCATTGTTACATGTATAAATGAAGCACAATCTAACCTTTGTGTTGATTTACTTAAAAAGATTTGCAAAAAAAATGGTAATCATCAACCAATACTCATGATATCTAGATGCATGAACATTAACTTCAAAATTTAAATACTTCCATTTATTGATCTTTTTCACGCCACAATTGGTGTAACCAATTTTATAACCATGTAGAAAATAATTGATTCACCTTTAATTCCTTTGTCACCACAATACCGCGACCACGAATATCACTCTTGTCATTTTATGTTTTCTATGGTTGCAATGACAATTAATACATTCACTGATTTGGCAATGATTACATTTGTGTTCTAGCTAAGGTCTTTAAGATCATTGTCACTATTAGTGTGCTCAACAACCAAAAACGTTTGACCCTTCATGGGTCCACAAGTGATGGCTTAGGCTTACTCATGTTGTGGTCCCTAACTTAGATGGTGAAGATGTCAAGATCATCATGAGTTGAGAGGTGATTAATAACTTATATTATATGCAAGCTTTAACCTTGGTTATAGTGGTGAGCTAAAGTTTCAATTTACCAACTAACCACAAGTACAAAGATCATGATGTGTATAACTATAGTTATTCCTTTGTAAATCAGTAGAAAAACAACTCTTCCTCCTTGCTCACAATCATAATCTTAAAGGAAAATACATTTTCCATTCATGGATGTGAGAGAAGAATTATTCACAATGCTCCCATCATGGACTTCTTAAACTTGAAGGCGAATGAGCTTTTCCCTTCATTAATATGAGTATTATGGCATTAAAATTGTTAGCGCAAAAATATCAACAAGGTTGAGAGCTTGTGTTCAGGCACAGGTGCCAACAAAGCTCTGTTGTAGTCTAGCACAACGTCGACAATTTCACCTTACCCATAATGGGTAAGGAGTCTTACCCGAAGCGTGCCACGACCTTAGTTAGATGGGGATCAAAATCTAGTATTGGGAGGAATCATATCATAGAACCAAGAGTCAAATAACATTGAATCATTCCACACAGAAGTCTAATCGCAACAAGTCATACATGCTTATAAGGGAGAGGCTACTTAAATACATGCATATAAAAAAATTAAAGAACCATATTAACATTCAACTAACACACAATTGTTCCAATAGAATTCCTCATCATTAGTCTTTGTAGAAATATCATTACATTAGGCTCAGGGGCCTCTTTTCCAACATACAGAAACTCAAGACAGATCAATACAAAATCATATGAAATAACAGTTACACAGCAACTCTTCTAGCTCTGCAACAACCCTCCAATGTTCTCTCTTCTTTGCCTTTTCACTCATCCTTCCTTATCTTTGCATACCAACTTGGACTACCACTTTTTTCTTCGGCTCTCCACCTTCTTCCTTTGCTCAATTGTTTCTATTCCTCAGTTGTCCTTGTTATTTTCCCACTCAGTTGTGGCTGCTCCTTCCCGCCGTTCCTCCACAACTGCTAGTCTTCCATGAGTTCCTTCCTTTTTCCTAGCTATTACTCCCACAACTTTCCAACGACCATCTTTGCCACTTGTCATCATCCTTTTGGATCATCACCAAAACTTCTTAATTCCTCAAAAACGAAGTCCCCAACAGGCCTTGGCCATAGTCCATTGACTCATCCCCGAGTCAATCTTCCCTTGAGGTCATTGGTGCTGCTAACACTTCTGCTAGTGCTTCGACTGGTGCTTCCTGCATTGCTTCCCTCTAGCTGATTTCTTCAAATGAAGGCCCAAACTAAGGGACAGAGGCGATGGTCACCTGTCGGAATTGGGTGTACTCATTAAGTGCTTCTTGCCATACACCTGTGACTGTAGTTGCTTGGACGAGGAACTCAGTTGTAGTATCGCATATTGGATAGGTCAGTCGTGCCATCAACAAAGAATTCCACTATGCATCGATGTCATCATTGAGTTGTTGCAGTGTCTCTAAATGTGTTTGCACTAGCGGTCAGAGTTCCTGAAGTATTTTCTCTGTTTTCACCAACTCGTCTTCAATCTGTTGAATTTGAGCCTCCAGAGTGTTACCTCTTCCCAGATATTCTTCTGTTGCTTCTTGTCTTTGGTGTTCCTAACCTCATTGAATAGTTGGTTGATCTACTTGTAGAGGGGGTATATCAGTTGGTTCTTCTTTGCAAGGCATCTCGACCAGTCATGAACCTATTGCAGGAGAGTGTGGCCATCTTCGATAGCATTGACAATGGATTATTTTATGGCAGTTGCGTTGGCCATTTTCTGTTCTATTTCAGTTGCATATGTCGTGGCAGGGTTTGGAAATGCACTTCTTGTGGAAGCGAGGGTTTGCTTGAGCTCGTGGTTGGCAGAAATTAAATCGTGACATGCTGTCTAGATGTGGTTGCAACATTCAATTAGTGTGAAAGCAAAGAATTCTTATGGGGCATTGTGCACAACATTAGAGACTAAAGGCCACAGTACCTGGAATTTTTTGGTGATCTTCTCTAGCTACCCTTGAAGATGTTGCTTTTCTTGGCGCAACTGATCATGTTCTATTGTTAGTGTGATAATCTGTTATTGTTGTTGTTCACGCTCGACAGTTAAATCATTGTGGAATGCCTCTGCTCGGTGTGCGGCTAGTTGAATAAAATTAAATAATTGGGTTGAGGACTAGCCTTGGAGTGTCGAAAATGAAACAAGAAAATCCTAATTTAATTTTGTCCCTTAATTAAATTGGGAATGAAATTGTAATTCCACATCTCATGACAACTTGTGATAGTTAACTAAGTTAATTTGACTTAGTTGGCTTAGTTAATTAGAGTTGAGGGTCTAACTAGAGTCATGTAGAGTGTCTCCTACAATTAGGTGCACTAGTTGAGTTTATTTTGAGTTGTAATTAATTAATTCAGTCTAACTAAGTTAAAGTCAGTTAAACTAGTTCCAAATGATGGAGGAATTAGTGGGTGGTCTGGTAGTGTGGTGTTTCCTGCATTGCAGTGGGGTGTTTCCTGTAGTCGAGTGTGGTGTTGCCTGAAGTACAATGGGGTGATACTTGAAGTGCAGTGTGGTGTTTCTTGAAGTATAGTGGGGTGTTGCATGAAGTGTAGTGTGGTGCTACCTGCAGTGATCAACCAGTAAACTGAAGGTTCACTCATAATTAACTCATGCATGTCAGATCAAAGAAAGATCCAGTTGATATTGGAGTCCAGGGAGAGTGTACAATTAGCTGTAAAATCATCTAAATTAAACCAATGATACATGCAATCAAAGGAAGGCCTACAAGGATTGTACAATTAAAAAATTGAGGAATTTTCCAAATTAAATAGGGGCTAATTCCTTGAGGAACAACGCAAGGTAATAGGGATTTGGGCAAGAAATAATTTGGCTAAGTATTGGCTTAGGAAGGAGTGAGATAGATAGAGCTATTGCAATGGTTGCTCGGGCTTGAGCAAAGCATTGTAATATTCTCATCTTTTCTGATTAATGCAATATATAGATAACAAGGATTTTTAGCTATGGATTTCCCCATGAAATCATTGTGTTATGTGTGATTGAATTATTTTTCTTTTATGCTTCATGATTTCATCGATTAATTATTGTTTCTGTTGATGAGTAGAGTAGATTCAAGTCTATTGTTTTATCATATTACAATTAGCAATTTGAATCTACAAGGAATTTCTACATGATATCAGAGTTGAAATCACTATAGAAGAGGACAATATGAGTTTTTCTTTTGCAGGATAAATTTAAATTTTCAGTTTCATACTCCAGAGCCAACAAGATGTCGTTCTACAGATTGAGACTCAAATATGCCCTTGAGGGTAGTTCAAACTATATTGCTTGGAAGGATAGGATGGAGGCAGTGTTGGAAGACAATGGGCTTAAGGAATTCATAGAAAAAGATATTCCTAAGCCTCCAGAAATTGATGCTCAAGATCTAGAAGAGTGGAGAAAATGTGTGGCAAAGGTAAGAGGGATTATCCTAGAATAAGTTTGAGATCATATTGTCTCGAACCTCCATGGTAAGGAGACTCCATATGTGATGTGGAAGGCCTTGAAAGACCCGTTTCAAAATAGAATTGACCACATGAAGCTAGCACAATACCAAAGTACTTGACCAAGTTCACCCAATGTCGGGATGAGCTTGGGAGTGATGGTGTTATAGTTGTTGAAGACGATATGGTGAGCCTAACACTTCTAGGCCTTCCCAAGAGCTGGCATAGATACTAGAACATAGTTAATGGGAGGGAGAAGCTACTAGAGTGGGAGCATTTGTGGTTTGACTTGGTGTAAGAAGAGATTCGACAGAACACCAAAGATGGATCTTCATCCAAGCATGATGATGAGGAGAATTGTGCATTAGCTGAAAAGGCGAAGAAAGGGAAGGGGAAGTGATCTGATTCCAAATCAAATTCCAGTCAGGGTGGTAAGAAGAAGGAAATGTCAAAGATTAAATGTTTTCACTATTAGGAGCTGGGACACTATGCCACACAGTTTCCACACAAGAAGGTAGGAAATAATCCCTAAGAGGAGCTGCAGGTTAAGCACTTACTTCACAATTCGAGCTAGATTTCACCCTCATCGCTTGCATGGTGACATTGATGATGGGTAGTGTGTGGTACCTGGATAGTGGAGCCTCATTCCATATGACCGAAAATAAGGAGTTATTTAGTGACTTGGAGGAGAAGGACCTCCAGATGCACATTGAGATGGGAGATTATGGGAGGTATAGTGCGATTAACATCGATATTGTTACATTTCATAGGGAGTCTAGTTCTCCTCTCACATTAAAATATGTCATGTATTTTACGGGTTTGAAGAATAATTTGGTTTAAGTTTCCATGTTGGAGGACCGTGGCTATGATGTGATATTTAGCAAGGGAAAGGCTTTCCTTTGTCACATAGCCTCATGACGGTGAAGCGGATCGAGGTTTGGGTGAAGAACATATACAAATTGGATATAGAATACTATGTTGCTTTGAGAAAAAAAACAGAGAAGGTGCAAATCCAAGACATCGGTGAGTTTTGGCACAGAAAATTGGGGTCACTTGCACCACGGAGGTTTGAAGATCATGCAACAAATTTCTACAGGACTTCCCAAGGGTACACTAGATCAGAGAGACACATGCAAAGGGTGTACATTGGGGAAGTAAATCAAAGCTTCCTTTCATGATAAAGACAGTTAGGCACAAGCGATCCTTGATAGAGTTCACTAAGATGTGTGTGGACCATTCTCGACAGCCTCCACGGCCAAGCATAGGAATTATGTAATATTTGTAGATGATTTTTCTCATAAGTGCTGGATTTTATTCATGCAGAAGAAAGATTAGACGTTCGCTAAATTTTGTGAATTTAAATAACTTATCAAGAAAGATATTGGAAAGAAAGTTAAAGCTCTCAGAAGCAATAACGGTGGGCAATACGTGTCGAATGAATTCAAGAACTTATGTGCATCATAAGGGATTCAACAAGAGTTAATAACACCTTATAACCCACAATAGAATGGGGTGGCTGAAAGGAAGAAAAAAGGTATTGTGGGAGTTGCATGGGTGATGTTACATGATCAGGGCCTATTGTTGCACTTGTGGGCTGAAGCATGCAACACAACTGTTTATTTGTAGAACATAAGTCCTCATCATATTCTCAGGATGAGTACACCAGAAGAAGAATTTTCATAAAAGAAACCAGACATGGCATACTTTAGGATATTTTTTTCATCAATCTACTGTCAAGTTACCAAGGATGCATGGAAAAAGATAGAGCCAACAACTGAGTTGGGAATATTTGTGGGGTACATTGATACACCTCACAACTATCAGGTGTACCTTCCATCTCATAGGATGAAAGTGGTTCATAGAGATGTGAAGTTAGATGAAGAAAAGTCCATGAGATGTTCCCTTGAGAGGGAGCTTCAGTTACAAATAGATGAGGGATTTTAGCTCCAAATGAGGAACCGTGGGATTTTTGTATGTAGCGTTGCATTCATTAGCTTTTGTTTTGTAAGTGGTGTGATTTAATGGGTTTTTGTTGTTACCTGCCTATTAACCCTTTTAAGAGACCCACAATCTTGAGTTATTTTTGCAGGTAGCTTTGCATTCATTAGCTTTTGTTTTGTAATTGGTGTCATTTAATGGGTTTTTGTTGTTACTTCCTTATTAACCCTTTTAAGAGACCCACAATCTCCAGTTGTAAGTAGAGTTGTATTCATTAGCTTTTGTTTTTTTCAATGGCTGCACTTAGGGAGAGGTTGTTGATTAGAATTATATTTGTCTAGCCCTTTTAAAGTTGGGGTTGTAGTAACAAGTCTTATTTTATTGTGTTAAAGATCAGTGGAGTAGGTTTTCCCTTTTGTTGAAAGGTCATTTTGTTTTAATTTGGTGTCATTTTATCGTTTACAAATTCCATTTGAAATTTAATAAAATAATTTTTAGATGTATGTAGATTTATGTGGTTTGTTTTTTGTGATTATGGGTTGGGATATTCCACATTCTGCATTTTTATGTTGTGTACATTTCGAGTCGAGTCTATGTTTCTAGGCTCGAAACGCAGACAACATAAAAATGCAGACTGTGGAATATCCGAGCCTAGAATCTCAAAAATCTACGTTTCTAGACCCGAAACACAGACAACATAAAAATGCAGACTGTGGAATATCCACTCGAAACACAGACAACATAAAAATGCAGACTGTGGAATATCTGAGCCCAGAATCTCGAAAATATTTTTTATTAAGTTTTTTTTGTAAGATTTGTAGGACTTCATCTTCATCATGTTCAACTTCTCACCTCCATAGGGGGATAGCACAAGATTTGAACCCAAGACTTCCGGTTCCCTAAGACTTCGAGTTCTGTGAGACTTCATTTCCACGGTCATTGCCAATTGAGCTACTCCAAGCCCACAAGATTTTTAAGTTTTTATTATTAAAATTGTATTTTTTAATATGAAATGAATTTGATGTTTTGAAAGTTTTTTGGAGTTAAGCAAAGTCTTTGGGTAGAAATCACATAAGAGAAATTTTTGGCCAAACCAACAAGTGTGGTTCATCATTAGGACCATATGAAAAGGCAGACCATGGCAAAGGCTTAAATAGAGAGGAATGTAGAGACATAATTTCAAGTAATTGCTATATTTGAACAATAATATTTAAATTATGATATTAATTTATTAATATATTAAAAACAAATATTATTCAGTAACGGGTTTTTGAAAAACATATTTAAATAATGATATTATTTCATTAATTTATTGAAAATATTAATAGGAAACAACTATATTAAATGACTAGTTTTTGAAAAATAATATTTAAATTAATTTATTAAAACTAAATATTACTAGTTTTCGAAAAATAATATTTAAATAATGATATTAATTTATTAAAAATATTGATATGTAACGACTATATTAAATAACTAGTTTTTGAAAAATAATATTTAAATTGTGATATTAGTTTCTTACTTTATTAAAAACAAATATTAATAAGTAACAGCTATTAACAATATACCCAGAAAAATGTAATAGTATATAGCGTTTATTATGACATATTTAAATTTATTTTTTTAATTATTATTGTGTTTTTACAAGGTTGTATCCTTGTTGCCAGTGAAAAAAAATCTGGATGATCAAGACTAAATAATTATAATGATGCCACAGAGAAAAAAACCATTAGTCAATTCAATTACACACTAAAGAAATAAGAATGAACTCCATGTTTTTATATTTGATACATGGCTCTTTTATTTTATGTATTACGTAGCCATATACATTATTCAAGTTAGGGTTTTGATATGGTTAAAGATGCAGATGGGTAAAATTTTTATACAAAGCCTTCAAATGTTAGGGAAAAATAGTTGATTAATCAAGTATTAGCTCATAGTTCTAGATTGCCTTGAGTTGTTGTAGATTTATTCTTGTATGGGAAACCCATTGGTACGTTGTAAGAGAGATAATGTATTTGTTGGTTGTTCAAGAATGGAGTCAGGTAAGGTCCTTTATTATGGACGTTCTTCTCACTATGGTTTATTAGATGATTGTTATGTTAGCATGAATGCATAATATGTATATGTTTGTTGAGAAATGTTATAATAATAAATGATTGAATATATATTAGTGGATTATTTATAGATTAGTATTATTATTATCACCTAAGAAGTATTCAGTTCGTCTTAGAAATGTGCTTAAGTTGAACTCTTATGTCACAAACCTAGGGGTATTGATTGAAAGTTTTCTTTTTTTCATCTTTGATCATGTGGCACTTCCCTAATTTATCTTTAGATTGAGTAATATATATTAAATTATGTAAATCATAACATAAACCATATTAATTAATCTAATTTTGAGTTTTTATTGATAACATTCAGTAATTTTACTTTGTTGGTCATCTTATATGTCCCATAAGATCTCCTTAGTCATATCTCATATATACAAATGCTATGGCATGTCTGGTCAACGACATTTGGTTTCAGGTTCCAAAGATTTTATTATGAGTGTTCCATGCAATTTCATACCAAAATTCGAGATTTAATAAGTCATTTGTGTGTTATGGTCATTTTGTTTTTTAATGATAAATATCTGAATTATTTTAACATAATTATGCTATTGAAAGGTAATTTTTTAATCAAATATTTATTGATGAAGGGTTAATTTATTATGAGAACACCACTCTTGAAGAGAAAAATTTTAAGCATAACATTTCTTGAGAGAAAGCACCAGAACTAAAAACGTCAATTTTTCTTTATAGCACGGAAAGAGAAATCCAAATTCCAATACTACTCCACTTCATCTGAAAACGATTTAGATAGCCACAAAGCAACTTAACCCATGTTTCCAAACAAAACAGAATTAAAAAAATGTTTCCCAAACAAACAGAAATAAAAAATTTCGGTACGCAAAAACCTGTATGTTATAGGTTTTTTTATTTATTTATTTATTTATTAATTATACCATTTTAGAGAGCATTACATACGAAATAAAATGAATGAGAGTTCACTCGTACCATTTGATGTTGAAATCGATTCTTTTCCTTTAATTTTACCATCATAGTAGTTGCCTTTGCGTATCTTTTTTCATGCAAGCGAAACACATTATAAACATAACATTATATAATTATATACATACACATACTCACAACACGCTATAAAAGTTAAATATATAATTTCTTAATATGGAATTTGAATTTGATGTGGTGGGAAGAAGCTCGAAACTTGTTACCGGTGAGAATTTTAATTTTATAGTTATATTTATTTTATTTATGTTAGATAATCTAAAAATACAATTTTATTATAGGTTATAAAATTAAAATAAAATAATTATTAATTTAAGATATTAAATTAATAATTATTATTCTAGAATGTTTAATTAGAATTAGTATATTGTTGTAACTAGATATGACTCTCCAAATGTGTCGTATCTTAGGCTTTATTTTAGGAGATTTGTTAGCTAGTTGGTTTGAATAGCATTTATTGTAAATGGACACTTGTTATTTAATAAGTGACCCATAATTAGAGGTAGTTAGGACATGGAGCTTATAAATAGCTCATTGCAAGAGTGTTTGAATGTTCGAGTGTAAACTCTTGCAAAATAAAATTATATAATTATTTTTTCCTGATTAATAAAATTACGTGTCTGAGGACACTTCTGCCATTATTGTGGTATTAGAACTCCAGTAATGTTGCAGTGGATGTGAAGAGGAGATTCCAGCTCTACAAGTTTGTGGAAGACTCCATTGAATTGATCAACAAATGATTGGTATGAAATTGCCCAGTTTTGTGTTCAACAAACAAAAAAATTTCTTAGATTTTTAATCTGCAAATTGATTCTATTAATTCTTTGATGCTAGAACATATGCCCATGCTGAAATTTAATGCAAAGTTGGAATTTAATGCAAAGTTGGATGGTATTTTTTTAAAATTGAGTGTAATATTGAAAGCGTTGAAGAAATGAACGAGATCGTTTGCTAGAGGTTAGATTGGTGCCATAATCCAGCGGGGAGATTTCCATTTTCTCCGCCCGTTGCCTCAGCACTTTCCTGAAGCCGAAGCCGATCGAGGTTGATTCGATCCATTTCTTGTTCGCAGAAATCGGCTTCTCTAGTCAATTTGTGAATTACTTCATACTTTTTTATAAATAGTTGGCTGCGTTTTGGTTTCTGTTATTTTTTATTTCTTGAACTACCCACGCATTTCCGAGAGCCTTTGCATAGGCGCCATCAATGATAGATTCTATAAATTGTGGTGATGAGCGCTAGGTGGTCTGCCTGTAATTTGTTCAACGTCCATTCTCACCGAAGCATTGACTGCCTGTAATTTGTTCAGCGTCCATTCTCGAGGACTGTGACTGCTTCCGCATATGTAAAGTGAATATTCACCTGAGGCGGACTAAAGAGCGGCCCCACCCATGCTTGCCGTGGAGCTTGGAGAAAGAACAGTGGTTTTACACGAAAGCAAGCAGAAAACCACAGTGATTTTAAGATTGTAGATGAAGGAAGAGGGTTCGGAGCTTATCGGATTAGTGATCTTCATGGTATTACCTTGAAAGCAGCCTTGGACAGTCGTCAGGTTTTGCTGGTCGAAATACGGGTCCTGCAGAGTCATCAGTATATGAATCCGATGATTCCACTAAATCTAATTAATTCAACGACCACAAATCTATTGCCTCGTTTCATGCCATGCCAGGCCCGGTCTCTGTCAACAATCCAGCCCCGTAATACCACTCAGATTCGAGCCCCGCACCTTGTGGTAACGCCTTCTTAGAACCTGATAGTCTCTTTGTAAAATAAACAGCGTGTCTTGGACTTAAAGGGACCGTGGATCTTGCCTGTACTTCTTGGATCCGTTCACAAGAAATATTAAAATTGTCAAAGATATCGATTTATATGTACTCCCATGAATTATGGCACGACTGCTGGATCTTTACAAAGGATGGATATGTGAATTTTCACTTAAAGGACTTGGGATTGAAATCCATATTTCACGATTATTTAGGCTACACAGGGTTGAAGATATTGTACTTCGTGTTGGAGTCTGCAATTGGCAATTAAAATAAATGAGTTTAAATGCCAATGTTAATGGAGTGATAAGTTTTTTTCCCTTGTTTGTAATTTGTATTTTGGAGAGATGTTTTTTTTAATGTTGGGAATTTATTGTGTAATAAGGTGATTTGTAATTTTTTTTGGAGTAATAAGGGGATTTCAATTGTAATTTTTTGAAGGGATAAGTGTAACTCAAAGTAATTTTATTTTGAGGGGGGGTAACTTTTTTTACCAAGTTTTGCAAGAGAAACATTGTAAAAGTCAAATTTTGAAAGTTACCCTGTAATTTTTAAGAAATTGACTAGAGCCAAGTGCAAAGCTCAGTCATTTTTCTCCTACTTCAACGACTATATGAGGGTCAAGGCCAAACCCCGATAGATCGTGTTTTTTGCGTGGTGTGTTGTGTTGTCCATCTTTTCATTTTTGTTCTGATTCTTGGTGCGAAGCTTCAACGCTACAATGTCTAAGTTGATTAATTTGTTTTCTAATTCTGACAAACTTGAAGGCACCAAATCTTATAAAACATGGCACCATCTCATCGAAAGCACTCTCATTTACAATGAATTATGGCAGGGTATATGTGATGGAGATGTTAAGCTGAATAAACCCACAGATGCAGCTACACTAACAAAATGGGAAGTCAAGAATGCTAAAGCCTTAGCTCTTATTAAATCTTCTGTGAATGATGAAATGTATGTCCATATAGAAAATGCTACAGATGCATGGCCTACTTTGAAAACTTTTAAAGACCTCTTTGATACTCAGCCTGAATCAAAGAAAGTTGATCTACAATTAAAATTGTTGCAACAAAAATTAACTGAAGGAGGTGATGTTCTTGAATATATCTCAAGACTTAAGAATATTAGGCAAGAAATCATTAATGTTGGTTTTCCAGCAATTGATGATAGCTTTATGGTCACAATTGTAATTGCTAGACTTCCTTCTTCCTACACGCATATTTTGGAGACTCTACAATTAACTAGGAAATTAGAGAAACTAAAGTTTGATGAGCTTTGTGAAATGTTGACTCAACATGATAAAAATTTTGGGAAGAAGAAGAAAGTAGGTGAAGATGTTTTTCTCACAGAGGCCAGCACTAGTAAATCATCAGCAGACAATTCTCGAGGTAGAGGTAGAGGCAATCAGAATCAAGCAGCACATAATGTACAAAGTAGAGGTCAAAGCTAAAGCAGAGGAAACACCTTTAACAGAGGCAACAGTTCAGGAAGAAGTAATTTTCAAGGTAGAGGAAACAACCAAGGAAGAGGAAATTTTCAAGGAAATAATAATCAAGGCAGAGGACAATCTCAAAATAGAAGTCAAAGCAAAGGCAGAGGACAATCTTCAGGAAGAGGAAGAGATTTAAGTCAAATTGTGTGTCGAAGATGTAACAAAGTTGGCCATTATGCTGAAGATTGTCGAACATCTCTTAATAAAATTCCCAAGTTTCAACATCATTCAGCGCAATTTGCAAATGATCAAGATGATGATAACTCAGAATATGTTTTTACTTCCTCACCAGTATCACAATTTTCATCCCATCTTAGAAGTGATTATGAAGATACCTAGATATTGGATTCCGGCGCAGCTTAGCACATGACTTGTCGACGTGATTTCTTTTGGAATTTTCAAGATTGGCAACTTAATTCCATTTTTCTTGTTGATGACACAAAACATACTCCTTATGGAAAAGGAGCAGTTAAAGTTTTTCTCCCTGGAATTGGAGAAAAAATTATTTCCAATGTATGGTATGTACCAACATTTAAGAAAAATTTTCTCTCTTTAGTCACGATTCGACAAGCAGGATATCACGTGATTATGGAAGATGGTTTAGTCAAGATTAATTCAGTCAAACAGAACTTGAAAACAGTCATGACAGGTTATGAAGATGGAAAACTATTACGGATGAAAGGGACAGTTATTCCAAGGCATTCTTATTTTGCAGGGGCAGTGACTACAGGTATTTCACCTGTAAGACTATGGCATGTAAGATATGGACATTTAAATTTTGAGAGTATTTGTCTATTGCAGAAACAAGGAATGGTTAAAGGACTTCCCACTTTCAAAAGGGAAAATGCAAAATGTGAAGCTTGCATTTATGGCAAACAAAGTCGAGAAAGTTTTCCAACAAGTTCATGGCGTGCAAACAGGCGGCTACAACTAGTTCACAGTGATGTTTGTGGTCCACTACAAACTTCATTTGGTGGTTGCAAATATTTCTTACTATTCATTGACGATTTCAGCAGAATGACTTGGGTTTACTTCTTGAAGAACAAGTCAGAAGCATATGATAAGTTTAAAATTTTTCGCCAACGTGTTGAAAATGAAGTCAAAGAAAAGATAGATACTCTCAGGACAAATAATGGGGGAGAATTCACTTCAAATGAATTCAAAACTTATTGCAGTGAAAATGGTATAAGACGACATCATACTAATGTTTACACTCCACAACAAAATGGAGTAGTTGAAAGAATGAATCACACCTTGTTAGGAATGGCGAGATCCATGTTAACTTTCAAGAGGTTAAGTCCAACATATTGGGCAGAAGGAATACATACAATTGTCTACTTAAGAAATAGATCTCCAACTGCTTCTTTAGACGAAATCACACCTTATGAAGCTTGGTTTTGTTTCAAACCTCGAGTTAAACATCTTAGAGTTTTTGGGTCAGTGTGTTATGCCTTAGTTCCGAAAGAAAAACGAACTAAGCTTGACTCAAGAAGTTTAAAATGCACAATGATTGGCTATTCTGATGAGAAGAAAGGGTATCATCTTTTGACCAATGGAAAATTCATTGTGAGAAAGGATGTCATTTTTGATGAAACTGAGAGTAAGAGTGCTGAAGAAATTGAAAATCTTCTTCACAAGTTAGAAAGTAAGGGAAGTAAACGAAATGGAAAAATGAAAAGTCAACCAACTTCACCAAATTGGTATGAACTTGATTTTCCTTCCTCTAAAGATGAGTCATCCAGTCCATCTACATCAACAACATCATTTGGGTCTTCTAGCAGTTCATCCGCATCTCCAAGCAACAACAGTTCTTCTGACAGTGATTCTCCACATTCTTCACCTGAACGAAGAACATCAGTTTATATTAATCCTCTCTACAATAATGGAGATTTTACAGAAGCGCAAACAAGTGAGCACCAACTACCGAAATGGGCAGTTCAACTTTTGAAAGATGTAAAGCCCGATGAACAAAATAAAACAGGCACCGGAAGGGCACATAGAAGTGAAGGCAATTTTGCCTTGATAGCAAAAGATTTTACTGAACCTTCCACATACAAAGAAGCAGTAAAACATAAAGAATGGCAATAGGCTATGGTTGAAGAATATCAAACAGTGATTGATAACAACACTTGGAAACTTGTTGATTGCCCACAAAATGTTAAACCCATAGGATGAAAATGGGTTTACAGAATTAAGTATAATCAAAAGGGAGAACTTGAAAAGTATAAAGCACGACTTGTCGCAAAAGGTTTTGCACAGTAGGAAGGCATTGATTATGAGGAAACTTTTGCTCCTACAGCTAAATGGAACACAATCCGATTAACACTTGCATTGGCCGCTCAGAAAGGATGGAAAGTTCATCAAATGGATGTGAAAAGTGTTTTTCTCAACAGGGATTTACAGGAGGAATTGTATCTGACCCAACTGCCAGGTTTTGAAATTGAAGGACAAGAACATAAAGTCTACAAATTGATTAAGGTTTTATATGGATTAAAACAAGCTCCCCGAGCTTGGTATGCAAAGATGGATGAATACCTTAAGAAAGTTGGTTTTCAACGAAGTGAATCTGATGATACTTTGTATGTGCGACAACAGGGAAAATATCTAGTAATTCTTGTTATGTATGTAGATGATTTGATCATTACCGGCAACCATGATGCTCATATTGCATAGGTGAAAAAGGAGTTACATGCAGGTTTTAAGATGACAGATTTGGGATTACTTCACTACTATCTTTGAGTTGAAGTCTTCCAACGTCCACATCATATTTTCATTTCTCAGAGTAAGTATGCAGCAGAGGTTCTTCAGAGATTTGGCATGCAGGATTGCAAGCCTGTTCTCACTCCCATGGAGCAAAACTTGAAACTTTCAAAATTTGAAGGGGGGGAAAGGTGGATAGTACAACTTACACACAGTTGATTGGCAGCTTGATTTATTTGACAAATATTTGTCTTGATCTATCTTATGCAGTCAGTATTCTTTCACGTTTTATGCAGGAACCATGAGACAGCCACTGGAATGCAGCCAAAAGAGTTCTTCGATATATCCAAGGAACAAAAGATTTTGGTCTTCTTTACACAAACACTAAAAATTTTGTACTTGGTGGATATTCCGATGCCAACTTTGCTGGAAGTATTGATGATTGAGCATCAATATCAGGTTATTTAATGAACATGGGGTTAGCAGCAGTATCTTGGAGTTGTAAGAAACAAGCTATAGTGGCCACTTCTTCCGCAGAAGCAGAGTATATTTCAGCATGGGAAGCAGCATGTGAAATTGTTTGGTTGCGCAGAATTTTGCAGGACTTGGGCATTTCTCAGGCAGAAGCTACATCATTATTTATTGACAGCCAGTCAGCCATCAAACTTGCCAGGAACCCAGTTTTTCATTAAAAAAAAAAGCATGTGGACACCAAGTATCATCATATTAGATCTCTCATTGCCAAAGATGTCCTCAAGCCAGTTTATTGTCCTTCCGAAGATTAGAACTCCGACATTTTCACAAAACCACTTGGTAGAATAAAATTTACTAAGTTCAGGGATGAACTTGGTATCTATTGTAATGTATCTTTGGATCATAGGGGGGAATGTTAGATGATCCAAAAATACAATTTTATCATAGGTTATAAAATTAAAATAAAATAATTATTAATTTAAGATATTAAATTAATAATTATTATTCTAGAATGTTTAATTAGAATTAGTATATTGTTGTAACTAGATATGACTCTCCAAATGTGTCGTATCTTAGGCTCTATTTTAGGAGATTTGTTAGCTAGTTGGTTTGAATAGCATTTATTGTAAATGGACACTTGTTATTTAATAAGTGATCCATAATTAGAGGTAGTTAGGACATGGAGCTTATAAATAGCTCATTGCAAGAGTGTTTGAATGTTCGGGTGTAAACTCTTGCAAAATAAAATTATGTAATTATTTTTTCTTGATTAATAAAATTATGTGTCTGAGGACACTTCTGCCATTAATTTAAATAAAAATAGTATTATATAAGTCTAGGTTGATTTGAATTTTGGATATATTAAGGGATCAAATTTTTTGAATTGCAAGTTTTTTTTTTGAATATAAAATTTGAGGAAAAGTTTGCACCTAAGAAATTTGATTCTCCAATGCTTGATAGATCTCGGGCTAAGATAAGGTTGGATCTATCTCTCCCTCTTTGTCATCTCTCTATTCTCTCCCTCCCTCTCTCTCCATCTCTCTTGTCACCCTCTTTCTCCACCTTTCTCTCTTTATGTATTTTTTCCTCCCTCCATCTCTCCCCCCCTCCGGTTCAATCTCTCTAAGTCCTCTTTATTTTCCTTCCTCTCTCTCTCCATTTCTCTCCCACATCCCTCTCTCTCTCTCTCTTTGCCCTCCAACTTTGTAACTATCTCCCTCCCTATCTCCTTCTCAGTAACTAATAAGAAGTCTGGAGAATTCCATTGATTCAAATGATGTTGTCTATATCTTAATTCATTCAATGAAGGTTACATTTATACTTGAAAACAATAATTGAAAACAATTATAACTAGAAATACCTAATTTATAACTAAATCCCTAACTCTACAGAAATCCCGAAGGATTACAGCATTTCCCCCCTTAATCTGAGAGGGACATCTAACATACCAAGTAAACATCTAAATTTTTCGAACTTTTCACGTCCCAATGCTTTAGTAAAGATATCTGGCATTTGTTTTGATGTTGGACAATGTGTTACATGAATTTTTTGGCCTCTACATGATGTCAAATCAAATGATACTTGGTGTTGATATGTTTGGTTCGATCATGAAACTTTGGATTCTTGGCCAATTGAATTGCAGAAGAGTTGTCAACAAATAAAGGAGTTTAAGCTTTTTGTTTCTCCTGCAAATCTTCAAGTATTTTCCGAAGCCAAATGATTTCTTTAGTGGCTTGAGCTGCTACAACATATTCGGCTTCAGTGGTAGAATAAACAGGAATAGATTGCTTGCGTGATCTCCAACTAATGGCTGCTGATCCAAGATTCATCAAATAGCTAGAAGTAGAGACTTCATTCTCTTTATCTCCATCAAAATCGGAATCTGAATAACCAGCAAGATGGAAGTCTAAAACTTTGGTATATTTGATGCCGTAAGTTTGGGTTCCATTTAAATATTTTAGTACTCTTTTTGCTGCTACCCAATTCCCCTCACAAGGATGATGCATAAATCTAGAAAGTATTCCTACAACAAATGTTATATCAAGATGAGTAATAGATAAATAAATCAAACTTCCAACAAGTTGCCTATACTTTGTTGGATCTTCAAATGATTTTCCTTCTTATGAAGTAAGTTTCAAATTCTGCTCCATTGGTGTAGCAATAGGATTACAATCCATCATACTATATCTGTTCAATAACTTACCAACATACTTATTTTGAGAGATGAAAATATGTTGTGGTTTTTTTATCAACTTCAATTCCAAGATAATAATGAAGTAAACCTAAATCTGTCATATCAAAAACCTTTTTCAATTCCTTCTTAATAGATGATATATATTCATCATTGTTTCTTGTGATCATCAAATCATCAACATATACTACTATATATACAAATGATCTTCCAACTTTCTTAACGAAAAGAGTTGCATCATCTAGGTCAAAATGTTTATAATTTAACTTTAGAAGATGCTCAATTAGTTTCTCATACCATGCTTGTGGTGCTTGTTTCAAGCCATACAAAGACTTCATTAGTTTGCAAAACTTTTGTTCTTTCCCTTTAACAGAAAAACCTTCTGGCTAAAACATGTAAACATCTTCTTTCAAATCTCCATTTAAAAAAGCAGTTTTGACATCCATATGATGAATTTTCCATTCTTTCTAAGTTGCAATAGCAAACAAAGATCTAATAGTGCCCCATTTAGTTGTAGGAGAAAATGTCTCTGTATAGTCATACCCTCTCTCTGTGCATATCCCTTCGTTACATGTCTTGCCTTGTGTTTGTCTAGTGAACCATCAGCTTTATACTTAGTTTTATAAATCCATTTGCAACCAATAGGCTAGATGAAAACAGGAGGATCCACCAGTCTCCATGTGCCATTTTTTATGGGAGCATCATATTCCTTTTGCATTACATCTTTCCACTGATCATAACTAGTAGCTTCTTCAAAACAAGTAGGTTCACAATCCACAGAAAAGTTAAATTCACAATGAGAATAGTTACCTGAGGAACTTCCAGTCTTAAACTCATCATATTTCTTCGGAAATGTTCAAATACAAGATGATCTTCGTAAAGGTTGTGTAGGAAGTTTCTCATCTTCTTCATTTGTCTCAGTTCTTGTCATTTTTGTCCTTGTCAAATCTGTTGCCGTTTATGTCCCTGTCATGTCTGTAGAAACACTTGCATCAACCAATTTCTCATCAATAGCATAATTATCATCATTGAGAGAAGGAAACTCCACAAACTGATCTAATATAGGTATCCCCCCTTCAGGATGTGGAAGTATATTATCTGATTCATAATTAAACTCTTGAGGCGGAAACTTTTCTATCTAATTAAGTTGTCTATCAACAGTGAGGGAATCTTTATCAGATTCAAGAAAAATTACATCTCTTGAGAAAATAAATTTCTTGTTCTCTTCATCATATAATCGGTATGCCTTAGAAGTCATAGAATAACATAAAAAATACATTTTATGCTCCGTTCACTCAACTTAGTCCTCTGTTGTTTAGGAATCAAAGCATAACATTGAGAACCAAAAACTCTGAAATGTTTAACAACAGGGAGATGATTATACCACATTTCATATGGAGTTTTGTTATTAATGACAGAGGATGGGCACTTATTTCTAATATATGTTGCGTAGAGCGATGCTTCTCCCCAAAATATCAATTTTACATTATTAAAAAACATCATTGACCTTACCATATTAAGCAATGTTCTATCCATTCGTTCTACAACACTGTTTTGTTGTGGATTATATGGTATTGTGGTCTGGTGTTTGATGCCATTCTCTTGCAAATATTTTTCAAAGACATGTGAAGTATATTCTCCTCCATTATCAGTTCTTATAGTACCAATATTTAGTTGAGCTTCATTTGTAATCAAGAGATGACATTTTTTAAACACATAAAAACCTTGTGATTTTTCCTTAAACAT
This sequence comes from Pinus tabuliformis, assembly GCA_031772625.1. NCBI lineage: Eukaryota > Viridiplantae > Streptophyta > Pinopsida > Pinales > Pinaceae > Pinus > Pinus tabuliformis. Next base: position 679,375,365 of record CM062818.1, on the reverse strand, counting down.
ATAAACCCAACACATCCTCGAATAATCATCAATAAAAGTTAGTATGTATTTATTGCCATTCGCAGTTGGTACAGGCATAGGTCCACACAAATTAGAGTGTATGAGACTTAATTTTCTTGTAGCTTGAGAAGTAGAATTCTGAAAAGATTGTTTGTGATGCTTGCCCAATATACAAGCATTACATGGGGTCAATTTTCTGGGAACTGTTGGAAGTCCTTTAATCCCCTGCTATCTCATAATTCTAATACTTTCATAATTAATATGACCAAAGCATGCATGCCACAATAAACAAGATGACAAAGTATCATTTCGTTGAACCAAATAATTTGTGTTCAATGTAACAAAGGACACACATTTCAATTTCAACAATTTATCTTCTTTTACACTAGTCATTATAGTTTTATTGTCGACTGCTCTTCGAATTTCCACTTTACCATCAAATATGTGGATGGAATGTCCCTGTTGTCTTATTTGTACAAGAGATAATAAATTTCTTTGGAACTAAGGAATGGAAAGAACATCATTCAAAGTATAATCAGAAATTCCAGGATTTTTTAACTAAATAGAACCAATCCCCGATGGTTTGATTTGAGACTTATCAGTAAAATACACTACTCCATCAATATTATCACTGAATTGTTCAAACAAATCTCTTCTAAAGGTCACATGACAAGTGGCACATGTGTCTAAAATCCAACTGTCATGCCATGAAGAAAAAGAGGTACTAAATATATCTTCCATATGAAAATTACAATGAGCAACAACATAATGTGCATTCTCAGAAGACTATCCTTTTTCTGGAATTAGATGATCTTTCTTTTCAAGAATTTGTTATCTTCTTTCATTAATTTTCTCCCAGGGAATTCTACAATTTGCAGCTGTATGTCCAATTTTACCACATCTAAATCATTTTACAGTTGTTTTATCAGGAAAATTTCTTTGTTTATCATTCTGCTGTCTATCTCCCTGAATATTTCTTCCCCCCTTGCCTCTATAATTCTTCCTACCTCGACCTCTATTACCCTTAGTATTTCTTTCAGATTCTTCTTGAGGTTTTTGGTCTTTTTGAGGAAGACATAGGGTTTTAGTATTAGAATTATGTGATGTTTCTTTCTTGCCAAAAGCCTTCTCTCTTTCTGCAATTTTCCCTACTAATTTATCAAAATCTAAATCTTTTAACTGCCCACTAGCTTGGAGAGATTCCAAGTAGTGTGAATAAGTAGGGTAAAGAGCTTTTATAAAGGCAATCGGTTGCAGATCAACTTTAACTCCAATAGATTCAATTTCATGATTGATGGCTTTAATTTCAGAAGAAAGTTTTAGAGCATCATTATGCTTCATTTCCAAATCAATTAACTTCAACAATAACTGAATTATCTCCAATTCAGAATGTGAATCATAAAGCTCTTTTAGTTTTTGTATGGCATCATATGATGTTTTATTCTGAGCATTGTATTTTCTTACCTCTTCTGAGACTGAAGTGGAAATTAAGGCATAGGCCTTTTTATCCTTACTTTTCCAGATTGCTAATTGTTTCTCCTCATTAGGCTGAGTTGGTGAATTCCCTTCTTTTCCTTCACAGATCCCATCCCACAAATCATTAAAAATAAGTGTATTTTTAACCTTCCTAAACCATTCCTGGTAATTTTCCTTTCCGGACAGAACAATCCCAATTAAAGATACCAAGGAGTTCATCTTTTTTCAGATAATGACAGAATTCTTAAAAAAACTGTTATGATTACAAGAACAAAATTCTTTAAAAAAATTATGTTTCAATCATTACAACATAAATTTTCTTTTCTTTTTTTTTTAAATATTTTTTGTATTAACTTACAAAAAAAAAAAAACCAATGGCTGTATATTAAAACAACCAGAGCAGAGTCTCCACCAAGCACACCTCTACCAACATTGCTGACTCCACCAATGTTGTTGCACACACTACCAGGTCACGCATCTACCAACACTTCTCACAGTTAAGTATTCAAGTCAGCAAGCACATCTTCTTCACTGGTTTACAACAATGGAGGATCTGGGCATTTTGGTTCAACGAAGTTCGATCCAGGCTCTGATACCACTGATAAGAAGTCTGGGGAATTCCATTGATTCAAATGTTGTGATCTATATCTTAATTCATTCAATGAAGGTTACATTTATACTTGAAAACAATAACTGAAAACAGTTATAGCTAGAAATACCTAATTTATAACTAAATCCCTAACTATACAGAAATCCCGAAGGATTACAACAGTAACCCCTTCTCTTCCCCCTCCATCTTTATGTATCCATCTCTCTCTCTCTTTCCCTTCTCTCCCTCTCTCTCGCTACTCCTCACCCTCCATCTTTATGTCTCCATATCTCTCTCTCTTTTCCTTCTCTCCCTCTCTCTCCCCCCTCCTCTCTCTTCCCTCCTCTCCTCTCTCAGTCACTCTCTCTTCATCTCTCCCTTTCACTCCCTCTCTCTCTCCACCTCTATTCTATGCCTTTATTCTTCCCCCCCCTCTCTCTCCCCCTCAACTCCATCTCTCTCTCCCTCCCTCTCTCCTTCTCTCTCTCTTCCTTCCTCTCTCTCCCTTTCTCTCCTACCTCCCTTTATCTCTCCACCCATCTCTCTATCTCTACCCTCCAACTCTGTCACTATCTCCCTCCCTCTCTCCTTCTCTCTCTCCCCCTATCTCCCCCCTCCATCTTTGTCTCCCTCTCTCTCTTCTCTTTCTCTATATGTCTCTCCTCTCCTCTCTATCTTCCCTCTTCTCCTCTCTCTTTCTCTCCCTCACTCTGTACCTCTATCTCTCTATGTCTTTGTTCTTCCCTCTCTTTCTCCATGTGATGAAGAATTTTCACTCTATGGAATCAACGTTATATGTACTCTCTGAAATATCTTACATTCTATTTTTTTATTGTGAAATGAGTTATTGTTTTATAACGTGTGGTATTGATAAGCCATAGTATTGGCCCACGTATTGTAACAAAACATATTTACAAGTTAATAATATCCACGGTAAAGTGGGGGTGGATATCCATGATTAATAAATTTGTTATATTATAAGTTTATGGTAAGTTTTAAGTTTTTATGAGCTTATTAATTAAATTTAAATACGTTTATGGAATCATTATTTTAAGAATCCATTGTTAGATCACTATTAGTTTACTATTAATTTAACCAATGCAGATTATAATGCTTAAATTTAAAAAATAAATAATCGTCAAATATTTGATCGGACCATAACTTGAAAATCTTATTGCAGCCTCCACTATTAGTTTACTATTAACCAATGCAAATTATAATGCTTAACTTTGAAAAACAAATATTTATTTGTCAATATTATTAAAAATAAATAATCTTCAATTATTTGATTGAACCATAACTTGAAGATCTTATTGCACCATAACTTGAAGATCTTATTGCAGCCTTTGCACAAGATAATGTCATGCAGAAAATTGCTTACATGGTTGCAATATTCATTCATGAATTTTAGATATTTTTGTAGTGATTTTTGTTTTGAAAATAAAATACTTGAAAATAACTTATAATCAATGAAATAACATATCTATTATCAATTACTTTCCACCATCATTTAAACAAGTCTTTGCATGAAAAATGGATAGGAATAAGATGTAAAAAATATATTTACATGAGTTACTTCCCACCATTATTTATATATATTTTTAGCACTTATGTAGGAGAAAAATTGTAAATGTGTAGACTTACTAGTGGTTCCTAATCACCAAAATTTATGCAAGTTCTTATGGTTAAGCAAGCAATTTACTTTTCCACTTCACATCTAAATTTATTAGTTACTACCAAAGAAAAGATATAGGGTGATTTTTCTATAAACTATTATTAATTTAGCATTCAAAAATGTAACTTATAATTATTTATGCAATTTTTTTCTAGAGCATAATTTCTAACTTGAGTTTGAGTGTCTAAGCTGCCCTACAAAACAAAATTACAATATAACAAATTAATTTTATTTTATTACTTTTAACTTTTTATTATTAATTAAGCCAAGATTTAAATATTTACACTAAAACATCTCCACCATACTCGACACTATATTAATTTTAATATTAATTTTAATATTTTAATATTTTTAATTGAATCTATATATAAATGTTAAATTTAAATATTTATGCGTACACATTTACCTCTATTAAAAAATTTCCCTAATAAAATTCATGGACATTCCGTATAGCCTTTACTTCTCTTCATACACATTGTTTTATACTTGCATTTTTTTTACTATGTTCCAAATATTTTTATAGAGATAGCTTGCCATACATTCAAACTATAAGAATATTTTGGTGATTTGCATCTTTAAGTATTTTAGTTTTCATAGTGAGAAGGATTCCGCTATTCAATCCTCATTAACATTGGCTTTGTTGCAAAGTTTATTTTTCAACTTGTTGTGAATGTTAAGAAAAATGTGAAATCAAAGATAGAGCATTCATTTTATTGGTTAGAAACAAGAGTATAAAGATGATTGCATTCCAATTCAAAATTGATTTTGCAAGTGTATGAGTCTCATTACATTTGCATTGTGACTTATATTGGTGCTCAATAATTCTATTAATTTAGTAATAATAGCCATCAAGGTTTTGCTATTTGATTGTTTTGTATTTTTTTTTATCTACACAAGATGCCTTAATATTCACTTTATCCATTTCTATTATGTCTGATGAACATGGTTCAAGAGAGAGAAAACTAGGGGAGTGATTGAAATATGGATTGGAAACAACATGAAACTAAATATGTTGAAAATGACAGCAAGAAAATCATGATTTATCTTTTCTTGAATTAAATTAGGAGAAAATTGTAATTCCACAAATGAGTTAACTAAGTTAATTTCACTTGGTTTAGTTAATTCGACTTGAGGGCCTAATTTGAGTCGTGTAGAGTGGTTCCTAAATTTTAGGAGCCCAGGTTGAATTTAATTTGAGTTGTAATAGTTTAATTCAGTCAAACTGAGTTAATGTCAGTTAAATTAGTTCCAACTGTTGGAGGAACTAGTAGGAGGTCTAGCAGTGGGGTGCAACTTCATTTGTCCAACCAGTTAACTGATAAATCAGCCATAATTAACTCATGCATGCATGAAATTCGAGTTACCCAGCTGAGATTGGAGTTCAAGGGCAATGTACTATCAGTTGTATAATTTTTCGAGTTGTACAGGTGGTGCATGTTGATGAAAGGAGAAATAGGGGTATATCCATTTCCCCTTTCTTTATAAATAATTGATCCTGGGACCTATGGGTTATGAGCCCATTTCATTATCAGAAGCGTTTTATAAGGCCGTAAGCCTTTAAAACCTTTAAAACTCAGACCATACAACTTTATCAGATTTCTTTATAAAAACTCGGCAACACATTACTTATTGGAAACACGGGAAACACACGGAAACCTGACCCAAACACATAAGCCAAATCTCAAAATTTATAAGCCCGCCTCTATAAATATCGGTGAGTCTGCACCTCCCAGCCCTTCCACAGTGCTGTGTCGTCCCTTCTTCGATCTCCGATTGGCTGATCAAACTGATCTCCGCCATCCATTTCTTTACCCGATCCAATGGTTAGCAATCACTCCGAACATTTAAATGGTGCGTCTATCCTCCACTGCCGATCTGCACCCAATGGATTCGATGACTGTCATTGATATCAGGTTGACAAAAAGCAAGGGGATTAACCATCCGATAAAGCTTTCCCCATTCAACCTTGTGCTACATGTGCTCCACTGAATGGAATTGGGTCCTCACCCTTCAAAATCACTTATGGTTTTGAGGCCGCCCGAAATCCACTTGTACTATTCCGAAACTACTTTCCCCCCATGCTAACACTCCCGTAGTTTAACTATGTGATAACCGTCGATCTATGAGATTCGACGGATCTCATGAATCCTTTGTCTATTCGCCATTTGATGGATTTACGTTAAAACCCCAGGTTCTCTGCCATACTCTGTCTTCACATTGTTAAACATTTCCGACACTCATAAAACAATTCATTACGATATCGTTATATCGCCATTGATCCTTCCATGATCGATGGTCGATCAACAATCTGGCAACATAATATTAACTCTACTTAAGAATATACACACAGGCGCATAAAATCAACACTAAACACACTCTTTTCTATATTATACAGAATATTTACAATCTAAGGCATTTCAGCCTTAGGCACAAGTTCTCCCTTCGGTTACATTTTGGTCACTCTCTCTTTATTAATTGAACACATAGGCTCATATATATATAACGAAACATTGGATCAGATCACTGGAAGGATCTGATCAATCCTCTCCATGAAACACTCAACAACTCCCTAATCTCTTTACATGCATACATATGTGGCAGATTACATTTGATAAGTCTCCTTGAGACTTTTATCCATTCCATCATTTACTCTGTTTTGAACAGAATTGTCCCCTGTTTTGCTCGATGGTCCACATCTCCTCCTTCTCTGCTTTGGATTCCTCCTTTAATTAAGAGGGGGGGGGGGGGTTAGATGCTCTTGCATCAGACTTGTAAGGCACAAAAATTTATGACCTCCTGGTCATATGCTTCTCCTTGTCCTTAGAAATTCTACCCACTTTCAGTGGAACTGCCTTCATGATCTTCTGTGAGCTGCAACCAACCTCTATAGTAACAGTCTTCCTCTGCTACATGATACCTCACCAAGCCCTCCTCACTTGGTCTTTTGGCATCCTTCTGGTTCTCTCCTCTGGAACCAATTGAGCACTCCTTGCTCTAGGTTGCTGCAAGTCTTCTCACCTTCCGCTGCCGCTATCTGCATGACAGTAAGATCATAACTCTCCAGCTTTATCAACTGTACCTCTTCTCCTTCTGCTTGTACTCTTCTTCCTTCTCACAGGAAATCCTTTCCCTGCTCTGATACCAAATGATGAAAGGAGAAATAGGGGTTATCCATTTCCCCTTTCTTTATAAATAATCAATCCTGGGACCCATGGGTTATGAACCCATTTAATTATTGGAAGCGTTTTATAAGGCCTTAAGCCTTTAAAACCTTTAAAACTCGAACCATACAACTTTATCGGATTTATTTATAAAAACCCGGCAACACATTACTTATCGGAAACAAGGGAAACACACAGAAACCCGACCCAAACACATAAGCTAGATCTCAAAATTTATAAGCCCACCTCTATAAATATCGGTGAGTCCACACCTTCCAGCCCTTACATAGTGCTGTGTCGTCCCTTCACCGATCTCCGATCGGCCGATCAAACCGATCTCTGTCGTCCATTTCTTTACCTAATCTAATGGTCAACAATCACTCCGAACATTTAAACGACGCGTCTATCCTCCACCATCCATTTGCACCCAATGGATCTGACGGCTGTCATTAATATTGGGTTGACAACAAGAAAGGGGATTAACCACCCGATAAAGCGGTTTCCCCATTCAACCTTGTGCTACGTGTCCTCCACTGAATGGAATCGAGTCCTCACCCTTCAAAACCACTTATGGTTTTGAGGCTGCCCGAAATCCACTTGTACTGTTCCAAAACTACTTTCCTCATGCGCTAACACTCTTGCAGTTTAACTACGTGATAACCGTCGATCTATGAGATCCGATGGATCTCATGCATCCTTCATCCATCCGCCATTTGATAGATTTACATTAAAACCCTAGGTTCTCTACCATACTATGTCTTCACTCTGTTAAACATTTCCGACGCTTATACAACAATTCATTATGATATCTTTAGATCGCCATCGATCCTTCCGTAATCGATGGTCGATCAACAATCCAACAACATAAGACTAACTCTATTTAATAATATACACATAGGCGCATAAAATCAACACTAAACACACACTTTTATATATTATACAGAATAGTTACAATCTAAGGCATTTTAGCCTTAGGTACAAGTTCTCCCTTTGGTTACGTTTTGGTCACTCTCTCTCTATTCAATGCACACGCAGGCTCATATATCTATATATATATATATATATAAGGAAACATTGGATCAGATCACTGGAAGGATCCAATCAATCCTCTCCATGAAACACTCAACAACTCCCTAATCTCTCTACATGCATACATATGTGGCAGATTACATTTAATAAGTCTCCTCGAGACTTTTATCCATTCCATCATTTACTCTGTTTTGAACAGAATTGTCCCCTGTTTTGCTCGATGGTCCACATCTCCTCCTTCTCCGCTTTGGATTCCTCCTTTAATTAAGGGGGGGTTAGATGCTCCTGCATCACATGTAGTCAGAGAAGGGCCTATAGGGATTGCGCAATTCAGGATGGTGATTTCCATAATTAATAGGGGGCTGATTCTTTGAGAAATAACACAAGGAATTAGGAGCTTGGCAGACAGCATAATTGTCTAAGTATTGGCTATAGTCAACTTGTGAGGTAATGGGATATATTGTACTAGTGCAGAGGTTGCTCAGGCTTGAGCAAGCATTGTGAATCTTTTCTATTTTTCTGATCTAATGCAATATATAGATAGGAAGGGGTTTTGGGTAGCAAGTTTTCCACTTAGATAAATCTCTAAGCATATGTGAATGAATCTTGTCTCATGTTTTGTGATTTCTCAATCAATTAATTGTTTATGCTGATGAGTAGAGTAGATTCAATTTTTTTTTTTAGCATATTACACAAGTAGTTTGAATCTACAAGGAATTTCTACATGGTATCAGAGTAACTAATCACAATAGAAGAGAAGAGTTTGAGTTTTTCATTGCAAGTAAATCGAATTTGCAAGATCATTCTTTAGAGTGAGCAGGATCTCGTTCTATGGATTGAGACTCGAGTATTATTTTAAGGGTAGCTCAAATTATATTGCTTGGAAGGACAGGATGGAGGCAGTGTTGGAAGATAACGGGCTAAAGGAATTCATAGACAATGATATTCCTAAGCCTCCAACAACTGATGCTCAAGATCTGGCAGAATGGAAGAAATGTCTAAAAAAGGCAAGGAGGATCATACTAGAACGAGTTCGAGATCATATTGTCTCAAATATCCACTGGAAGGATGCCCCATATGCAATGTGGCAAGCCTTGATAGACTTGTTTCATAACAATAGTGACCACAGAAAGCTGGCACTAAAGGACAAGATTTGTAAGATCAAGATGGAGAAGTGTGACACAATACCACATTACTTGAGCAGGTTCACCCAATGTCAGGATGAACTTGGGAGTGTTGGTATTACAGTTGTTGAAGATGATCTGGTAAGCCAACACTTCTAGGCCTTCCTAAGAGCTGGCATAGCTACTAGGATTCGGTAAATGTTAGGGAGAAGCTACCAAATTGGGAGCGATTGTGGTTCATCTTGGTGCAAGAAGAGATAAGGTGGAACACTAGCAATTGAACCTCATCCAAGAATGATGATGATAATAATTGTGACTTGGATGGAAAGGAAAAGAAAGGGAAAGGGAAGAAATCCCAATCCAAAGGAGATTCTAGTCATGCAGGCAAGAAGAAAGACTTGCAAAGATTAAATGTTTTCACTGTCATGAGTTGGGACACTATGCCATGAAGTGTCCGCACAAGATGGCCAACAAGAATCCCTTAGGAGGAGCGGAAGGTGAAGGTCTAGCTTCACAATTCTAGTTGGATTTCACACTCATTGCATGCATGGTGACATCGGTGATGGGTAGTTTGTGGTATTTGGATAGTATAGCCTCATTCCATATGACAGGGAAAAAGGAAATCTTCAGTGACTTGGAGGAGAAGGACCTCTAGATGCACATCAATATGGGAGATGATGGAAGGTATAGCGCGATCGATATCAGTACAATTACTTTTTCAGAGGGAGTTTGGTTGTCCTCTCACATTAAAAGATGTCATGTATGTTCTGGGTCTGAAGAAGAGTTTAGTTTCAGTTGCTACATTAGAAGATCGTGGCTATGATGTGATATTTAGCAAAGGAAAGGCTTTCCTTAGACAAATCACCATAGGACATGTGAAGCGAATAAGGGTTTGGGTGAAGAACCTCTACAAATTGGATGTAGAAGATTGTGTTTCTTTGAGCGCGAAACTAGAGAAGGTGTAGAGTTGAGACCTCAATGAATTATGGCATTTGAGACTTGGCCATTTGCACCATGGAGCCTTGAAGATCATGCAAGAGATTTCTATAGGACTTCCCAAGGGTGCAATAGAGTAGCAAGATCCATGAAAAGGGTCTACACTAAGGAAGTACACTAAAGTGACCTTTCATGATAAGGATAGTAGAGCACAAGAAGTCCTTGAAAAATTTCACTCATATGTGTGTGGACTGTTCCCAACAACCTCCACAACCAAGCACGCGTTTTATGTTATATTTGTAGATGATTTCTCACGAAAGTGTTGGATTTTCTTCATGAAAAAGAAAGACCAGACATTCTCCAAATTTTTTGAATTTAAAGAACTTGTTGACAAAGACACTGGTAGGAAAGTGAAGGCTCTAAGGAGTGATAACAGTGGTGAATATGTGTCGAATGAGTTCAAGAGATTTTGTGCATCAAAAGGCATTCAATGGGAGTTAATAGAACCCCATAAGCCACAACAAAATGGGGTGGCTGAGAGGAAGAAAAAAAGTATAGTGAGAGTTACCTGGGTGATGTTACATGATCAAGGCCTACCATTGCACTTGTGGGTTGAAGCATGCAACACAACTGTATATGTGCAGAACAAGAGTCCTCATCGGATTCTCTGGTTGAGTACACGAAAAGAAGCTTTTTAAGGGAAGAAACTAGATGTGTCACACTTTAGGATCTTTGGTTCATTAGTTTATTGTCATGTTACCAAGGATGCAAGAAAAAATCTAGAGTCGACAACTAATTTGGGCATATTTGTGGGGTACATTGATACAGCTCATAACTATTGGGTTTCCCTTCCATCTCACATCGATAATTGTTCGTAGAGATGTGAAGTTCAATGAAGAGAAGGCCATGATATGTTCCCTTGAGAGGGAGCTTCAGTTGCATGCAGATGAGAAGCTTTTGGCTCCAAACACTCATGTGTTTGGTAAAATTAACTTGAGGTTAGAGTCAAGTTTGACCAAGTTAAACAATGGCGATTTTGGGGCATGTGGTATTGTGTACCCATGGTTTTTTGCACATGGTATTGCATGTAATAGAGCCTATAAAAGGCTAGTAGGACTTCGTTGTAATGCAAGTCAAGGAGGTGAGCAGTGAAGGCATACTTGACCTGGTTGGCCAGGGTTTTGGCCAAGGCTAATGAAATTTAATTAAGGTGGGTTTTTCCCTGGAGTTTGGGTTTTCCCAGGGAAAATATTTTGTGCATTATGTGTATGTGTTATTATTTTTTGTTGTGGTTATTTTTTATTTTTCCTCTCGGTAAATAGTTAATGTTCTCTGGTTAAATTTTCTTCATTTGGTATCAGAGCCAAAGGTTGTGTTTTGGCTTCAAAAGGACACTTTTGTTGCCAAGGGTTATTTGGCGTGGTGAATGAAGGAGATCTGATTTGCTGAAGGATATTTAGATCTGGAAAATAATGGTTAGAAGAGATGGAAAATGTATCCATTCCACGAGAAAAGGTAGAATGAATAAATGGGAGGCATGATTATGATATCAGTGTTGGTTGATGCACTATAGAGAGAATAAAAATGCCCATGGCTGAGGCATACCATTATAAGCACTCAAATCCATTGTTGTAGAGTGGATAAAAGTCTTTGCGCATGGCTAAGAAGAGGATTCCAAGGAACCTTGGAAGAAGCCCTCGTGCAATAGATTGGTTGGCTTGAGTGGTCATCTTGCTGGAGAGTAACGGTTGCACGTGAAAGGGAGTGGCTTAGGTGATCCAATTGTTGGAAGTGATGACCATAGGGAAGAGTGAGCAGGGCTGGGCTGACTCACTTGGAAAGGTTGGCTGGATTTAGTCATGGAACCCCAAGTCAAGTTTAAGGGGGGAATGTTAGGTAAAATTGACTCGGGGTTAGGGTCAAGTTTGATCGATTTAAACAATGGTGCTTTTAGGGAACGTGGTATTGTGTAACCATGGTTTTCTGCCCATGGTATTACATGTAATAGAGCTTATAAAAGGTTGGGAGGACTTCATTGTAATGTAGGTCAAGGAGGTGAGCGGTGAAGTCTCACTTGACCTAGTTGGCAACGGTTTTGGCCAAGGCTAATGAGATTTCATTAGGGTGGGTTTTTCCCAGGGAAAATAATTTGTGCAATATGTGTATGTGTTGTTATTGTTGTTGTGGTTATTTTTTATTATTCCTTTCAGTAAATAGTTAATGCTCTCCATTTAAATTTTCTTCATCATGCAGAGACATCCAGAGATGGAAGGAAGTGCACCAGGGAAGCTGACAGATTATTGCATGATGTTTAAGAGAATGCGGAAGCACCCATATCACAGTGCAAGCACAGGAGTCACCAGATCAGTACACTACGTACATGGCTCTGATGAGTGAGCTAGTTGAGATAGAACCATCCTCATTCGAGGAAGTAGTGCAAAAGCTAGTATGGGTTGATGCAATCGTATAGGAATATGATTCCATAGTCAGAAACAATGCTTGGGAAATTGTCTCAAGACCATAGAACGATTCAGTGGTAGGTTGCAGGTGGATCTAGAAGGTGAAGCAAGCAACAAATGGAAGCATCGAGAAACACAAGGGCAGATTTGTGGCCAAGGGGTTCTCTCAGTTGGAGGGAATTTATTACGAGGAGACCTTTTCTCCAATAGAAATGAACTCTTCAATTAGATCAATTCTAGCTCTTTCATCACAAATGGTATGGAAGATACATCAAATGGATGTGGAGACAACATTCCTCAATGTTGTGATTGAGGAAGAGGTGTACATTGAGTAGCTGGAAGTATTGGATACCTTTGATAAAGAGTCGCATGTGTGCAGACTCAAGTGAGCATTGTATATATTGAAACAATCACCCCGTGCTTGGTACACCAGGATCAATATTTATTTCACCAGGTTGGGTTTCACCAAAAGTGAAACAGATGCAAACCTTTACCATATTGTGCTTGAAGGTAAATTATTGATTATATTATTATATTTTGATTATTTAATTCTAATAGGTGATGAAAACCTCGTCAAATCCTGCAAAGAGGATCTTTAAAGAGAATTCAAGATGAAGGACCTAAGGCTCATGCATTATTTCCTCGGTATGGAAGTTTGGAAAGGAGATGGGAAACTATTTGTCTCTTATGGCTAGTATGCCAACTAGATACTGAAGAAGTTCCACATGGAGAGAAGAAAACCCGTGGAGACTCCTCTAGTAGGGAATTAGAGGAAGGAAGATGATACTTCAGGTGCAGTAGTGGAGGCTACTATTTACAGGTAGCTTGTGGGTTCACTTATGTATTTGGTGAACACACGACCAAACATGTTTTATGCAATTAAACAACTTAGTCAAGCAATGGTTAAGCCAACCAAACTGTATTGGAAGGTAGCCAAACATGTGTTGAAATACCTCAGAGGCACCACTCAGTTTGGTCTTTAGTATAAGAAGATAGAGGGAAAGGAGTTGCAAGGCTTCACAGAAACAAATTAGGCGGGAAGTCCATCAAATAGGAAGAGAACATCAGGAGGCATCTTCAGTATTAGGTCAACAACAGTTTCCTGGTATAGTAGGAAGCAGATATTAGTTGCACCCAATTCAGTAGAGCAGAGTACATGGCTTCTAGTCAAGCAACTTGTGAAGCTATCTAGATGAGGAAGATTCGTGTTGGGTTATTTGGTCAGATGATGGATCCCACTATTATTTACTATGACAATCTGAGTTGTGTCAAATTCTCTGAAAATCTAATTTTTCATGATCGATCCAAGCATATCAACATCCGGTATCACCATCTACAATATTGTGTGCAGAGGAGAATCATGTTGTTGGATTACATTCCTACAAAGGAACAGGATGCAAGTATTTTGACAAAGGCATTGTCAAGATGAAAGTTTGATTTCCATAGAGGTAGGATGGGGGTAGCATATAATCCCTTTCTTGTTGAGAGGGAGTGTTGAAAATGGCAATAAGAAAATCCTGATTTAATTTTCCCTTGAATTAAATTAAGAGAAAATTTTAATTCCACATCACAAGAAAACGAGAATGCTTTAACTACGTTAATTTCACTTAGTTGGATTAGTTAATTCGAGTTGAGGGCATGACTTAAGTCATGTAGAGTGGTTCTTAAATTTTAGGAGCCCGGGTTGAGTTTAATTTGAGTTGTAATAGTTTAATTCAGTCAAACTGAGTTAATGCCAGTTAAATTAGTTCCAACTGTTGGAGGAACTAGTAGGAGGTCTAGCAGTGGGGTGCAACTTCATGTGTTCAACCAGTTAACTGATAAATCAACCAAAATTAACTCATACATGCATGAAATTCAAGTTACCCATTTGATATTGGAGTTCAAGGGCGGCGTACTATTAGTTGTAAAATTTTCTGAGTTGTAAAGGTGGTGCATGTAGTCAGAGAAGGGCCTATAGGGATTGTGAAATTCAAGATGGGGATTTCCCTAATTAATATGGGGCTAATTCTTTGAGAAAAAACGCAAGGAAAAAGGAGCTTTGCACACAACATAATTGGATAAGTATTGGCCAACGTCAACTTGTGAGGCAGTGAAATAAATTGTACTAGTGTAGAGGTTTCTCGGGCTTGAGAAAGCATTGTAAATATTCTCTATTTTTCTGATCTAATGCAATATACAGATAGGAAGGGGTTTTGAGCAGCAATATTTCCCCTTAGATAAATCTCTGAGCATATGTGATTGAATATTGTCTCATGTTTTGTGATTTCTCGATTGATTAATTGTTTTTGCTAATGAGTAGAGTAGATTCAAGTCTTTTGTTTTAGCATATTACATAAGTAGTTTGAATCTACAAGGAATTTCTACATGGTATCAGAGCAACAAATCACAATAAAAGAGAAGAATTTGAGTTTGTATTTGCAGGTAAATCAAATTTGTAGTCTCATTCTTCAAAGCCACCAATATGACGTTCTATGGATTGAGACTCGAGTATGCCCTTGAGGGTAGTTCGAAATATATTTTTTGGAAGGACACGATGGATGTAGTGTTAGAAGATAGTGGGCTGAAGGAATTCATAGACAATGATATTCCTAAGCCTCCAACAACCGATGCTCAAGTTCTGGCAGAATGGAATAAATGTGTGGCAAAGGCGAGGAGGATCATACTAGAAGGAGTTCGATATCATATTGTCTCGAATATCCATAGGAAGGATACCCCATATGCAATTAGGAAAGCCTTAATAGATTTATTTGAGAACAATAGTGACCACATGAAGCTGGCATTGGAGGACAAACTTTGGAAGATCAAGATGGAGAAGGGAGACACAGTACCACAGTACCTGAGCAGGTTCACCCAATGTCGGGGTGAGCTTGGGAGCATTGTTATTATAGTTGTTGAAGATGATCTAGTAATCCTAGCACTTCTAGGCATTCCCAAGAGCTAGCACAGCTACCAAGATTCGCTAAATGGGAGGGAAAAACTACCAAACTGGGAGCGATTGTGGTCCAACTTAGTGCAAGAAGAGATAAGGTGGAACACTAGAGATGGAATCTCATCTAAGCATGATGATGAGGAGAACTATGCCTTGGCTGGAAAGACAAAGAAAGGGAAAGGGAAGAAATCCCAATCTAAAGGAGATTCTGGTTAGGCAGGAAAGAAGAAAGACTTGTCGAAGATTAAATGTTTTCACTGCATGAGCTGGGACACTATGGCACTACCATGCGTTGGGACACTTGCATATATTTTTCTTTACACTTCGTAATTTTTACAAACTCAGATTGACAAGATTAAAATGTTCCAAAATTCTAGTACAATTAAATTAACTATCACTATCTCCCATATTTTTCTTTGCATCTCCTTCTTTCTCTTCATCTCCCTCTTCCTCCCTCTCTCTCCTCTCTCTATCCCTATCTCTTCGTCCCTCCCTCTCTTCATATTTGTCACTCTATCTCACTCCCCAACTCTGTGTGTGTTTATCTCCCCTTTTACTCTCTTATTTTCCACTATATCACTCCTCTCTCCTCCCTCCTATTCTATCTTTGTGTCCCTCCCTCTTTCCTCCTCTACCTGCCCCCTAAATACCACTCACCTCTCTTTCTCTATCACTCCCTCACTTTTCCAATCCTTCCTTCACGTCCCCCTTTCAAATTTGTGACTCCCTCTCTCCCTCTACCCACCTCCTCTCCCTCTCTCTCTACCCTTATCTCTCCTCCCTCCATCCCTCCCTCCCTCACTCTCTCTTTCTGTCTCTCTTCCTATTACTCACACTCTCTCTCCACCTCTTCTTCCCTCCCTCTCCTTATCCCTATCTCCTGTTGGAAATCATGATTACTGTTAGATCTAAACCCGCACGTGTCAGTCAATGACCGCATTTCCAGAGATAAGGATCCATAAGAGGCGATTAATCCATGTCACGAAACATAGGGGGAGCTTTGGCTTATCCATTGTCCAACAATCTCGCCCCCAATGTGATCCGGGTGTGTATCGAACTCGTGACCTAAGCTCTGATACTACTTGTTGGGAATCACGATTTTCATTAGACCAAAACCCATAGGTGTTAGTCAATGATCGCATTGCTAGAGAGAAGGATCCACAACAGGTGGTTATTCCATGCAACGAAACACACGGGGAGCATTGGTTTATCTAATGTCCAACATCTCCTCTCTCCCACCCCCTTTTGTGTGTCTCTCTCTTCTCACCTCTTTCTCTCCCTCTATCTCCCACCTCCATATTTGTATTTATATCTCTCTCTCTCTCTCTCTTCCCCATCACTCTCTCTATCCCTTTCTTCGTCCCTCTCTCATTCACCCCCCAACACTCTCTCCCTCCCTCCCTCTCTACTTCTCCATCTCCCCACTTACTCCTTGTTTCTCTTTCTCATTGTCTCTTGATGGAGGTGGATGCCAATGAACTGCCACAATCAATAATATATTTCTATAATTGGTGGTTTACAAGCCCATGGTTGTGGAAAACTATCTACCCATGGTATTTGGATGGTGGAAGAAAACAAAGTAAAATCTAATTTTACAATTAGCTTTTACCATATATAACTATTCATTACTTTTTACCATAGTGATTTATGGTGTTCACCCATATTTTTTTTGGAACCTGTGGTATTTTAAACATAATGAAACTGAATTACTCTATGTGTAAAGACACCCATAAATAATATAAATATGAGCCTTCATCGTTGCAAAATCCATGGAGCTTCTCATGATTTAGACTTATAACATTTTAACCATTTAATAAAAATGATTATGCTCTTTTGATATTATTTTTTCCACTACATTATTCTTTTATGCACTTGTGACATATCTTATTGACCATATTTGCTCTACATTATTTTCTATACACTTGATACATATTCTATTGTCGATATTCAGTTTCATTCCTTAAATAGTTCAAATCATCTCGCTTCCTCCCTCCCCCTTCCTCTATGATCTGGATTTAAACACGAACGCAACATATTATAGATATAACCATAAATATAGAGATGCAGCGGAAATAATACTTCATTTCATTACTGTGAAATACTAAAATATGCTTACAAACAGAAATGGAAATAAACCAGCTAGGGCGATGGTAGCTTATCTCTAAGAAGAGATGTGGCTCTACATGCCTCTGAACTGTCTTATAATGAGGCTCGAAGGCCTATTTATTGTTGAGAAACAATGGAAAACCCTAAACATCCAAAAACCTAACCCTAGAAGATGAAACACCAAACTGTGCGCCCCGTTTTGGGTAAATTGGTACATCAACTTCCCAGGGTCGTAACTTTGGCATACAATCTTTGTTTGACGCGCACGATAGCTCGTTAGAAATATCTATTCGAGGACTACAACTTTGGGAAGAGCAACATCGGTCCATGGACCCATGTTTCTCCCATATTTCCCAAAAACGTCATTTAGGGCCTCAAAAACAGCTTCAGAAGTTCAGGACCCGAAAAGCTGCTAAAACTAACAAATTGTGCTACAATTAAGGAAACTGAAAAACTAAAATAGACAGTTGTGGGGGTCCAAGTGGGATAAGTGGGTGGCCATCAACATCCACCTAGATCACTCTATTTCGCTATTCCTCTCTCAATCCCTACTTCACAACAACCCCCCCTCTCTAGTGTTGTTTCTATCTCCCTTCCATTATTCTTCTCTATCTCTCCCTTCCTCATTCTCTTTCTCCCTCTCTCACTATCTTCTCCACTATGTCATCTCTCTATCTCTCATTCATCTCCTATATTCCCCCTACACTCTCTCCCTCTCTTTCTCTCTCTTCCCCCCCGCCCCCAAAATCTCTCTCTCTCTCACACACTCCCTCCCCTCCCTCTCTCTCCCTCTCAATCCATCCTTCACAACAATTCCCCTCCAACTTTGTTTTTATGTTTCTCCATGTGCCAACCACAAATATCTCACTCCCTATCCCTTCCTCACTCTCTTTCATTATCTCTCTCAGTTTTCAACTCTCACTTGCTCTATCCCCTCACTCACCAACACATCTCCCCCCCGAACTCCTCTTCTCGCTCTTTATCTCCCTGTCCCCTCGATCCCTCCCTCATGCCCTCACCCTCTCCAACTCCCCTAACTTGACCTCAATTGTTTCCCATGTGTTAAAATCACTAGTTGTAGGAACCAATGTGCATTTTTAGTTCTAGACACACACATACACACACATTTTGGTGCTAGGAACATGCACATATTTTTAGTGCTATAAATGCACACACATTTTTAACACTAAAAATTTGCATGCACTTTTTTCAATTAAAATTATTCCTAGTAGGAATCTTACATGCATGATAATTGAGTTGCTTCAAATATAGGTTGGGATCACAAATGTGGTGGATTGGGCTACAAATACATGAAAACATTAATTTTTCTATATGGTAGACAAATCCATTGTCCATATATATATATATACTATTTTTAATATATTTTTCTCTTTACATATATCAAAATCTTAAAATACACCCCTCATTTATTTATGCTATAACATTTTGGGTCTTAACCATTGGTAAAAGAAAGTTATATGGTGCACTAGAGGACATTAAAACTATAATATTTAAAAAAGGAGATTGTTGATCATGTTAAGACCCTTTAAGGTTACACTAATAGAAGACCTCATAATTTTAGGCATAATGAATTTCTTAATTTAAAAAACATAAAATTAATATTATAATTTTTGGAAAAACAAGTGTCCACAAGAAACATCCCTTCTCTACAACTCCCCAACTTTTTGTAGCAATATTTCATCTTTTATGTACTCAAAGGTTGCACTAATGAAAAATATACAGTATATTTTGCATAAAAAAATAACATATTAGTGCTATAAAAAGTCAAAATTAACCTAGGTCCACAATTTCTATAAATAAAAATTATATATTTGGAAGGTGACTCATTTTCCTACATTTCATCTTTCTACAACATATTCAAATTCGTTATGTAAGTATCTCTAATCATCTCTCCAAGTTAACAAATTATTGTTTTCCTGGATTTGCATTACCATTAATGAGTTAGAAGAGAAAATCACCCACCCAAATTTTATAATAATTACCAAACTACCTAATATAACTTTTACAATAAATCCTACTATATCTATTTAACACTAACTATTACAATGAAATTTATTTAATAATATAATAGAACATCTTATTTTATATTAAATGAATTTCTAAACAATCAATAATAAACCTTTACACATATATTTTTCTCACAGACATAATTTTTAAATATTTCAACTGTAAACATTGAATGGAATCCATAAACTTTGTTTACCTAAATTATCGTTCATATATGTCTATGATTATAACGAAGGGAAATTATTGTGATTCTGAGATTTGAACTTAATAACTTGTATTGCAGGCTGTGTAACAATTATAAACTTGTATACCCACTCAAGATGAATGTGAAGCCTAATTTATAAGTATCCATTTTAAACAAATAAATTTGATATCGAATAATTTGATACCTTTTTGAAATTCATTTGTTGATGTGATCTTTGATATACAACTTCGTCACACTTACTATAATTAATGTCACAAAATGCTTTGTTACTTAGTAGAGAGTTTCAAATCAATGTTTTGGCTAAGATGGAACTCAAAAGTTACTTTATCTACGACACAAGTGCTTTCCAAGGAATAAATGTTTCTTTATAAGCACCGATTGCTGATTTGGTAATTCAAGTCTTAGTTATTATTTCAATCTACTAAAAATCATGGATAAAAAAAGCACCGATTGCTGATTTGGTAATTCAAGTCTTAGTTTTTACTTCAATCTACTAAAAATCATGGATAAAAAAATGTGTTGTTTGTAAAATTATTTATTGAGTTTTTGTTATGCAAATAAATATAAGTGAATTGTATATTAAACATTTGAAATACGTCTATTTTCACAACAATCAACACATTGACATGCTTCATAGATATTTGAATATGTTGACCAACTTTGTCGCATTATGTCCTACTAAAAGCCATCCTTTGGGAAATGTATTTTCTTAGATAGCTTGCTCAAATGCCAAGGTTTTTGTGCTCTCACATACAGTATCACATCTAATGTTACATTTCGATCGCCAGTTAGCAAGACATAAAAAAAAACTGCATAGAAAAATGTTTCATCAAAGAAAGAAAAAATCATGATATTATAGAGGTTTTTGTAGTTGAAATTGAAAAAAAATCTCATAAAGATGCATTAAATGGAAAGAGTTTGAACCTGGTAAATATCAATATATAATTAGAACTTAGAGCTAAGGGAAATGACAAGAGTTTGAAACTTGTAGATCAATATATAATTAAAACTTAGAGCCAAGGAAATCCAAAAAACATGGTTGAATTATTAAGTAAAGAATGGGATGGCACTGGCCACTATAACATGAATGTTTAGAGAAAAAGGGAGGTTAATTAGTAGAAACACATGTTGACTAAAAACTAGGAAAAAAAAAAAGTTTTAAACCAAAAAAACACCATTGAGTATGCATAGATTTAAAAAAAATCCAAATAAGAAATATAAAAACTCTAAAGCAAACCAAATAACCTTAATTTAGAAAACACCGTCAAAAGTCCACATAAGAATTCTAAGCATAGAAGAGAGAATAGAATTCACTCAAAGCCCCTTTTAGTGCAACTTGAGGAAGATTGAAAAAGACATTGATTCTCTAAAATGAGACTAAGACAAAAGCTTGATTAAAATCTCATGGACAATTTTAAGAACAACATAGAAAGAGTATCCCTATGGATATCAATTAATGAAAAAAATGACATAAATAAGTATCCTTGTGAATGTGAGTTGATAAAAAAGCAACGTAAAATGAGTATCTTTATGGATGTTAATGCATTTTGTGAGAGTACATGCGCAACTAGCTCCTACATTTCCTAGTGA
Organism: Pinus tabuliformis; assembly: GCA_031772625.1. NCBI lineage: Eukaryota > Viridiplantae > Streptophyta > Pinopsida > Pinales > Pinaceae > Pinus > Pinus tabuliformis. Next base: position 679,354,055 of record CM062818.1, on the reverse strand, counting down.
AAATAGGAACCAATGATTGATACAAAGTTCACTTTGAAGAAAAAATTGATCTTGAACAAAATGATGAATCATAAAAAATCAGTTGGGGAAGCATTGCACATCCTCCCCCATATTGTTGAAAAAAGTTAGGCATAGATGATAGTAATATATGTCATAGATATTGGTAAAAATATGAAGGTACAAGTTAAACATTACTATGATGTCAAGCAACCTAGTAAGAAACACTCTAAAGTGGTTACTCCAGGATATTTGAAAGTAAAGTAGTATATAAGCATGGAAGTAAACAGTGCCTCATGACACTCTAAGATTATAGGCACTAATTGCCCAAAATTATAAACAAAAGTGTAAAAAAATAAATAAAAAGAAATGAAAATGATCATTAACAACAATCCTCAATAAACAAGGTTATAATAAATACCCATTTACAAATAAAAAGTCAACACATATTTAACTTATAATAATATACATAAATAAATAAATATAAAAAAAATAAAATTCCATGATACTATAAATAGATAAGGTCCAAAAGATAACAAAGAAACAGAAATAGAGTATGATGCCATTAAAAAGTGTTGCATATTAGTAAAAGGCACCAATAACTATACTAAAATTAAAATAAACTACAATAAATTCACCATACTTTAACTAACAAATACTACTAATAAAATAAAACTATCATAAAATAATATTAATATTATATAATAAACCAATAATAATGATAATGATAATATTAATATTATATAATAAATAAATAATATTAATAAAAGAAAACTATCATAAAATAATAATACTTTAATGTCACAACTCCACGGTAAAAATACCAAATAAAAAAAAAAAATTGATCACAACTCTAATACTTTATGACCAACCTTATACATATTCGATCATGAACATTACTATACACATGTATATATATTGGCTCTCAAATACCGATGCGCTATCTTGGTTCGCATATACATATGTTCAACCTAATACACAAGGTTTTACTTTCTGGTTTATTACCATACGAATCCTGGGTGATCGGATAGGGTCAAAGGTTATCAATTGGCTTGCTGTTCCGATTAAACTCCGATGCCAGGTGTGACGGAAATGTAAATGCCTTCACCTACCTTGGCCAGGTGTCTAGCACCGTGCAAGGGCCATGTGAAGTCTCGGGGAGCACGCTGAGGTTTGCGCGCCATTCCTCCGCTTGGATGGACGGCGAGGATTTCCTGAACAGATCTAAGGGTTCACAAAAGTTCCAGGGTTTAGCGGGTTTTATATACCACAAGCCGCATGATTCGGGTTCATTTGCACCTGTTGGTTTTGCCGGATGCTCGTTCAGCTCAGCGACTCTTTGTCTCCATCGTATGCCAGGTCTTGCCCAGCCATTCCAGGTAATCTGACCGCCGATTTCAGAGTTTCGTTACAGCTGATGAACATTTATATACTCAATGTCTTGATTTCACAGGGTTTATGGTTTTCGGTTATTACATTCATGACTAACTTCCAGCGTTCGTTGTTTGCAGGGTTTTACCTCTCGGTCCTCCTGCCGCTCAAGGATAGATCATGCATCCGAAATACTTCCAGGTATTTATCCTCCACGAGTTGATGCAGAGCTTCGATTTGTTCAGATGTCTGAGGGTTTTTACTTGAGGGTTTACTTGTATCGTTTTTCCTTGGCCTGAGGGTTCCTCATGGCAACTCTTCTTGTTGTCTCAGGGTTCCTCTGTTCGGCCCCAAACCCTGATTGAGATTAGCGGTCGGCCTTGCCATGCCGAAACCCGCATCTAATCTGGTTATACAGTCTTATGATATATGTATTTTTTGGTACCTCGCCCAGTATTTGTATATTTGGCTTCTATAGTTCACGGCCTCCCTTGCCGGAACCAGATGGACTCGATTTAAGTTGGAATATATGTTTATCTCAGTTCTCTTGCTGTTTAGGTATTATTTGTGATCTTTCAAAGTGTATCTGGATTCATGAAGAGGCCAGGGTTTGTTCCTCGGCTCTCTGGACATTTATGGACAGTCTGTTACTGTACCCTCCGGGGTTTCACTTATCACGCGGTTAATATATATATACTTCCTTCCTCCTTTGAGTATGATGGATATGTCTCCGTGTGGGTTAAATTACAGTAATAACTTGTTTTGTCTATATGCATATGAACTTGCTTTCCAAATGCACAGTGCCGTTTCATTAAAGTTATTATCTGGTTTATCTATTTGCATATGAACTGGCCTTTCAAATGTACAGAGTTCTTTTCGTTTTAAAGTTATTATCTTTCCTCTGCTTAACAGAGTCGAGGGTTCGTCTATGGCATGCCCATTTCGCTAGTCAATGCATGACTGCATATGGCGGTTAAGCGGCTGTCTACCACGGCGGTTCTGTGACACCATGTCACTGTTACTATGCTGATGATATTATTTGCTTGCACTCTGGGGTAATACAGTAATCGTCTTTTATCTGTTTCGTGTATAATGAGACTAAACCCTAGGTTTATAGCCCGATGGGTTCACTTTGGAACGGCTTTACCATATACTATGGACCGCACTTAATGTCTCAATATGCTTCTTGGCTGTTATAGAGCACGACCAATCTATGTGCCGTTCTATTGTTTCCATAATCATTATACTGTTATGTTTACTAATAACCCCTTCCACTGTTGCATAGTTTAATACATTTTCTACTATGCACTCACGTCTTCTGCATAAAGTTATGGTCTTTCGGGACCATTGTAATGTTTCTATACAGATATGCATCGGCTTCCATACCGTAATGAGCATCAGTTTCTATACGATTAACATGCATTGCTTTCATACAGTTAGCATGCATCGTTCCTTACAGTTTATCATGCATCGTCCTCTTTACAGTTATCATGCATCGTTCTTTTTACAGTTATCATGCAACATCTTATTTACAGTTATCATACTTCGATTCTTACAGTTAACATGCAAAGAATGTAGCAGATAATCTCTGTTTATGTCTGAATAGCCAGTTCTAAGCACTCTTAGCAACTGTTTAAATATTATATGATCTAGTTAGCAACAGAACTCAGGTGCAACTATACTCTCCATCCATACACCCAGCATACTAATACAGAAATATAATTCTGGTGAATAGCTCATACCTGGTCTGTTAGGCACAATAGTTAACGCTCCAGAAGTTCACCTGCAATTTACATGCTTGCTCTTATCCTCCCAACCATGAGATCCATCAATACGCTGGATTCTCCCCCCGAGCTGTCTTGCAGGCCTGCAGCCCTCAACAAGACTCATGCACTGTTGTGCTAGGGTTATCTGGTCCTTACCAGACTTAACCCTCCTTTTCTTTCTTTTTCTGTCTTGCAATTTCTCTCCCCCTGTCTGTCCCAACAGCCCAGGGGTTTTCCCTCCCAGGACTTTTCCTGGCTGAAGGGTTAGTTTCTTTTTCAGTTTTATAACTGTTTCTTTTTCTTTAAGAATCCTCCCTCAGGAGGCTGCCAGCATTTTTCCAAAAATATCTTCCATTTCATAAATAAAGTAATATCATTTAACAACAGTAATTAACAGTTCACATTAGTTTCTTACCATGGTAACTTTTCATAATTACATGTTTTACGGGGTCATCACATTTAAGCAACCAATAATATTAATATTATATAATAATAAAAAAATAATTATAATAATTTTCAATAAATTATTTCAAAAATATATTATTATTTATGATTAAAAAAAAAACTCAAATGTCGATATTAGTATGGAAACATGAATTTAAAAATATTGTAATGTTATGAAAATATGAATTTAAAAAAAAAAATTATTAGTATATTCATATGAAAACATATAAATTAAAAAGAAAAGAAAAATATTAATAAACTTTTTCAAAAGAAAGGTTCTTAAACTAGTAAATATGGTGTGTAATCGTTTATTTGAATAATAGTGAAATGTTTGTTTGTAATATTTGTACATAAAATTAAATATAAGAATTTCAGTAAAGAGTGATAGTGAAAATATTATTTGTAAAGTGTAATAAATGGGTAAAATTATTTTTTTTTATGTGTAAATAAGGTTTTTTTTTTTTTTTAAGTGATATAATTTTTAGTAAAATTTAGAATTTTAATTGTTTGAAATGTATTTTTGAATTTATAAATAAATTTAGCAATATTCTGAAAACTTCTAAACATTCAAATTCTGCTAATTGCACAAATGAAACTTACAATTCCAATTTCAGATAAAATTCAATAAACTCATAAAATAAACCAATAATCACAGATTTTTTTAAGTAAAGATAAACAGATAAACCAAGATATTTTTGTTATTCTCCTTGTAAATTTCGTGATACAATTTTTAGTAAGATTGTGAATTTTAATTGTTTGAAATACATTTTAGAATAAGTAAATAAATTTATCAACACCATGAAAAACCTCTAAACACTTAAATTCTCTAAATTAAACAAATAAAATTTATAATTCCAAAAATTCTTTACCAAATTTCCAATAATCAAATCATGACAAAAACTAAAAGAACTTAAACAAAACACTTAAATTACATCAACGTTAATAGCAATTTTTAAAATATTTCATATACTTCGAACAACGTTAACCATTAACTTCGTTCCTACCCTACACATGACATATTCAGAAGATTTTGCAATTTACATAGCCATGATGGAAAGAGGCCATAATTTTGCCCCAAAAATAATGGAAATTCTCATGATTTTGAAAAAATTCCGGCAGAAATTTGTAGAAAGTCATTTTACAGCTGTCAAAGTTGAGTGCCCAAGATTTTTTTTGATGGCCCATCATTTTCACAAATTCAAACACTTTTTTAATTTTATTTATTTTTACCAAATTCCCTCAAAAATTTCATTTATCAAGAGAAATTGTAACCTCTGTAGAAATTTAGTCACAGGATTATCCCAAAAGACGATTTCAACCCTGTTAGCTATAGGGATTTTCCTTTCTGGATCGAAGCCTAGAACAAGAGGGATTTTGAGGTTTTGATCCAAAAAAATTAGAGGACGCTGTTGCTGCTGAGCTATGGGCCTGTTCTCTCCAATAATCTCATTGATTATGAAAAATGGACACCTAGGGTGCAGATCTGATGCCTTTGCAGAGGACGAGGAGTACAACCCACAAGAAGAATCGAGCAACAAAGGGCCACAGCAGAGGTAACAGTCTCAATGAGTAGGGACGAGCTCTACTTACAGGCAAAGTCAGCGAATAAAACATGCAACAAATGGATCTGCACTCCCAAGTGCACTAGTTCATAAGATCCCTATGACCTGCAGCAAGAGAGAAACTCCTGATTGAAGAGGTGAAAAATTGGCGCTAACAAAACAAAAGATCAGAAATCATTATGAGGCGTGAGAAAGGCTAGGCCTCGAGGTGCAGTACAACGCAGAAGAGACGAGCAACGGAAAGAATTCAGCAACCTCGGTTAGACCATAAAGGAACAACAATATGTGCTTACAAACCTCCGCTACAAGTCCTGCAACTCTCAGATCTGAAATATCTAGGTTGACTGTTCACTGCCATTGGCTGCAGTCAAAGAGAGACCACCACGGAACTCTTCAAGCCCAGACTCCAGGATTGAAACACGCAACAGAGCAATGGCGCGAATAAGGAAGGGGAAATTGACTAAAAAGTAACCGCGTAGTCTAACGAGGTGGAGGAGTTGCCTGGAAAGTTATGGAAATTCTGGTTATATTGAGAGAAAATCTAGCAAAGATTTAGTCTAACCAGGTGGAGGAGTTGCCTGGAAAGTTATGGTTATATTGAGAGAAAATCTAACAAAGATTTTTGTAAATCTAAGTTATAGTTGTTAAACTTCAAAATTTTAGATGTCCTAAACGTTTTTGATGGTGCTGAATCCAAAGAGCTACAACCTGACCTAGCAAGAAACTATCAATAAGTTCGGGTTACCATTAGAGAACGGGTTTAAGGGCTGTCAAAAGGAGAGCCACATCTCTCCAGATCAAGGAAACAGTGCTGCAGAGCTGCTATCTGAGAAATATGAAAGGCCCCAAGCTGGAGGTAAACGAAATCCGAAATCCAAACAGCGCATTAGAGCCGAGTGATCAAGTTTAGGGAGCGGAGAAAACTGAGTTGAATAAACTAACTCAAGAAAAGAGCAAAGAGAGACACCATTTCTTATCCTCTGCAGAGATCCAGGTTAAAATCTGAATCATAAATGAGTTTAGATTTTTTGATCAAATAATATAACAGCAAAAAGTATTGAAACTAAATTTTTTAATTCACACATCATTAAGATTTTATTATCTGGTAATGAATGTGCCTGTGAAGGCATAAATATACATTAATCCAACAATTAGTTTTTAAGTAGAAAAGTGAGATTTTAACTCAATGATCATTATACATAACAATAATGTCTATATGGCCGTTATCGACATAAAAGGCAAAAAATTGTATCGATGATAATTTGTAACCTGCAGAAGAATAGAAGATCATTGTAAAGAGCAGCAAAGTTCATGCCTAGTTACAAGTTGTAACTACCTTTCTAACTTTCTGCTCCAAGGGTCCTCTGCCCATGTTTTTAAGGTTACACCTTCTATTTCTTCTCTGTGGTGCTTGCACTGTGTTCTTCATGCACTTTCCTGGTTTTACTAGTTACATTTTCCCTGTAGATTTTTGCACCTTCACCCATGCACATTTCCTGTAGATTTTTGCACCTCCACCCATGACTGCTATATGTTTGTCCCTCCCCACCAATACTCCACACCACCCAGACAAATTCTATGTCAATAGATACCATTGCAAGGCTTCAAATTCTCAACCCACTTTCCTAAAGAGTACGCTTCCCACATCAAATTTTTGCAAGGCTTCAAATTCTCAACCCACTTTACTAAACAGTACGCTTCCTGCATCAAATTTTCTTTTTCTTGATCCCTTTTGTATGCTTGAAAATCAAATCCCATATTTTCTTGATCCCTTTTGTATGCTTGAAAATCAAATACCATGTAACAAGATGGGATCCTCTGAGATCTTGCATCTGATTTCCAAGTCACAAGGCAACACACTCTCTTCAACATCCGGCAGGGGAAATGACACAGTGGGTGGTAAACAGAAACCACCCATTGGGCATTGTATAACCCCCCCAGTCGGCGTGATGAGCTATCAACGCAGAACAATGCGCAGCAGTAGATTTCTCTCTTTTCTTACGATTTTGGACAGCGGTATTCTTCCCCACTCCTCTCATTCCAATTAAAACGGCTATAACTCCAAGGCCAAGCCCTCTTGCGATGCCCATGAAAATACAGTAATGACATGAATGACATGTTGTATGCACACAATCTGAAGACAAGGAGATGGAAATCATTGCATCGAACATCGAAGAGAGCGAGGGGAGTAAAATACCAGAGAATCGATACTTGCTAGTTCAGACTGATCCTCGATCCTCTAATCCTCCGTCTGGTTTTGAGAGAGACAGCGTAGAAGGCAATTGATATTTAACAAAGCTTCTACCATGTTTCCTTTTACTTTCTGCTCATGCTCACCTCTTCCTCTCCTCACCTCTCTGGCTCCACTGCTATCCAGTATAATGTAATGGCCGCACACGGAACTTTAGCCCTTGTCATGCCGAATGAACACGAATAACCTTATCTCTTTATGGAATAACTTTACCTTTAGCTCTGACAGGGTCGTCACACTGAACTTTCACGAACTTTGATTCTCTCGAAAAGTTGGTGGGGTTTTAAACATCCCTTCTGAGCTTGTGGGTCTATAATAATTCAGATCCGAGTGTAGATTTGTTTTATTGGAGGCAGCGCTCAAATTAGGGTTAAGTTGATTTCACCTGGATTTTCCTATAAACCCAAATTCATAATTAAATAAAATTATCTAAAATTAATTTAAGATAAATCTAACACAAAATATATTTTAAATTTTATATAATTATAATTTACATCAAATTAAATTAACAATAGTTATGAATTGAGTTGAAAGATAACCATGGCAAAGTGAGTGGGGTTTTCTCTATTCCATTAGTCTGAGATAGGTCTCTATCTTTATATGTTTTCATTTTTTACAATTTTTTTATTTAATTTTAATTGAAATAAAATGAGAATTTCTTGTAATTTTAAATTTCAGAAATCAAATATTTTAAATTTTTTAGAGACTAATATACATTTTAAATCATTTAAATTAACAATTTTATTAAAAAAAAATTGTAATTTTATCTTAGAAAAATTGTAATTTTAAATATGAAAGACTTTTGAGAAAAAAAATTACGCTCTAAATGAGATTACAAAGCTGTTATTAATGGAAGTATTCATCAGTTAAAAAAAAAATGAGATTTTAATTCAATGATCATTATACATGACAATAAATGCTATATGTAGAAACACAGCTATAAACATAAAATGGAAATAATGTTTCGAATATAACATGCAACCTGGACAAAAATGGAAGGTCGATGCAAAGAGCAACATGTTGAAGTAGCTATGCAACTTTCTCTGCCTCTGCTTGGGCTGTCTCTCAGCTTTGCCCTTTTTGTTTCTATACATACCACTGTTATACATTCCTGATAGGTTTTTGCACCTTTCGCCTGTAATTGTCCATATATCCCACCTGACAACCATTAAATCTAATCAGTTGCAAGGGTTCAAGTTCTTCCTGCACTTTCTTGGGATTTACTAATCACACTTTTCTGGTAAGATTTTGCACCTCCACCAATGTACCTTCCCTGTAGATATTTGCACCTCCTCCACCCATGTACCTTCGCTGTAGATTTTTGCACCTCTTCCACCCATAACTGCTATATGTTGCCTCTCACCACCGATACTAATTTTATTTAAATAGATTCCCATGCAAAGCTTCAAGTTCTCCACCCCACTTTTCCAGAAAGTACGCTTCCCACAACATGTTTCCTTGATCCCTTTTATTTGCTGGAAAATCAAATCCCATGTAAAAACATCGGATCGTCTCAGATCTTTCATCTGACTTCCAAGTCACAAGGCAACGCGCTCTCCTCAACATCCGGCCCAGGAAATGACGCAGTCGGTGGTAAATAACGACCACCCATTGGGCATTGCATAAGCCCCCCAACCGGCGTGATTAGCTAGCAACGCAGAGCAATACGTAGCAGTGGAATTTTCTCTTTTCTTACGACATTGTACAACGAGATTCTTCCCGACTCCTCCCATTCCACTCAAAACGGCTATAACTCCAAGGCCCAACCGTCTTGTGATGTTCATGAAAATACAGTAATGACCTGAGTGACATCTTTTATCCACACAATCTGAACACAAGGAGATGGAAATCATTGCATTGAAGGTATAGCGAAACATTGAGGAGGAGGGCAGTAAAATACCAGAGAATCGATATTTGGCGGTTGGGGCCCATCCTTGGTGCTTTAATCTTCCAATGTATATGGATTCAGATAGAGAGTGTGGAAGGAAATTGATATTTAACAAGGCTTCTACCATGTTTCATGCTCATCTCTTCATCTCCTGACCTCTGTGGCTCTGCTGCTATCCACCATAATATAATGCCCTTACATGGAATTTTAGCCCTTGTTATGCTGAATGGACACGAATAACTTTGACCGTAGTCTAACATGTCCACAATTTTGTGAGAAAAAATTAAAAATTTTATAAAGATTTTGTTAAGATTAAGCAGATATTTGGAAAAAATTTAGTGATTAAATTTTAGTATTTTTATAATGTTGAATCTATTGCTACTCATAAAATATGCATCTAAACACTCTTATAATCAAATATTTTAACTTAAAAATAACCAAATTTCAAAAAAAAAAATCCTTTCTCCATGGACAACACCAAAACTTTGTCTTCAGGTGGAATAACTTTAATAACTTTACCTTTAGCTTTTGTAGACAACGCCATAACTTTGTCTTCAGGTGGAATAACTTTACCTTTAGCTTTTTGTAAAGTAGTTGGACTGAATTTTCACTAGCTTTCATTCTCTCAGGAGTAGAGTAGGTGGGGTTTTAAACTTACCTTGTAGACAACGCCATAACTGTCTTCAGGTGGAATAAATACCTTTACCTTTAGCTTTTCGTAAAGTAGTTTGACTGAATTTTCACCAGCTTTGATTCTCTCGGGAGTAGAGGAGGTGGGGTTTTAAACTTACCAACAGACATTGTCGGACTATAATTATAATTAAGACCTAAGAGTAGTTAGCCTTCCCATGGGGTTTTAAACTTACCAACAGACATTGTGGGACTATAATTATAATTAAGACCTGAGAGTAGTTAGCCTTCCCATCTGACATTGCTGTTGTTCTCTTTTTGTTGTTTTGTTCTTTTTGGTTTGGTAAATCTGATGTTGTGGTTATCTCATTAAGATTTAAGTGAGTTAAGTGTAATTTGAATGAGATTTGGTTAAATTAGGGTTAATTTTATTTTATTTAGAATTATTTAAAATTAATTTAAAATTAATTTAATATTATTTTTTTATCACAAATATTTTTTATTCGGTTGTCAGAGAAAGTTATCACTTGTTATTATTTAGAGATAGTTATTACTTCTTGTTATTTTGTAAAGCAATTCATAAATATTATTTAAGAGCAATCATTACACATGTAATTATGTTTAATGAAGACAACAAAAGAAGTCATAACTTGTGATTATTTTGTAGAGTGACTCATAAATAATATTCAAGAGCAATCATGTCACATGTGATTAGGTCTAATGAAGACAACAAAATAAGTTTAACACGTCATTGTTTTTTAATTTTTTCTGTAATTTAAAATTCACAATTAAATTACGATAATTTAAATTCACAATTAAATTAGGATAAAGTGTCATCAGATCAATTAAGTATCTAGGACAATTTATGTGGCAGTGAAACAGCTTAAACCATGTTTTCTCCCAAAAAAAAAAAAAAAAAAAAAATATTATGATAGTCAGATTACTTCATGTTTTCCCAAACAAAAATAGAATTTAAAAAAATAGCAGTATTATAATTGTTAGATGTTTTTGTTTATTTCTCAATAATTCTTTGTATATTTTGGTTGAAATCGGGTACGATTTTTTTGTAATTTTAAAATTCAATGATATAATTTGTAAAATCGAAATGTCCCAAATTTCTTAGAGTGCTGAATTTATTTATACACTACAAAAAATATATTTTAAACAATTAAAATTCATAATCTTACTAAAAATTATCTGAACTGCTTCAAATGTAAAACAGAAAAATATATATAAAATGTCTCAAAAATTTAAAATGCAAAATTGTATTTTAAAATTTAAATTCATAATTTTACTAAAAATTATCTAGCATGCTTCAGATGTAAAACAAAAAAATACATAATAATTAAATTTAAAACTAAATATAAACTAAAAATTAAAAAAAAATATATATATATATATATATATATATATAATTTATTCCATTTACCCTGATAATAGTTACCGAGTATATTTATATATTTATATATTTTTTTTCCTACAAGTTTTAAAATATATAATTTCTTAATAGAATTTGAATTTAAAGTAATGGGAGAAAGATCATTAATTAATATATATATATATATATATATATATATATATATATATATATATATATCCAAAATAGAAATGGTGTTATATTAAAGCTTTGCCCCCAAATTGACTGTGTTGATAAAATTCACGGACTTTATTCGCATCTTCTTTACTGTAGCTTACTATACAAAAGATCCAAAATATAAAAATATTTTAGTGATTTTTTCTACTCTAAGAAGGGTTCTGCGCTTCAATCTTCATTAACTCTTGCTATATTGTAAAAGTTTATTTTCTAACTGATCTGGCCAGTTAAGAATGCTTCGAAATTCTAGAGTATCCATTTGTTGGGTAGAAACAAGAGTATAAAGATGATTTAGGTATCAAAAATTTATTATTGGATGGTTTTGTCTTTTCTTATTTATATAATGTTTAATAAAATTTATTAACATTTACTTTATTTATTTTTGTTGTGTGTAACCAACATAATTTAAAATAGAGAAAATTAAGAGAATGATAAAATGTAAACTAAAACCAAATAGTTTTTAAATTGAAATTAGAGTGCTTTTCACCTAATACCAATAGGATTTCATGAAGTGTTTTGCATAAATGTGATGCAACAATCTCATTCAATCTTATTAAAGAAATGAATGAGAGTTGAATGTACAAATGTTGTAGTGAGATCATTTTTCTATATCTGGGTCTGCGACGCCTTAGTGCTCACCTTGTTTGCCTGTGCTTTCGACGATTCTTCCATGGGACCCAACTCTTTGAGCGAACGTGGCCTCTCGTTAGTGCTTAATTAGTTTAACAAGCGTGATTGCATGGCAATCTAGTTTAACAGTGCAATGCCACCCTCAGCGCCCTTTGTTGATCATTGTTTAATGAGAGGGGGGTGAGGGGGAGGGGTTTGATCTTGAAAATTGTGTTGTGGGACCATATTAAACCATGTTTCTATCAAGAAATGGAGGTGCGATAGGAACTCAGCGAGGATTTGATCCACAAACCTGCTTCACCCTAAGGCCCCCATGGTCTATCATTGCTTAAAGAGGGTAGGGTGGGCACTCTGCCCTACACCAAAAATTGTTGGTATTCTCCCCCGAAACTCAAACCCACCTTTTAACTTGAGCCTAATACCTTCACAGGTGATTTGGTTTAGTGTGCAGCCAGGTATGTAGGTTTTCGACCACAATGAGTCTCCTGGTCATCTCAACTCTAACCATCCTTCGAACTCTTAGCAATATTTTCATAGCATTGTTAGTTTAGGAAAAAGTTAGGTTGACACCAATTCAACCATCGCCTAGACCTTTTCAAACGTAAAGGAAATATAGACTTAAACATAAAAATAAGCACAAAAATCATTTTTTAATAATTTGTATCGAAGGGAATTGCATAGATAGAGTGGCATTTTACAAGCCAGAGAGAGTTCTCTAAACATCATATCTCACTTCTTGATTTATATCTCTCATCCCTAACAAAGTATCTCCATGAGACAAAATGGAGTCGTAACTAGTATCCTTCAAATATTCCTACATATGCCCCTATTCTAGAAGCTTAAATGCCACGAGTGTAAGTGGAATATTTACATATGTTCCATAAGGAAACTTCAGCTTAACAACCTAACAAACACAAATTCCTATGCATATCATAACCACATAATTACAAAGAAAACAAACTAACCATGTGGAAATGAAATTTGCTCGCCCTAGTGCTCCTAAATCAGAGTCGCGTAGAACCAAAGGGTTTCATGGGATCTTGCCCATGAGGTCTTCAACTTTCATACGATGTTTTTAGATACCTTTAACACTCATCCTAGTTGCATCTTTAGATGAGAGGACTTTCCACATAACTAAGTACTTACAGTAGTCCTTTCTAGTGCTTTTGACAACCTTCTAGTCAAGGATCCTTTCCATCTGCAATTTCTTGGTTGTAAGTAGCTAAGTTTTCCACTAAACTTTCTCTTGACCATCTTGCTTCTTGACTTTAGGTTCCTTTTAAAGGTATAAATCAGCAACATTGTATATTGATGAAATCCTAATTTTAGTTGGTAGTTTAATTTCATAAGTATTTACAGAAAATTTTCTCAGGATCTTGTAGGGGCCTATCTTTTTTTATTTCAATTTATTATATTCATTATTTGGAAATCTCTTTTCTTAGATGTGGAGAAACCATATCTCCAACTTCAAAATTAACTTATATTCTCTTTCGATATGCCTTTTATTTGTATCTTTGGTTGTTGACTTGTAATTGCCACTATGATTTTCTTATGCAACCTTTGCATGGTTGTAGTTAGTTCCTCTACACTTGCATTCCTTACTGAAGGTTTTTGTTGGAAATAGCAACAAGAAATGCTAAAAATAGAATTTCTATAAATAGCAGTTCGGATACCAGTGTTGGACATAGCAACAAGGAATGAAAAATGGAAGTGCTAAAAACAACATTGCTATAAATAGCATTTCGGGATGGTTTCCAATTTTAGTTAGTCCTTGAACTAAAGTTGAGAAGTAAAATTCGAATTTGATCTTTGCAGCTGTTTGTAAAATAATTAATTAATTCATCTTGAGTTAATTAGTTGGAGAAAATCAAACATGAAGTCTGTTGGCACTCAGATTTTCCTAGAAGTTGTTGGGAAGAGGAAAGGGGTCCGAGGTAACCACAAACCAACTTTTAAGTACAGATTCTAGCCAATCTGTACTCAGAGAGGGCTCTCTCTTTATGATTTAGCTTGGTTTTTAAAAGATATTAGGCTAGTTGTGAAGTTTGGGAGTTTTGTTTGAGTTTGGGTGGTGAGATTCAATAGCAAAGGGGTAAGACTGAGTAGCTTAGTCCATTGGGCTGATGGAGTCAAAGAAAATGGCTTAACTGGAATTGGTTTCTTCACAAAGGATGGTTTAACAGAGCAAGGTAGTCAAACAGGGAACAATTAGAGACTGAGAGGTGGAATGGGCTTAAAGGGTTAAAGGGCAACTAAGAATCCTTTAACATACTTTAAATGAGTAGAATATGACTAACCATCAGTAAAGAGCAATTAAGAATTCTTCACTAAATGATTAAAATGAAAAACTAGGAAACAAGAGCAATCAAGAATTCGTTGTTTATACTAGTTCAGAAGAAAACATTGAGAATAATAATGATTGAAAACAGAGTGCAATTAAGCAAATTCTGAGTTATTCTTTTTCATTTATCATTCAGAGGTGAAACATAGATGATATTTTAAACAAGGAAACTTTAAAACACAAGGTATAGATGAACTTATTGATCCGATGTTTGATTCAAGAATTCTGAGAAAAGTCCTTAGCTCCAATTCTTCATCCAGCAAGCCACAAAGTTGGTCCAAACAGCACTTTATTCCAAAATAGTCAATGTTACAACAATGTCTAAGAATCCACCCTCAATACTCCAATTGAGGGGGTATTTATACAAAAAATCTTTACAAAAATATCTCATAACAGAGTGAGATATATTATGGTGATGACTAATTATTTTTACATAAAAATAGAGACACTTAGTCTCAAAGATAGGAGAAAGGTGAACTGATGATGTGCTGTTCCTATTCTCGCTGAATGTGCTGGAGGCAGGCCCTTTTATTTGGCTTGTTGCTATCCTCTTTAGTAAATCTGTGCTGGCTGCCCTGTTTTGACCAATACTTTTCACCTGTTCTGATACACTTCGACCTGTTTGACCCCTTTTCATCTTTATTCATCCTGCTATGGTAAAAGCCCAAAATTTACATTTTTCCAAAGGTAAATTTACAAAATTCTCAATATGTCTTCCCACCATTTTTGCTCTGGCAATCTGTGTTTCTGAAGTTTCCTCAGAGTCTCATCAGTTTCTGTATATCTGAAAAAATTAGGTTGGAGTTGAAACAAGTGCTTTACCTCATGCTCAATATAGAATAAGTTCTCCAAGCTGTCATAGAGAACTCGGCCTGTGGGAAGTGTTTTTATTCCTGATGCACTTGTTGATGAACTAGCTTGATCTCTAGCATACTTATTCAATTTATCTACATAATTAATGTGCTTCATTAACCTGTCATTGATCAAAGGACTTGGTAGCCCTTTATTCTACAAAACTGTGAACTTCTCCATAAAAGAATTGATTTCCACCTGCATATCTTGGCATCTTCTCTCTAGATTTTGCATCAAAGTTCTTTTAGTTAGCACCCTTTTGATTTCCAAAATAGTGTCAGTCCTGTCTGGGATGCCAAGTGCTTCCAGTTGTTCCCTATTTCTGTTATTTAAAAAATGTATAAGCCTGTTGGCCTGTTCAGGCATTTGTCCTAACTCTGCTCTTGTTCTTTGAATTTCTCCATGTGTTGCTCTCACTAAATCAATCTGTTCATAAATCACTTGGATAGATGCCCACACATCATTTATAGATTGAATGATGTTGGCCCAAAGGATTTTCTTGATCTCTGCCAGGGGCTTATCAAAAGTGAGCTCTTGTTCTAATGCTTTAACTTTCTTTTCTAAGGCTTTAATCTCCCTGGTTTTTTCTGCAATACTTATTTTTGAAGCATCATACTTCTTTTCTATATTGGCCAATTGTTCTTTTGCTTGTTTTAATTCAGTAACTTGTAATTTCAGTTCTTCCATGGCCTTGATGAGCTCTTCTGTGCTTAAATTAGTGCTGCTACCTGATGTTGTTCCTGTTGTTGATGTACCTGTGATTGCCTCTGCTGTGGCTGCTGGGACATTTGGAGCTACTGTTGTTCCAAGTGCAGAAGGGACTGCTGTTGAGACTATGGGAGTTACTTCAGGAGGCTGAGAGGTCGACTCTCCCTGCTTTTCCTTCAGTGCCTTCTCTAATGCCTACTCTGTATCATTCAATCTTTCATTAAGTTTCAGGAGCAGGTCCATCATATCTTCTTCTGATTTCTGTTGTACAACTTCTACTGTCTGAGGATGCCTTGAAGGAGGCAGTTTTAGCTATTTCCTCAGGGCAGCAATGTCCTCTTCTTTCTTTTTAATCAGAGCCTGTATGCCTTTAGCATCTTTGGGATCATGTCCCAATCCAATGATGATTTCTTCTAATGATTTAATTCTGTTATCCTTGGCTAGGGAGGAGGCTTTTTCCAAGTGAAGTTGAGCAGCTGTATTATCCAAGGAATTTTGTAGCTTGTGGGCCATCATTGCTTTGTCAGTCAGTGTGGAATAGACCATTTCCCCAGTCTGTTTATGAAGTTCAATCTGGTCCATAGGATGAATATCTTTGGCTAGGACCTCCAAATTTGTTCTGATGTAATCTGTTGTTGACTGAGGTTGTTGCACCTTTGGCTTAAAATAACTCATTAACATTTTGCCTTCCTTAATATCATAAGCTGACATCAATCTCTGCTGGTTTGAGGGGGCCATCTTTAGATATTGATTATAAATTTGAAGCCTTACTAGATCATTTCTGGCTTTTATCTCTATAAATGTCTTCTTAATGTCTGAGGCTTGTTTGCTTTGTGGCCTGGTGGATGATACTTCTACACTGTGTTGTCTTTCTAGCTCCTGCCTTTGTGAGCTAAGAGATGTTTCTCCCAATGGAGAAGTTTGTTGGCTCACTGCCCTTTCTTCTCTGTGGCTGTCTATAGTTTCTTCAATGATTTCCTCTTCTGAAAGAGGATTCAATCTTTGTCTCTTTACTCCAGGCTGTTCTGTAGGTCCACTGATAGGTGTGGTGATTTCTCTGTCCCTCTTTTTATTTCTTTCCTCATTTAGAGGAGTTTGCAATGCTGGAATTTTTGCTGCTTTAGTTTGGGCTGGAGGAATCTGTACATGACTCTGTTCTTTGGTCTTTCTAGGCTGATCAGTCATTGTAGGCTGCTCTGTGGTCTCTACTTCTTTGCCTTTGGAAGTTCCTGTAACTGGTATGCTGGTTTCTTGTGCAGGTTGTTGAGAAGTTCCGGCAGAAGATGTACCAATTTCTGATTGCTGAGGCAGTTTGAATGATACCTGTCCAAAAGAGTCCAGGTCAAGGGCTTTCTCAAGATCTTTCATAGCAATTTCCATCTTTTCCTACTCACTAATTTCTTCTATTAGGGTCCCTTCTACCCATTCATCCTGATTTGCAAACTGTTCAATTTCTGGGATCCTATGATGTATATAAACTGATAGCCTGTTTTTTGTCCTTCTGTCACATATAAAACTATTTGGGTCATATGGCACCCACCAGAAACTTTTCTTCAATCTAAGGTGGTCTTGTAAAATCTTTTCAGCTTCTTGCCAGGCATCCCTAGAATTGATGACAAAAGGACCTAACTGGTTCTTGATTCTTAGCTGGGCATTTTTCTTTGTGCTACAAAAATGGACTAAGTCTGCATTTATAAGCTGCCTAAAATATTCTAGTGCAAATAATCTCATAGGCACATATCTAGGTAACTTGAAAGGGCAGAGTTCACACCCATACATTCTGATTTCTGTGTGATTTTGATATAGGTACCAGTCACCTATCCTGTATTGTTTAGAGAGCTGTAGAATCTTCTTCATGTCACCAGTGATCCTAGGAGGGGGAACTCCTATCAATAAAGTGATTGCTGGATGTACAAACCAGTCAATGAACTCATTATAAGTATAAGGGGACTCACTGGTATTATGAAAGATGGAACTCCAAAAAATCACAGACCTTCGATTTCCTTTTGAGTCCAATTTCCTGATGGGGAAAGAAAAGTTGTCTGGTTGATGATACAACAAAAGATGGTATATAAAAGATGTATATTTGAAGACTCCTTCCCTCTCCAAATTTATGAATTGATGATGGATTTTGTCGGCAATGAAAGTAGCATAGTCATATCTAATAGCAGGGGGCTTTCCTGGAGTAAAAATTGACAGTAAAACTAAAGTGATGTCATCAACATATTCACTCAAATTGAATCCTATGATCAGGTGTTAAAATTGGCAACCAGGGCAAAACTTCATGTGGGTCATCTTATTCATAGATAATAATATTTTTATTAGATTCCTCTCGTCGAGAGGTGTAGGATTGATATAAAGATCATCCAATTCCGATAAGTATTCATGGAGATATGAATTTATTTTGATTATGGAATTATTATCAAGCCGACCTACAACTCATGTAGGCTCAGAAGCCCAACAGTCGCATCTATTCACCCACCAACATTGTGTATAAATATAAGAGGACTTTTCCTCATTTAGACTCACTCATCTCATCACATCTCTCTCTCTCTACTGCGCAGATATGAGTCTCTTCTCTACTGCGCTGAAATGGGTCTCTCTCTCTCACACATGTGAAGCCGGAAACTGCTAAAACTGAAGCTGCAACTGCAGAAGTAAAGATTGACTTGCGTGGCCTAGAATATCTCCTCTTTGGAACTACGCTGTAGGTTCATCTGAACCTCCTTTGAAAGCCGCAAATTTTGGTGGTGGAATGAAGTCAATCTGACGAACGGTTTGCAAGATATCGACTGCCCTAGTTTGAAGCTGGAAACTGCTGAAACTGAAGCTGCAACTGCAGAAGTAAAGATTGACTTGCGTGGCCTAGAATATCTCCTCATCTAAACTTCACTGTAGGTTCATCTGAACCTCCTCTGGAAGCCGAAACTTTTGGTGGTGGAATGAAGTCAATCCGACTGTCGGTTTGTGAGATATGGTCTGCCCTAGTTTGATAATGAAGCCGCTAATGCTGATGCTACTGATCTAGGGTTTGCTACTGTTGATATGAATAAGATTTATTGTACTATTTCTCTCTGCTGAATTATTGAAGATAAAAGAAGATTTGATCAAAGGGTTTCCCCACACATTGTGGGGTTTGTCCCTGGCTAGCCACCACATCTTGTGTCTCTTGTCTTGGCTTGTTTTCTGTCGATCGTTTAATGTTCTATCTGCACTTTACTTTATGTACATGTGATTGCTAATCGGTGGAATATAATAAGAAAAAGAAGTAAACTTTTATAAGCATAGAACATACCATAACTTAACATGGTATCAGAGTTGAGGTGAAGACAAAGCCCGAGCAAGAGCAAGAGCAATCATTGAAGAGAAGATTGGCAAGGCTATCCTAAAAGAACTATGGGGTCCTCAACACTCTTTCCTGCCGAAGACAAGCTCTGTGAGAAAGCTGACTATCACGGATGAAAGATGTCTATCGATCTAACCCTTGAAGATCAAGGAGTGTTGGACCATGTTAGAGGCAATATTGTTGAGCCTTCATCAAATGCATCTGCTGCTGCCTGGAACAAATGGAAAAATGGAGAAGTCAAAACAAAGAAGATCATCTAGGACTCTATCGACAAGCGCTTGGTGGCCTACATCTCTGATCTAGACACCTCCAAGGAAATCTACGATAGACTGGTGAGTTTATTTAAAGTTAATGATGCAAATCAAGTTTTGTTTCTTAGAAATAAGCTGAGGGAAATCAAGAAGGGTAAAGATGAAAGTATGCAAGCATACTTCTTAAGAATCACCGAGATCAAGAACGATCTCCTATCTATTGGGGAAACTATTACTGACAGAGAAATGGCACTCACAACTCTTGAAGGATTACCATCTAAATGGTATGTGTTCAGGACTACTCTTCTGAACTATAATGTAATTCCTGGTTTCGAGGAATTAATGGCTAGATGCATTCAAGAAGAAACAAGGGAAGAAGTGTAAGAAATGCCCATGCCTAAAGGTCCTCCTGCTGCCTTTTCTTTTCATGAAAAGAAAAGAAATAATTCCGGGACTAAATCAAAAGGAAAGGCTGGACCTAAGGCTAGAAGAAAATGACGATGTTACATTTGCGATAAAGCAAGTCACTATGCAAGGGAGTGCCCTGATAGAAAGGACTCACTCTAGGACGATGATCAAAATCCCTCTGATGGCAATCAAAGGAATGACAAATTCAACAGCAAAGGTAAGAGGAGAGCTGGGAATCAAGGAAGAGGACAAGCATTCAAGAAGGCCAGAAATTCCAGGATGTATTAAATGCACCTGACCTCAAAAAGAACCTAGTGTCCATCTCGGGAACGGAAGACAAAGGCTACAAGGTAACCTTTAGCGATGGCAAGGTATGTATATGGAAAAATAATGTTAAAGATGCCTTTACTCTTGGGTTTAGTGTTGATTCATTATATCAGGTCGATGGAAGTCTGCTAGGTGTCATGTCTTATGACACATCTCTTCAGTCCGAACTTTGGCATCGGAGGTTTGCCCACCTTCATTATAAAGCTATACTTGGTGTAAGACAAATGGTGATAGGGATGCCCGAATTCTGAATAGAGAATGAAGGTGTATGTCCAGGATGTGCTGAAGGAAAGCTCAAAAGGGGACCATTCCCCTCAAGCCAAAGCAAGACCTCTGATATATTACAATTGGTTCACTCAGGCATACCTGAGGTTGGAATTAAGAGGGAGACTACTACACCACATACTCCTGAGCATAATGGTGTGGTGGGAAGGAAGAATCGCATGATGATGGAAGCTGTCTGGGCCATGCTACATGATCAAAGACTTCTGATGTTTCTATGGGCTGAAACTACAATCACCGTCGTATATGTACAAAATTGATGCCCTCATCAAGCATTGGGTTCCAAGACTCCTAAAGAAAAGTTCACTGCAAGGTGAACAATCTTTCGACTTTGAGGAGCTCTCAAGAAGCCAACACCAGGGAACCGAAAGAAAAGGATGATGAATCAATGCTTGATGTAGAAGAACCCATGGATCTGATAGATTCTCATCCACATGAGCCTTCCTCTTCTAGGAAGAGGCCTTCATGGCTTAGGGGGATACTTGATGATGCTAAAGGACATGCTGCACCCTGAGGAACCTTCCATCAAAGTAAGAAACTTAATAGGTATTAAGGATACCTGACCATCATGAGCACGATCATACAAAATGAGCCTTCATCATTCTCAGATGCCATCAAGCATCAAGTATGGAAGGATGCTATGACCGTAGAATATGAGTCTATTATGGAGAATGATGTCTGGGAAGTAGTTCCCAGACCTTGGACAAGACAATTGTTACTTCAAAATGGCTTTACAAGATAAAGCATGCAGCAGATGGAAGCACGGAAAAGTATAAGGCTCGTTTTGTTGCTCGAGGTTTCTCCCAAAAGGAAGGTATAGACTATGATGAGATATTTGCACCTGTTGCCAGATATACGACCATCCGCTCGATCATAGCCCTTGCCGCTTCACAAGGATGGAACCTACATCAGATGGATGTCAAGACTGCGTTCTTGCATGGCTCGATCAAAGAAGAGGTCTACGTGGAGCAAACCGAAGGATTTGAGATTTATGATCGAAAATCTCATGTATGCAGGTTGAAGAAAGCTCTCTATGGGCTGAAGCAAGCACCCTGAGCATGGTATGAGAGGATCGATAGCTACTTGATGAAGCTGGGATTCACTAGGAGTGAAGCCGATCCTAACCTTTACTTTAAGGTTGAAGATGACAAGCCTCTCATACTGGTGTTGTATGTGGATGACCTCTTTCTAACAAGTGCAGACCCTCTCAATCACAAATGTAAGAGGGTGCTGGCCTCTGAATTTGAAATGAAAGACCTAGGACTGATGCACTACTTCCTAGGACTTGAAGTATGGCAGAAGCCAAGGGAAATTTTCCTATCTCAAGGGAAATATGTGGTAAAGATATTGGAAAGATTTGGTATGATGGACTGCAAGCCTGTGACTACCTCGAGGATCTTAACTTTTAGAAGTTATATGGTAGTGATGTCGGACCAGATTTGGGAAATGCCTCTGAGTTTCATAAACTCATTCGCATTGATGTTCTTGGTGAACCTCCGTCCGAACATATTTTTTGCAGTTAGCATTGTGAGCTCATTTTTGGTTGACCCTCATTGGATTGATGCCAGGAATCTTCTGAGATGTCTTTAGGACACAATCTCTCATGGATTAAGATACACTGCCGGAGATGTGAGACTACTTGCATATACTGATGTTGATTGGGCAGGCAGTGTGGTGGACCGTAAGAGCACTTCCAAGTGCTGTTTCACCTTGGGATCTGCTTCGATATCCTGGATGAGCAGGAAGCAGAAGTCGGTGGCTTTGAGCACCGCCGAAGCAGGATATATTGTTGCTAGCATAACCTCGTGTGAGGTAGTCTGGTTGCAAAAGCTCTTCAGAGAGCTATTTGGATTTACATTGGATACCACTGTGATTCTCTATAACAACCAGAGGTGGGATTCGATTATTGAGGAATCCCGTATTCGTCGATTGCTCCAGCAGATAGACATCATCTTGGATATGGTAAGTTGATGAGCAAGGAGGCTCCATCACATTAAGATGATGTACAGGTTGATACACCTTGTCAAAGCCCCGAGGAAAGATATAATCTGTGATTTTCCCAAACGACTTGGAGTCGGTAAGAAACCCTTGTACAAGGGTCTTGCATGTTGCATACATTGAGCTCTGGGAGCTCTGAGGGCTTGCGGTTATTACTGGAGCAACATACGACCACAGGGTGACTCACCCTCCCCTGGTGGTGCACACTGGAACAAGATGATTCACTCTCTTGTGGGACAGGATGATTCGCTCTCCTGTGTAGCAGGATGATTAGTTCTCCTATGAGGCCTAGATTGATGTGTTCTCCATGGCGATTGTAGCAGGATTGATGTGTTCTCCTGTGAGGCCTGGATTGATGTGTTCTCCATGGCGATTGTAGCAGGATTGATGTGTTCTCTTGTGAGGCCTGGATTCATGTGTTCTCCATGGCGATTGTAGCATCATTGATGTGTTCTCCTGTGAGGCCTGGATTGATGTGTTCTCCATGGCGGCCTGGATTGATGTGTTCTCCATGGCAATTGTAGCAGGATTGATGTGTTCTCCTGTGAGGACAGGATTGATTAGTTCTCTTGTCGAGGCATCCTACCCATGCAGTCTGGGACTCATGGGAAGTACCTCTCATCTGATCAATGAGCAAGGAAATGAAGTTAGGGACCATAGTAGTACCGATGGATGCATCGTTGTAACTACCGTACTCCCTACACTAGGATGACCTCCATTGATCTGGGATCAATGATACTGGTTTGGGACCAGTGGTAGGAGTTGTACCATACTATGACGCTGACTTCGGGTCGGTTGAGACTGGTCTGGGATCAGTGGTACATACTCTGAGACTGACTTTGAGTCAGTGGAGGATGATATTGGTTTGGGACCATTGGAGTTGTACTCACTATGACGCTGACTTTGGGTTGGTTGAGAATGGTCTGGGACCAGTGGTACATACTCTGAGACTGACTTTGAGTCAGTATGATACATCCTCGATCATTTCTTCTTCTTCATAATTCGGACAAAAGCAGAGTAGAACAGAATAATGCAAGAGTAGAGCAGAACAGAACAAAACAGTACAGATCAGTGCAGGGCAGAACAAGACAAAGCAGAACAGGCAAAATAGAGCAGAGCAGGGCAAGGGTCAGGCTGTACAAGGCAGTGCATTTGATGGATGAATAGTAACGACTGATAGACAGATTGCAGATGAAGTTCTCCATGGTTGAGAGGGAGTGTTAAAATTGGCAACGAGGGCAAAACTTCATGTGGGTCATCTTATTCATGGCTAATAATATTTTTATTAGATTCCTCTCATCGAGAGGTGTAGGATTGATATAAAGATCATCCAATTCCGATAAGTATTCATGGAGATATGAATTTATTTTGATTATGGAATTATTATCAAGCCGACCTACAACTCATGTAGGCTCAGAAGCCCAACAGTCACATCTATTCACCCACCAACGTTGTGTATAAATATAAGAGGACTTTTCCTCATTTAGACTCACTCATCTCATCACATCTCTCTCTCTCTCTACTGCGCAGATATGAGTCTCTTCTCTACTGTGCTGAAATGGGTCTCTCTCTCTCACACATGTGAAGCCGGAAACTGCTGAAACTGAAGCTGCAACTGCAGAAGTAAAGATTGACTTGCGTGGCCTAGAAGATCTCCTCTTTGGAACTGCATTGTAGGTTCATCTGAACCTCCTTTGAAAGCCGCAACTTTTGGTGGTGGAATGAAGTCAATCCGATGAACGGTTTTCAAGATATCGACTGCCCTAGTTTGAAGCCGGAAACTGCTGAAACTGAAGCTGCAACTGCAGAAGTAAAGATTGACTTGCGTGACCTAGAAGATCTCCTCATCTGAACTACGCTGTAGGTTCATCTGAACCTCCTTTGGAAGCCGAAACTTTTGGTGGTGGAATGAAGTCAATCCGACTGTCGGTTTGTGAGATATGGTCTGCCCTAGTTTGATAATGAAGCCACTAATGCTGATGCTACTGATCTAGGGTTTGCTACTGCTAATATGAATCAGATTTATTGTACTATTTCTCTCTGCTGAATTATTGAAGATAAAATAAGATTTGATCAAAGGGTTTCCCCACACATTGTGGGGTTTGTCCCTGGCTAGCCGCCACATCTTGTGTCTCTTGTCTTGGCTTGTTTTTTGTCGATCGTTTAATGTTCTATCTGCATTTTACTTTATGTACATGTGATTGCTAATCGGTGGAATATAATAATAAAAAGAAGTAAACTGTTATAAGCATAGAACATACCATAACTTAACATCAAAGATATCATTTCAACAATGAGTCTACCAGTATCAGTGAAAAAAGTCTGCAGATAAGGAGGTGGACCTTTAGGCTGGTGTTTTGGTAGCATGAAGGTCTGAGTAATACGACTTATCTCTGATGTGGGCAATTGAGATGCTTTTTCAAGTAGATAACCCATGGAAAGAGGAGCAAGGGGCTGAGTGGAGTGGAATTGTATCATTTCATTAATGGACTTAGCAGTTATGGGAAAAAGGACAGTTTGGGATGGGGACATAACTGCTCTATGGACAGGGTCATAGTTAGCACAACAATGATGAATTATTTCTGGGAAAACATGGACTGAGGGGAGGAAATACATAGGAAGATTAGATTCCCACAGTCCAAAAATGTCAGAGTTGTTTAGATAGCTATCCCTGACTTGGCAGAAGGCCTGAAGATTGTTCCTATCACTAGATAAATCTTTTATTTGGAAATCTTTGTCGGCCAGGGGTAGATAATCTAAGTCTTTATGGGGTGCATTCATGGGCACGACATTCAGGGCTATGGGAGTTTCCATGTTTGGTTCTTGTGTATTCAAACTGGAATTCAGGTTTTCTATGGAAAAAATGGACTAAACAGCAGGCTTAGGGTCTTTTTATGGCGATTACAAACTGTTTTTACCTTGAATTTTGGCTTTCACTGGTAGAATTCTCAGTGGAAAACAAAAATTGCAGGGTTACAGGGCAAAATGAATAAATACCTGGATTAAATAGGTAAACTGTGTACTTGCAGGCTGAATGACGGACTGCAGAGCATGATACTGGAGTTTTCTTGGCTGGGTGGTGGGCTGAATGCTCAGACAGTCGACTGAACGTTATTTTGAATCGAGAAAAGTTTGCAGAGGATAATGGCGAAAATGACATTTTTATCGTTTATTTAACGAAATTTGGGTTTGGCGGGACTTTTTGGCATTTATGGGGCGGATGACGTCAACATGATGGGACGTGTTGTTGTTATGCGGAAGGGTGGTAAGCGGTAAGCGTCGCACCGCTTTTGGGGCTGGGCAGTTTTGAATGGAGGGCAAGCGAACACATGGAGCGGGCGATGCGTGGCAGGGGTACGACGGAAAACCGTCGAGCGATCGCGGGTTAAAACGAGGTGGGAAGGGCCATCGCGATATCGTCGTCGACCGTTGGATGGGGATGCGATGATCGGATGGCTGACGGGCTATGGAGATGGCAGGAGTTTATACAGCGGGGCCCGATACATTACATAAGTTAATAAGTATATCGGGTGGATTTATGAATGGCGGGGATAGTTATTAATTAACCTAAAGGGTTAATTAATCCTGTATTATGCGGAGCAGGATAGGTTATTAATAAACTCCAAATAAGTTTATTAATCCCTTTTTATACTATATAATGGTTATATACCATCGGGGCGGGAATTATATAGAATGTCGGGGTTTTTAATATAAATACATAATACGGGAAAAGGTAAATGTTTCGTCGAGAGTTATATAATAGATGTTAATAAGTTAATATGAAACAAAGTGATAATAAGCACTAAGAAAATGTTTACAATTTACATTGAAACTTAGGCTAAAGTGGGAAAAGGGGTTTTCAAGCGATATTATGCATTTCCTAAGTAAAATAGGTTTTTTACTTAGAAAAAATTTATAAAATTTATGAAATGCTGGATAGATGATTTTTTGAGTACTTAGGCTTTTAGATCATTGGGCTGAGGGTCTGGTCCCTCCAGAAGTTAGAGAAATGCTCTGAGCCCCTTTGATTTTCAAAGTCCTTAATGCTTTTAGGGGGAATTAGTGAAATCTTTAGGGGAAAATATGAATGGAAGTTAGTTATTTATCCTTTCCTTGCTCAAATTGCATCAAGTGTAATGTATGCCTTGCATTGGTGATAAAAGTAAAGATCAACACATTTAGAAGCCTTTTTCATCACAAGTATCATTCTGCAACATCATCTACCTACCCTACCTACTTTAACCTGACATTTTTTCTTCTTTATTAGGGTGCACTTAAACTAGCAAACCCTTATCACACTTTTTCTTTTACATATAGAAATCTATCTAAATCTAACCTTATTACATCCAAGGGCTCAGATTACACTGTTGAGCTCCTTTTATTCACTCTACCTATCTACTTATCTGCCAAGATTAAACTGTTTGGCCAGATTTTATTCTCTATCTACAGCATGAAATTGAAAAATGAATGAGCCAAGTTTAAACAGTTTGACTCTTCATCAATTGTGGCATAAGATTAACAAGTTGCACACAATTGCTTATTACAGAAAATGAAATAGTAGTGGCATTTAGACTTGCACACTTTCCTGGTCTATTTTTGTTTGGGGTTCATTTTTTCTCATTTTTTCGACCATTTTATTCTTTTTACCCTTTGATTTTTCTTTTAGGGTATACCCTCTTTACATTTTTTAAATTTTTTGATCTTTTGACAATATGGAAAACCTTTGCAACCAGAAAAGGTATGAACATATTACAGAGCTCATCAAGTCAATCATGAAATATGACACCTATTGGTATAGGAGCATAACAAAGTCTATGTGAAGACATGAAACGGTTTCTCCATTAATTGAGGAATTTATTTTTTTAATTAAGGAGATAAGGATGAGTTGTAATTAGTTAGCTTAGTTAACTGAGTTAAGTCCAGTTAGATTAGTTCCAACAATTTGTGGAATTAATTGTGAGTTGAGTTAGTTAATACTTGCATGGATGTAACTTCTTCTCTCCAGATACTGAATATTTTCTCATAAATAACTCATGCATGTCAGTTCAGATAGAGACCCAGTTGAGATTAGAGGAAGGGACAATCTATTATCAGTTGGAGGATTTTTCCTATATAGGAAACTAATCCATGTAGAAGGAATTATCTCCTTCAGGTTTGTGCAGTTATTTTTTAGCCAAGTGAGCAATGTAAGGTGGGAATTCACACAAGTAGAACCACTGGACCCCAGGAAAAATTGTGCAGGGAAATAGGAGGCTTGGAGGGCAGAGGAGAAGGTTGTGAGAGCCTTTGACTGTCTATGAGCAGCATTGTTTGATTGCAGAGAGAGCATGATAGCTTGAGCGTTGATTCTTTTTGTAACTTGAACATATTTCCACTTGTATGATAATACAAAGATTGGAGTTTTAGGCTGAGGCTTTCCCTGGGTTATTTCTTTTGTGTTATGTGTGATTGATTTCTCATTCTCAGTTATATGTGTTCTCATTGATCTTGCTCATATTTGATTAAGATTCTGCAAGTTTGTTGTAGAAGTAGATATTGTAGTTTGCTTTAGTATATTGCATAATCTGTTGATCTACAGTGGGAATTTATACATGGTATCGGAGCAAAGGTGATCAAAGTGAAGAATAGTATACAAGAAGGGAGAAGTTTGAAGTTTGAGGTTCCTGAATATAGAAATCGAGTTCTTATCACATCTCAATTTCACCAATGTCGTTCAATGGTTTAAGACTCGAGTATGCCCTTGATGGCAGCTTGAATTATATAGCCTAGAAGGATTGCATGGAAGTAGTATTAGAGGACAACGGTCTAAAGGACTTCATTGATCAATAAGTCCCCAAGATGGCAGCAGCTAATGCTACATAATTGGCGGAATGGAAGAAATGTGTGGTTAGAGCAAGGAGAATCCTCCTGGAGGGAGTTTGAGACCACATTGTATCGAGCCCCCATGGGAAGGAGACACCGTTTTCAATGTGGAAAACATTGAAATATCTATATCAAAACATTAGCGATCAGAGGAAGCTGGCGCTGAAAGACAAGCTTAAATCAAGTGTGAAAAGGGCAACACGATCTCTACATATCTGAACAAGTTCACCACTTGCAGGGATGAGCTTGGAAGTGTAGGGATCACGCAGCCGATGATGACATGGTGAGTCTAGCTCTCCTCGGTCTTCCTAAGAGCTGTCATAGCTACTAAGACTCGGTAAATGGAAGAGAGAAACTACCAGATTGGGAATGACTTTGGTCGGATCTGATGCAGGAGGAGATAAGAAGAAGCACTAGAGATGGTTCTTCATCCAAGGAGGATAAAGAAAATTGTGCCTTAGCGAGTAAGGCGAAGAAAGGGAAGGAGAAGGATTCTCATCCCAAATCGAGTTCTTCCCATGGTGGGAAGAAGTTTGACAAATCAAAAGTGCGATGATTTCATTGTCATGAGGTGGGCCATTTTGCTACAAATTGTCCACTAAAGAAATCCAAGAAGGGATCCTTGGAAGGATCAGAAGGTGAGGCATTGGCCTCACAGTTCAAGTTGGATTTCACACCCTTCGCATGCATAGTTTCATCCATGGTGGGATGTGGTTGGTTTCTTGACAATGGAGCTTCTTTCCACATGACCGGCGACAAGAGTTTGTTCAGTACCTTGGAGGAGAAAGATCTTCAGATACTCATAGCAACGGGTAATGATGAAAAGTATATTGTCTCAGGTGTATGCATGGTTGTTTTTCAGAGGGAGCATGGAGCTCGCATTACCTTGATCGATGTCAAGTATGTACCAGGATTGGGGAAAAATTTGATGTCGATCGCAATGCTGGAAGACAAAGGCTATGATGTAGTCTTCTGTAAGGAAAAGGTTTTCCTTCGACACATCACCACTAGACAGGTGAAGCAAATCGGTTCATGAGTCAAGAACCTGTATGCTCTTGAGGTTCAAGATGCACATAAAGCCTTAAGGAGCAAGGCAACTACTGGAGACTTGGTGGTTGAGAGGGAGAGTAAATTACCTCTCAACATGTAGTGCTAGAAGAAGTCTTAGAAAATTGTGGAGGAGCCACAATTGGTGAAGCAGCTTCAGGAGGTTGTGGAGCAGCCACAATTGGGGAAGCCGAGAGGAGATAGAGTGGAGGCATCCACTCATGCAGAGACCTCCAGTAGGGGGAAATTTCGAGCCAAGTGGGCAGAGGGATCACATGCATCCATACCTCCAGGTCGGAGGTGGGACGATGTGGAGTGACAGTCCTAAGAAGGCTGGAATAGGGGCATGATCATTGAAGTACCCAACCTCTTTGATTAGACCTTGCTATGGGAGCCCCGACGAGGAGTAGAAGGACTGGTTGAGTGGGTAGAGGTAGATGCAGATGGAGCGGCAGAGAAAGCTATAGTGCAGGAACCCCAAGATAGTGCAGAGCTAGCAGGCTACAAAAATGTGAGAGGCACAAGAGTGTTGCACTAGTGCAGGATGGCATAGAAAGGTGTGCAACAGTGCGAGATGAACGGAGTGTTGTAGCAACTCAGAGGTCACAGAGGGAGCACTTGTCAGTGGCAGAGGGAGCTTCAGCATCAAAGGGTGTTTCTAGCCCAACAGGGAGGTCAGTTGGGAAATTTTTTGTTTCTAGAGTGGTTGGAGCAACAACACTTGGGAGAAGTGTTGCATGTAGAACATTCCAAAGGTTCAGGATCGGGTTTGAGCTGAATGCCTTTCTTGTTGAGAGGGAGTGTTGGAAATAGCAACAAGAAATGCTAAAAATAACACTGCTATAAATAGTAGTTCGGGTACCAATGTTGGACATAGAAACAAGGAATGAAAAATGGAAGTGCTATAAATAGCATTTCGGGATGGATTCCAATTTTAGTTAGTCCTTGAACTAAAGTTGAGAAGTAAAATTCGAATTTGATCTTAGCAACTGTTTGTAAAATAATTAATTAATTCAGCTTGAGTTAATTAGTTGGAAAAAATCAAACATGAAGTCTATGTGAAGACATGCAACAGTTTCTCCATTAATTAAGGAATTTATCCCTTAAATAAGGAGATAAGGATGAGTTGTAATTTGAGCTGTAATTAGTTAGCTTAATTTTTTAGTTAAGTCCAGTTAGATTAGTTCCAACAGTTTGTGGAATTAATTGTGAGTTGAATTAGTTAATGCTTGCATGCATGTAACTGTTGCTCTCTAGATAACTGGATATTCTCTCATAAATAACTCATGCATGTCAGTTCAGACAGAGACCCAGTTGAGATTAGAGGAAGGGACAGTGTACTATCAGTTGGAGGATTTTCCTATATAGAAAACTCATCCATGTAGAAGGAATTATCTCCTTCAGGTTTGTGCAGTTATTTCTGAGCCAAGTGAGCAGTGTGAGGTGGGAATTCACACAAGTGGAAGCACTGGACCCCAGGAAAAACTATGCAAGGAAATAGGAGGCTTGGAGGGCAGAGGAGAAGGTTGTGAGAGCCTTTCACTATCTATGAGCAACATTGTTTGATTGCAGAGAGAGCAGGATAACTTGAGAGTTGATTCTTTTTGTAACTTGAACATATTTCCACTTGTATGATAATACAAAGATTGGGGTTTTAGGCTAAGGCTTTCCCCAAGTTATTTCTTCTGTATTATGTGTGATTGATTTCTCATTCTCAGTTATATGTGTTCTCATTGATCTTGCTTATATTCGATTAATCTTCCACAAGTTTGTTGTAGAAGTAGATCTTGTATTTAGCTTTAGTATATTGCATAATCTATTGTTCTATAGTGGGAATTTCTATAGTTTTAACCCTATATAGATAATACTTGTAAACAAACTCTTAAAAAATAAAAAAATATACAATGACGAGAATAGAAAATATACACAAAGAATTTTCTCTTGGAACCCAAAACTAGGAAATCCATATTGATATTTCATTATATTCCTTTCATTGTTATAATACATTATATACATGCCCAAGCATTCATAAATCCCCCAATTGATCAACTCTGGATTAGAACATAACCATAATTCCTTTGAATAGATATACAAAACCATCATTTGTGAAACCATGTGAAAAACCATGGGTGGATCTAGCAAAAAAAAAAAAAAATGGGGTACTGCCCCTAATCCTATGCATGGGGCTATTCCCCCCTATAACCTCCTCACTGCACCTATCGCAACATATCATGTGTAGGGATATTCATGTAAAGAGGATAACACATACCCAACACTTATTCTTTTGCTAGGTTTTTAACTTAAGAAATGCCCCTTGGGTGCATACCATATATTATTTGAAATGGGAATTTTCCAATACTTCTGTTGGGTGAATCATTGTAAGAAAATTCAACTTGTGGTAGAACTTGTTCCTACTGTTTTATATGTTCAATTACCAAGCATATCAATAAATTTCCTAAGCTCTTGTTTACTACTTCTATTTTCCCATCCATTTGAGAGTGATAGGTTGAACTAAATGGAATATTGGTCTCAAGCTTTCTCCATGGCGTTCTTAAAAAATGCCCAACAAATTTTGTTTCCCTGTCTAAAAGTATACTTCTAGGTAGCCCATGTAAACTCACGACTTCCTTGAAAAACAAATTTGTAATATGACTGGCATCATTGGTTTTATAATAGGGTATAAAATGTTCCATTTTCAAAAATCTATCTATAACTTCAAAGAATAAATAATTTCCTTTTTGAGTTCAAGGTAAACCCAAAACAAAATACATTCTTATAGTATCCCATGGTCTACTTGGTATGGGTAATGGCTGATACAAACCAACATTTTATTGCTTCCCCTTGGCGTATTAAACAATTTTACATGTATCCATAAAATTTTAAACATAACATTTCAAACCTAGCCAGAAATAAAAAGAACTTAGTTGAGCATAAGTATTATCGCGTCGAAAGTGGCTAACTGATCCTTTACTGCGTTTTTCTTTCAATAAGTTGTCATTCATTGAGCACTTTGGAATGTACATTTCGTTACCCTTGAACAACCATCCCTCCTAAATCATATACTTGATATAAGGAGTTTGATCTCTCAGCATTGGATTCTTACATGCTTCATAAGATTTTTTAAATTCTAGGTCTTCCTTGTACATTTATTTGAGGTATTCAAATCCCAAAGTCCCCACTTGGAATTCCTGCAAAACCAAGCAACTCTTGCTCAAAGCATTTGCTACTTTGTTAGCACTCCCATTGTTATGTTTGAAAACTAAAATAAAACTTTTCATGAACTCAATCCATTTAGCATGCTTTTGGTTTAACTACTCCTTCCTGGTTATAAATTGCAAAGCATGGTTATCTATCTATAAGATAAATTTCTTAGGCATGAGATAATGCCTCCATTCTTTTAGAGATTGTATCATTGCATAAATTTATGTCACAGCTGGAATATTTATGTTTGGCTTCATTCATCTTCTCATTGAAATAAGCAACATGTTTATCATCATGACTTAGAAAAACACCAATGGCGATTCCACTTGCATGACACTTAACTTGGGAAGGTTTATTAAAATCAATATTTTTTATACCCACCAGCGCGCTCATATAAGATGCACCATGCCATGACTTCACTGGAAAGTCGTGAGAAGTGGGTTGTTATAGACAATTTTGTGCCTTACAGCTCTAAGCATGAAATGTCCATAAACCAAGGGCTCCTAAGTCCCTAAAAGTGTTGTTCCAACCCCTAAACGAACAAGGTCAACAAATTACAGCTTCTCCCAGAAGTTCTCCACCAGAAACTGCTCAGAATAAGTCAAATCAAGATCATTTCAGCTGCTCCACTAGCCAAGTGTGTTGCATAGCACCTAAATCCACTAGCTAGGTGCGTTGCAACGCACCTAAATGCACTACTAGGGTGCGTTGAGCGGGAAATGACAAATGGCAGTGTCATTCTGCGAGGTGGAGAGACAATGGAAGCTTCCAGAATCTTCTCCAATGACACTTGCCTCACTGATTTCGACCAAGGATGAGTAAGAGGCTTTCAGTCTCCAAGTGGAAGCAAGAACTGATAGAGAGAAGCCACTAATCAAATCATGAGCTGACTCATCCTCCTTGCATACATGTATATATGGATCCCTCATCCCAGAGATCCAGAGGCTGGAATTTTGCACATTGTAAGGAATTGCTATTGGTTTTGAGATACATATCAGAGAATTGGGTGATCTATGCTTTGTTGGGGGTGAAGAAGGGACTTCTTTGCTAGGAGGTTGATGCTGGGTCAGGAATCATCGGTTGTAACTCCTCCTGGATCTTCTTGTATATCAATAAAAACTATTTGAGTTTCTTCTCCATGCTTTTGTATCATTGATGCTTGTTACATTTGTATGGTTAACTTAAATCTGATCCTAAGTTGTTTATGAACATAAACCCATGTCTTTGTATAGTTTCTTTCTTCTGTGATCTTACAGGTACTTGGTGAAGCTGGGCAAGTAAGGGAGCAGGTAGCTGGAAGCTGTCAAAGAGGAGAGAGATTGGATCGAAGGACTAGCGCAAGACACAGGTTGGTTCATCCTATTCCTCTTTGTTTATAGTTCATAAAGAAGAATACAAAAGTAGTTTTCTCTGTTTGTTTCTAAGGTAGCTGTCACACCTTAGTGGGATAGAGTCGTTCTAAATAGAGACTTTTCCCGATAACAAAATGGCGACTCTGCTGGGGATCGTGTCTAATTAGTTTGTTTGTGTTTCTCTTGTTGTTTATTTCATAAACTTATAAGTAGCAATCGAACTGCATTTGCCATTAACAAATGCAAAGTAGACACCTGCTGCTTTAGTCCATTCACTGGATCTGTTTACGATTTGAACAACTGATTCATAGACTAACTGATTGCCCTTGTGATAGCTCTTAGACTCCCCCTTAGATCTATCTTTGATTGTGCATTACTGTTTGCTTTTACTCGACCAAAAACCAAAGATTAAACTGCAAACCGTGGCCCAGAACCCATATAGAATTCTCGTTTCTGCCCCAACGCAAGCTCTGTGAAGAGGTTCTGCATTTCAACGCACTTCCCGAGAGGGCTACCTACGCTGCAATGCAGTTTCTCTGTGTAACAGGTGCGCTGATTAGCCTAGCCCTGTGCAGCTGAGGTTCTTTGTTTCATTCTTTCCAGTTTTGTCTCTGATTTTTGCAGCCTGTGATCAGTATTTGACTGTTTTAGACCCCTTTTCCTTACTGATATTCCGCCTCGTTTGTACAAAAGAATTGTAGATGTTTTTATGTGTTTTTTGAGTCGTTTACAGTTTTCCATTGCAAAAGTATAATAGTCGTACTGTTGTCCTTTGATTTAGATCTGTCGCAAGTGTCGATTTCGATCATAGGAGAAATTTTATTTGCTGTTGATAGTTGATTATGCTTTTACTTTTGCCTTTGGTTTGAATTTGTGACTTTCTAGTGTCGAAACGAGTATTTATTTCAAAATCATAAAGTGTCGTAATCATCTCTACCTTTTGATTTCGAAAAGAAGCTTGTTTGTGTTTGTCGCTTGAAAGCAAATTCAGATTTGTACATCAACTTTCTTTTTAGGCATCAATATTAAGAAAGTGAAAAACAAATACACGCATGTGCATTTGCATAATGACAGTCTGTTTGGCTTGATTTAGGAAAGTGCATTTACAGTGTGCTCTTTGCTCTTTGCGAAAAGATTGTGTCTTTCTTTTCCCCTAGTAGCTAGGATTTTCATTGCTGAAAAGAGATAAAAGTTTGTTTATCATCTTTAGATTGCATTTTAGGAATTACATCTACATCTCGTGGTGATCCCAAAAGGAAAACTTCATAAGAAAGATCAACTTAAAATAAATTCAATGAATCTAACAATGCTTTGGAACTTAACGCACAACATCTAGAGGTCTAGGCTAGAGACGTATTCCGGCGTCGTAAAGCCTGGTAACTGTTGTCCTCATTGATGGTTGGTTGATTCCTCCACTTTGAGACGATAAGTGCCAGTACGGACTTGTGCTCCCACGTACCGTCGAGTATATATTGGGAGACCCCTATAGGCTTAAAACCTTTTATCCATAGGAAGCCGTGTCGGTCGCCCTACTGATCACAATGCACCGAACACAGCATTCGGGAAGATTGACTCCCGTACCGTAAAAAGTATTCTGCAGTTTTGCGATTGGTTTGGTACTCCCTCTACCTAGACCTCCAGAGCAGTCCCTTTCATTCCTTTTCAGACTCTTTAACGGAAAAGGTCCATCTGAGCACTTGTCACTTCAGGCTCATTAAAAATCGAAGGAGACTAGAGTCGTCTTTTGTTTTTTCTCGACTCTTAAAAACTGAAAAAACAAGTTGTGTCAAAGCGTGTTAAAATTTATTTTAAATGGAATATTCATACCCCTTTCCTATGTTGATCTTGGGTTGAGAAAATGGAGCCTACCAACCAAGGAATTCCCCTTGGTGGAAATCCTAGTCCCTTCTCCTCTTGGGGAGATGTTGGTGCGCCCCATATGGCCACATTGTCGCTTCCAGGACTGACAATTGGCTTGCCAGTATGGCTCTTCTCAACCTCTGTCGTTCAGAACACCACTATTCCTGAACAATCAAATCAGCAATTAGACGAGTCCAGAGTTGCCCACCAACCTTCTAATTCCTCTAATTCTTCCTCTCCTCCTTCCTCTTCGCTTGATGGAGCTGGTAAAACTAAAAGCCAAGTTCCTAAGGAGAAGAAGGAAAAGAAGAAGAAAGAGAAGAAGAAGAAGGAGCCAAAGGCGAATGTGGGA
Source organism: Pinus tabuliformis (assembly GCA_031772625.1). Lineage (NCBI taxonomy): Eukaryota > Viridiplantae > Streptophyta > Pinopsida > Pinales > Pinaceae > Pinus > Pinus tabuliformis. Next base: position 679,317,735 of record CM062818.1, on the reverse strand, counting down.
AAACGAGTGTCGTCTAACGAAAATCCACACACTACACCGACCAGGCCTAAATCGCCATGTGTCATTTGCAAAGGAGACCACCTTCACAGAGATTGTCCTTGCATCCCTCGGATACTAAGGGACTGGTCTCCTCGTTTGCACAACCCGGTGTCGTCAACCTCTGATGATCATGTTGAAAGCACACCGTCAACTAGTGAAAGTGAAGCCCCAGGACAAAAATGGAAAACTAGATTTCCCTGTAAATTGTGCGAAGGAAATCATGTCGTCCACCGTTGTCCCTTCTTAGACGAAGCTAAAAGAGTTTTGGATGATCATCCGGTTTCACCGTTACGACTTCCTCCTGGATATAAAAAACTCTTGCCAAGTCCGTCACTAGTTGAGAATCCAGCTGGCCCGCTCAGGTGGTCGGCTGAAGCACCTATCATTGAAGATAAACCATCTGGATCCATACCAGATGAAAGTCAAAAGGTCAAGGCGGCAGTTGACCCGGTCTTGCCTTCAGAGGTTTCATCTTCAGATGATACAGTCACTCAAGAGAACAAGGATGACACCGTCCAAATTCTCTTCATAAACACAGACTCCGACGAACATGGGGGCAATTTGCCCATTCCTTTACCGCAGGAAGGAAGTTCGTCAGAGCCGTACCCGGCCGTCTATTCGGTCCCACCTCCAAGCAACCTAGTTGTCTCTTTCGACTGGAATCAACTAGGCAGACCCCGTTTACCAGCTAGTCAATTATATAGAATGGTTATGGTTGGTACCATCATAGATGAGGGGGCTTCTGTGAGTATCCTTTCCTCTATTGCTTGGAAAGCACTTGGTTCGCCATCGCTTTTGCCTGAGATGAGAAATCTGACAGGATTTGATAAAGGAACCAGTCGACCTTTAGGGATCCTTCCCGATGTGCCCATAACATTGAGAAGGAAGACAGTTCGCATGAACCTAATGGTAGTTCAAGGACCCTTGGATTATAACCTACTCCTTGGATGAGACTATATTTATTGCATGGGAGCAATTGTCTCCTCACTCTTTAGACTAATGTGTTTTCCGCACAAAGGAAGAGTGGTCAAGCTCATGGACCAGCTTTCATTTCCCGGATCACGCATAGCAAATAGTCATATACCGTCCCTAAATGGTCTTTTCACGCAAGAAATGTCTCAATCCCCAGTCCGTCCTCCCGATGAGTGCGAGTAATTCGGAGGGATATGACTGAAACCCAGGGGGCATGCATCCTGGTCTGCTTCGGTAGGAAAACTTCGGGTATAGAGTAGGTTTTCGCGAGAGAATATGACTAGTCTGTACCCCGTCCGTGATTGGAAGAGGGGTTATTCTAGAATAAGATTCTTTTGTCAAAGTTATGTGAGTTGGTGGGCATCGTTGCTCACCTTTGTTTATCTCGGTAGACATCGCCGAAGAAGTGTTTTGTTTGCGCCGCGAATAGAACAATCTTTGGGTGACCTGTAAGAGGTAGGCCTCTCTCGGTAAAACAAATGTTTTAACGGAAAGAAGTAGAGGTAACCTTGAAACTCTATTTTATACTTGGGGGCATGCAAACCTTTTGGAGTGCAAGCAAAGAGCGATTATTTATCTGTTTTTTGGATTAGTCGTTTCCTAACTTGCATAAAGAAAGGATGTGGGGCAAAACTCTAAAAGTTGTCGTTTTATATGAGACATTCTTATCATATGACTGGATTAATCGAGTAGTGTTACCGCAGGGTTCAAGCTCGTTAAAAAATAAACCCGCACCGAGAAAATGTTTCCACCCGCGTTTAAGCTCGTTAAAAAATGAACTATCCCCTGGTAAATAACCACCATGAATGTAGTACTTCAGCCATTAAAGCCTTGGTCGTGTTTGCACCGTCACCTCCACTTTTTCATTGGCCGATCATTCACCTCCATTTGATTGTTTACCCATTTTGAGGAACAGCTGCGAAGAGTGATTTCACTAGCCATCCTTGTGACACTACCGTGATTGGAAAATTCCAAACCTTACCTGGAATCAGTTGCTACCTATTTTATCACTCGTTCCTCAAAAGACAAGTCTTCTTTAAGCTCTTTTCAACTGACTCGTAAAATATGAAAATATTGCCGAGTCCTTGGCCTTCCAGCTCGTTAAAGGGACAGGAAGTCCTATCCCTCCTCTAGATTTTAATCTTTTTGGACCTGAGGGATTATTGCACAAAAAGATCGAGCGCTTGTTTTGTTCGGCTCGTTAAAGCTATCGAAAATTCATCCCTTCTGTATTGTTTTATACTTTTTTGGACTTAAGGGATTAGATGACGAAAAAGGAATTTTGGAGTTACCTTTACGTACCTTTTCAGACTCTCTAAAAATGAAAAGGACCAAGTTATCTTTGTCGTTAAACTCGTTAAAAAGATTAATAGCGACAAACTTGTCTTTAGACGAGAACGAGTTTCACTATCGCTAGGCTCGTTAAAACATAGCGATGGGTTTGCCCGAAGGGCAAATTATAGAACAAGCATATGTTATCCTCCTCAAGCTTGACAAAAATAAAGAGGTACTGGTCAGCAATGACTGGGGAAAAATTGGGAAGAAAACTCAAAGAATCTTTATTGGTAGCAAGTCGCTCTTGAACATGACACTTCCGCTCCGTGCCCGAGTTGGGTTGGGTTGTTTCATTCACCGGTCACATCGCCATGGTCACGCCATACCATCCACATTTGGGGTTAATGCTACCAATCCATCACATCAGTGTCGCCGATATGTTCAAGAGAAGTCATCCAGAAAGACCACATGTGTCCCGCCCACTGCCATACATTATACTCCATTCTTTCATGACCGCCACCCTGAACCATATATCATCAGATCGTTTTCACCTCCATCAAAATCATTTGCTCCGTTCCGTGTCATTGATGTGGGATTCATTAAGGCCCTCCTATGATGGATCACTTCTTGTCGACATCAGCTCATTATCCAAGAAGTTGATCTAGGAACACCCCATTCAGTACTTTGAAGCTTGCATGCCTCAATGGCAAGTTTCTCACTTCCGGCGACAGGTTTACATCAATGACCTTCGACCGAAAGATTTTGCGTGGTGTTCGACGCCAAGTCCTTTATTCACACCACGTGATTTGTACTGCAGTACCTTGAGGGTCATTATCATTATCGGTGATTCCTCTCGCGCTTGTTAACAGTTTACATCATTGACTGGTAATCAAGTGATGTCTTTCCATGTTCGACTTCAAAACATTTCTCACATGGATCGACTTGTACTTCGAGTGAAGATCGGACGAGATTGAAGATCCCGGATCTAGTTTCATCCATCCGGGTTGCGATATATATTCAGGAAAATAAAGACATTGAAATGTACAGCATTGCAGCACAGATAATCATCCTACCAAAAGGATGATGGCTCTATCAGAATCATCAGTCTACCATCAGACGATTGTCTGTCCTATGTACATGAAAATGAATTTATAAAGCTGAGCATGGGAATGCCCGCCTCAGCTAGATCATGAAAATAGTATGAAGATAATGTATTGTATTGTATCTTATTACAGGTCTCCTCCCAGCATTGAAAGAACTTCGGATCCTCCTAATAAAGCATTTCACCCGATAAACGGCCTCATACTTTAGGGGGCAACTGTTATAGACATTTTTGTGCCTTACAGCTCTAATCATGAAATTTCCATAAACCAAGGGCTCCTAAGTCCCTAAAAGTGTTGTTCCAACCCCTAAACGAACAAGGTCAACAAATTACAGCTTCTCCCAGAAGTTCTCCACCAGAAACTGCTCAGAATAAGTCAAATCAAGATCATTTCAGCTGCTCCACTAGCCAAGTGCATTGCATAGCACCTAAATCCACTAGCTAGTTGCGTTGCAACGCACCTAAATGCACTACCAGGGTGCGTTGAGTGGGAAATGACAAATGGCAGTGTCATTCCCCGAGGTGGAGAGACAATGGAAGCTTCCAGAATCTTCTCCAATGACACTTGCCTCACTGATTTCGACCAAGGATGAGTAAGAGGCTTTCAGTCTCCAAGTGGAAGCAAGAACTGACAGAGAGAAGCCACTAATCAAATCATGAGCTGACTCATCCTCCTTGCATACATCTATATATGGATCCCTCATCCCAGAGATCCAGAGGCTGGAATTTTGCACATTGTAAGGAATTGCTGTTGGTTTTGAGATACATATCAGAGAATTGGGTGATCTATGCTTTGTTGGGGGTGAAGAAGGGACTTCTTTGCTAGGAGGTTGATGCTGGGTCAGGAATCATCGGTTGTAACTCCTCCTGGATCTTCTTGTATATCAATAAAAACTATTTGAGTTTCTTCTCCATGCTTTTGTATCATTGATGCTTGTTACATTTGTATGGTTAACTTAAATCTGATCCTAAGTTTTTTATGAACATAAACCCATGTCTTTGTATAGTTTCTTTCTTCTGTGATCTTACAGGTACTTGGTGAAGCTGGGCAAGTAAGGGAGCAGGTAGCTGGAAGCTGTCAAAGAGGAGAGAGATTGGATCGAAGGACTAGCGCAAGACACCGGTTGGTTCATCCTATTCCTCTTTGTTTATAGTTCATAAAGAAGAATACAAAAGTAGTTTTCTCTGTTTGTTTCTAAGGTAGCTGTCACACCTTAGTGGGATAGAGTCGTTCTAAATAGACACTTTTCCCGATAACATGGGTGATAAGATAAGTACCACATGGCCATCACCACATCAACTCGGTATGTGGCCCACCAAGTCCCACCCTTTGGTGTTTCTCGGGTTTTCCACATTATTTAGATTTTGGTTCAAGTGAATCGACAAACCCACATCATGCTAATACGTCAACATAAGGGACTTTCGAGGTCATGTCCATGTCATGCCACCTAGTTATATTACTTCCTGTGATTATTGATACTATCGTAGGTGAGGAGTGATAAGTGATGGGCAGTGGAGCTTAGTTCTGATGGGGCTTGGTTCCACTAGTGCCTACTCAGTGTCGATGACATACGATTCACTATAGAAAATAACATTCCTAGATAATTTTTGTAAACAAGAAGATGACCTCTCCATCCAAGCATAATAGTCTATAGTCATAACATAAGCCCATTCTGGGGTTGTGGACCAAGTCCCGAGGTCTCACCCTCCAAATTGAAACAAATTAACTAACATAAACATTTGGAATTACACATTCATTTGCATACTGTCAAAAAACACATGATCATGATCATGGCAGTAGAAAAACATATTACATGCATATGACAAACCATGAATTTATAGAACAACATTCCATCAGGGTCATATCGGTGAGCATCATAGCTCCAACAACCATTTATATACATATCACACAAGATGTTGCATTATTAACAATGTAATAAAATTTATCATAGTCCATAAGGCATGCACATGGGAAATGTACACTCATATGTGTGTTCAAAGACAAATGGAAACTGAAGGAGGGACTTCAACTCTCCACCCAACCATAGGGCAATTGTATTGCAATCTTTCTTGCAATTGACCACCCTCAAGCCATATCCAAAGTCTAAGAGGATGCATATCTAGGGACACTCAGACCCAAGGATTAATTCATGTAACTAGTTGAAGGATTCCACTGTTTAGGTGGTTTCATAGCCCCAAGGCAAGCACCACAATGACTCTTTGTGGTTAGAAACATAGGGATCCACCCAAGATTCAAATGAAACCTACCTCATTTCTATGAGATGGAATTACTTCTTTTAGTGGTTTAACAAATGCCTCTCATGGAAAACACCATAGGGTTGCACAGTCCATTGTACGTGTGGTTTCATAGCCCCAAGGAAAGCACAACAATGACCCAAATTTCCCTGTCCCAATAGTTTGATAGTGAGGAAACCAATAACAAGTGGTTTCAAAATCCTAAGGAAATCACCACAAATGACCTAGTTCTCCCCTGAGCTCCTCATTAACCAATCAAGCTTAGAAACACCATCATGTGGCCTTAACACTATTACATGGAACACCTTCCCAATCCATATAAATAGTCATTTTATGCCATCTTAGTTACTTATGGCTTCCACATTAGTTTCTTTGAACAATGCCCCTTCAATGTCTTCACTCAAAATTTCCTTTCTCTGCCTATTTCTAGCATTCGCCTTCTCTTTGCATACCTCAACCACCACTTCTCCACAACTACTATATGATTGAAGTATCTCGTCTCTCTACATTTCGCGAGGAAGGGGGATGGTATGGTGTCATCCTCTACTCAGGCTACACACTTTGACTTCATTACTTGTCAACACAGGCCAAAATTTTGTCATTAGGTGGATAGTTATGACAAGTAAAGGATGTTGGTATGGGCCTTATCACAACATGACATAGGGAAATCAACCAACACACAACAACCACTTATCGGCCATCCAACAACTCACCACAAACTTTCCCTGTCAGAACTTTGAATTTGTTTGTCCCTTTCTTTAGGCCAGTTATTAATTTATTTTCACATAGATATATGCATACATCTATAATTCACACAACTGGGATTTATATACATGGAAAAAGGGTTGTTACCAATTTAATTTATTTTTAATATTTTTTTGAAATGTTAAAACTATTTTTTTATTTAACATAATATATAAATAAAAATTTAATTTAAAAATAAACATTTATATTGGAAATTGTATATCCTAGCATGAGTACTCACACATTATTTCATTTTCTTTAGTTCCTCTGCACTTTCACTTCTTATTGAAGGTTTTAACCATATATAAATAATAATTGCAAACAAATTCTTAAAATATAGAAAACATATAATGGCGAGAATAAAAAATGTACACAGAGTTTTCTCCTTGAAACCAAAATTAGGAAAACTAGATTAATTTTTCATTATATTCCTTTCAATGTTATAATACATTATATACATGCCCAAAAATCTATAAAACCCCTAATCGGTCAACCCTCGATTAGGACATAATGATAGTTCCTTTGACCAAATCTACAAAACCATGGGAAAAACCATCATTCGTGAAACCATGTGCAGAACCATAGGTGGGTCCTCCCAAAAAAAAATCAGGGTGCTTCTCCCAACCCGGTGTTGGGCGGCTACCTCCCCCTACCACCCCCCTACCGCACTTGGTGCAATATATTGTGCATAGGTCTAGTCGTTCAAAGAGTATAACACACACCCACCACTTCTTCTTTTCCCAGGTTTTTAAGTTTACAAATGCCTCTTGGGTGCATACCATACATTATTTGAAATGGGCCCTTTCCTATACTTCTGTTGGGTGAATCATTGTAAGCAAATTTAACTTGTGGTAGAACTCAATCCCATTATTTTCTATGTTCATGTACCAAGCATATCGATAAATTTCATAAGCTCTTGTTTGCTACTTCATTTTTCCCATTTGTTTGAGGTTGATAGGATGAACTAAAGGGAAGATTTGTTCCAAGCTTTCTCCATGATGTTCTTAAAAAATTCCTGGCAAATTTTTTGTCCCTGTCTAAAACTATACTTCTGGGTAGCGCATGTAATCTCACAATTTCCTTGATAAACAAATTTGCAATATGAGTAACATCATCGGTTTTATAACAGTGTATGGAATGTTCCATTTTGGAATATATGTCCATAGCTACAAAGATTGAATCATTTCCCTTTTGATTTCTATGTAAACCCAAAACAAAATACATTCTTATAGCATACCATGGTCTACTTGGTATGGAAAATGGCTGATATAAATCAACATTCTATTGCTTCCCCTTGGCATATTGACCAATTTTATATTTATCCACAATTTGTTTAACATCAGATCTCATACGTGGCCAGAAATAAAGAAAAACTTAGTTGAGCATAAACTTTATCGTGTCCAAAGTGGCCAAGAGATCCTCCACTATATTTTTCTTTCAATAAGTTGTCCCTCACTGAGAACTTTGGAATGCACAATTGGTTACCCTTGAAAAACAATCCCTTTAAGTCATAACTCGATCCAAGGTGTTTGATCTCTCGACATTGGATTCTCACATGCTTCATAAACTTCTTTAAATTCTAGGTATTCCTTGTACATTTCTTTGAGGTGTTCAAATCCCAAAGTCCCCACTTGGAATTCCTACAAAACCAAGCACCTCCTACTCAAAGCATCTACAAACTTGTTAGCATTCCCATTGACATGTTTAAGAATAAATTAAAACTTCTCATGAACTCAACCCATTTAGCATGCTTTTGGTTTATATTCTCCTACCTGGTTATAAACTACAAAGCATGGTTATAAGTATATAAGATAAAATCCCTAGGCATGAGATAATGCCTCCATTCTTTTAGAGATTATATCATTGCATAAATTTATTTATCATAGGTGGAATATTTTGGTTTGGTTTCATTCAGATTCTCGTTCAAATAAGAAACATGTTTATTACCCCGACTTAGAAAAACACCAATGGTGATTCCACTTGCATCACACTTAACTTAGAAAGGTTTATTAAAATCAAGATTTTTTATACCTACCAGCGTGCTAATATATGATGCACCATGCCATGAATTCGATGGAAAGCGATGAGCAGTGTGTCATATGAGCAATAGCATTAGATGACATAAAGAAATGAAGTTATAATAGGTGATCGAGCAATAAAAGAAAGTTGAAAAAGTCTATATAGTAAGTAATATAGCAAGTAATAAATTGTAGGATGACAAATTTAATTGTAACAAATTACGATAAACCAAGGGCAAGAATATAAAAAATCAAACTAGGAAAGAAAAATAACATATAAATAAATTCAGTTACAACAAACGACGATTAACTAATACCAATAGGAAAAACACACACACACACAATTCTCGACAATAGGAAAAGAGCATATCCACAAATTCAATGGAAGAAAATGAGAATGGACTATAAACAAGAATAAAGAAAATGAAATAATGTGTGAGTACTCATGTTGGGAACTTTGATGTGCAACTAGTGGAATTGTGAGATACAACTAGTAGAACTTGACCTCTCACATTTGAAGCGAATATGTATAATGGATACATGTTGCCATGGTTTCCCATATAATAACCCTCACAACCAATAATAATTGTATGTCAATTCTATGTGGTTGCATGCCTTCAAGTTCTCCACTCACCCAAAAGGGTACACTTGCCACTATATGTATCCTTTCTCTCTAGATGGAAATCAAATGTAATGTCCGTGCAAACGCACTATTGACATGAAAATCATCTTACCTGCACAAAGTTTGAGCACTAGGAGATGAGGATCATTGAATTCTGTGTGTGTATACAAACACCACTAAACATTGAGTAGTAGGAAGGGGTGAGATGTAAGATACATGTATTGTAGATCCATTGACATGAATGTCATCTTATATGCACAAAGATTGAGCACTAGGAGATGAGGATCATTGAATTGTGTGCGTGTATACAAACACCACTGAACATCGAGTAGTAGGAAGGGGTGAGATGTAAGATACATGTACTATAGATCCATCTTAACTATGGATCTACCAAGGGCCTAGTGGAATCAAATCTCATTATATGAAAACCTTTTTTTAGAATGTAAAAAAAATATTTAACATCAAGAGATTTAGTCCCTTTTAGTACTCGATAAATTTATGATTAAAATGAATCTATAATGATTTGTTGTCTCCATATATACACCATGTATAATTTTTCATTCTTTAAATTTTATTTTTGAATAATTTCTACTATTAATATTTTATAATAAAAAATAAATCTTTTATTAAAAATTAACTAAATTCTTTTAGTTTTCATTATTTTTTTTCTTTCAAATATTTTACTCAGCTTTAAATGTAATAGCTTTAGCTTTATTCTTTCGCTTTGCCTTTGACTTTTTGTGTGTAGATATGATGCAATTGAGCATGATAATAACTAAATTCTTTTATCTTTCATTACTTTTTTTTCTTTCAAATATTTTACTTAGCTTTAAATGTAATGGAGTATGCCCTAAAACTGCTTCTGCTTGGCTAAGAGCTCGTCTTCCTCGGACGTAAGGAAACAGGTTAACGGCCCAAGACCCAGAGGCATCTGGCAGGAGTGAAAGCCTGCTCCCTTACGGACCACTAGCGGGTTATTTCAGGTGGCGTGGTTTTCCTTGATAACAGTGATGTGTTAAACTAACATTCGTGGATAGCAGCCAGAGATGGCTGTCCTCACTGTTGGTTTGACAAACTGAGTTTGATAGGTTTTTCCACCTTTTGAAAAAAAAAAAAAAAATAGCTTTAGCTTTATCTTTCGCTTTGCCTTTGAATTTTTGTTTATGGCATTGAGCATGAAATGCTGGAAGCTATGATCACATTGAGCATGAAATGTTGTATATTTTAATTGAGCATTTAATGTCGGTAATACCTTTGAATATAATTACATCATTGCTATGGTATGTAGGAGGTAGATTAAAAGAAATTGAAAATAAAGTGAACCTTTATTTTTTATTTATTCCGTGTCCCATACTCCCCCGTACAACTATTGCTTTTGACTGAAAATGATGAGGAGTTGCATATGCAAAGGTAATATACATCATTGTAGTAATGTAAGCAATGTAATTCATGTCAAACCAACACCCCCATGAACCACATTTCATGCTGCAGCCTTACATGAACAACAACCGACAACTTGGAATTATTGTTCTTTATGTGGTAAGAATATTTGACAACTAATGCCTACCTTAGGGGCGTGACCATGCAAGCAAATCATATTAGTCAAAAGATAATAAGAAAGAGCATGATAAACAAAGGGTGGTTTTTCACTGGATATATATGTGTGTTGGGGTAATTAGGGTGATTGTTTATATTATATATATATTTAAATATGGGTAATTATTTTATAAATATAGAGATATAATAATATTTTTAATTATTTAATTAAATTATAATTTATTTTTGTAAATATACTTAATTTTCTAATGAGATGTATAAAAATGTTAAGAGTTTGGCGTTTTTCTAAATTTGTTATTAGTTGATATGGGAAAATGCCTTGTATCACTTTACACATTCATTTGACAAAAGGTCCAATAAAACCTTGTTTCACTAAAATGGAAAACTCAACCGTTATAGTCATGTTGTTATCTAACATGAATTTATATTAAATGCAATAAAAAAACAAATGAAAAGTGTAACTAATCTAACCTTAGAAGCATTCTAAGAACCAATTAAGATGAAAGAAAGGGAGAAATATAAAGATTATAGATAATGGTAAGCCAAAATAAAAACATCATTGAAAAAATGAGGATTGTTTACAAGTTGTTGGGAGATGCTAGCATTACATAATATCATTGAGTCTGGACATTACAAGCATGAAAATGGCCAACATATTGTAATGTCCATCCCCACACGCTTCAAAAAATTATGAATAACAATAGTGAACTATAACTAACAACAACTTGTAAGCATATAAAACATAAACAAATAACTTCCCTTATTAACATATGAAGATAACATATATTACCAAAAGGAGAAATCATTTTATCATTGCAATTATGATATTTATTAAATGTATTGATGACTCTTGGCCTCTAGCTACTATTTTACTTGACTTTTTAACCTCAAATGATTTTTGTCTTATCCACCCATTAATGATGTTAATAGATTTATTTAAATCAAATATTCAATATTATTCAAGTTCTATTCCTTTTCACATGAAACTTCTAACTAATTTGTTTGTATTAATGTGGCTTCAAGACAACATAGGATCTATAACTTTGGGCACTAGATTAACATGCTTGCATTGTTGTTGAAGCTTGTAGATTTAGGCCTTTCTTCTTCATCAATCCAATTACTTATATTCAACTAGATTTTGGATAGGGAATGAGTTTTCTCTCTATGTTTTGGGTGGTATGCTATTTCATGTCCCTTCTTGTATGGGTGCTCAAATTGTATAACCTCTAACCCCCTATCATTATTTTGGAGTCTCCTATTTAAAGTTGGTTTGAATATTTTCCTTAGTGATCATTTTAAGTTAAGCCTATTATTACAATGGGTTTTGAGAGACATATTGTTTCACCAAATGCATATAAGTGTAGACAATTTTGAGTATCTCAATTTTTCTTATCAATTAGTTTGTTACACTCCTTGGATAGATTACAAGGAACTTTAGAACATAAGACATGTGGTGTGGAGTCACAAGGATTCTATCTATAGAAATTGAAGCTCAATTGTCATTGCTATAATGAAAATACATGAACATGATCACTATTTTGTTCTCAAGTAAAAACCATTATGGGGACCTTGGTGTAGTCTAAGTCTTAGATCAATGTTTCAAAAGTAGAATGTAACATGCTCTAGAACATGGTAGTCACTTTGAAAAAGGTTGAGAATTCTAGAGTTTCTAATCAATGTAGTCTATCAACTCAAACTATAAGAGACAAAGGGAAGAAGGTATTATAGATTATATTCCTACTAAATTGGAATCAATCAAGTTGGATTTAGACTTAGTCAACTAAAGTAATGTATGAAGTTTCCACTCATCATGCTTTTAGTGAAATTTATGTGTATTACACAGAACTTAGTTTTCAAGTTTGTTTTGAAAAATATACACCTTTAGGATTTTCTAGAATTTTGTGTCTCTAGATACAATTTTGGTGTATAATCATCTGTTGGAAGCTAGCTCTATTTTAGCTTTTTATTTCAATATTTTGATATAGACAGTGATGTACTCTTATTGTGATATTTGTTGAACTTCTTACTTCATATAAATTCTTCTAGTTATAGGTTAAAAAAATGCATGGTCCCTTTTTCACTTGTTTCACTCTTCAATCTTCATTAATTTTGTCTTTGTTTTAATGTTCATTTCTCAACTTGTTTTTCATATTAAGTATGTCGTGAAATCAAAGAGAGAGCATCTATTTGTTGGGTTAGAAATAAGAGTATAAAGATGCTTGTATTCTACTTCTGGGTTCATTTTGCAAGTGTATGTTTCTCATTACATTTGCATTATAACTTATATTGGTGGTTTCTAATTCTATCAATTTAGTAATAATAGCCATCAAGGGTTTTCTATTTCATTGCTTTCTCTCTTCCTATCTACACATAACTCATGACATCCACCTTATTCATCTCTACCCTGTTTGATGAACATGACACAAAATAGAGAAAAATAAGGTAGTGATTGGATGCAAACTAAAACGAAATAGTACTCAAATTGAAATTAAAGTGCCTTTCACCTGAGATCGGAATAATTTCATTAAGAGGGTTGTATATATGTGATGTAACAACATCATTCAATCCACTTAAAGTAGTGAATAGGATATGAATGTACAAAGGAAACCTAAATAGCTTATTTACTTGAACCCTCTATGTGGGTCTTAGTTTGACTAGGAATGACAAGCTTGTTTGGAGGAGAGATGACCCACAAACCAATAAATGATCGCTTTTTGTATCCCCTACAATAATACAACACCATGTCCAAACCTCTGCCAATTCTAGAAAAATCCATATATAGCAAAAAACATCCATAATCACAAATAGATTGTGTGAGATACATCCACTTCCTTAAATAACCATTTGTATAGACACTTGGAGTAAGAAAGGGGAACGAAAAATCCACATACCTTCCTTATTCACATAATGTGTCTGAATTTTGTTTAGAGTGATGTGTCTCTTGGTGCTTAATTTTGAGTTGATGTTTGTTACCATAGTTAAGGAATTTGAAATGAGCATACAACCCCACTTTTGATCAAGCACTTGGGCTGAAGGATAAAAACCCATCATATGGGTGAGGGAGAAGTGTTGTTATGCCACCATAAATTTGAGGAGAGGATGCACAAACAGGTTGATCAATTGACTATTGACACTGTTGAGAAAGTGTAAATTATAGAAGATTAGCTAGACTTTTGGGATTCCTAGTTAGCGATGTTTATTAATGACCTAGGTTAAACATCATGAGCCTTAATAAGCATCTTGAGAGATTGAAATGGATTCCCAACTAACAAAATTCTTAATATGGATGAGTGAAGACATAATCACTAACAATTGGTGGTGTTAGAATGTTTCTAACTAATCATCGTTTTAGAATTCCTACGTACCAAACATCCTTAGATTAGGAGAATATATGTTGTTTGGTTGGAGAAACTATGCGTTCAGTTGATTTTTTTAATCAAGGAGTGCAAATGGTTATCAATTGTGAGAGAATTTCCAGAGTGCAAATGGTTATCAATTGTGAGAGAATTTCCATTTAATGCTTTGATTAGAAACAACAAGTCTCCTTAAACAAGAATGGGTTGAATATTTTCACTCTTGGCTAAATAAACTCCTAATCAAAGTGAGGCTTCAACAAGGTTATCAAATGTCATACCTTGTTCATAAGCAAACTAAACCATATTTTTTTCTCTCGGATCATGGATGAGAATATTCACTAGTGTTATCTACCTTATAGTTGTGATAAAATTAGTCAAAATATAATAATAAAGAGAACCATGTGCAGGGAAATCCATTCATAAAAGGATAGAGCACTTCCCATTAGATATAAAATCAAAATTATTGAAAGGAAATCGTTAACTAATGTTTGAATATGTAATCAATGTTTTTATATGTGATTAAAAGTTAACACAGTGTATTGGTTGATTGTTTACTCTATCCATGTTTATAAACATGATTAATTAGTTAATAATAACATGCACCAAACATAGAACCCATTGAGAAATAGTACCTTCACACCAATTTTTTAGTATTACTACATAGGATAACTAAGCTTATACATTATAAGCACATAAAATAATATTTTATATATTTCAACAATCATTCCCACAAGCTCAAAGAAGATTGTGAATGGTGAGAATAGTTTTCCACTAGTCGCAAACATGCAAGAAAGAGTATAAAGAACAAGCTAACGTCATAGAGTACAAATAACAAGCTAACATAATCTCTTATTAACATACGAATTTAGTGTATGATGTAAAAAGGAGAGCCCTCTACATAACTACAATGATTCTATTTAATAAACATGCTAATGATTGTTAGTCTTAAAGTTACCTAACTCTTGGCCTTTTTGCTTCTAATCTCCTCACCTTGTAGTTTCTATTCCACCAAGCTTTCAAGCCTTACACAAATTTTTTCTTATACTACAACGAATGACGATTATAAATGTAAATTAAATATTCAATATTACCCAAGTTCTCCTCTTTTTTAGATGACAACTAAAACAATATTATTTGTACTCTTGCAGCAACAAGATAAGAAAAATATTATGAATTTAGGTAGAAATCCAACACATTTGCATTATAGTTTGAGCTTGTGGCCTAAGAACTGTTTTTTCATCAAATTTGTTACTTGCATTTAGATAGTTTTTAGATTCTAAGCTATTTTCCTTTATCTACTTTTCCCAATGTAGTTTTTTTGGTTTCTCTTGTTACTTATAAAGAAAAATATTGGTATAACCATCCTTTGCATTCCCTTCCTCATTCTTAACTTGTTTTGAATAGGCACCATGCCTTTGTTAATTTTTCCTTAACACTTCAAAATTAGGTTTATGTCTAGAACACAATCACAAACACACTAAAATGACACAACACAAGCTCTTTACACAACAACGAATCAATGTAGTACACAAGAAAAATTTTCAACCTAAAACTTGTTGTATTAAAAATTTAATAAAACAAATATAGGGCTCTGATACCAAGGATCATGGCCCTTACAATTAGCCATGATACATTAGAACAATTAGGGCTTGATGTCAAGAATTTATGACACTCAATCTACCCTTGAAAAAGACACACTTGACTTACAACTTTTTGAAGAATATCTTGGCTCAACCCTTTCAGTCCATGTACCTTAAACACCCGGAAGGTCCTTTCCCACCTCTTCTGCTGCTCACAAGTACTTATGCAACTTTAGAATGCTTGTACCTTCAGCTGACCAATCTTCCTCTATCAAACTTCTAAATGATCCTAGAACAATTGAACATAGGCCTCCAAACTTCCCTTTAGAAACCTTCATGCTCCTCCAAGACAACCTACTTTTAGGGTCTTCAACTTCTTTCCTCTTATCAACAATATTCTCACTTGCACCCACTAAATTAGGGAATTACCAAACAACCATCTTGACTGGCCTATTTTCTACTCCAAGATCAATCCTTAGGGTATATATTTTTTCCCTCACAACAATGATAAAAAAAACTCCTTTATCACTGTACATGGGGCTTCTCTAAGTGTCCCACACAAAATCGATTTACAACAAAAAACATGACTAAACTAGGGTAGTTAAAAAACTATCATAACCTCCACATAGGACAAACTTCACTCCTTTACTTCCAACCCTCTCTTCTCCACATAACATCCCTTCACATGTTCTCTAGTCACAACCCTTCTTTTTGCCTAATCACCACACATAAATATTCAACAACCCGAGGCAATATTCTTAACCTATTATACCACAGAGATAACTTGCATTACTTGAGACCCTGATCCATACATAATCAACATTTTGAGGCCTTTTAGGCCTACTTTAGTGCCTCACTATCCCTTCCTTCATGTGTTTAACAAAGAAAACATAATATAACTTTGGGTCAGAATATAAGAGGCTACAAACACTTGAAAATATCCATAACTAGGGCTCAAACCTCACATGAAATACCTCCAACAAGGGCTAAAAAACACAGAACTAAACTTCCTCTTACCTAGGCTTAAACTTGACCTTCAACAGAATTATGAATGACCATCACTACTCTAACATGTCTTTTATTGAGGTCAGTAGCTTCCTGAGGAATATCACACTTCTTTGAGGGTAGATACACTTGAGAGAGATGCTTAGATTGATGCCAAACAAGTTCTATTCTATCCCTTCTTATAATGTTTCTTGGTGGTGTCCTTTCTCACTAAGGATTATGATATATAACCATGCCAACCTTATCCATCTTTCTTAAGCATCAATTTATTAAGGAATAAAAATCATTTCACTTGACCCTTTCATTCACCATATAAGCCCTAGGTGTCCCTTAGCCCCTTGGGGGTGCCCCTCATTCTCTTAATGATTAAATTATCATTTTTGATCTTGGTCTTGAGCCCACAACTTTGGGTACAAAAGTCACCACTTGGGTACATTTCCCACAAACCACTTTTGTGTATCAACTCTGCATAAACCCTGTACCCTATGGGTTGTGGGAGTACCTACCAAGCTATGTTGAAAAATGTAGCAAGAAATTCTCAATTCAATTTTTCCTTGATTAAATTGAGAAAAAAATAATTTCCACATTAACAGACAATTTGGATGCAATTAACTTGTGTGACATGGCTTGTTTCACCCAGTTCACTTATTAAATTGAAGTTAAAGGGCTTGGAGTTCAATTAAGCATGTGCCATTGCTAATTTGTAGCAATCAAGGTGAGCTATTTCAAGTTATTTTCAGTTAAACTAGTTTCAATTGTTGGACGAACTAGTGGAAGGTTGGTTGTGTAGTGAGACTTTAGTATAACTTAGTGATCATCCAATTAACTGATCAATCAACCCAAAATAACTAGTGCATGCAGAGAATTGAAGTTCCCTAGTTGTGGTTGAGATTCCAAGGCAGTGTAACATCAGTTATAGATTAGTCTTGAGTGTACAGGTGTTGCATGCAGTCAGATGATCAACCTCGAGAATTGCATAATCAATTGGAAGAAATTCCTAAATAGGGGCCTAATCTCTTAAGGAATTAGGCAAGGAAATAGGGGCTCAAGTAGAGGAAAAATTTGACTAAGTCTGGGTCATATCTTCTCAGTGAGCAGAGAGATAGGTCATTCACTTGCAGGTTGTGCTAAGCTAATAAAATCAATGGTAATACATCTCTATTCATCTGATTAATGCAAGAAGGAAAAATGGTTTTTAGAAGATTGCTTTCCCCTGGAAAAATATTTTGTGCATGTGTGTTATTTCTCATTGCATGTTTGTGATTTATGTTCTAAATTGTGAATTAAATTCCATAGATATGTAGTGTAGGTTTGTGTCTTGTGATTTTGATTAAAACTTCATGCACAATTGCAAATCTACATCATAATTTATACAAGCTACACAAATCAACACTCCCTCTTAGAGAGGGAGGTACTTCCACCACTCGAAAGTAATTCATCATCACTGGCAAAATTAGCCCAATATTTGGTTTTCACTACTCCAACAAAGCTTGTACAATGAACCACACTTTTCTCGGTAGTGTATCTAACGTCAAAATATTCTCCCTTATTCCTTTATTGATAGTCCTTAATTCCATCCCACGGTTCCTTCTTGCTGACAAAAGTCCCCTTGTTCCCTATTGACCATGCGCTCTTCTAGGGTTGTAGATTCTCCCTTTGAACCTGCATACTCCCACTTGAATTTGACTCCCTCTAAGTCTTAAGAACTAGCTTCTTCCCATGACGTATAGGCTTGTCCATTAGCCAATATAGACCATGCTCCCTAAATCCAATTATAGCTCCAACAGAGTAAGAGACTCTAGGCCCGAGCTTCACTTTCTCATCCTAGAGAATTATCTCAAACCCCTTCGCCTTGATCATTGAGACATATATCACATTGTACCTCAGCTCTGATACCCACAACATGAACTCATGACAACCCACTTGAATTCATCTTGAATGGAACAACACCTAATCCTTTAATTGATTTCTCACTCTTGTTTCCAACCTCCATGCGCAAATTTGAGTCCCATTTGATTAGAATATCAAAAAATTCACGTGAACCTGGCATATGCTTTGATGCTCTGCTATCCACATACCATGCAGTCTTGTCAATGACACCCTCTAGAAATGAGAAACTAGAGGAAATTCCTCCTCCAACCTAATTGAGAGGTTTTCCATCTCAGAAGATGTAGCAACGCCAACTAATTCCTGCCCCTTCCTCTTCTCACTGTCTCCCTTCTTCTTTTGCATATACTTGCTCAGATAATGACCATATTTTCCAAATGTATAACACTTCAGCTTGCTCAATTCCTTATTTGAATTATACTTCATCTTCCCTAAAAGAGCCACATTATCATAGAAGACTTGTTCTTCTTATGAAGATCATCATCCCACAATTATTCTTGGATGAAGTCATCCCATAACCTGTTCCAATCTAGAAAATTTTCTCAAGAAACAATCCCTTTCTTAAAAACTTTCATTCCTCGATAAACCTTTGTAAAATATTCCTCACCAACTCGTAATCCTCTCAAAAATTTTAACCGATGGAAGCATCTCATCTCAAACTTGGGAAAGTCTTGTCAGATATGGAGTCGTGCCTTCACCATCCAACATCTTTGTGTTCTTCAACTTATCTCTTAATACCAACAGCCAATTCTCATTTTTATTATGGAGCAGATCTTGAAGAGCGTTCCAAATCTCATTGGAAGTGTTCTTCCCATAAAAATGAGGTATCAAGTGACATTTGACATAGCGTAGGATGATTAGCTTCATCTTCGTATCGAAATCCTTAGGGTCTGTTGGTTTCTTGATCTCCTTGTCAACAAACTCCCACATATTGTTCACTAAAAAGACTAGCTTGATCCTTTCCTTTTAAGGACTATAGTTGGACAACCCATCCAACCTATCCTTATATCTCAGACTAGCAACCAACTTTTATATTTCCATTATTCATTCAAAAAACAATGATACCAACACCCTTTCAAGTTACATGTTGTGCAAACTCTAATTCAGTTGCCCCTTCAAAGTAGCTTTGATACCATGTTGATTTTTCCTTGCCACTTCAGAATCAAGTTTATGTCTAGAACACACTAAAATGACACAGCATAAGCACTTTTGCATAACGAAAATTACACAACAATGAATCAATGCAGTGCATAAGACAAATTTTCATCCAAAAACTTTTTATATTACAACTTTAATACAGCAAACAAAGGGATCTTATACCAGGGATCATGGCCCTTGCAATTATCCCTAATATAAGAAAAACTCTCACCACCATCCCCTATGTCTCCATCTCTCTCCCTCTCTCTCCACTCCATCTCTATCTCAATCTCCCTCTATCTCTCCTTTATCTCTCCCTCACTCCATCTCTTTCACTCTCTCTATTCTCCCCATTTATCTCTCTCATCCCTCCATATTCCCTTCCTTCTCCCTATCTCTATCTCCCTCCCTTGATCCCCTCTCAATATCACTCCCAACATTCTCTCTCTCCTCCCTCCTTATCTCCTTCCCTATCTCTTTATCTACCACCAAATTCTCTCTTTATTTCCATTTATATATTTGTATGTGTCTCCCTTTATCTTCTTACATTTTCATCTCTATCTCCCTCCACCTCTCATCACTTTATCTCCCTCACTCCCTCACGATCTCTCTCCTTATCTCCCACTTGCCATCCCTCTGTCTACCTCTCACTCTCTCTCTTTCTATCTCTCCTCTTCCCTTTCTCTCCCCCTCTTCCCCCTTCACCGTGCTTCTCTCTCCCCCCCTCTCTCTCATGCATCTTTGTCTTTATCTCCCTCCCTCTTTATCCCTTTCCATTAATCCCTCATTATCTCTGTTGGCTCACTAAAATGTCATATTTTCACCATGGAAAATTTTAGAGGCGAATTTTCACCCTTTGGCGAAATTAAAGGGTTTTAATTTTTTAGTGGGCGAATATTTTGTATCATAGTACATTTTTACAAATCGCCACAAATTTATTTTATAAAAAAATTAGGTATGGAGGTTAGCCCACCTTATTTTAAGGGAGAGGGTAAATTTAGCCCTTCAAATTAGGAGTTACAACCTTCCATTCCCCCTAATCGTCAAGAATAGGTTTTATTTAAGTGAATCCCATGGGCCAAATACCATATTTATAAAAGAGGTATGGTAAATTCATAAAAATATAAATAAATGAGAGGTATGGTACATAAATAAAACATTTTTTATATTTACTCCATAAGTCACCTTATATACATGCAAGGGTGTAAACAAATAAAAATATAAATAAAGTGGAGGTATGGTAAATAAATAAAACCTCTTTTTATACTTACTCAAAAGGTATGGTAAATAAATAAAAATATAATAAACTAGAGGCATGGTAAATAAATAAAACCTCTTTTTATATTTAGTCCATAACCCTCTTTCTATCTATGAAGGCTCAAAAAGGAGGTTTTATTTAAGTGAATCCTATGGGCCAAATACCATATTTGTAAAAGAGGTATGGTAAATTAATAAAAGTATAAATAAATAAAACTTTTTTTTATATTTACTCCATAAGCCACCTTATATTTAAGGACACTCAAAAAATGCGTTATATTTAGGTGAAACCTATGGGCAAAATACTATGGGCCAAATACCATGGGCTAGATTATTATTAATACCATGCAAAAAAACACTATCAACCCTAATATTAGTATTAATAAAAATAAAAATGGCACATGGTATTGACCCATGGTATTCACGTGGAATGTAGCCTATTTAAAGGGGGGAATTAAACTAGCATAGATCCATCTTTACTCTGGATCTACTAAGTCGCGAGAGGAATCAAATATCGTGATATGAAAACTAGCATAGAGTGAAAAAATATTTGATCTCTCTCAACCCTTGGTGGATCAAGAGTAAAAATGGATGTTGTAATTTAATGTATGTTAAACATTTTAACTTGGTTAAAATAAAAAATAACATAAAAATCAATTATTAATTTTATTAATTTTTATAAATTACTAATAGTAATTTTTAAGCTCCAGGTTTATGATAACCCATGGTATTGACCCATGGTAATACCATGGTATTCATTTGAGCAATTCTATCATCATAGATCCATCTTAATTTTGGGTCTACCAAGTGCTCAGAGGGATAAATAGATTTCATCCCTATAAGAGTGGTAGATGTGGAGTTAAGATGGATATAGGTTGGTTTTTATGATAATGAAGATATTAAATAGAATTAGGAAATTATATTGTAAAAACATATTAAAGTGAATGGTTAAAGCTACATTTAGTCAATTCACAAAATTTAGTAAAAAATACCAATATCTCCATTAATATTGGTTTTTCTGATTTAGCAAAAAAAAATTCAAAACAGTGAAACCTTATCACTCTTTCCACATCACCCTCGCAGAAGATTTCCCACCATTTTTCAAACAATCTCAATATGATATCTTCATGAAAAAGTTTAGGTATTTATGTTGGATTAGTTGTTTGAAAAATAAGCTGGTTTGTACAACCTTTCATCTTCTGTGCTATTCGTAGTTTGTCCTAATGATCTGTAGGGGTTGGAGCCACTACACCATATTTTCCTAAAAGGTGAAGATTGTTCACCAAAAATGAAATTAATCTACATGTTACAACGCTATTAAAAAATGGGAGACGTATTAGGGTAGTGAATTATGCTAATAAGCAATTTAGATTGGGAGAGACGTAATTAAATTTTATTATTTAATTGAAGATTTCCAATTAAAATAATTATAAATCTACATTTATATATTCATATATTGATTGGAAGGCTTCTCACAATGGTCACTTCTTTCAATTAGATCCCCTTCAAGCCTTTGGGATACCTATTACTTTCTTATATAATATAGTTGGGGCTTGCTAATTGTTGGCGTGTTGGGGTAAACAAACTTGATGTGTTTTTTTATCTTTTAGTTGGAGTATATTGAATAAGAAAGAAATTTGATAACTTGAAAAAAGTGGTAGCTTGACAAAAGTTGTAGAGAAAATATTAATCTCTCATACCTTGACAGAACTCGTGGTCAATATCAACACCTACAAGAACTTTGTTGTGGAATATTATCAAAAATAATGGAAGGATATGAAAGAGTGTATTGTAAGAACCTTGACAAACACGACCACTGAAACTTGGAACATTGTTTGTAGGAAGAGAAAATTATATTTCTTTTTTCCAAACATATATGTTATTATATTACAGTTTAATGAATATGTTTTCTTATTATCATATATGGTTTCATACTTTAACAAAACATTCACCAAGACTTCACAATCTTTTATTATTCAGTAGAAGATTTGCCAAGATCTTACAAGATTTTATAATTCAGTGAAAGATTCTCCATCACTGTACAAGATAATATAATCTGGTGAGAGATTCGCCAAAAATATTATATATACATATTATATTATTGATAAAATTGCCTCCTATTTTTCCTATGTATCATGGGGATTAGCCCATTTATTATACATATAGATTTAGGGTGGTTCTTAAAATTTTCCCTGATTTTCACCTAATTTTCCTTCACTTTTAAACATATTTCACTTCTCTGTAACTTTTCATTTAGGTCATTTTTTGGTTTAGACTTATTATTTCTAATATTTATTTTAGTATTTTGAGTGAGTTTATGGTTAAATATGTAAAAATAACATGTTTTCACTTATAGTTGGATTTGTTTTATGATGTTTATAGGCATATTTGAAGAATCCAACAAAGTCATATTTGACTGTTTAGCCTCAAATTTGAATTTCCTCTTCAACCCTTGAAGATTTGAGATAATCATTAAAGCATATTCAATGGAGAAGAATCATGGAGGTTTTGATAAGATATGTTATCAAATATATTAGAGGTTTGTGAGAGGATTTGTAGAGATAATTATCTTCTAATTTGAGAAAAATGGTTGTATCTATTTGAGAGAAAGTGGATCTAAATTTCTCAGTTTCTTATCCTCTTCTCAAAGAAAATCATGTATGAATAAGAGTGCTTTCTCCATTTCAAAGGAGGAGGGATTTAGACTTTGTAATTAGAATGCCTAGAGAAATATCTTTGTATCTCCAAGCTTATTTCTCTTAGTATATAATGTCATTTTTATTTTCAACTTCTAGTAGACAATCTAGTGTGTTTGCTAAGTAGTGGAGGGGCCCATTGCCAAGCATGTACACTCTTTCCATTCTTTGCTTATAGTTGTATACAATGTGTATGTATATATGATTTAATTCATTGTTATGAGAATTCAATCATGAGCTCATGTGTTCAATTAGTTTTTTTATGCATTAGTGATATACTTAATGACAAGCTTACTAATATATGTGTAAAATACTAGGAATGACCATCCATAATAGGAAGAGGTTTTAGTGCATTTATGACCTATACAAACAACTGTTGTATTAAGGAATCATAGGTCCATCTATTCATTTTAAATTCAACAATATGGATTTTGATTGCTTTTAGTGAATTAATATGTTGTATGTCAATCATTCAGAACTTTTGATTGAATATGAGTGAAATCTTTAAAAACTACAAACAACTATATATATATATATATATATATATATATATATATATATATATATATATATATATATATATATATATATATATATATAGATATATATATATATTTCAGAACATTTTTTGTTAAAAATCAGTTGAATTTATACATGTCAAAGAGGATCTCTAAATGTTTCAAAACCATGATCATGTTTAGAAGTATCTGATTTATTTTCTTTCATAAAATAGAATTTCCTTTCATGTCAATTTACATTTGATATACCTAGAAGCTAAGTCCCTGGATATATTTTTCTTTACACTTTGTAAGTTTACAAACTCAGATCAATAAGATTAAAATGTTTTAGAATTCTAGTACTATTGAATTGACTAACATTTTTGGGTCCATTGTTAGGGAAGTGTACATAGGATTTAGTTTCTAATTTATGTTGCTTTTAAATGACATAACTTGATGGAAAGGAAATGATAAGATGAAAGCTAAGAACCAGTTAACTGGATAATCACTAAGTTAGACTAAATTCTACCTGTGGCTTCATCATCTTGTGCAAGTGAAGCAGGGCTCCCTTGTACCTCATTGTCCATGTCTGTACATGATCAACATCGGCATATATATCTGTGAGTGTTCACGTTATCTTGGTGCAGCACTGCTAATGACCATGTGGATGGAAAACTACCTTGTGCACAGTTATGAACCTGTCATATAGTATCTGCATGACTGTCTCAAGAGTTGATAGTTCAGCAAGAATCACTTTCTTCATATCTACTCTGGCAGATCCTATTGATTGTTCCTTTGTTTGCCTAGCTCCTTGCAATTCCTTAGCCATGCGCTCATTTTTGGATATTAAGAACTTCACACTCAAGCTTGTGGCTTCGACATAAGTCTTTGTAGCATCGACCAAGGTAGATGGATGTCTTCGAACATCTGACACAATCACCTGTTCTTCAAAGTGCCCAGGTGATGCATTATCATGTGGGATGTGTGCTTTACGTTCCTGTACAACTTTTTATTGTGACTCATAAAAGGATATGTTGTACACATTTGTTCTCAGATTATCCTCAAGGAGAACGGTATCCCCTTGTTCACTTGGGACTTGCTCTGCTGTTGGGACTAGTGAAGCCTGTGGGGTGACCTCAGTTGATTTTGGCATGAGGTTAGTGTCATGATCTTGTTTTGACTGTTCCATCTCTGTGTCCATCTGTTAAACTATCAATTCATCCTATTGTTCGAGTTCCTATTCCTGTGGCTGGTCACCCTGTTCCTCATCTGTTGCTGGTGGATCTGAGTCTTCAACCTATATTGGCGTAGTTTGTGCTATCTGTTCACCTTTCACTTCCTCCTATTCCTGTTCATGTAAATGTTTCCCTTCCTTCTCTCTTATGCACATCTCTTGTTCTTCTTTGAGCTTATGCTCTACTTCTTGCAACTTCCTCTCCGTCTCTTCTAGTATTTTCTTATCTTTCCTTTTCTATGCTTCTCTCCTGTCATGTTGTCACCTCTTTGCTTTTATCTCCAAAGCTACTCTCTCAACAAGTGGATCTTCCTTAAACTTGTAGCTTTGATATGTCTTTGTGTTTTCGACAATCTTCCTCTTGCCTTTGTCTTGCAGAGGTTTATTGCTTGTTTCTACTGTCATTATTGCTCCCTATTGTGTTCTTGCTTTGTGTTATGCAACCAGCTCACAAAAAGATAGAAAAGATAGATCAACGACTTTAAAATCAGCCTCTTCGAGGGGGGAACCTCCTTTACATTACACAAATGAACAATTATTAGATGATTCAAATGGAAGAACCTCATTTCTATATATAGGAGTCTAAGGAAACACAATATAATCAGAGTCAACATAATAATAATAATGTAAGGGCATAACAAAAACAATAGTGGGCTTCTATGGGGCACAGTAATAACAATATGGGGACAACATAGGAACAACAATAACAGTAATGGATACAATGACAATAATAGTGGGCAAATACACTAGTATTTTAGGGACCTAACACCTTGAGTGCTAGTAGCCACTCTACTGCCATGCTAACCGGTTCATTGAGCCTAGAGGCGTTATAGCAATGTCTCCATGGGTCTTCCTCTGGCCAATGACACGCCCCATGGATCCAATGATAGTACACTCTCGAACAGTGGTCTTTGCATAAGCCATGTGGATCGTACGAATTGAAACTCTTGGTGCTGAAATGAAACTTCTTGAAGTCTTCGACCTCGACATCTACTTCTTTCAAACTCAGGATTGAGTACAACCCAATCCACAAATGAAGGATAGGCCATGGTATCTTCTCCTTCCTGTGAAATCTAGCTAATAACCTTGTCGAGATGTAGTATGCAACCTCCTGCATGACTATCTTGTCAGTGGGAAAATTCGATAACAAATGTGGAGCCTTCTCCACGTTGTACATCCTAATGAAGGTGCCATCAGGTGAGGCATGCCAATTTTCAATGTTCAGAAATGCCTCCATTACTGCTTGGGACATGTAAGGCAGATCTTGTTCAAAGATCATCATGTACAAAGGGGCAATAAAGTGGTCAGATAGTCTAGCGATGAATCCTTAGTAGCTGCACTCTAAGAGAAACTTGCAATATACATTCACAACATTCTCTGAAGGTGCCCATGCCCAACCCATGCCAGGAAACTATTGAGGAGAACAGATTGCATCGAGCAGGTAGGTGGGCATGAAGATTTTTTCTTGTTGATCCTTGGACGAACTCCAAGCATTTGATACATGCACTTTTAGCTGGAGAGCCAACATGTCAGACCAGTTAAAAGGTTTTCCTTCACTTGCCAACTGATCCAACATAACAACCCAACTCTGTGGGAAGGTCTTCGTACTCTCTTGGACATACAAGCAACATGCAAATATGATTAAGAGTTGGCAAGTCTTCATGTTGATCAGTGGTTGTAATTAATGTCAACCCAAGTAACACCGGGGGCTACCCCGATATTGCATGGGAATTTTGACTTGAAAACTTACTCTATTATGATTCAAGAATATTCTAGATGGATTCTACTCATTGATATGTTTCCGTTGATATATGGCACGCCACATAATTATTCATGGTTTGAGAGATATTCGTGTTTGAAGTTAGTAACCCCAGTTAGTGGGCTAAAACCCCATGGGGTTGTGGCATGATACTCATCATTGGTTGTGTTCATTGAATAGTCAATAATTTTTAATGTGTTAAGCTCCTAAAATCCCTTCAACATTCACTTGTTGAAGCCCCTCTCAACTCAATTCATTTCTATAAATTTTGACCCTCATATCATCCTCTGTAAATTTTCGGCCCTCATGAGCTTCTAATGTAGGATTTGTTGCAGGGAGTTTAAGGTTTCTTTGAGGTCTGGTTAGGGTACAAAATTATGATCAAGTTTGAAGGTATGTTTTGAAGCAAGTTTAGAGTTTTGGATTCTAGGATTTCGCTGCTTCAAACAGGTCATCATGGCATTTTCACTATAATTTTTTTCTATGAAGCTTGAGAATCTGAAATTAAAAATGAATTTGAGCTGACATCTCTGTGAACCTCGTGACTAAATTTTAGATATTTATTCGCTACATTTTCAGAGATATGATCTGAGGAAGTTAGGGTTTTTGTAGGCTCCCAAATTCCATATCAAACAAGTGACCTTGGGAAAATCATCATAACTTTCTCTCTGAGAATTGGATTCAAATTTCGTAAACAGTGATAAAAAGAGGATGGAATTTAATTTGTTGGGTATCATTTTCAGGGCTGAAGGTCGAAACAGTGACATGTGGCACTTCATACAAGTTCGCTCTATTGAACCAATCTATAATCAGGTCATCGTGGGAAATTGAGCATAACTCCTTATTGAAGAATCCAATGTTAACTAGACCTATGGAGTTGGAAAGAGGACTCAGAGGGATACTAGAGGATGAAATTTTAGACCTTGGAGATCCGAAATTAGATAGGTACAACAGATTCAATATCGAGCTCCTAGAAGGAAAGAAAAAGTATGCATTCAAGGATCACTACAGTAAGGACCACACAACAACAGTCAAGGGTAATTCTGCTAC
Organism: Pinus tabuliformis; assembly: GCA_031772625.1. Taxonomy (NCBI): domain Eukaryota; kingdom Viridiplantae; phylum Streptophyta; class Pinopsida; order Pinales; family Pinaceae; genus Pinus; species Pinus tabuliformis. The sequence continues at coordinate 679,289,692 of CM062818.1, read as the reverse complement.
AATAAGGTATGTATGATTAGTGTTTGCTTTTGAATTTCGAATATCATCTATGCCATGTATTTTGTAGGACAATATAATTATTTTTTTGTGTATTGGTTTGGGTCTTGGTCATTGTTATTCATGCGGAAGGTTTGGACATAGAGTTGTAGAATGTCGCACATATGTTTGGAATGAATATGGTTCCGGCAAATATTTCAGAAATAGATATTCCAAAACTCAACAAAATAACAACAGATTTGAGCATTTGAGAGATGATGTCAAATGTTACAAATGTAAGAATTTTGGACACGTAGCTAAATATTGCAGACTTCAAAGTTCTTCAAAGGAATTCTCCCAAAATCAGAATGAACAAGTATGGAAAAAGAAGACTAAAAAGTGTGCTCTCACTCTCAAGGCTCAAAGCAACAGAAACATTTGGTATGTTGATAGTGGTTGCTTAACACATATGACTAGAGATAGGAATAAGTTCATGTCCTTGAAGGAAGGACGGAACAATGTCTTTTGGAAATGACGGATATTCAAACGTCATAGGAGAAGGTACGGTCACACTTTAAGCAAGGATGAATTAACGAAGGATGCGTTGTTGGTTGAAAATATGAATCACAATCTACTCAGTGTTGGACAAATGTGTGATCAAGGACACATGATGCTATTCAACTCTAAGAAATGTGAAATCAAGAAAGGAAACTTTCGTAAAATTGTGGCTACAGTACGCAGAGCTCCAAATGACATATATGTTTTGGATGAGGCACCTAAAGGGTGTTTTTTGGCGAAATAAGATGAAATTTGGTTATGGCACAAACAAATGGGACATATAAATTTTGACAATTTGGCCAGGATCAACAAAAAGGAAGTAGTACGAGATATGTTGAAAATTTCATAACCTACCAACACGATATGTGAAGCTTGTAGGCACGAAAAACAAGCAAATGTTGAGTTCAAGACAAAAGGACACTTTGCATCACGTCCATTGGAATTAATACATAACGATCTATGTGGTCTTATGAGAAAAAAAGGTTTAGATGAAGAATTATACTTTATGCTAATGATAGATGATTACACCAAAATGGCAGCCACCCGTTTCTTAAAGAAAAAGTTAAAGGCATTCGAGTGTTTTAAAATCTACAAGGAATTGGTCGAAAATGAAACTAATTTGAAGATCAAGTGTTTGAGATCAGATAATGGCGGATAATTCACTTCCAATATATTTCAACAGTACTATGACGAAAATGGAATAAAAATGCAATTCTCAATAGCTAGAACACCACAACAAAATGGAGTTACTGAAAGAAAAAAAACGTACAAGAAATGGCCAGAACAATGTTAAATGACTCAAAACTAGAAGATAAATTATGGGTTCAAGAAATTGATACAGTTCTATTCATTATAAACATAGGTTTGCTCAGAAACAATTATAACATGACTCCATACTAACTATGGAAAGGAAGACCGACTAGCATCAAATACTTCAAAATATTTGGAAGAAAATGCTACATCAAAAGAGAAGATAAAAAATTGGGCAAGTTTGATTCTCGTGTTGATGAAGGTATTTCTGCTGGTCATTCATGCAAAAGGAAGGCTTATAGATGCTACAATCTGAGGCGAAAATAAATAGTGGAAAGTATAAATGTTACTTTTGATGAAGATTGGGTTCCAAAGGAAAACAATGAGATTGTCCCTTCAAGAAAATCTAATGGATCTGAGGTAGAATCTGTGAAGGATGAAAAAGCAGCTCCAGAACAAGACTAATCGAATAAGGAAACAATAGTCAACCAAGAGGAAATAATAAATTATCAGCATGATGTACAAGAAACTTCTCCAAAAATTTTAAAACAATGGTGTCAAAAGAATCATCTGTCAAATCAAATCATTGGCAACATAAATGAAGGAATTGGAACCAGAAGAAGTCGACAACTTCGTTCATCACAACAAGCCCACCTTTCTCTTTTAGCATCTTTTGAGCCTAGCAATTTTGAGGAAACTAATCAAGATGAACACTGGGTAGCAGCTATGAATGAAGAGTTGGATCAAATTAAGAAGAATGACACTTGGGAATTGGTTCCATGACCAAAGGATAAAAATGTTATTTGAACCAAATGGGTCTTCAGAAAAAAATTGAACAAGCACAGATAGGTTACCAAGAATAAGGAAAGATTAGTCTGTAAAGGATATGCACAAGTAGAAGGAATTGATTTTGAAGAAATATTTTCTCTCGCTGCCAGAATGGAAGCTATCAATAATTTTATCGCTTATGCATGCTCGAGAAAAATCAAGGTGTACTAGATGGATGTTAAGTCAACCTTTCTAAATAGTGAATTGGAAGAAGAAGTTTACATTGAACAACCTAAAGGTTTTCTGCTCTCTGACAAGAAAGACTGTGTATGCAGATTCAAGAAGGCACAATATAGTGTCAAGCAAGCTCCTAGGGATTTGTATGCTCATCTTGATGGATATCTACATCAACAAGGATTCAAGAAAGGAAGTGCTGACAACAATCTCTATGTGAAAGTGGATTAAGATATCCTAACAATTATTGAGGTATATTTGGATGATACAATATTTGGAAGCAATGATGACAGATTAAGTAAAAAAATCTCCACAAAGATGCAAAGTGAGTTTGAAATGTCTCTACTTGGTGAGATGACATGCATTTTAGGGCTTTAGATATCCTAGCAAGATAAAGGAATATTTATATATCAAACCAAGTACATCAAGGAAATTCTTAAGAAATTCAAGATGGAAGATTGCAAGCCTGTCCTTACCCCAATGGTAACAGGTTGTAAGTTAAGTTTAGAAGATTCGTCAAAGGATGTGGACTAGAGGTTGTATAGATCTATTATTGGAAACCTTCTATATGTGCCAACTTCTCGGCCAGATGTAATGTAGGTAGTTGGACAAGTAGCAAGATTCCAAGAAGCACCAAAATAATCTCATATTATTTCTGTCAAAAGAATTCTTCGATATCTTAAGGGCACAATGAAATATGGTTTATGGTATCCCAAAGGAAATGATCTAGTTATCCAAACTTATACAAATGTATATTGGGCAGGAAGTTTTGTTGATCGTAAGAGTACTAGTGGAGAAACATTCTATCTAGGTGGTTGCCTTGTTTCATGGTTAAGTAAAAAGCAAACTGTGCAAGATCTTCAAGTCAAGTTTGATGAGCCTATTCCCATCTTCTGCAATAACACTAGTGCCATCAGTATCTCCAAGAATCTTGTGATGCATTAAAAAACGAAGCACATTCCGATCAAATATCATTTCGTTAGAGAGCAGGTCACCAAAAAGAATATCAAGCTTGAATATGTTGGCACAAAGGAACAAATTGCTGACATCTTTACCAAACCATTACCTTGTGAATCATTTGAGTATCTTCGCCAAAATCTTGGGATTATCCCAAGTTCTTCTTTTACTCTTTCTCTTATCTAACTAAGTAGAAAGGGGGAGTGGAGGTGTGCACATGTCTGCACGATGAGAATTTGTCAGGGGGAGTTGCCCTTTTCCATTGCTTGCAAAGGGGGAGAGAAGGCAGTAGGAAGAGGTGGCATGATTGTAGGGGGGGGGGGGGGGGGGGGGGGGGGGGGGGGGGGGGGGGGGGTGGGGTACTTGTGTTTCCATCAATGCCAAAGGGGGAGATTGTTGATCAATCGTTTTTATTGATCTCAACCCAAGCAATACCAGGTGCTACCCTGATCTTACATGGGAATTTTGACTTGAAAAATTACTCTATTCTGAGCCAAGGATCTCCTATATGGATTCTACTCGTCAATATTTTTCCGTTGATAAATGGCACGCCACGTAATTCTTCACGGTTTGAGAGATATTCATGTTTGAAGTTAGTAACCCAAGTTAGTGGGCTAAAACCTCACAGGGTTATGGAATGGCACTCATCATTGGTTGTGTTCATTGATTAGTCAATAATTAATAATGTTTTAGGCTCCTAAAATCCCTCCAATTTTCACTTGTTGAAGCCCCTCTCAACTCAAGTCATTTCTATAAATTTTGACCCTCATATCCTCCTCATGCAAGCACTTTCAATGAACTATCTTGAGAGAAGACCTGTATAATTTTTCGGTCCTTATGAGCTTCTAGCATAAGATATATTGCAGGGGTTTTTAGGTTTCATTGAGGTCTGGTTAGGGTACAAAATTATGATCAAGTTTGAAGGTTTATTTTGAAGCAAGTTTAGAGCTCTGGATTCTAATATTTCACTACTTCAAATAGCCCATTGTGGAATTTTCGCTATAACTTTTTCCTACGAAGATTCATAATCTAAAATTAAAATTTGTTTGAGCTGCAATCTTTATGAACCTCATGACCAAATTTCAGATCTTGATTCGCTATATTTTTGGAGATATGATCTGAGGAAGTTACGGTTTTTGTATGCTCCTGAATTCCATATCAAACAGGTGACCTTCGGAAGATCGTCATAACTTTCTCTCTGAGCATTGGATTCAAATTTTGTAAACAATGACAGAAATAGGATGGACTATAGTTTGTTGGGTATCGTTTTCAGGGCTGAAGGTCGAAACCATGACACATGGCACTTCGTACAATTTCGCTCTACTGAACACGTCTATAATTAGGTCATTGTGGGAGATAGGGCATAACTCCTTCTTGAAGAATCCAATCTCAATCAAACCGATGGGGTTGGAAAGAGGACTCAGAGGGATACCACAAGATGATATTTCAGACCTTGGAGATCAGAAATTACATATATACAACAGATTCAATATCAAGCTCCTAGAACGCAAGAAAAAGTATGCATTCAAGGATCATTGCAGTAAGGACCACACATCAAAAGTCTAGGGTAAGCCTGCTACAACAAGGTATGCATGATTAGTTTTTGCATTTTAATTTTGAATATCATCTCTGACATGTGTTTTGCAGGAAAGTGTAAGTATTTTGTTTGTGTATTGGTTTGGGTCTTGTTCATTAATGCATGTGGAGGGAGGAGAACACTTCTGGACAACTCAGACACATACTAGAAGGCATACAACAGAAAAGTACCATTACTTGAAGTAAGCACGACAATACCTCATCATTTTCAAGTGATCCAAGAAGTCGTGTCAAGTCAAGCGTCATTTCTTGTCAAGAGTCAGTATTGTAAAAGATCATCATTGTAAAATTGTAAAAGAGTCATTATTGTAAAAAGGTTAATTTGCCTAGAGTTGAAGAGGCATTGTTGGGAGGTATAGGGCTCATTGTTGGATGATTTCATGGTTAGGTTGCAGATCATAGTGTGATTGGGTAATTGGTCAAGTAATGGAAAATCATTGTAAATTATATTGTACCATGGAACATTGTCCCTAGTATGAGAGTCCACACTCTTGTTTCATTTTTGGTCATTATAGGGTGGTAGGGATGTGTTAGGTAGGTACATGAAGTCGCTTACAGGTTGGAGCCTGTGAACACTTCAGGGTGGTAGGTTGGTCTAGGATGTTGGGGTATCCATTCAGTTGAATACTGAAGAAACCATGACGTTGGGGTGTCCTTCTAGTGGGATATAGAGAAGAATGCTTTTCTAGAATTCTAGGAAGTTGTAACTCTCATTTCAGTTGGGGTTGAAGATTAAAGAATTTATTAGAAAAGCATTCGGTGGTTTTTGACCTGGAGGGGGTTTTCCACCTAGAATTATTGTGCCTATTTTGTTTTATTATTTATTTTTGTTACTAGATAAACATTAATGATAATTGAAGATTAACTAATGCTCTGAAAATATTTAAAAGTGCTAATTGCTAAGGAATACTGATTCACCCCCCCTCTTAGTATTTACAACACTTGCTGAGTGTCTTTGTCTTGCAGATATGGTTGGGTGCCATCCTAAACTTTGATGCCCCCCTTACCCAATGCTTCAAGATGTCTGTTTTGTTCGCGATGTTGTTGGGAGTGTAGAACGATGCATCCATCCTATTCACCGACTGCGGAAAATGATACATCTACTGATAATACTTCGTCCTGAAGGTAGAAAGATCTACTCAACTTGCACTGCTCATTATCATCGTCTCAAGATCAGTGTGTGAGACAATCTAGTGGATCACATCTATGCATGGAAATATGGGATACATGCATGCAACCTTTTACAATCCTGACTTATGAATGCTCATAGAGACTTGTCGGTGCTCCAGATTCTCCTAAAAAATGCCTGTGAATATAGTGTTGATGTCTTTCCATGTGATCTTGATGTATTTCTTAATGAATAGGCGAGTGTATGTATAAACGGGCAAGCTCATAGACAATTATTCAACCACTTCTCCAGTATTTCTTTCAACTGTGTCCTTTGATCTAGCTCTCTTGGAGGCCATGTTATGTGTATTGCTGAGAAGCTACTCAAAACCTGTTGTACATGGAGATAAAGAAGACACTCACGACAATCCAATATAAGATGAAAAAAATAAAGCAACCGAGGAATCAATCATGTGGAAAACTGGGTGACTATCGGGAAATATTGCATAACATTGACTCTGAGAGGCTGGGAGACTGTCAGCTGAAAATACACATTGTGCAGTCCAAGCTACCAGTGAGGCTTGCTGCTGACTAGAACTGCGTAATGTGTAGTATAGAGAGGCTGATTGAGGACTGGAACTGTGCAATGCACAGTTCAGTCAAGCTGGGTTGTTGGATGTAACTGTGTATTGCGCAGTTCCATTGGGCAAGACTGGGACACTGCCTCCCAGGATTGCGTAGAGCATAAATGGGAGCTAGTGTGGGAAACCTCTACACAATTCCTAGAGGCAAGGCAAAGCCTTGACTTCCAGGAATGCGCAGTGCATGCTGGGAGAAGTAAGATTTGGGTCAAGGCAGCCCAGATCTGGCCAAGGGCAACTTAAAAATGCGAAGGAGTGAATGAATGTGAAAAGATGGTGCAGATCTGAGTGAATAGACATGCATGCAATTCAAGCAAGTGCAGAAATCAGTCAAATGGCAAAACAATGAAGCTCATGAATAGAGTCATCGCAACAACTAATGTTAGTGCAAAAATAGGGTTATGCACGCAAAACTAAAGAAATGCAATGCAAAACTAGAAACGACACTTCTTCAAGTTAAAAAATGTTGAAACACCAATGGTTGTTCACTAAAACAAGGAAAGAAACACTCATACAAGCCAAGGAATCAAAAGCGACAAAAAAACAGCAAAAGGCATGAAAAGAAAAACTTACCCGGAAAAGTTGCACCTATTGTGCCGAAGGTTCCTAGATGCCTCGGGAACGCCAGAGCTCCAAGATCAAATGTGAAGAATGAGCTTTGGTGAGTCGGTTAAATATATTTGTTAGAATTAGAGTTTATGACACATATGCCACAAAATCTAGGAAAAAAAGACACTTGGCAGGGAGTTTCTAAATAAGTTTTGCATGTAACTCCTAGCTACTAAAAATAGATCCCTAAAATCTAGGGATGATTTTCCGCTTTTTCTTCATTTTGCTTTTTCAGGAAAAGGCTGCCATGCATGCAAGGAAGAATTGCATTGTTATGGAGGGAATTGGGAAACCTACCAACACATGCAATAGACAACCACTGAGGGAAGCCTCTACATTGTTTCTGGGCTAAGTGGCCAAGGTTGGCTCACCAGTTCTGCGCAATTTTCTAGAGCAAAGCTGCTGGATTGCTCTGTGCATTTCTGGAGAGCAGTGTTGGCTGGCCTGCTTTACGCATTTCTGGAAATTAGCGTTGGCTAGCCTTCTCTGTGCAAATTTTGAGTGCAGGGTAGGTTTTGAGCTGCTCTACACAAATCCCGAGTGCAAGGCAGCAGCCCTCTATGACCGCACAATTTTCCCAGATAGCACAAGACTAGCTGTGAACCAAGTTCCTGGCCAGCTTGTGTTTAGGTGACAGAACAAGTAAGTGAACACAATTTGTTGAATGACAGATAAAATTGAAAGAAACACAAGTACCTGAGTACTGCAAGATGGTTGCTAAGATTTCAAGGAGGGAGGCTCCAAAACGAAGCAAAGGAAAAATTTTGGAGGGTGGTTGTAGCTGCTACAAAATTGGTGACACACTGGTAGAACTCTAGCTCTTTGTATGGACCTTGTTTTGTGAAAAGCGAGTCTAACTCCTTCGGAAGTATTGTTCGTTTCTTTGATCATCATGGATTGAGAGCTAAGCTTGAGTTAAATATATAGTCCTTGCTATTCTCTTGATCTGTCAACACACATACCAAGCCAAGTCAACTGAGTTGTTTTGATTGGGCATGAGGGGTATATTGGTGCACAAGTAATATAGATGTCAGAGTCTTAGTTTCATCTATGGTGTTGCTTCGCTGCTAGCAGGCCTGGACAATACCCCGACGGAATCACGCAAGGACACAAGCATCGCTCTGCTGCCAGCGAGTCTGGTTAGTACCCCGGCGGATTTACTTGCAATACCTCTCTATGCAGGATTCCTTTCTCTTCTTTCACCTTTATTTGTTTTTTCTTTTTCATTTTTTAATTTTCAAAGAACTGTGCATAGGAACTTATTTATTTCAGAGGCAGAAGAGGGATCCTGACTTATTGAGAGTAGGAGAGGTTGTCCCTTCAGAGAAGTGTGTTATATATATGTTTGAAAATACTTGTTAAGGTTTTCCCCCTCACCTTACTCTTCTTGACTAAGTTGACAAGGGTTAACCCAAAACAAACCAATTAGAGTAAGCGGTACTAGTTTAAGTGCAAGCATTGTGTTTTCACCAAGACTCACTCTGAATAGAACATATTTTCCATCTGGGTATCATCAACTAAAGACAACAAGCTCTTCATAAAGAGAGAGGAAAATAGATAACCAATCATTGATAGTTGTATGAGTCCTCTTACACATCACCTTGCTTGTCTCAAGAGCCACACATAGTTTTAGGTGAAACTAAATTTATGGGTGCATAACAAGAAAACAAACAAACAAGAAAAGAGAAAAAGTAAAAGAAAGAAAACCAAGTAAGCAAGCAAGAAAGAAACGCAAACACTAAAGGAAAGAAAACATGTGAACAAAGCAATCAAAATCAAACACTACTCCGACTCCTAAACTAAACAGTGCATCGGCCTTTTCACATAAAGTGATATTTCCAATGCAACCATTGGCGCATTGGTTAACCCATGTTGGTGAAGGCTTGGTTAATAAGAAAGATAAGCATGTAAAATAGAAAACAAGAAAGATAAAACAATGAAGACCAAAACGCTCCGAGTTTAAAAATGTCCACAGAAAAAAGAAAATAATATAAGCGCAAGATAAGCATTATGTGGATGTATCATGGTTATGCAACACACTATGCACAGATAACGAACATGCACACTCTTTTGACAGTCGCAAAAAATGAGTAAACATGAGAAATAAAGAAAACTTACGTTTCCAAGAGTGCTCGTTGTATATGATTCCTCTAATGCATGAGCAATGGGATCATGTGATTTAAGTGGAGGATGTGAATTCTATGAACTATATTGATCTTTAATGTAAACATGAGAGTGATGAGGAGCCTTGGGTGTTTCAACAAATTTATTATCAGAAGTGGGACTGACCTCAAGATAATGAGGGCCTGACATAACCGTCAGCGCGGGTTGAAGTGCCTCAACAACTTGAGGGGTTTCCACTTCATCATCAGGTATATCATCAAAGATGGGTGTCTTAGAAAGATCAACATCGAATAATTCAACATCATGATCGAATGAAGTAGTAAAGAGATCACAACAACCATGATCAGAAAATTTGATATGTTCATCAGCATCCTCATGATCTAACGAATCATACAGAGGGGTTGATGAGAAACAAGAATGTTCACCCTCTACATTTCTGGAAATGATAGATGAAATATTGAGTGGATTTGCAAAGAAATATGTCCACTATGCAATGACAGACTGACCTCCGGTGTGTTTTGTGAATGATCGAAAGTAGATGCATCCGGGAATGAATTCTCACACGGAAAATTAACAATGGAAGAATCACCAAAGATGTCAGGAAAAATCGGATGAGGTGTGGACAGAAGGAGGTCATCCTTCACCGCGGGTTCTTCTTTAGATTCCCACACATACTCATCATAAATGATAGTGCAGGTTGGCTGCTCAACACCAACTCTGTCGACAACTTGATCCTCATGAACAACAAGTGTGGAGTCCGGAATGGGAGAACACAACACAGTACAATCTGGAGGATCAACAGAACACGAGGATGGAGGTTGAGGGAACAAGTCCATGTGACAACCAATAGTCTTGCAAGCCAAATCTGCGTAGAATTCAAGAGCAGGTGGGGTGGGAGGATGTGATGGTTCAACAGATGGGTTCGCACCTTCTCCCACCTCATATTGTAGGGCTAGAGTTGTTTGATGAGAAGAGGACAAAAAATCACTTGTGAAAGTAAAATTGCATGTCTTAGATTTGGCAGCTCTAACACCGAGGTATGTTGGGAGGGGTTCGAATGATTATAATACTTGTGGATTTTCAAATATGTGAAGAAGATACTAAAATCTTTCATGAAGAAATTTCCAATCCATTACATCCTCTGGGATTTGAAATGCGAGATTATGAAAGTGTTCCAAAATTGCAACAACGATTCATCAGGGGATTTCCGTAACTGCATAATTTTTTTACTAAGTTATTTACAATCATAATGATGGAAAGCACGGTCTACTTCTACAACCAAATGATTAAGATAGTGAATGGATGCATCAAGTAGTGTGGCACACCATTGTAGTGGATGCCCTCAAAGCGTGAATGCTAACAATGAGCAGGTTATGTAATCCTCATAGACTCCATACATGTGATAGAGACTTGCAAAGACAACTCTATGTCTATTCCAGGTTATTTCGCCTTCACCTTCGTATGTGTTTTGTGACAAGTCATTCCAGAGATCCTCCAGGATTTCAAACTCATTTCCATAAGACATACATCTCGGAAGATAAATTGTACAACTAGTCATGGAGGATGTGGGAAGATTCAAAATAGACTTTGAGGACTCAACTTGTCATCTGGCCCTCCTTCTAGCACCAAAAATGTTGATGGTGCTAGACCTACCAACATGTCAAGGGATCTCCCTAGTAAGAAGTCCCAACTAGATCTCAGACCGTTTATAGTAGGAGTCCCAGCAGTGGGTAGTAAAGCTATGCCTTGAATGCAATAACACGCAGAGGTAAGAAATGTATCCTTGTTGAAAGCAAGTGTGTGACCTTGCATCGAGTCAAGAGAGATGGATGGGGAGGTTCTAACACATGGAGGGGAAAAGGAAGTGTGGCCCTTAGAATCCCAAAAGGCACACACAAGATGAATGACATCACAAGATGAAAAGCAAAATAGTCGACAATACAAAGTGATAGGTTAAACCAACAACACGACTTCAACAAGATTCATACAATCGTATACGAAATAGTTCATACAAAAATGTGTAAGTTAAAAAACATACATTATTAATGTAACCAGAATAGTCGAACTACAATAACAACATATGCATGAAGATGTGTTGCCTTTGTTATATTGCATAAATTGAAAGTTCCATCCATACACACAACCATGACAACTACTAGCCCTAATAGTGGAACGTTACAATCAACACTACCTACTCCTCCAAAGAGATGTACCGCTCTGCATTGTGGAGAAGCCAAGGCTCATCACAATACTCTCCAAGCCCTTCTCTAAGAAATGCCTAGCAAAAGCTTGGCTCCCAAAAGCCTGGTCTATGAATTCTGAGGCTCTATTTATAACAAAGGGTGGGGTGACCCTTGACATTCCCCTTTGAGACTCTTGGACTTGTGACTCTTCAACTTCATTAGATATATCTCTTTACATTATATATGATTGTTTGCATTCCACTAATGACACTTGGAATTTCACTTTACATCATGTTTACAATAATAATACATTTTCCACATATACCCATGTGGAAACAAAATAAGCTTGAGTCAAACATATAAGACAACATTAAGACTTAGATGATTGTGGAAAGACCAGCTCATCAACATCCTATCTATGATCCTTAGTGACGAATTGATGCCAAGCTTGGTATTGTGCAATGGTTTTTGTGTATTGTTTGATGACGTCTTTTTGGAAATGAACTCTTGCCTCCAATGCTTCTGAGTATACTGATCTGGAACCTCTGTCTAACTTGTCCTGTAAAATGTGTAACTTAGTCCTGAGCACGATCGAACTGACGACATATCTCTGCATGTTCTCTGCAAATCAATGATGGTGCCATACTTTCTCACCACGATATCCAAACTCCTTAACAATTGTGCGTACGAAGCCTCAGCATTGGTGATGAGAGGCATGAGTTCCTCTAATTTCCAGATCATACTCCAGATGTGTGCTTTGTCCAAATCTACCTATAGCTTCCCCATCTTGTGCAAGTGAAGTGAGGATCCCTTGTACATCATTGTCCATGTCTGTACATGATCAACAATGACATGTATATCTGTGAGTGTTCATGCTATCTTGGTGCAGCGTTGTTGATGACCATGTAGATGGACAACTGCCTTATGCACAGTAATGAACTTGTCATACAATCTCTACATGACTGTCTCAATAGTCGATACTTCAGCAAGTACCACTTTCTTCATCTCTACTCTAGCGGATCCTATTGATTTTTCCTCTCTCTGCCTAGTTGATTGCAATTCCTTAGCCATGCGCTCATTTTTTGTTATTAAGAAATTCACACTTGAGCTCATGGCTTCAACATAAGCCTTTGTAGCATCAGCCAAGGCATCTAGATATCTTAGCACATCTGACACAATCACTCGTTCTTCAAAGTTCCCAAGTGATGCATGCTCATCCGGGATGTGCGCTCTATGTGCCTGTAGAACACTGTGTTGTGACTCACTAAAGGTTATGTTGTACACATCTATTCCTAGGTTATCCTCAAGGAGAACGATATCCCATTGTTCACTTGGAACTTGCTCTGCTGTTGGAGCTAGTGAAGCCTATGGGGTGACCTCAGTTGCTTTTGGCATGAGGTCAGCGTCCTGATCCTGTTTCGGTTCATCCATATCCATGTCCATCTGTTCAATTATCGGTTCATCCTGCTGAGCAAGTTCCTGTTCCTGCGTCCTCTCACCCTATTCCTCATTTTTTGCTGATAGATATGAGTCTTCAACCTGTATCGCCGCAGTTTACACTGTTTGTGCACCTTTCACTTCCTCCTATTCTTGTTCATGTTCATGTTGTGCTTCCTTCTCTTCTATGCAACTCTTATTTTTCTTTGAGCTTCTTCTCTACTTTCGGGAACTTCCTCTCTGTCTCTTCCAATCTTTGCTTATCTCTCCTTTTCATCACTTCTTTCCTGTCGTGTTGTCGCCTCTTCAATTTTATCTCCAAAGCTACTCTCTCAATAAGTGGATCTTCCTTAAACTTGTAGGTTTTCTCCACCTGTGCACTTTTGGCAATCTTCCTCTTGCCTTTGTCTTGCACAAGTTTGTTGCTTGTTGTTGTTGTCATTATTGTTGCCTTGAGTGATGCTAGCCACTCTACTACCATGCTGACCAGTTCATTGAGCCTGAAGGAGTTGAAGAAATATCTCCATGGATCTTCCTCTAGCCAATGACACACCCTGTGGATACAAGGATAGCACACTCTCAAATAGTGGTCTCTACATAAGCCATGTGGATCGTACGGATTGAAACTTTTAGTGCTGAAATGAAACTTCTTAAAGTCCTCAACCTCAGCATCCACTTCTTTCAAACTCCGGATTGCATACAACCCAATCCGCAAAGGAAGGATAGGCCATGGTGCCTTCTTCTTCCTGGGCAATCCAGGTGATAACCTTGTCGAGATGTGGTATGAAACCTCCTGCATGACCAGCTTGTCCATGGCAAACTTTGGCAACAAATGCAGAGCCTTCTTTGTGATGTACATCTTGATGAAGGTGCCATTGGGTGAGGCGTACCAATCTGCAATGTTCAATAATGCCTCCATTGTTGCCTGGGACATGCAAGGCAGATCTTGTTCAAAGATCATTATGTACAAAGGGGCAACGAAGTGGTCAGATAGTCTAGCCATGACTCCTCAGTAGATGCACTCTGAGAGAAACTTGCAATATACATTCAAAACATTCTCTAAAGGTGTCCATGCCCAATCCATGCTAGGAAATTGTTGATGGCCGTAAATTTCATCAAGCAGGTAGGCGGACATGAAGAATCTTGCTTGTTGATCCTTGGCCAGAATCTAGGAATTTGATACATGCACTTTTAGCAAGAGAGACAAAATGTCGGACAAGTTGAAAGGTTTTCCTTCACTTGCCCGCTGATCCAACATAACAACCCAACTCAATGGGAAAGTCTATGTACTCTCTTGGCCATACAAGCGACATGAAAATATAACCAAGAGTTGGTAAGCCTTACTGAGTGTCTTTGTCTTGTAGATCTGGTTGGGTGTCATCCTGAACTTTGATGCCTCCCTTACCCAATGCTTCAATATGTCTCTTGTGTTCACATTGCTGTTGGGAGTGTAGAACGATGCATCCATCTTATTCACCAGTTGTGGCAAATGATGCATCTGCTGAAAATCTTTCGTCTTTAAGGTAGCAATCTCTACTCCACTGCCACTTCTCAATATCATCGTCTCAAGATCAGTTTGTGAGACAATCCAGTGGATCACGTCTGCCCATGGAAAGGTGGGATACCTGCATGCAACCCTGTACAATCCCGACTTATGAATGTTGACATAGACCTATCGGTCCTCCAGATTCTCCTCAAAGCTTCCTGCGAATATAGTGTTGATGTATTGCCATGTGATCTTGATGTCTTTCTCAATGAACAAGTGTGTGTCTATATAAATGAGAAATCTCATAGACAAATATTCAACCACGTCTCCAGTACTGCTTTCAACTATTTCCTTTGATACAGCTCTCTTAGAGGCCATGTTTCCTGTACTGCTGAGTCGCTGCTCAAAACCTGTTGTACCTGGAGACAGAGAAGACACTCACGGAAAGCCAATGTTAGTTGAAAAGAATAAAGGAACTTGGGAATCAATCATGCGACAAACTCGGTGACTGCTGGGAAAGATTGCGCAACATTGACTCTGAGAGGCTAGGAGATTGTCAGCTGTAACTATGCATTGCACAGTCCCAACTACCAGTGAGGCCTGTTACTGACTGGAACTACACAATGCACAGTATAGAGAGGCTGACTAAGGACTATAACTGTGTAATGCGCCGTTTAGTCAAGCCGAGTTGCTGGCTAGAACTTTGTATTGCATAGTTCCAGTGGGTAGGACTGGGACACTGCCTCCCAAGATTGCGCAGAACACAGCTGGGAGCTAGTATGGGTAGCCTCTACATAATTCCTGGAGGCAAGGTAGAGCCTTCACTTCTGTAAATGCACATTGCATGCTGGGAGAAGCAGGATCTAGGCCAAGGCAGCCCAGATCTTCCCAAGGGCAACCAGAAAACGTGAAGGATTGAATGAATGTGCAAAGATGGTGCATATCTGAGTGAATAAATATGCATGTAATTCAAGCAAGTGTATAAATCAGTCAAATGGAAAAAGAATAAAGCTCATGAAGAGAGTCGCAACAACGACGACTGTTAGTGCAAAAAAGAGGTTATGCATGTGACACTAAGAAAATGGAATGAAAAACTAGAAATGAAACTTCTACAAGTTAAAAAGCATTAAAACACCAGCATTTTTTCTCTAAAACAAGGAAATCAACACTCACACAAGCCAAGGAATCAAAAGGGACAGAAGAAACAACAATAGACATGAAAAGCAAAAATTACCCCGAAAAGTTGTGCCAATTATGCCGAAGGTTCCTAGATGCCGCGAGAATTCCAGAGCTCGAAGATCAAATGTGAAGAATGGGCTCTGGGGTATTGATTAAATAGATTTGTTAGATTTAGGGTTTATGACATGCATGCCACAAATCTAGGAAAAAGCGACACTTGGCGGGAATTTTCTAAATCTGTTTTGCATGTAACTCCCAACTGTTAAAAATAGATCCCTAAAATCTACGGATGATTTTTCACTTTTTTCTTTTCCGAAAAAAGGTTCCATGCATGGAAGGAAGAATTGCATTGTTCTGGAGGGAACCGGTCAACTTACTGGCACATGCAACAAACAAACACTGAGGGAAGCCTTTGCATTGTTTCTGGGTTGAGTGGCCAAGGCTGGCTCACCAGTTCTACGCAATTTTCCAGAGCAAGGTTGTTGGCCTGCTCTACACATTTTTGGAGAGCAGTGCTGGCTGGCCTGCTCTGTGCATTTTTGGAAAGATGTGTTGGTTTGCCTGCTCTGCACAATTTCTGAGTGCAAGGTAGTTGTTGGGCTTCTCTATGCAATTCATGAGTGCAAGGCAACTTTCCTCTATGATTGTGCAGTTTTCCCAAACAACATAAGACTGGTTGTAAACCAAGTGTTGGGTCAGCTTGTGGTTAGTCGATAGAACGAGTAAGTGAACACAATTTGTTAAGCGACAGATAAAATCAAAAGAAACACAAGTACCTAAGTAGTGCAAGATGGCTGCTAAGATTTTGAGGAGGGAGGCTCCAAAACGAAGCGAAGGAAAACTTTTGGAGGGTGGTTGTAGCCGCTACAACAGAGCCCCAATTGTAAATACAGTCTTTTTCCATTACTCTTAGTAATCTTCCTTGGTTGAAATTATTAACATAAGAAATTATACAAAAAATCTTTGAAACAAGCAAGTAAGTTGACACTGTGAAGCATACAACTGCAATGTATATAAGGTACTTTCATGGCAAGGAAAAAGAGAGTGAGCCTCTAGAAGAAAAGAAATAGTACTATCCTGAAAGAGACACACAAAACCATAGTAAGGATTGTTAGTTAACCTACAAAGTAGTTGACAAGAAAACAACAATAATAAAATAAAGTAACAACACACATTCAATAAGATACATATCAACGTTAAAAAATAGTCCATTTCCATTAGTATATGCTAACATAAACATACACTACAAACAATGAAAGAATAGTCTCACAATCATTCTCGATATTTTCATAAAAGTGTGTTGGCTCTTTGAGATTCATATATTAAGTGAAAGTCCCAAGATATACAATTACAATGCTGCCACACTAGCCCAAATAGTGGAACATTAAGTCACCATGTGCTCCTCCAAAGAAATATTTTCTCTCCTATGCCACACTAGAGAAGCTAAGGTGGAAAGTTAAAGTCCAAAACTTCCCTTTGCTTGAGTTATGAGGGTGTATTTATAACAAATGAGGCGATTCTTCACGTCCCATGCAACTCTTGATCTCCTTCACGACTCTTGAACTTCTGCAATGATTTTTCGAATTCTTACTTGACCTTTGAGCTTTTATATGACCTTAGAACTCTTTAGTGACTCTTCCTATTCAATGTGGGACCCTTGGTCTTCCACAAGTTGTACATTTCCTCATTTTAGAAAATACAATAATTACATTCCACTCATGATGTGGCATGACACATTGATACACATGGCAATGTGGTCACAATTGTATAGGCCATGAATTAGAAATTATTGCATGGAACTTCATGATGATGAGGCAATGCCAAGTTTCTCTCTTTTCTACTTTGACTTTGAATTCTTCATGACAGGCCATTTCTTGTTCTTTTTTTGAACCCTCCAAAGGGTTTAGGTGAATGTTGAAGCCTTCCAAGTTAGTGTCTTTTCCTTGATCCAAGGTTGCTTTATGTTCTTCATGATGGTTCTTTCAGTGCTTCTTCTATGTAAGTTCTCTCTTGTAGCCTCTTCTTGATGACCCCCTTTCTATATTCATGGTAAGTCTTGCATGTGTTTCATCTTCATCCTCCTAGCTTATTGCTATGGAGTTTCCATATGATATTGATCTTCCATATCTTGTTGCATTCTAGTGTCCCTTCATTTCCTTGTTTGATAATTATCCTTGTTTTTGTAGCTTCATAAGTGTATTTTCACATGATCTCCTTGACATCCTCCTTAATCATCATCCTTTCATGTCAAGATACAATATCGGTAGATGAAATCCGCTAATGACAAGATGAAAATAGTTCTAAAATATCCTAGTCTACTTTGTAGCTCATGCAACATTGATTGATTCCAAAACAAAATGTTGGGCTAAGGCGGAGGCTTGGAATTTTACAATGCATGGTTTTAAGAGGTAGGGATGAGGGTCAGATGACTATGACTACACAATGTGTAGTGCATGGGGCACTAAGAGACAAAACTACGTAGTTGAGGGAGACAAAGACACAATGAGGCAGACCTGCCCACTATGACTGCATAGTGCATAGTTCAAGAGATAGACTAGGCCACTAGATTGCACATTTGTACATTTGAGAGAGACAGGGAGGCTAACTGCTGATAGAAATTGTGGAGTGCGCAGTGAGAGGATGACTTGGAAGAAATATAGTGCAATTTTGAGGGGCAAGAGGCAACAACTTGGCACTGTGACTTTGAAATGATTAGTCCTTGGATGCAGTGTGCAATGTGCAATTACAATAGGAAAGGGATGCTGACTGAGGTTTGCAATTGAAAAATGTGCATTTCAGGGAGGAAAGATGGAAGGGTGGTTAGTCAGACAAGGAACATTCTGGAAATTTCCTAAGTGTGGGATTAGTGAGATAAGAGAGAAAAATCAAGCCTTGGAATGATGATATCACACCCAAATAACATCAACACACTCCTCATAACCCAAGATCCACATGCATACCTTGAATCGATGACAAAGAGAAACTTATTTCTATGTGTGATAGTTGAAAAGTCACTTTGAAACACATATAATACAAGTAATGACAAGAGTGTCGAATGAAACCAAATAGTGTGCTAAGTTATGGGAAAGTGTATAGCACATATTCTTATGATATATAGGATCATCTATTGTAGAATAATGCACTAGGGTGGCCTCCAGTGGTGCACTAAAATGCAACACATGTAAGAGTGAAAACAATCAAAAGCGACAACTGTGACAGTAAGAAAACATGAAAACAACACTTGCAAAAGCTAAAGAAAGTTAGAGTGACACATGTTATAGTGACGAGAACACAAAAATGCCACTTCTGAAAGTAAAATCAAGAAAAAACATGAGTCACAAAAGATAAAGCAACATAAATGAAAACCAAAGTGCACAAAAGCGACAGTTGAGAAAGCTCACTGGGGAGATGGTATAATTTCTATTAATTGTGAGAGAACTCTCAACTTAGGGTTGTGCATTGATTGTCTACAGGGACTGCACAGTCTCTATCTCCAAGAACTACCCAATCATTGTCCCTAGAGACTACGCAAGAATTGTCTCTTGGGACTACACAATCATCATCCAAAGAAAACTAAGCAGTCATTGTCCTGCACAGTCACTTTCAGTAAGGATTGCACATTGCTCAGTTTTTTAAGGTACATCTTGGCTGCAACTAGGCTTGCTTGAAAGAAGAGTGCTTTCAAATGCCTCAAATGTTGAGCATGTGTTATAAAGTGACCTTGATAGTTAGATCCTCAAGAAACATAAAGCGACCATGAAGCGACTATGAAAAATTGAGGAATGACAAATTGTAGGATCATGAGTAGGCTCCAAAATTCGAGTGTGGGAAAATTTTTGGAGGGATTTTTTCACAAAGACAACACAACTGTTCAAGATTTGATGAAGATTTGAAAGAAAAATCATGGAATTTTTGATAAGATCTCCTACAAAAGGTATTATATCTTTTTGAGAGGATTTGTAGAGAGAATTGTCTTCTACTTTTAGTAAATTGGTTTTACCAACATGAGATAAAAGTGGATCTTAATTTTTTATTTTGTTTTCCTCTTCTCAAATCAATCATGTATAAATAAGAGTGCTTTCTCCATTTCAAAGGAGGAGATATTAAGGGTTTGTAATTAGAATACTTAGAAAAATATATTTGTAGATCCAAGCTTATTTCACTTAATAAATGTTGTTATTCTAATTTTCAACTTTTGGTAGACAATCTAGTGTGCTTATTGAGCATCGGAGGGACCCCTTTCCAAACACATACACTCTTTCCTTTTTTTGTTTATAGTTGTATATAATTGGTATGTATGTATGTATGATTTATATCGTTGATATGAGAATTTAGTAATGATCTAATGTGTTAGATTAGTTTCTTTTCTCCATTATTAATGTACTTAATGACAAGATTATTGATATATGCATAAAATGCTATGAATGAAAATCCTTAATAGGAAGAGGTTGTAGTGGATGCATGATCTATAAAAACTAGTGTTGTATTAAGGCATCATAGATCTCGCTTTTCATTTCAAATTCATTAGTGCGGATTTTGATTTCTTTTGGTATGTCAATATGATGTAGGTTTTTTTTTTTTTTTTTTTCCAAAGAAAAGATCGAACTTTTTATTAACTGAAATAAAAAGTTACATAGTATATGCATTAAGAATTCATTTTTGCTGTATGATTTGTAGATCATAGAGCCCACATGATATATGATATACTATCCTATCAAAGAAACGTGAAATAAGTTGTCCCTGAAACCAACAAACAACAAGAAAAGAGGAAAATGATCCAGCTGGCCTATGCCTTCCTTCCCTTCTTCTTCTCCACTCTTTGCCAACCTCCTGTGTTGGGAGTGGTATCAATAATGGAAATCTGGTTTTCCACTGTATTTGTTGGTTGTTCTTTGTCAGATTCTGACCCTTCGAAGCCATGAGAATGTTTGATGCCACTTACTTCCAGCTGAGGTTCTTGTTGCTGTTCCATATTGTTATGCCCCAAATTAGTCTTTTGGGTCTTTTCTTCCTGAATGTTTTCCTGTCCCATTTGCTCACCTGTAGGTTTTGTCTTCAATCCTCTTCTTCTAGCGATTCAGTATGCTGCCAACCTTTTGGTTTTTTCTGTTGTTTCTTATTTCCTTTAGGCTCCTTCCTAGCCAGTGGATAGGCGTAGAGGAGGTGCCATGTCTAGAAGCATCTGCGGCATCTGAAAGCTGTGTTCTCATAATCAAGCAGTTGAGTCCATAGTGAATTATTAAAATTCAATGTGATGTGATCTGGTAGTCCTTGACTTAGGTCCACTTCTACACATATTCTTGCAAATGTGAAGAGTCCCCGAGAAGTCCTATATTCATCTGATTTTAGGAACTTCCCCAAGGAGTTCCCAATGGTTATTAAAACTTTGTGATGCCAAAAATGCAGTGGTAGATTATGTATCCTTACCCAAACTGGCATTGTTGAAACTACCATGGTATTGGCATCGAAATCCAAGAATCAAGGGGTGATGAAGAGGCCAGTAATGCCCCAAAACCAAGGCCCCTGATTGATGATGGTATCTTGATCTCGTTTTGAGTTGAATCTGACTATGAAGAACCCTTTTGGGCATAAATAAATTTCACAGCTGGGTGTCCAAGTGCAAAAGATCCATTGATGCAGTGCATCAAACTTTGGCCAGAAACCATTAAATCTACAAATAGCAGAATTTTGGGCTAAAACTATGTATAAATCAATTACCTCCGAAAGAGATATGGTAAGCATTGGAGATTCCGGCTTTTGTTCCACAATGTAGGGGCTTGGTAGTTCTAATGTTGGTGCTGGTTTGTTTTGCATTTGTTCCTTTCCTTTGACTGCATCTCAAATTTAGTATGATGGTTGAATCTTTGGTGACGCCATAGTCCTGAAGCGTGTGATTATCTAGTAGACTATATCCTGTATATATCAGATTTTGGTATGTTGTTGGGATTCCCAATTTTATCTGGATCTCCTTTTTTTTTCTCCTTAATGCACATCTTCTTGCTGATCTGTATGCAATAATGTCTACCTCTTGTCGATCTGATAAAGATTTGCATTTGATCTTCCTTCATACCTACTGGAACCACATTGTCTAGATCTCGATCTGTTGGATCTGCCTTCTCTGTCTGCCCAAGATCACCACAAGGTTTGGGAAGGTACCCTGTTTTCTCTTGTTCAGGCTGGCCGAGGTTGTTTTTCAGAGGCCCAAAAAACCCAGCCACTACATCAAAGGTACCTGCTTTCAGCCAGGTAGACTGGCCCTCCAAGATGGCCGCTTTTGTTGGGCCCCCTATAGCCCTCGGCTTCCATTCATTTCTTAGAACTTCGCCTGTCTAGATGGATGCCAGGATGTAGGATGCCACTCGGCCCCTTTCCACTCTCCCGCAGTCTTGTGGCCTACGAATCAACTGTCAGGGTTTAACTCTGGCTGCTCTGTTTGATGCAGTTTGACGGCGGTGGCGTGGGTCATTTCAGAAACCCTTGTCCATTTTCTATGCTCAGTTGAGTTGTAGCTCCAAGGTTTTGAAACATTGCATGGGGTCTCTGTCGCTTGAAAGCGTGAAATCATAGCTTCTGAAGGATATTGAGATGGTCCGAGGCCTGCGTATGCAGCCGCAGCACAAAAACTGTCGGGATATGCCATTGCAGAGCTCTAGATCCCACTCGTTTCACCCAATTGTTTCTTCAATATGATGTAGGTTGACCATATAAAACTTCCAATTGAATAGTTGTCAAATATTTAAAAACTACAAACAATTATATTCAAATATTTTTGAGAAATTTTGTTGTTAAAAATCATTTGAATATCTAAAGGGAAAAGAGGATCTATACATGTTTCAAAACCATGATCATATTGAGTTATATTAGACTTAATTTCTTTCACAGGATAGAATTTTCTTTCTTGTCAATGTACATTTGATAGAATTAGAAGCTAAGTCCTTGCATATATTTTTCTTTACACTTCGTAATTTTTACAAACTCGAATTGACAAGATTAAAATGTTCCTAAATTATAGTACAATTGAATTGATCGTAACTCTCTCCCATATTTCTCTTTGCCTCTCCTTCCTTCTCTTCATCTCCCTCTTCCTCCCTCTCGCTCTCCTCTCTATCCATGCCTCTTTGTCCCTCCCTCTCTCCATATTTGTCTCTCTATCTCACCCCCCAACTCTGTGTATGTCTCTCTCTCTCTCCCTTTTACTCTCGTATTTCCCCCCTCTATGACTCCTCTCTCCTCCCTCCCATTCTATCTTTGTGTCCCTCCCTCTTTCCTCCTCTCCCTCCCCCCTAAATACCACTCACCTCTCTCTCTCCCACTTCCTCTTTTTATCTGTAACTCCCTCACTTTGTCAATCCTTCCATCACACCCCCCTTTCAATGTTGTGACTCCCTCTCTCCCTCCAACCACCTCCTCTCCCTCTCTTTATCTCCTTACCTCTCCTCCCTCCCTCACTCTCTCTTTCTACCTCTCTTCCTATCATTCACACTCTCTCTCCACCTCTTCTTCCCCCTCTCTCCTTCTATATCCCAATCTTTATCTACTTCCTCCCACCCCCTTTTGTGTGTCTCTCTCTTCTCACCTATTTCCCTCCCTCTATTAACCACCTCCATATTTGTATAAATCTCCCTCCTTCTCTCCTTCTCTCTCTCTCCCCCTCCCTCACACTCTTTCTCTACCCCAGCGCTCTCTCTATCTCTCTCTTCTTCCTCTCTCATCCACTGCCCAACACTCTCTCTCTCCCTCCCTCTCTACTTCTCCATTTCCCCACTTACTCCCTCTTTCTCATTTTCTCTTGATAGAGGTGGATGTCAACGAATCACCACAATCAATAATTATTTTTTATTATTGGTGGTTTACAAACCCATGGTTGTGGAAAACTATCCACCCATGGTATTTGGATGGTGAAAGAAAACAAAATAAAAATATAATTTTACGATTAGATTTTACCATATATAATCATTTATTAGTTTTTACCATATTGATTTGTCATGTTCACCCATAGTTTTTTTGGAACCCATGGTATTTTAAACATAATGAAAGTGAATTACTCTAGGTGAAAAGACAATCATAACTAATATTATGAGCCTTCACCATTGAAAAATCCATGGAGCTTCTCATGATTTATCTTTATGACATTTTAACCATTTAATAAAAAGGATTAAGCTCTTTTGATATTATTTTTTCCACTACATTATTTTCTATAAACTTGATACATACTCTATTATCGATATTTTGTTTCATTCCTTAGATAATTCAGTTCATCTCCCTTCCTCCCTCCCCATTACTCTATTTTCTCTATCCCTCCCTCAATCCCTACTTCACAACAACTCCCCCTTAGTGTTGTCTCTATCTCCCTCCCATTATTCTTCTTTATCTCTCCTTCGCTCACTTTCTCTCTCCCTCTCTCACTATATTCCCCACCATGTCATCTTTTTTCTCTCTCATTCTTCCCCTATGTTCTCGCTACACTATCTCCCTCTCTTTCTTTCTCTTTCCCTCTCACTCACACACACACACACACACTCTCCCACCCCTCCCTCTCTCTTTCTACCCATCCTTCACAACAATGCCCCTCCAGCTTTGTATTTGTCTTTCTCCATGTTCCAACCACAAATATCTCACTTCCTCTCCGTTCCCTACCATCTTTGCTTATCTCTCACAATTTTCAACTCTCACTCACTTTATCCCCTCACTCACCAACACATCTTCCTACCTCCCCAACTCCTCCTCTTGCCCTTTATATCCCTTATCCCCTCTATCCCTCCCTCTCAAACCCTCACCCTCTCTAGCTCCCTTAACCTGACCTCAATTGTTTCCCATGTGTTAAAATCAGTAGTTCTAGGAACAAATGTGTATTTTTAGTTCAACGCGCACACACACACACATTTTTGGTGCTACGAACACGCACACACATTTTTAACACTAAAAATGTGCATGCACTTTTTTGAATTAAAATTATTCCTAATAGGAATCTTACATGCATGATGATTGGGTTGCCTCAAATATAGATTTGGATCACACATGTGGTGGATTGGTCTACAAATACATTAAAACATTATTTTTTCTATAAGGTAGACAAATCTATTGTTTATGAATATATATATATATATATATATATATATATATATATATATATATATATATATATATATATATATATATATATATATATATATATATATATATATATATATATATATATATAGATATATATATATATATATATATATATATATATATATATATATATATATATAGATATAGATATATAGATATATATAGATATAATAATGTTTACTATTTTTTTCTCTTTACATATATCAAAATCTTAAAATACACCCCTCATTTATTTATGTTATAACTTTTTGGGGCCTTAACCATTCGGGAAAAAATGTTATATGGTGCATTAGAGGACATTAAGCCTATAATATTTAAACAAAGGAGACCATTTGATAATGCTAAGAAACTTTAAGGTTACACTAATAGAAGACCTCATAATTTCAGGCATAATGACTTCCATAATTTTAAAAAACATAAAATTAATATTATAAATTTTAGAAAAGCAATTGTCCATGAGAAACATCTCTTCTCTACAAATTCCTAATTTTTTGTAGTAAGATTCCATCTTTTATGTACTCAAAGGTTGCACTAACAAAAACATATGCATTATATTTTGCATAAAAAATAACATATTAGTGTTATGAAAAGTAAAAATTAACATAGGTCCACAATTTATTTAAAAAAAAACTATATATTTGGAAATCTGACTCATTTTCCTACATTTCATCTTTTTACACCATCTTCAAATTCATTATGTAAGTATCTCTATTCATCTCTCCAAGTTAACAAATTATTATTTTCCTAAATGTGCATTACCATTAATGAGTTATGAGAGAAAATCATTAACTCATATCCACCCAAATTTTATAATAATCACCAAACTATCTAGTATGATTTTTACAATAAATCCTACTATATCTATTTAGCACTCACTATTACAATAAAATTAATTTAATAATGTAATAGACCTATCCTATTTTATATTAAATGAATTTCTAAATTATCAATAACAAACCTTCATATATAGATTTTTCACATATATAAATTTTAAATATTTCAACTATAAACATTGAATGGATTCCGCGAACTTTATTTACCTAAATTATCATTCGCGCGCGTGTGTGTGTGTGTGTGTGTGTGTGTATGACGAAGGGAAATTATTTTAATTCTAAGATTTGAAATTAATAGCTTGTGTTGCAAGTTGTGTAACAATTAGAAACTTTTATACCCACTCAAGATGAATGTGAAGCCTCATTTATTAGTTTCCATTTTAAACACATAAATTTGATACTTTCTTGAAATTCATTTGTTGATGTGATCTTTGATATATAGCTTTGTCAAACTTATTATAATTAATGTCACAAAATGCTTTGTTACTCATTAGGGATTTTCAAATCAATGTTTTGGCTAAGTTGTAACTCAAAAGTTACTTTATCTACCACTCAAGTGCTTTCTAGGAACAAATGCTTCTTTATAAGCTGTCATTGTTGATTTTCTAATTTAGGCCTTAGTTATTACTTCAATCTACTAAAAATCAAGGATAAAAAAATGTGTTGTTTATAAATTTATTTATTGATTTTCTATTGTGCAATTAAATATAAGTGAATTGTATATTAAACATTTGCAATAAACTTATTTCCGCAGCAACCAACACATTGGCATGATTCATAGATATTTGAATATGTTGACCGACTTTGTTGCGCCATGCCCTACTAAAAGCTATCCTTTGGCAAATTTCTTGTAGAAATAACTCGAAATTTGCAACTGCTAATGAATTCAGACTGAAAATAATAGATACAAATTTATTCTACTCAATTTGTGGAAAGGATAACATACAATAGAAACACATGTAATCATTCAATCACAATCAACACAATATTTTTACTAGGGAACCCAACTAGGAAAAACCACTCCTTTGTTTTGTATTATATCATATTAGATGATGATCAATTATAATGACAGCTTCAATCCTTGAAGCTTAACCTGCTCTGCAATACTAATCTCTTGCTCTGTCTGGTATGACCAACACTTAGTCAAAATATGCCTCCAACTTCCTCTTATTTCCTTGTGCAATTCCAGAGGAAATTAGCTCTTAAAAAATAGGGAAATGTCCTATTTATATTGGAAGTAATTCTTCCATGTGGTTTAGGTTGTTGTGAATTATCATTGTGAGTCTATAGGTGTGATTCTATAAGTAGTTATTTCCCTATGTGCGTGAGTTGTCTATGAGTCATAGATCCACCTTCTTCAGGTCTTATCATCTAGAAGTTGGTGATCTACAACTATATATGTAATTTTTTATGTGCTCAATAATATAGGGTGTCTGACTTGTGTGGTGTGTGATTACTCTCTTACTCTTTTTAAAATTTCTAACAATTTCCTTGCGCAAATCCAAGAGAAATTGCTCACCTTCTCCAATGGAAAACCTGTACTCTCAATAGTATACAATTGATAATTACTATGTGCCTTTTTCCTCCACTCAACTAGGCAATTCAAATTGCATGCATGACTATGGATATTTTTAGTAAATTGACTAGTTAACTAAGAGATCAGTGAGTTAACAATAGTTACTACTACTCAATCTAACTCCTATTTACTCTATTCATGACCAGATCTCTGATAACTGAGTTTGACTAACTATAACTCCAATAGATTGCTAGATCTTAGCAATCAACTCATGAACAACTCTACTTCTACCCACAAACTCGAATTCACTAATTTAACTAAGTGACTTGGCCATGTCGCTCCTACTAACTGCAACTCAAGTCGTCGTGCTGATGTGGAATTTCAAATTTCTCAATTTGACTAAGGCATAAGTCAAGTGAAGCCTTTTCTTGCTACAATTTAACATGTCTTTTCTTAGCTAGCTTGCCTGAATGCCAAGGTTTTTGTGCTCTCACATACACTATCACATATAATTTTACATTTCAATTGCTAGTTAGCAAGATAGATAAAAAAAGACTACATGGAAAAGTGCTTCATCAAAGAAAGAAAAAAATCATAACATTATAGAGGTTTATGAAACTAAAATTGAAAAAAAATTATCTCAAAGATGCATTAAATGGTGAGAGTTTGAAACTTGTAGATATCAATATATAATTAAAACTTAGAAGCAAGGAAAATGGCAAGAGTTTGAAACTTGTAGATATCAAACTTAAAACTTAGAGCCAAGGAAAATAGCAAGACTTTGAAACTTGTAGATATCAATATACAATTAAAACTTAGAGCCAAGGAACTTCAAAGAACATAGTTGAATTATTAAGTAAAGAATATATGGGACTAGCCACTATAACATGAATGTTTTTAGAAATAGGATGTTAATAAGAAGAAACAACTGATGGTTAAAAACTAAAAAAAAAAAAACTTTAAATAAAATAAGAAAACACCATTATGTAGATATTAAAAGAAATCCAAATAAGAAATATAAAAAAATCTAAAGTGAATCAAATAACTCTAAATTAGAAAACACCATCTAAACTCCAGATAAGAATTCTAAGCATCAAATTTGAAGTTGCTTAGGAAGAGAGAATAGAATGCACTCAAAGCCCCTTTTAGTGCAACTTGAGGAAGAATGAAAAGGACATTGATTCTCTAACATGGGACTGGGACAAAAACTTGATTAGAAGTTCATCTACAATTTTAAAAACTACATAAAAAGACTATCGCTATTGATATCAATTAATGAAAAGAATGATATAAATGAGTATAATATGAATGTGAGTTGATGAAAAAACAACATAAAATGAGTATCTTTATGGATGTTAGTGCATTTTTTGAGAGTACATGCATAGCTAGCCCCTACATTTCCTAGTGAAAATAGGAAACAATGCTTGATGCAAAGTTCACTTTGAAGAAAAATTTGATCTCGAACAAAACAATGAAGCATAAAAAATCACTTGCGGAAGCATTGCACATCCTCCTCCATAATGTTGAAAAGGTTAGGCATAGATGATAGCAATAGATGTCATAGATGTTGGTAAAAATATGTAGGTACAAGTTGAATATTACTATGATGCCAAGCAACCTAGTAAGAAACTCTCTATAGTGGTTAGCTCTAAGATATTTGAAAACAAAGTAGTACATATTCATCAAAGTAAACAATGCCTCATGACACTCTAAAATTATAGGGACTAGTTGCCCAAAATTATGGACAAAAGTACAAAAAAATAAAAAATAAAATGAAAATTATCATGGGCAACAATCCTCAATATTAGTTATGACAAACAAGGTTATGATAAGCACCCATCTACAAATTAAAAAATCAACACATATTTAACTTATAATAAAATACATAAATAAATAAATAAAGATAAAAAATAAAAAATTTCCATGATATAATTAATAAATAAGATCTAAAAGATAACAAACAAATATAAATAAAGTGTGATTCCACTAAAAAAGGTTGCATATTAATAAATGATGCAAATAACTATATTAAATCTAAAATAAACTATAATAAAATGATCATATTTTAATTGACAAATAATACTAATAATCATAAAATAATCATACTTAAAGTAAAAAATAATGTTAATACTAGAATTTGCATTTGATGTTGCAAAGGAAACGCCATAAGGCATAAAGTGTGGAAGAATAACGATAGTGTAAGGCATAAAGTGTGGAAGAATAACAACATGTGAATGGACATTGTTGAAAGTAAGGGTGGATGATAATGATTTACAATTGATATTTTTAGTTATTTGTATTCTGAATAAGGATATTTTGTAAATAATAGTAGTGTGTAGAAAAATAACTAAATGGACATTGTTGAGAGCAAGGGTGGATGATAATGAGTTACTATTGAAAGTATTAGTTGTGTATTTTGAATATGGATATTTTGTAAATAATAATAGTGTGTGGAAGAATAGGAACATGTGAATCGACATTGTTGAAAGCAAGGGTGGATGATAATGAGTTATAGTTAATGTCATGTCACAGGTTATCCATTATCCGCATTATCCATGTAGTTGTTGTTGTTTATGTGAACATGTTTTTGTACATTATTTTAAGGTTTTTTTTCAAGTTTTAGTCTTGAGTCTCCTCAACTTCCCAAACCAATTACTATGAAGAAAATATATTAACAATGTTGCCATTCCTATGACAACTATATTAAAGGGACCTATAATAATATTTCTGGAATTCATATGACAACTATGTTAAAAGAAGGACAGATAAAAATATTATAAAGCACTTCTCAACTTCCCAAACCAATTATTATGAAGAAAATATATTAACAATGTTTCCATTCCTATGACAACTATATTAAAGGGACCTACAATAATATTTCTGCAATTCATATGACAACTATGTTAAAAGAAGGACAGATAAAATATTATAAAGCACAACAAAGAACTTCTAAAAACAAGATTACACTGGCAACATTCACTGGCATCATTGTGTCCGAGATAAAAAATATTATGGTGAGGACTTGGTTCTGAATTCCACTATTCCATTTTCCTAAAAAGCATAAAAAACACATTCAAATCATCCAATGAAACTCTTACTTATAAAGATAAGCCTTTAAGGATTAGATTGTACTACAAAAATGTGGAAGAGTAGCCTACGATTGATCACCACAATGAATAGCCTTAATATGCTAGAGGGGCTCGTCATATAAAGTCCTTAAACCAATATTTGGGCCAATCGTTTTATTGTCTAGATGAGACTTTTGAATAGGTCTTCAACAATTTCCAAGACAAGCCACATATGTAGACTCAACACCAGCCTTTAGTTTACTTATAAAATTGCTTCGAATTATTTTTGCAGGCTTCCATATATAAAATTATTTGAAGCGAGTGCTATATTTTTACATATTTATTTGACAATATGTGTAGCAACTGTGTTTATCAATATTTCCAAACTCCCTTAGCGGCTAAAGAATTGAGATTGTTAGCACAGGAGATTCCAAACAAATCTTCAGAAACAGAGATGGAACGTGTCTCCTTCCCAAGGAATGCCTTCAAAAAAAATAATTATGTTAGTAGACGTCCAGTTATCTCCCTCAATCAAAATAGTGTATTAAATAAGTGCATACATTTTCTACAATGGAAGTTGATTTCACTACATGGCAAGAGCCCTTAATGAAATTTTTGTAGGACCCACTTGGATTTCCAAAGCTTGCAAAGCTTAAGTTTACTAGAGCTTGAATGTGATGAATCCACGCTAGTTTCACCCAAAATTGTCATATTGATGGAGACGTATAAGACTTGGGTGAAGTTCTTTGAAGAGAAAGCTAAAGAATAAGAAGAGGAGCAAAGAAGAAAGATAAAGTCACGAAGACAAACCCATTGTACTAAAAGACAAAATTAGAATAGGACCAAAAAAAACAAGAATGACAGGAGACTGACAAGTCCAACTGGGATTCACAATAGAAGACGGCATCTGGCTTTCTTTATTTACCTGTTAGGACATTATGTGCCAACAGGTCTTATAGTTTTCAATGTTAATTTTTTGGGCCTTGAAAATGTACCATGCTTTTCTTATAAATCTAAAACAGAAGGCATGTAGTTTTACATCAGCAAAAGGAACATCTATAGACTATATCTTGTTTCAAGTTAAACAACAGAAAATAGGACAAAACAAAAAGAAAGGAACTTTCATTCATAACTCATACATATAAAATATATCAACTAATTAAAGATTACCTGTTTAACAACTGCAACTGCAGTGCTTCCACTGCAAAAGTAGTCTATAGTCGGATGAGACCTCAATTCTTTATCAATTATACTTTGTACGCTTTCACGTAGGTGTCTTTCCAGGCAG
Organism: Pinus tabuliformis; assembly: GCA_031772625.1. Taxonomy (NCBI): domain Eukaryota; kingdom Viridiplantae; phylum Streptophyta; class Pinopsida; order Pinales; family Pinaceae; genus Pinus; species Pinus tabuliformis. Next base: position 679,258,268 of record CM062818.1, on the reverse strand, counting down.
AAAAAAGACGAGATTCCTTTGTTGAACTGACTTGGCCATCACCACCTAAGTCATTTTGGGCATTTTTGGCCTTCTTTTTATTATTGTATGTATCGGTAGCATTGATGTTGTTTGCTTTATCCTTGAAAGATTGCCAAAAAGAATGCAGTTACACTGGTAATGAACCTCTGACCCTGCGAACAATAAGATGACCATAAGGACCATGGCCATCCAAAAACCCCACAGAAGATTGAATCATCTGAAACAAAATCCCGTGAATGATAACAAAAGAATAATCAAAATATGAACTTTTTATTTCCAAATTAGGACAGAGCAAAATTTTGCTAAAAGATTGGATATCATTTGAACTGAAAAAGGAAAGGATAACTCTGAACATGAAAATTTCAAAACATTTCATTTATGAACTCTTGAGAAAAGAAAATTCACAGCATAAATGGCAATGTCCAAGAGTCGCATAGTAGTCCTTGCTCCATTCATTACTAAGGGCTGGGATCCATGTCGTACTGAATAGTGCAAGCACATTGTTGTTAGGGCATACATGTAGATTGCATATGTTACATTCGACATTCTAAATAAGTAACATCTTACATGAGGAAGAGAGTGCGGTTTATTTTATGTTCAAAACCACCACCAAATAAGAGTAAGTAATTCAAACATAAGCTACCAAACTAGTTTCAAATTTCTTGCAGCAGCTAACTACATAAAATTATACATATAAAAAGCTTACCATACAAGTACTTATCCAGAATATGAACCACATGATGACTGGTTATTTAGAATAAATGCATGAAGCAGACCTTGAGCTGAATGGGTTTTCTCTGGAGTACTAGATATTCAATCACTTCATATGATCGTGGTCTCACTTCAAGTAAGTTAACTTTTGCACCTGATATTTGTAGAAGGTAAATAAGATCTTGTTGATGAATATACTCATGAGAAGAGCTCTGAGACGATGCAGATACAATAAAGGATTGCCAAATCAAATTAGAAACCAAGAATATGGTTTGAACAAATGGACAGCCAAGTGGCCTGTGCACATATTTAGAACTCACAATGTCTGCCACCATTGAACATTCTCTCTTGTCAATAATCCTAACAGGGGAATTTGAGCAACACCCTTCCCTAAATTTGCAATAAGAGGTGCAATGGCATGCTCAGTTATGACAACTTCAACTGTTGTTTGAGTAACAAGCCCACCAATTGATCTGATACACACAATGAGTGAAAATGAGTCAATCTTATCAAACACTAATAAGGATAACTTGAAACTACAACCAAAAAACTAATTAAAGAGATATTGATCTTATCCATACATTCCAGATCCTTTTGGCCCCCCTTTTTTTCTTGCTTTCTCTTCATACTCGAGTAGATTCCTACCACTGATCTTCTATCATCAGAAGGCATGTCAGAGAGACAAATCAACATTATACTTGGAGAAAAGGAGAGATTGGTTGAAGAACAAGGGACTTATTGGATTGGGCAGGCTCTTCAAAAGCAATCTTTCCCTCTTAATTTTTGACCCAAGTGGCTAGTGGGGAGCAGATTTTGCATGGAGCACAAGAAGAGAAACAAAGAAACATGCCAAAGCAGTGATGGTGTTGAAAGGAATACACATAGTGAAAAAACTTACATGAGATCATGTTGTTTGCGTTGGATATGTGTTACCCTGAAGAACATTGGAGACGAAGCTCTGGCAATGTCAATGAGCTGACAGTAGGATGAGCTTGAGACACACGTGTGCAGACATAATGTTTAATTCAAAATCAATCCACATATTTTGCTCCAAACATCATTCAATTACCCTTAAAATAATGCAGGTTAACCACATAGAAATAACCCTGCATTTGTGTGAATAAGAAACTTCCTCAAGGCCAAAATGTAGGTGATAAGTATCTATAAAAGATCGCTAATAATATTCCTTAGAGGGAGGCAAGAACTCATTTGAAGATAAGCCCATTCTACCTCAACCCAGAAATTTGAATTGACTTCAAAAAGGACCGAAATAGAATGTTAAATGGATGCCAGAACTTTCCATAGAAATCTTTGTGAAGAAGGATGAATTCAGACCTTAGATTGTATTCTTTGAAGGCCAAACCCTTGCAAGGAAGCAGGCCAAATATGACCTCTAGGACCTGTGCATGTAGCCTCAGAAAGGGTCCGGAGAAGTCTATTAAAAGAGAGCGAAATAAGGGACAAAAAGTACACTCAGTTGATTCCAAAATTCCAACAAAAAAACATAACCAAAAACATAAAATATAAACCCAATCAACTCCAAAAATGTGACCTATTACTACATGTGTGCGTGATTACTAAAGGCTACAGAAATGAGAGATGTATGTATCAACGCTATTGACAGTAAAAAATAGAGTTTCCTTAATGATGTCAAATTTGATTGAATTGTGCAACAATAAGATAATTTTTGGGAATACTTTCTGTAAGCTAATTGTTGGCCATACTTTTTGTAAAATAATCTAATAAAGATAATAAACAATTTTCACAAAACCGTTATTCTGATCGTTTTTGTTGCAAATTCATTTGCTTGCCAGTATTAAATACTTACAAATTGAAAAGAATATAGGTATAATGAAAATGATGAGCACATTTTTATCTCAAAATATACGACCTAAAACCAGAGAACCATGTTTAAAATTTAAAAGTGATTGAGAGCTAAAACCAGAGAACCATGTTTAAAATTTAAAAGTGATAGATTCTAAAGGAAATAAATAAAACATAATACCGATTATAACAAATTAGTTGTAAATTTTTGTCTGTATTTTCCATTAGACTATGCCAAATAGCCATGCAGTTAAAAAACAAAAGTTCACTAAATTGTAACCAGGACTTCACAATATGCTCAAAATTGTTTCCACAAAGTAGGCTGTGAATTTTTTCCAAGCACACTGTGCATAGTCAGTGGGAAAATAATGATCCTTTGCATCAGGGGTTGGGATACGTAACTTATTTATAACTCACAACGTTTGCCACCATTGAACATTCTCTCTTGTCAATAATCCTAACAAGGAAATTTGAGCAACACCCCTCCCTCAATTTGCAATAAGAGGTGCAATGGCATGCTCAATTATGACAACTTCAACTGTTGTTTTATTAACAAGCCCACCAATTGATCAGATACACACAATGAGTGAAAATGAGTCAATCTTACCAAACACTAATTAGGATAACTTGAAACTACAACCTGAAAACTAATTAAAGAGATATTGATCTTATCCATACATTCCAGATCCTTTTGGCCCCCCTTGTTTGCTTTCTTTCTCTTCATAATCTGGTAGATTCCTACCAATGATCTTCTATCATCAGAAGGCATGTCAGAGAGACAAATCAACGTTATACTTGGAGAAAAGGAGAGATTGGTTGAAGAACTGGGACTTATTGGATTGGGTAGGCTCTTCAAAAGCAATCTTTCCCTCTTAATTTTTGACCCAGGTGACTGGAGGGGAGCAGATTTTGCATGGAGCATAGGAAGAGAAACAAAGAAACATGCCAAAGCAGTGATGGTGTTGAAAGGACTACACATAGTGAAAAAACTTACATGAGATCATGTTGTTTGCGTTGGATATGTGTTATCCTGAAGAACGTTGGAGACGAAGCTTTGGCAATGTCAATGAGCTGACAGTAGGGTGAGCTTGAGACACACGCGTGCAGATAGAATGTTGAATTCAAAATCAATCCACATATTGTGCTCCAAACATCATTCAATTACCCTCAAAATAGTGCAGGTTAACCACATAGAAATAACCTTGACTTTGTGTGAATAAGAAACATCCTCAAGGCCGAAATGTAGGTGATAAGTATTTGCAAAAGATCACCAATAATATTCCTTAGATGGAGGCAAGAACTTGCTTAAATATAAGCCCATTCTACCTCAACCTGGAAATTCGAATTGACTTCAAAAAGGACCGAAATAGAATGTTAAATGGATGCCTGAACTTTCCATAGAAATCTTTGTGAAGAAGGATGAATTCAGACCATAGATTGTCTTCTTTGAAGGCCAAAAGCTTGCAAGGAAGCAGGCCAAATATGACCTCTAGGACCTGTGCATGTAGCCTCAGAAAGGGTCCAGAGAAGTCTATTAAAAGAGAGCGAAATAAGGGACAAAAAGTCCACTCAGTTGATTCCAAAGTTCCAACAAAAAAACATAACCAAAAACATAAAAGATAAACCCATTCAACTCCAAAAATGTGACCTATTACTACATGTGTGCGTGATTACTAAAGGCTGCAGAAATTAGAGATGTATGTATCAATGTTGTTGACAGTAGAAAACAGAGTTTCCTTAATGATGTCAAATTTGATTGAACTGTGCAACAATAAGATAATTGTTGGGAATACTTTTTGTAAGCTAATTGTTGGCCATACCTTCTGTAAAATAATCTAATAAAAATAATAAATATTTTTCACAAAACCACTATTCTTGATCATTTTTGTTGCAAATTCATTTTCTTGCCAGTATTAAATACTTACAAATTGAAAAACATATAGGTATAATGAAAATGATGAGCACATTTTTATCACATAATCTACGACCTAAAACCAGAGAACCATGTTTAAAATTTAAAAGTGATTGAGAGCTAAAACCAGAGAACCATGTTTAAAATTTAAAAGTGATAGATTGTAAAGGAAATAAATAAAACATAATCCCGATTATAACAAATTAGTTGTAAATTTTTGTTTGTATTTTCCATTAGACAGTGCCAAATAGCCATGCAGTTAAAAAACAAAAGTTCACTAAATTGTAACCAGGACTTCACAATATGCTCAAAATTGTTTCCACAAAGTAGGTTGTGAATTGTTTCCAAGCACACTGTGCATAGTCAGTGGGAAAATAATGATCCTTTGCATCAGGGGTTGGGATACGTAACTTATTTAGAACTCACAATGTTTGCCACCATTGAACATTCTCTCTTGTCAATAATCCTAACAAGGAAATTTGAGCAACACCCCTCCCTGAATTTGCAATAAGAGGTGCAATGGCATGCTCAGTTATGACAACTTCAACTGTTGTTTTAGTAACAAGCCCACCAATTGATCTGATACACACAATGAGTGAAATGAGTCAATCTTACCAAACACTAATAAGGATAACTTGAAACTACAACCCGAAAACTAATTAAAGAGATATTGATCTTATCCATACATTCTAGATCCTTTTGGCCCCCCTTGTTTTTTTGCTTTCTCTTCATACTCTGGTAGATTCCTACCAATGATATTCTATCATCAGAAGGCATGTCAGAGAGACAAATCAACATTATACTTGGAGAAAAGGACGTAACTTATTTAGAACTCACAATGTCTACCACCATTGAACATTCTCTCTTGTCAATAATCCTAACAAGGAAATTTGAGCAACACCCTTCCCTGAATTTGCAATAAGGGGTGCAATGGCATGCTTAGTTATGACAACTTCAACTTTGTTTTAGTAAAAAGCCCACCAATTGATCTGATACACACAATGAGTGAAAATGAGTCAATATTACCAAACACTAATAAGGATAACTTGAAACTACAACCCGCAAACTAATTAAAGAGATATTCATCTTATCCATACATTCCAGATCCTTTTGGCCCCCCTTGTTTTCTTGCTTTCTCTTCATACGCGGGTAGATTCCTACCACTGATCTTCTGTCATCAAAAGGCATGTCAGAGAGACAAATCAACATTATACTTGGAGAAAAGGAGAGATTGGTTGAAGAACCGAGACTTATTGAATTGGGCAGGCTCTTCAAAAGCAATATTTCCCTCTTAATTTTTGACCAAGGAAACTGGAGAGGAGCAGATTTTGCATGGAGAACAGGAAGAGAAACAAAGAAACATGCCAAAGTAGTGATGGTGTTGAAAGGACTACACATAATGAAAAAACTTACATGAGATCATGTTGTTTGCGTTGGATATGTGTTATCCTGAAGAACATTGGAGACGAAGCTCTGGCAATGTCAATGCGCTGATAGTAGGATGAGCTTGAGACACACGCATGCACATAGAATGTTGAATTCAAAATCAATCCACATATTGTGCTCCAAACATCATTCAATTACCCTCGAAATAGTGCAGGTTAACCACACAGAAATAACCTTGAATTTGTGTGAATAAGAAACTTCCTGAAGGCTGAAATGTAGGTGATAAGTATCTGCAAAAGATCGCCAATAATATTCCTTAGAGGGAGGCAAGAACTCGCTTGAAGATAAGCCCATTCTACCTCAACCTAGAAATTCAAATTGACTTCAAAAAGGACCGAAATAGAATGTTAAATGGATGCCTGAACTTTCCATAGAAATCTTTGTGAAGAAGGATGAATTTAGACCTTAGATTGTATTCTTTGAAGGCCAAACCCTTGCAAGGAAGCAGGCCAAATATGACCTCTAGGACCTGTGCATGTAGCCTCAGAAAGGGTCCAGAGAAGTCTATTGAAAGAGAGCAAAATAAGGGACAAAAAGTCCACTTAGTTGATTCCAAAAGTCCAACAAAAAAACATAACCAAAAACATAAAAGATAAACCCAATCAACTCCAAAAATGTGACCTATTACTACATGTGTGCGTGATTACTAAAGGCTGTAGAAATTAGAGATGTATGTATCAATGCTGTTGACAGTAAAAAACAAAGTTTCCTTAATGATGTCAAATTTGATTGAACTGTGCAACAATAAGATAATTGTTGGGAATACTTTCTGTAAGCTAATTCTTGGCCATACTTTCTGTAAAATAATCTAATAAAGATAATAAATAATTTTCACAAAACCGCTATTCTTGATCGTTTTTGTTGCAAATTCATTTGCTTGCCAGTATTAAATACTTACAAATTGAAAAAAATATAGGTATAATGAAAATGATGAGCATATTTTTATCACATAATCTGCGACCTAAAACCAGAGAACCATGTTTAAAATTTAAAAGTGATAGATTGTAAAGGAAATAAATAAAACATAATCCCGATTATAACAAATTAGCTGTAAATTTTTGTCTGTATTTTCCATTAGATAGTGCCAAATAGCCATGTAGTTAAAAAACAAAAGTTCACTAAATTGTAACCAGGACTTCACAATATGCTCAAAATTGTTTCCACAAAGTAGGTTGTGAATTGTTTCCAAGCACACTGTGCATAGTCAGTGGGAAAATAATGATCCTTTGCATCAGGGGCTGGGATACGTAACTTATTTAGAACTCACAATGTCTACCACCATTGAACATTCTCTCTTGTCAATAATCCTAACAGGGAAATTTGAGCAACACCCTTCCCTGAATTTGCAATAAGAGGTGTAATGGCATGCTCAATTATGACAACTTCAACTGTTGTTTTAGTAACAAGCCCACCAATTGATCTGATACACACAATGAGTGAAAATGAGTCAATCTTACCAAACACTAATAAGGATAACTTGAAACTAAAACCCGAAAACTAATTAAAGAGATATTGATCTTATCCATACATTCCAGTTCCTTTTGCCCCCTCCTTGTTTTCTTGATTTCTCTTCATACTCGAGTAGATTCCTACCACTGATCTTCTGTCATCAGAAGGCATGTCAGAGAGACAAATCAACATTATACTTGGAGAAAAGGAGAGATTGGTTGAAGAACCGAGACTTATTGGATTGGGCAGGATCTTCAAAAGCAATCTTTACCTCTTAATTTTTTACCCAAAGAAAGAAAGAAAAGAAGCCTAAAACCACAAGAAATGACAGTAAACCACTTCAAGGATTTTTTCTGCACAGAACCATCAATCGCAATAACTATACAGCAAGTCATAGAAACCTGCTTGAAATTTCACAATACCTGTGAACATCAATATGTAAAAAGCCTAAACGATTTTGAATCCCGAAGAATGCACATGCAAACCTTTGACTGAATAAAGAAGTAACATGCCTCTGCGTCCCACAGCGCCAGCGAGGATTTCTGTAACAAAAAAAATGTAAGTGAGACGATTATATATCTTCAAGAGTATCTTGATAGACCACTACCGCAAGACATAATAGAGTAATAACCATAATAGATTAATAACTACTTCGCTTTAATTTGTCCTGAGCCATCAACAATAGACCAGAACAGGGCATCAAAACAAGTGGAGTGAGAGCTTTTGAATAAAGGGGCGTCTACTTCACTAAATTAAATAGGGAAACCACATCAGCATGTTCAACTGCGTGGTGAAGACGGTGGGACGAATCATGGAAAACATGTTTGGACTAACGCCCTCTATCCCCTGCTACAGTTTCCCCACCCTGCACAATGTTTGGATGCAATTGTGGAGGCTCAGCCTGTACCGCCACCGACACCTTTATCGACTCCGGGCGCTTGGCTTCTCAAAGGTAAACCCCCATTTCGAATAATCTCCAGTCTGAGATCCTATAAAACTGTGAAAAGAAACCACACAACCCTGGAGAAGTTGCAGAGAAAAATTTCGTGGTGGCAGAGGATGAGAATGGGGATTTGGGTGGTCGGCATCACAGAGGATGAGAATGGGGATTTGGGTGACCAGCTAGGGGCGGCAGCACAGAGGACGAGAATGGGGATTTGGGTGACCAGCTAGGGGCGGCAGCACCTGGAAAGAGAAACCACAAAGGCCTAGAGAAGTTGTAGAGCAACATTTTGTGGTCGCAGAAGACGAGAATGAGGGTTTGGGTGACCAGGTAGGGGAGGCAGCACCTGGAAGTAGTGCCAAGCAGGAAGCAGTGTGAGCAAGGGCGGTCGACCTCGGCGTAGTGCCGAGTGTGAGCAAGGGCGGTCGACCTGCGGCGTAGTGCCCAGGAAGAAGTAATGTGTGAGAATGGCGGTCGACTTGTTGTGCTCCATAGGTAGGTTCGAGAATTAGAATTGTAACTAATTTTAGAATCAATCACATAGTTTTTGAATCGTCTAAGAGCTAAATCAAGGGCTGATGAATGTACATGTAAATTTAGAGGAGAGTTGATTTCAAAAGGGAACGCCTTACGGCGTAATTATATAATAACTAAAATGTTTAGAAAAAATAATTATAATAATTTTCAATAAATTATTTCAAAAATATATTATTATTTATTATAAATAAATAAAACAAAAAAAGTATGGCAATATTTTAATTGACAAATAATACTAATAATCATACTTGAAGTAAAAAATAATGTTAATATTATATAATAACTAAAATGTTTAGAAAAAATAATTATAATAATTTTCAATAAAATATTTCAAAAGTATATTATTATTTATTATAAATAAATAAAACTCAAAAATATCGTATTGTTATATTGTTATCAAAACATGAATTTAAAAATATTGTATTGGTATGGAAATATGAAGTAAAAAGGAAAAATATTAATAAATTTTATCAAATGAAATGTTTATAAACTAGTAAATATGGTGTGTAATTATTTATTTGAATAACAGTGAATTATTCTTTGTAATATTTTTACATAAGATTAAATATAAGAATTTTAATAAAGATACAAGAATTTCAATACAAAGTAATAGTAAAACTATTATTTGTAAAGTGTAATAAATTGGTAAAATCAATTTTTTTCATTTGTAAATAATATTTTTTTATTTTTTTTTTTGAATTTAATGTTATAATTTTTGGTAAGATTGTGAATTTTAATTATTTAAAATGTGTTTTTGATTTTATAAATAAATTTAGCAATATCTTGGAAAGTATTCAAATTTTTTTAATTGCATAGATGAAATTTACAATTCCAAATAAACTTTACCAAATTTAAGATAAAATTAACCAAACTCATAAAATAAACCAATAATCTCAGATTTTTTTTGGTAAGATAAATGGGTAAACTAAGAATTTTTTGTGTTTCTCCTTATGAATTTGGTGATATAATTTCTTTTTAAGATTGTGAGTTTTAATTGTTTGAAATATGTTTTAGAATATCCAAATAGATTTATCTAACACCCTGAAAAACCTCTAAACACTCAATTTCTCTAAATTACACAAATAAAATTTGCAATTCCAAAAATCAACCGAACAGTCATATAAACAAAAAAATAATCCTATCATAACAAACTTACAATAATAAACCTACCCGCCTTCAAAAAAACTAACAAAAACTTTGTTCCTACCCTACACCTTAGATACTAGCTATTCATAATATTTTGCAATTTACGTACAGTGATGTGCGGTTTAACGGTAAGACACATGTGATGTGTGGTTTAACGGTAAGACACATGGGCGAAGCCCGGGAGGTCTGAAGTTCAAATCTCATTGAGTACAGTGACCTGCTGTGGTGGCAGCTAGAGGGGCGGACCCCCCTACCGTGGGTGTGCTCTTGCTAAAACCATAGGATCTTAGTATACCCGACTTGCAGGTGGTTGGTTATGCTCTTGGTGTTATAGTGGCAGCAATGAGGTTTGATCCTGGGTCTCCAGTGGATCAAACTTGATAGTTACCGATTCACCATGTGGTTAAAAAAAAATATTTTGCAATTTACATAAGGGTAGTATAGAGGCCACAATTTTGTTCAGAAAATAATGGAAATTTCAGTTGGATTTTTAAAAAATCTAATAGAATTTTTTGGAATTTCATTTTACAGCTATCAAAGTTCCTGATCTCGATGGCCCTAGACTTTTGATGATACTGAACCTATTTCGACCATTCAAAAAAACTATTCAAAAACTCCCAGATTTTTTGAATTTTTTTTTACTGAATTCGAACAAAAATTTGGCTTTTCTGGACAACGCGATTTACATCTACCTAAAGGATTCATGTATTCATTTAGTCACAGGATCATCCTAAAAGACGATACCAACCATGTACGCTATAGGGATTTTCCGTTCTAGATCGAATCCTAAAACAATAGGGATTTTGAGGGTTTGATCCAAAAAGTAGAGGACGGTGTAGCTGCTGAGCTATGGGCCTGTTCTCTCCAATAATCTCATTGATTATGAATAATGGACACCTGTGGTGCAGATCTGATGCCTATGCAGAGCACGAGGAGCATGACCCAAGAGAAGAATCGAGCAACAAAGCGCCACAGCAGAGGTAACAGTCTTAATGAGTAAGGATGAGTTCTACTTACGGGCAAAGTCATCGAATAAAACATGAAACAAATGGATATGCACACCCAAGTGCACTAGTTCATAAGATCTCTATGCCCTGCAGCAAGGGACAAAGTCCTGATTGAAGAGGTGAAAAAGTGCCCTAACAAAACAAAAGATCAGAAATCATTATGAGGTCTTGAGGGGCAGTACAACGCAGAAGAGACGAGCAACAACAAGAATTCAGCAACCTGGGTTAGACAGCATAAAGGAACAACAATATGTATTTACAAACCTCCGCTACAAGTCCTGCAACTCTCAGATCTGAAACATCTAGGCTGACTCTTCACTGTCATTGGCTGCAGTCAAAGATAGATCACCACGGCACTCTTCAAGCCCAGACTCCAGGATTGAAAGACGCAACAGAGCGATGGCGCGAATAAGGAAGGGGAAATTGACTCAAAAATAACCTAATGTTCTTCCAGTACGGCTGTTAAATATGGTTGTACACAGATCAGAAACGTCTTGCAAGTTTGTCATGGTTTTTAACACAGCTACCACAGTAAAAGCAGATCTATCACTAAAAAAACAGATCTACCTCGATGTCCAGAGATCTACAGCCTGACCTCAATTTTGCAGGAAACTATCAATAAGTTCCAGTTACCATTGGAGAACGGGTTTTAGGGATGTCAAAAGGAGAGCTACATATCTCCACATCAAGGAAACAGTGCTGCAGTGCTGCTATCTGAGAAAAATTAAAGGCCCCAAGCTGGATGTAAACGAAATCCGAAATCCAAACCGGGCGTTAGAGCCGAGTGATCAAGTTTAGGGAGCGTAGAAAACGCCGCTGAATAAACTAACTCAAGAAAATAGCAAAGAGAGACACCATTTCTGATCCTTTGCAGAGATCCAGGTTAAAATCTGAATCACAAATGAGCTTAGATTTTTTGATCAAATAATATAACAGCAAAAAGTATTGAAACTAAATTTTTTAATTCACACATCATTAAGATTTTATTATCTGGTAATGAATGTGATTTTGAAGGCATAAATATACATTAATCCAACAATTAGTTTTTAGTAGAAAAGTGAGATTTTAACTCAATGATCATTATACATAACAATAATGTCTATATGGCCGTTATCGACATAAAAGGCAAAAAAATGTCTCGAAGATAATATGTAACCCGCAGAAGAATCGAAGATCATTGTAAAGAGCAGCAAAGTTCATGCCTACTTACAAGCTGTAACTACCTTTCCATCTCTCTTCCAAGTGTCCTCTGCCCATGTTTTGAAGGTTACAACTTCTATTTCTTCTCTGTGATGCTTGCACCGTGTTCTTCACGCACTTTCCTGGTTTAACTAGTTACATTTTCTCTGTAGATTTAGATTTTTGCACCTTCACCCATGCAACTTCCCTGTAGATTTTTGCACCTCCACCCATGACTGCTATATGTTTGCCCTCACCACCAATACTCCACATCACCCATACTAATTCTATGTCAAGAAATACCATTGCAAGGCTTCAAATTCTCCACCCACTTTCCTAAAGAGTACTCTTCCCACATCATATTTTCTTTTTCTTGATCCCTTGTGTATTCTTGAAAATCAAATCCCATATTTTCTTGATCCCTTTTGTATGCTTGAAAATCAAATCCCATGTAACAAGATGGGATCCTCTGAGATCTTGCATCTGATTTCCAAGTCACAAGACAACACACTCTCTTCAACATCCGGCAGGGGAAATGACACAGTGGGTGGTAAACAGAGACCACCCATTGGGCATTGTATAATCTCCCCAGTCGGCGTGATGAGCTATCAACGCAGAAAAATGCGTAGCAGTAGAGTTCTCTCTTGTCTTACGATTTTGGACAGCGGTATTCTTCCCCACTCCTCTCATTCCTATTAAAACGGCTATAACTCCAAGGCCAAGCCCTCTTGCGATGTCCATGAAAATGCAGTAATGACATGAATGACATGATGTATCCACAGAATCTGAACACAAAGAGAAGGAAATCATTGCATCGAACATCGAAGAGAGCGAGGGGAGTAAAATACCAGAGAATCGATACTTGGCAGTTCAGGCTGATCCTTGATCCTTTAATCCTCCGTCTGGATTTCAGAGAGACAGCGTAGAAGGAAATTGATATTTAACAAAGCTTCTACCATGTTTCCTTTTCCTTTCTGCTCATGCTCACCGCTTCCTCTCCTCACCTCTCTGGCTCTAGTGCTATCCACTGTAATGTAATGCCCGCACACGGAACTTTAGCCCTTGTCATGCCGAATGAACACGGATAACCTTATCTTTAGATGGAATAACTTTACCTGTAGCCTTTACAGGGTAGTTAGACTGAACTTTCACGAACTTTGATCTCTCGATAAGTGGGTGGGGTTTTAAACTTCCCGTGTTGTGGGTCTGAGTGTAGATTTGGTTTATTGGAGGCGGGGCTCAAATTTGGGATTAAGTCGATTTCACCTGTATTTTCATATAAACCCAAATTCATAATTAAATAAAATGATCTAAAATTGATTTAAAACTAGCATTTGCACTTGATGTTGCAAAGAAAACGCCGTAAGGCAACCCAATAGAAAATGAACTAGTAGCTTGAAGTGTCTTGTAAAATCAATGCAATCTCTCCACAACATTATAATGTTTCAAAATGATATATTTACAATGTTCAAGATCATTTAGTCAACATTTATTACCACGAAAAATAACAATATAAAGGCCTGGAAAATAGGCTTTTGATCACGCTATGAGGACACAAATAATAATGTTGAAGGTACATTTGAGATAATTTCACAAAATGGCTACTGAAGATGCAATATCCTTAAATAAACCTGAATAAGCATAGAGGAAGAGTGGGTTATGTAGATGGAAAAATTGAGAAGAAGGCCAAGATCATAAAATGAAGGAGAAATAAACTTCAAATAACAATGTTAAATTGACCCTAATTTTCTGAATACAACCATGACCATGAACAACAATGGTGTGATACACTCCATTCCTAGATCTCAACTATAATATTCTATATAGAACCTTTGTGCCCATTTTCGCTGAAGAAAAAACCATTACATATAATAAGGTGACAATAAGACAAAGATATGATAGATATGGAATGGGAAATAACCAATAATTGGCGACAAGACTAAAATAGCTATGATATTAAATTTGACAAATAAACTTCTAACTATAATAACAGTTCAATGAATGGAAAAGGAGCTCTACATAATCTAGAAATAGATGTTGACTTATGAACTTCCATTTAATAAAAATATCCTATTTACGTTAAGAACTTGTAAAAGTACGGAATCAAGTTGTAGGTGGAAATTACCTGCATTGCTTCCCCCTCCTTATCACTAGATTTTGGGCCTTTCATTGGTCCTTCTTCACCAAAAATCTTTCCCTCATCCATAGCAATTTTCTGATTTGTTTCTTTCTTTGTTCTCACTTTAGCCTTTGCTAATAGATACCAAACAACCGTTGGCATTTTTACTGTAGAAGTTGTTTTTGGAGGTGTTGTAGGATGAGGATACTCAAATAATGAGGGTGTGGCGTGTGAAAGAAACTTAAATTTTGGCTAAAGAACCTTTGTGCCCATTTTCGTTGAAGAAAAAACCATTACATATAATAAGGTGGCAATAAGACAAAGATATCATAGATATGAAATGGGAAATAAGCAATAGGTTGTGACAAGACTTAAATAGCTATGATATGAAATTTGACAAATAACCTTCTAACTATAATAACAGGTCAATTAAAGTTAAAGAAGCTCCACAACAGGTAGAAAGAGATGTTGACTTGTGAACATCCATTTAATAAAAAATTACCATTTATGTTAAGAACTTGTAAAAATATGGAATCAAGTTGCAATGGAAATTACCTGCATTGCTTCCGCTCCTTATCACTAGATTTTGGGCCACTTTTTTTGGATCTTTACCCCGACAAACTTCATGTCCATTTGAATCTGTTCAAAAAATGCAAAAATACAGAAGATGATCTAAACATGATACTATCATTTAATATTCGGTGTGCACCCTGCATTTAATTTCAGTCTCCTTTTATAGTATGGGTATTAACCTATTTGTGAAAACATAGTTTCTTGAGCTCTCCCAACCACGTTTTAAATTTATTTCTTTTGTTTCCAAGCACGCATCTTACTACCTGAGTTGTCTCATCTTCATGGGATTTCCCAACTGTTTATTGCAAAAAGTACGCATGACACAAAATTCTGGAGCAACTTTAAGAAGATATTTCATAACAGTAACATTATTACTTCAAAATGAATGTCTGGCAGTAGTTAGTGGCTTCTGAGATTTATTATATTTGACATGAAATACATCTACGATGTACAATAAGAATTCAAAAGGCTAGAATACCAACACTATGCGAGCCCTATTATGACCAGCGTTTGCAACAAATCTTTAGGGCACCTCGTAAAAGTAACAAAATTTGATCTCTATTATAGTAAGATTACAGGATTAATTTCCTTGATAATTTGATTGGTCTTAGCCGAGAACCATGGATGAATTTTGACTGTAAATGAATATTATAGAAGTGCTCAGAACCACTTATGTTGCATGCTTCAAGACATCCTAAATTAAAACCTAGGTTAACAAAGAAAATCCTCCATAAGCTGCATACATATGATAAGTCAGTGCCCCAAGTACTTTGGATGTAACAAATTTAAGGATGTTCAATTTGAACTGGTGATTTTTGGCAAATTTTTAAAGTCGTGAGTGATCTAATTATAAATTACAATTTACTTGCATCAAAGCAAAGCAAACAAATTAAACAAAACTAAAAACCTACAACATTGTACATTGGATGCAAAGAGGTACACCTTAAAAATCAAATAACTACAAAGCTTTAAACAGTCTACAGTAAAATGGCATGCATCTTAAGCTCCACTAACCAGAGCTAGCCACAGACTTGACAATCCATAGATTCAACCTACTATCCATCACGAGTTGACATAAGAAAATAAGTGATATAAATATATGCCGTGTGAAAAGCCTCCCATCAAAATTGGGAACAAAAACTGTAACTTAATTTGATTTTTAACTTCTGAAATATAGGCTCAATCTTAACAGTGACTGTCTCAAGCAGAGCAATCAATCTGCTAACTTATGCAAAAACAAGCAGAACTTTTGAGAGTGCACACTGTGAAAACTTTGGTTGGCAGAATGAGGGTATTAGCGCATAAGACACAAAATAGTCATTATTTGCAATTATTTACCCACCAGACATGATCATAATCAGGAATCTCTAAATTTGCTAAGGCTCATCACCTGAAAAGCGATTATACATGACATAAAAATGACTTGAAGTATGAGATGATGGCACGAGTCCGGACACTACTAATAATGTTCAAGCAACCATGTGGAAGTAAGTGTGATTGACAGTTTCAGAATAGGGCAATCACAGAAAGAAACAGCAGCAGCAGTACTAAAATCAAATTACCAAATGTGCCTCAAATTATGGACAAGGAGGCTGCTCTTTCACTCTATAGGGGACAGGGCAACTAGGGTAAAGTGCAATTTCAACTAAAGGAGGATCTGGTTATGATGGGTACCTGATACATTTGCTTTCTAATCCCAACGTACTCATCTTAGTCTACAATATATCATGTATTTTTTAAATGTATTATATTAAATTGCATTAGCAGATTTTGATGTTGAACAATGGATGTATGTCAAACCATGCACCAGGCCTCAACTTCTCCAATGGCAGGAAGCAGACTGGGCAAGGTGAAAGTCTGGGTGATTTTGACCAAAATATGCCCATGTCATAGCAGTAGCTTAGCCAAAGGAAGTGCATCAGGTTAATGGTTTGCCCTTGAGCAATGTTGCTCAAAGCAGGGATGAAGCGGGTCTGTTTTTTGGAAGCAAAGCATCGGAAGTGTTATTTTCCAAAAATCGTCATAAGCGAAGCGTCTTGTGTGTGTGTGTATATATATTATATATTTGCATTTATATTAAAAAAACATCCAAAATGCAAAATTAGTTGTAGAAGATATGAAAACATGCATATTTGTACATAAATCAAGATAAATATGGCATCCATTGTACATCAATGATTAATTATTTAAGAATCAACCATCTAGAATCTAGATTCCTCTCCTCTTGTCTAGTTTTTGCCTCTAGTTCAATTCTCTAGGGATATTAGTTAGATGTATCAACCTTTCGATAAAGACACCATTCTACAAGTCAGGGAGAATGAACCAAGAACAACATGCAATAAATACACTAGATTTGAAGACAAGGACAACTCCATTGAACTAGCAAGTGGTTTCTCGAAGACCAACTCAAGTCTCAAAAGCAATTCCCTCATTTGGTGGACCAGATGATGGAGGAACACTATCCTAAAAAACGAGAGGTTTGATCTCTACCTGATTGACGTGAACAAGTTCACCAGCTGACCTCAACAGTGAGCTGACATAACCATGCCTTCCTTCACCCCTCCCCTTTAAGAATAGACATTTTCAATTAGAAATTCCCATTGACCAATGAACATAATATTCAGAAACATTGTCTACTATCTTCTCCCTCTTTTCGTATTTTTGGATTGAATGGTATCTATAACAGTGACGATAATCCCTTTGTACTCTTAATTGCAACTACTCTGATTAATTGCGATTGGAATATCTCACATCCATTCGAAAGAGGCAGGGGAACTAAATGTGGTTGCATATTCTCTCATCTTCAACCTCCTCGTTCTCATCACCCCCCGAAGATGTCATTATCAGGAATGATATCTAAAAAGCTCCATTCTAATTTTTAGGTTGCCCATTTTAGGCTTCTTGGTCCTATGTTGACTTCACACTTCGAGAAGATCCTTCAAATTCATGCTAGCCATATAGTTCATCTCGATGATCCTCAACGTCAGGGCATGTTCTCAAAAGGAGAAATCAAAGACTGTCCATCACATTTCTTGTGAGGAATGAGTATGTAAGCTTTTGACCCTTATGGAAGGCAGAGACTGAAGAGAATTTTATCTTTTTTAAGTGCTCAATCTATTATATCAGGACCCAATATGATTTCCCTTCCAAGGATTTGAGGGAGTTTCCATCCATGTTTTACAAATACTTCGATTGGAGATGTTTCAATTTGCTCCTCAAAGAGGTGGTCACCTTGAAAACTCTCGAGTACAATGAAAACTGCATATATTATTTTTTTACTCCCTACAATGAACGATGATTGCATGGCCGCTGCTACTACAGATATTACACTGATATTCATGACAACAGTCGTAGAACCACTAGACATTGCCCTTTCACAATAATTACCCAGAAGTAAACCTGTATTTGGAGACCCAATCTGTAGAGAGGAATAGGCCCCACTCAGTTTCCATTCCGTCGTAGAGGACCATGCTGTGATCATATGGTAAGAACTAGTTACCTAGATCTAAATAGACATAGTGGTTCTAAAGAAGTTTCACTATTTAAAGGAATCACAATGAAATTCCATGGCTACGCACAATCATCCTAGAGCAATACTAAGAGCGCCGACCTCCTAGGAATGAGTGCTATTTTCTTTTCATTTGATTATGATTTTGCCCTGAGGGCTTAAACATAATACTATGTTTATTTTAGGCACACACATTCTCACCACGTCTTCGGACCCAACCACTTACAAGTTTCAGATCATCATGCTGTAGCGTATAGTGATGCTCAACATACAACACAGCCAGTGGGGTGCGGTCATTTGGGTTCCTCTGCAGACCATGATCCAGGCTACATATTTCGTCAATTTGTACCAAATTTTGATTTCTGATAAAACGACATGATGACTGAACTTGTGGGTGGCTGATACTCCCTCATCATAAGAGGAAGCCTAATTATTTAAAATGCCCGTCAAACGAAAAAATAGCAAAATCATTTCTGCATGATCTACAAGGGACAAAATCAGAGAACATGACACTCAAAACATCAATCAGAGCCCATAAATTAAAAAGAAGGGTTTTCAATATCTAGTCATTTCTTCTTGAATTGAATAGTAATAAAAACGCCTACTCTGATTTTTCGAAACTGTAGACCCAACCCAGATTGTTTTATATTCAATTCGCATCACTCAATTAACAAAACCGAGAATATGCCCACACAACTGAATAACCTAACACTGAGTAAACCCAATTTCAGCCCAACAACAAAAGAACAGAACCCCAAAACTGGATCTCAAACAAGCTGTAAAAAAGTTGCACCTTTGACAAGGCGCCTGCATGATAATTTGTCGCTGAAACCCTCGGAAATTCTGCAGCGGAGGGTCTATATTTCGTTTGGGAATTGAACCGGCGAACAACGGGTAGTCAATATCTCGAGTGCCTTGAGGCTCCTTACGCTAGAATAAACCTACTAAACTTATAAGAACGGTGGACAAATCTAGGTTTTGAGGATATGCGGGGGTTTGGACCTGGCCATATCTTCTTCTACCATATTTCCAATGCTATGCCGCTTGCTTGCTTCCTGTTTATTCTGAGATACCACTTACCCCGTGTGAAAACCGACTTTATCAAACGGGATCACCCAGACACAACAAGAAGATCATGTCCAAAGGTATGGTGATGGGCCGGCTCGATACTTCCGGCCTTGAATTTGACAACAAGAAGATCATGCCCAAAGGTATGGTGATGGGCCGACTCGATACTTCCGGCCTTGAATTTGACAATGGCACCAGTAGGGCTTTCTCGCACGATGCTCATGGATCCCCCAGGCATGATATCCACATCCTCGAAGTTTCTCGTTTTGCTTAATGAACAGAGAGCATAGGAGGGTTTTGCTTCATGAAGAGAGAGCACAGGAGGATTCGGAGTGCAGTGCATGCTTGCCAGATGCCAGATGCCAGATGCGATGCGCGGCGAGGGATAATGAATCGAACACTTCAAATCAAACGGTGAATATTAATTCCATCGTCTAACAATGAAATCAATGGCGCAGGAAGGTACAGAGTGGCACTGGAGGGGAGTTCTTCCCAGAGGAACGCCTTAGGGCGTAATTATATGGCATATCATTGTATTTCATTTTGATTTGGACTTTGATGATTTTACAATAACAAACTCAATGACTCACAT
Organism: Pinus tabuliformis; assembly: GCA_031772625.1. Lineage (NCBI taxonomy): Eukaryota > Viridiplantae > Streptophyta > Pinopsida > Pinales > Pinaceae > Pinus > Pinus tabuliformis. Next base: position 679,238,233 of record CM062818.1, on the reverse strand, counting down.
ATTTTTCCAATTTCCAAACTATGCACTTACCAATTGTATTAAATGTGGGTGATTTAGCGCTGATGGTCCCTAATTTGTGTATTATGCTAAAGTAATTTGTCTGGCCAATTTTATTGAATGTGATTAATTTAGCATTGAAAATCATTTTTTCTCGTATGTTAGGTATTTTGTAACTTCATATATCTTCTAATATTTATGGTATGGTCCCCTATCGTAGGACCCCAATGTTTCGAGAGACTTCACGAGAAATTTGGGGGCCTCTCCGCACCTCCTCGAGATGCATCCCCACATCCATTCAAAACATCAGTTAGGATAATATACACATCGTCAAAAAATTGAAATGAGGTCAGCTATGTGGTCTCACTATAAATGTTCTCTGTCAAAGAATATTTATTACCATAAAATGTGTTTTAATATTAGCAATCTAGATTTTACTAGCTTCAACAGCGAACAAGAATGCCATATATTTCTCATTGTACCTTTCTATTTTTTATTATTTTCTCAAAAAAAATTAAATTTCTTTCATCTATGTACAAGAAAGAATAGAAGTGTACCCAATGAACCCATATTATTTCATACAATTAGGTTATCTTATTGTGAAAAACTAAGTCTGCAATACCTCATACAACAGTTGCTCTAAACAATCATGAAACTAAACTACCATAAAAGCACTACATAAATTCCTTTATCATTTTGTAATTGTATTGCAATACATTTCTGTAAAACATTCTGATTTCATAAAAATATAATCGGAAGTGAAATATATGAAGCATGTGGTGAAAAACGCTTTAAGGGCCAAGACAACCTTGGAACCATTTGTGTTCGCCTGACCTGAAACATTTTGGTACCCCAAAAAATTAGTACACAAAACTACAAAAGAAAATGATTAAAATAGACACATTATCAATTTCTTTGTATAAATGGAAGTTCTCCGTAGAGTAATATTTTCAGCCTATAAAAATTGTTGCAAGAGTTGATAGATGGTGGAAAATGGAATCTATTTTAACCAAGCATAAAAAAATCCCAACTCGTATTGTAACAACATAATGTCCAAAACTATTCATGTTAGGAAAATCTGAAAATATGAGCGGCGTCCACTCTAACTTAGCAAGTACTTCCCTAGTCGAGAAACTAGAAACTAGATCATCCATAACCATTTTAGCCCCCTCAAAACTAGACTCCAATATCCTATTGAGCCAAAAATTTCCATCCTCAATACAACTGAGATAGATTATGTGCAGGCGAACCAAATACTAGTCATTCAGTTAGGCCTACTCCCTTTTATATTCCTCTCACACAACCAAATACTAGGCATTCAATTAACTCTTAAATTAAAATCACAGATTTATACATTAAATAAATGTAACTCATTCCATCTTAGATCTCATTGATTGATCACACTGACTCCTCAAATCAAATTGACTGTTGAGACCTTTACTTAGATCCAATAGAGATCTTATTATGATTAACTAGATGAAAGAAATAAGAAAATTCTTACAAATTCCATGAAAAGTGGAGGTTATTAGCAGGAGATTCCAACATACTGGAGGGCATTTTAAAAAACACAATCAACTAAACTCACTTGGGTTTAGGGCTGTTGCAAGAGATGTTGGTTCAGCACCCTGGAGCAGAAGGATTACTATTTGTCATCCATCATATAAGAGCATTAGCTAGCAGAAGGAGCATTGATAAGTTGGAATGGCTAGAATTAAAAACTATGGAGACCATCCATAGGTTGGAATGGCTAGAATCAAAAGGAAGAAGAGAAAGTTGTGTTAACTATTTGTGGAGACAATAGAATCACTTCAACCAAAAATGTTTGTTGAAATCACAAATGCAATCCTGTCAAATAAGTATACCAGTTGATGATTCACACTGTGTGGCCATAGGAGGAAACATTTAGCACACATAATTTGACTTCCTGGATATTGCCTCTTGTTGATGGAGATCTGGATAAGCATAGGAGTGTTCTCTCTATTTGGAACCCTCCACCCAATGCAATCCCTCTTTCAAGATGTCAGCAGTAGCTCTGGAAAACACTAACAGTCAACTGCAATCGGAATCGCTGGATATAGCAATGTTTTTGAAAATGTAACAAGAAAAACCATTTGCCAGGGTTTCTTTAGTCAATCTTACTAAAAGATGATATTTTTAAATCCTTAGAATCCTTGATAGCATGACAAGGTTTGTCTTAAATGGTTCATTTATTCTTGTCATGCTACATCCTCATTTTCATGAGCATGCATGCATTATTAACATGAGCGTGCATTATTAACTCTTTATGCTAATAGAAAAATAAAGATGCTCTCTTTATGCCCAAAGTCTTATCACTGATATTTGATTTTGTGTTATTTTTCAGCTCTCTTCAGCTCTCTTCTATTAAAGTGCTCTTGAAAGCAATCTTCCAGGATCAATTTATCCCACAAATGCTGAAGTGAGGTCTGATGTTCAACTTCTTTCCACACCGGTATTGATTAATGGCATAGTAAAAATAAATGTAAGGAAGTTCCTTCATTACTTCTACCAAGGATGCAAAAGCTCGAAGTACCTTTCATGATAATATCTTTCAAGTTAAATCAAAGTCGATTTGTGGCCACTTCAATCATGGACATTTGTGCCACATTCCTGCATGTTTCCCATTGTTTCCAGGGCAGATTTGCATAAGATAGGGCACTGCGGTAAAAGTATGTGGCTGTGGGTTATGTTCAGATGTTCGAGTGTTCTTTTGAAGAGATATATCAAGATATGGGGCACTCCTTTGAAGCCCAAACACAGTATCTACAACAAGAAATTGGGCGTGCTTGTGATGGCAGTTATAACCAGCAGCAGGGATAACTTAACAGCAGAGGAAAGGTGCTGATTTGATGCTACTTTTGGGCCTGTCCACATTCATTTATGACAGCAGAGGAAGGCACAGTACTTGAGATGGTTATTTCAATTATTTTTGGATCTGCAGTCCTGCTGGTATAAATAGTTACAACCAGCGTTAGAGGTTCATGAGGGAGTTAACTTTACTGATTACATGAAGGGCACCATCAATGAGGAGTTACATTAGGGTGACCTGCTGGAAAGTCATTATTTACTTGAGTTATGCCAGCCAGGAGGGCACACTCCTTGGCTGTTACTTTAGATCTGATAGCATTTAACTATGAGCAATATTTTAATTGAGTGACAAAGGCATTTCTCAACTAGTTGTAAAAGAGGAACTTAAATGCATACTTAATAAAGCTTATGACAATATAGTTTTGTGCCAGTGTCATAAACGAGTTTCTGTGATGTGGGAAACAACTTCAGTTGCTGTAGCTTGGAAAACAACTATTGCAAGTTTTATCACTGCTTAACGATCACCAGAAAGTCCCCCAAGGCATGCTTAGTATTTGTATTGAGGGAATTAAAATATAAAACTCTTTTAATAAGAAAGTTCAATTCACTGTTTGAGAAAGGAATGGAGAATTTGCTTTTGTGTATTTACATGGGTCTGGAATGTGCATGGCAATAATCTTGGATATTTGATGAGGAGCTCTACTGATCTGTGGTTGTTGTAGTTCTACACATTGTAAGGGGTGTTTTTTTTGGCCTCATGAGATCTTGAATGTTAGTTTAATGGTCATATCATGTTTTTATTATAAAGTATTGATGTTTTGTATTAATTTAATAGTTGATTGGTTATAAATTAATTGTTAAATGATTGTAAAATAAAAATGTTTTAATTGAATATATATAAACAGTTACCCTACGTAACAACAGAAGTACATTGTTCTTTGAAATTCCAGATAAGCTAGGCATTCCAGCTCCATGTCTAAAATTTCCAGCTTACAAAAGACTAATAACAAAGATTTCCAACAGTTCACACAAGTATAAATGCTGTAAAAGCTTCCTAGTATTAGTAAAACCTTGAAATACATCAGAAAAATAAAAGATGTTACAGCTGTCAGCTTCTTCCATTCCTTGCGTAGAGTGCATTGGTTCCAAATCTCCTATTTCCATGGCTTCAAAGAGCTGCCACACAGTGTCTTCTTCCCTGATTTCTCCAATCTTTGCAGAGTCCAAGTTTATGTGATTAGAAGCACCTGAAATATCATTCTGACTTTACTGTGTGCTTCTTAGGAAAGCACATTCCATTTCCAACTGCATCACCCTTTGATTCAAATAGGCAGAATCCCCATAATAGTATCATTTTGTGAAGAAATTTACTGTGTGCTTCTTAGCAAAAGGAAGAGCTTGTCAATGAAGTTAAGATTGGAACAACAATCACAAGCCTGGATACATCGGATATGTATGAGAAAAAATATCTAGTTCTTCTAAACACCAAAAGGAAAAGCTGGAGCAATTGTAGGTATGTTATTGGATAGCATTGTAATGTCTTGGCACCTAGGGAGCAGATGCACCTTATGACTCAACATCTGCCCTCTCCCACTCCTTCACAATCCCCCTCTGCACCGCAGAAAATGAAACCTTGGAAAGATTGGATGCCAGAACTTAACAAGTCTTATGTCAATCAGAAAAGAGGCTTTTATTCTAGCTCTTTTCAGGAGTCTTCATATGTTTCTCCAACCATAGAAGGCAGTGATGGGACCGAAGAAAAATCTCCAAGGTCAAGATTGGAAATTCTGGGCAAAAACTTACTAGATGACGGAGAAGGCTCTGATGTTCATGAATCATATGTAATTGAAATTGTCTCTGAAATAAAAAAAACTCAATATACAAATATGTCTAGTGATTGAACCGTGCATACATGTGGGCCAAAAACCTCATGGGACGAAAGAAAAAAAAAACAACCATTCTTTTTCCATTTAAGAGGCATTTACTTTACCCAGAAAGAGACAAATAAGACAGTGATACACAAAGGATATAAGTTAGAAATGAACCTGATCTCTGAGTAGGAAGGGCCGCAGAAAACCATGACCAATAGAGCAGAGCACTGGCATAGTTACAACCATAGCGTCAATTTCCAGGGATGGTAGAGGGAAAAATAGCAGCAGTAGGGCTCTCATCATCAACTCAAGCCCTCCCCTCCCCTCCCCTCCCATGATATTTGAACTTTATATTGGCAAAATTTGCAGCTAGTCCCAAACCATTACCGCCACTCTAGAACTAGTCCCAAATCATTACCACTGCAATCAATCCAGCTCCAGTGAGTACAGCCAAATATTTGTAAAATGGCTTGTCAAAGGGGATAACAGGGTTTTTAGGGTTGTGTATTAATCCTTTCTGAAGAAGATGGTTAATAGCAACATAAACAAAAACACCGCAGGCAAAACCCATGGAGATTGCATAAATCCAGTCCGCTACGTGGCCCTGTGTAGTGGCATCGATAAGTATCCCAATTGCAACTCCAATGGGGCTCGAAATGGCAAAGGCGAAGGCATACCCTACACAGGAGAGGAAGGGCCTGTTGGGAATTATGCGCAAGAGGGCTATGCCCATCGCAACCGCAGCGAATATCTTGTGTAAACACACCGTCCACAGAGCTCTCCACGCATCAGCCTCGGTCGCTGTATCAAAAAAATTTAGGTTCAATTGCCTTAGAGGTATTCATTAACCTTAATCTGAAAACAGGGCAAATTTGGCGCTGGAACCAGATGGCAGATGCGATGCGATGTGCGGCCAGATGCCAGATGCGATGCGCGGAGGGATAATGAATCGAACAGTTGGAATCAAACGGTGAATATTAATTCCATCGTCTAACAATGAAATCAATGGCGCAGGAAGGTACAGAGTGGCACTAGAGGGGAGTTCTTCCCAGAGGAACGCCTTACGGCGTAATAAATCTAACACTTAATTATATTTTAAATTTTATATAATTGAAATTTACAATCAAATTAAATTAGCAATAATTATGAGTTGAGTTGAAAGATAACCATGGTAAAGTGAGTGGGGTTTTCTCTATTACATTAGTTTGAGATAAGTTTTTATCTTTATATGTTTCATTTTTTGATAATTTTTTTATTAATTTTAATTGAAATAAGATCGAAAATTTTTGTCCTGAAAATATATCATATTAGTTGATTCAAAATGCTTATTTTATTTTATATGATTTCTACCAAAAATACTGTTACAATTTTTTGTAATTTTAAATTTCAGAAATCAAATATTTAATAGAAATTTATCTATTTATATATTTAAAAGTACATTTTAAATAATTTAAATTATAACCATTAAATTCTAATATTTTTATAGTGTTGAATTCATTTTTACTCCTAAAAAAATTCGAACACTTTTATAATCTTGACTTTAAAATAATCCAATTTCAACCCAAAAAAAAATTATTTTTCCAAATAAAACTATAGCTTCCCCAAACAACACCAAAACTTTGTCTTTGGGTACAATAACTTTAATAACTTTACCTTTAGCTTTTGTAGACAAAGCCGTAACTTTGTCTTCAGGTGGAATAACTTTACCTTTTAACTTTTTGTAAAGTAGTTAGACTGAATTTTCACCAGCTTTGATTCTCTCGGGAATCGTTGGAGTTTTAAGCATACCTCGTAGACAACGCCATAACCTTGTCTTCAGGTGGAATAACTTTACCTTTAGCTTTCTGGAAAGTAGTTAGACTGAATTTTCACCAGCTTTGATTCTCTCGGGAGTAGTTGGAGTTTTAAAGTTACCAACAAAAATTGTGGGACTATAATTAGGACCTGAGAGTAGTTAGCCTTCCCATCTGACATTGCGGCGGTTCTTTTGTTGTTTTTGGTTTGGTAAATTTGAATTAGATTTGGTTAATTGCAAGCTGTTTTTAAATTAAGGTTAATTTAATTTTATTTAAAATTATTTTAAAATAAATTTAACATTATTTTTATTCAGTTCTCAAATCAAGAATAAAGATAGTTGTCATTTGTTATTATTTTGTAAAGTAACTTATAAATATTATTTAAAAACAATCATGTCACATGTAATTACTAGTTGATGATTTATAGGGGAATAGACTTTCTCTCTTACAAAATATCTCCACATCTTAAGTCCAATTAACACAACAAAATAAGTCTAATACTTCATTTTTCTTAAATTTTCTATAATTTAAATTCACAATTAAATTACTATAATTTAAATTCACAATTAAATTACATTTAGAAAAATCATAAATTACTTTAAAAATAACTCCACAAAGTAAGCGGAGTTTTCTCTACTCTATGTAGGATAAAGTGTCATTAGATCAATTATGTATCTAAGAAAATTTATATGGCAATGAAACAACTTAACTCATGTTTTCCCAAAACAAAAATAGAATTTTCAAAAAAAACAATATAATGATTGTTAGATTATCTCATGTTTTCCCAAACAAAAATAGAATTTGAAAAAAATAACAGTATTATAATTGTTAGATGTTTTTGTTTTTTTCTAGGTAGTTCTTTGTATATTTTGGTTGAAATCTGGTATGATTTTCTTGCAATCCTAAATTTCAGTGATATAATTTGTAAAATTGAAATGTCCCAAATTTTTTAGAGTGCTGAATTTATTTATATATATAAAAAAATTATTTTAAACAATTTAAACTCATAATCTTATTAAAATTTATCTCGCATGCTTCAAGTGTAAAACAGAAAAATATATATGAAATATCTAATTTTTTTTAGAATGTTAAACTTATTTATAAAAAAAAATTAAACAATTTAAATTCATATTCTTACTTAAAAAAATTATCTAACCTACTTCAAATATAAAACAGAAGAATATATAATACTTGAAAAAAAACATGAAGTAAAATTCAATTTTACTAAAAATAAGTTGTTTTCCTCTTTTTTCTAATTTATTCCATTTACCATGACAGTAGTTGCCCAGTATATTCATATATATCTTTTTCCAAGCAAGTTATAAAATATATAATTTCTTAATATTAAGTGGAATTTGAAGCAATTGGAAGAAGATCATCCGTTGTTATGGGGTAGAATATATATATATTTCTTTCAAACCGAAATAGAAATGGTGTTATATTAAAGCTTTGCCCTAAAGCAAATACCTGAGTTTATATAGTTATACAAATTGCTTGTTTTGATAAAATTCACGGACTCTATTCGAATCTTCTTTTCTATAGTTCACCCCACAAAAGATCCAAAATATAAAAATATTTTAGTAATTTGTACTACTCTTAAAAGGGTTCTCCGCTTCAATCTTCATTAACTCTGGCTATGTGTAAAAGTTTATTTTTTAACTTGTCTTGCAAGTTAATAATGTTTCGAAATCAAATATAGAGCATCTTTGTTCGGCTAAAAACAAGAGTATAAAGATAATTTAGGAATCATAGTTATCAAAGATTTATTATTGGATGGTTTTGTCTTTTCTTATTTATATAACATTTAACCAATTTTATTAATATCTACTTTATTTATTTTGGTTGTGTCTAATAAAGGGAATGATAGAATGCAAACTAAAACCAAATAGCTTTTAAATTAAAACTAGAGTGCTTTTCATTTAAGACCAAAAGAATTTTATAAAGAGTTTTGGGTAAATGTGATGTAATAACATCATTCAATCTTATTTCAGTAATGAATGGGAGTTGAATGTACAAATGTCATAACGAGATCATTTTTCTATACCTGGGTTTGTGACGCCTTAGTGCTCATCTTGTTTGGTTGTGCTTCTCACGATTCTTCCACGAGACCCAGCGCTTTGAGGGGATGTTGCCTCTTGTTAGTGTCAATTAGTTTAACAAGCGCGATTGCATGGAAATCTAGTTCAACAGTCTAATACCACCCTCGGCCCCCTTTGTTGATCATTGTTTGACGAGAGGGGGGCAGGGGGAGGAGGTGGGAGGAGGTTTGATATTGAAAATTATTTTGTGGGACCATATTAAACCATGCTTCTATCAAGCAATGGGGTGTGATAGGAACTCAACAAGGCATTGATCCACAAACCTACTTCACCCTAAGGCCGCCATGGTCTATCATTGCTTAAAGAGGGCCGGGTGAGAAAATCCGAACTCGAGCTCTACCCTATACTAAAAATTGTGGATATTCTCCCTAGAAACTCAAACCTACCTTTTAACTTGAGCCTAATACCTTCACAGGTGATTTGGTTTAGTGTGCAACCATGTATGTAGGCTTTCGACCACAATGAGTCTCGTGGTCATCTCGACTATAACCATCCTTTGAACTCTCAACAATATTTTCATAGCATTGTTAGTTTAGGAAAAGTTAATTTGACATTGATTCAACCATGGCCTAGACATTTTCAAACGTAAAGGAAACATACACTGAAAAATAAAAATAAACACAAAAATCATTTTTTAATAATTTGTATTGAAGGGAATTGCATAGATAGAGTGGAATTTTATAGGCCTGAGAGAGTTCTATAAACATCATATCTTGTTTCTTGTTTTATATCTCTCATCCCTAACAAAGTATCTCCATGAGACAAAATGGAGTTGTAACTAATATCCTTCAAATATTCCTACATATGCTCCTATTCTAGAAGCTTAAATGCCACGAGTGTAAGTGGAATATATACATTTGTTCCATAGGGACACTTCAGCTTAACAACCTAACAAACACGAATTCCTATGCATATCATAACCACATAATTACAAAGAAAACAAACTAACCACGTGGAAATGAAATTTTCTCACCCTAGTGCTCCTACATCAGACTCCCATAGAACAAAAAGGGTTTCATGGGATCCTGCCCATGAGGTCTTCAACTTTCATGCTGTGTATTTTGATATCTTTATCACTCATCCTAGTTGCATCTTTAGTTGGGAGGACTTTCCACATAAGTAAGTACTCATAGTAGTCCTTCTTTCTGGTGCTTTTGACAACCTTCTAGTTAAGGATCCTTTCCATCTGCAATTTCTTGGTTGTAGGTAGCTAAGTTTCCCACTAAAATTTCTCTTGACCATCATGCTTCTTGACTTTAGGTTCCTTTTAAGGGTATAAATCATCAACATTGGATATTGATGAAACCCTAATTTTAGTTGGTAGTTCAATTTCATAAGAATTTACTTAAAATTTTCTCAGGATCTTGTAGGGGCCTGTCTTGTTTAATTTCAATTTATTATATTCATTCTTTGGAAATCTCTTTTCTTATATGTGGAGAAACCATATCTCCAACTTCAAAATTAACTTATCTTCTCTTTCGATATGCCTTTTATTTGTATATTTGGTTGTTGACTTGTAATTTCCACTATGATTTTCTCATGTAACCTTTGGATGGTTGTAGTTAGTTCCTCTACACTTGCACTCCCTACTGAAGGTTTTAACCCTATATAGATAATACTTGTAAACAAATTCTTAAAAAATAAAAAAAATATACAATGGCGAGAATAGAAAATATACACAAAGAATTTTCTCTTGGAACACAAAACTAGGAAAACCATATTAATATTTCATTATATTCCGTTCAATGTTATAATACATTATATACATGCCCAAGCATTCATAAAGCCCCCAATCGATCAACCCTGGATTAGAACATAACCATAATTCCTTTGACTAGATATAGAAAACCATCATTCATGAAACCATGTGCAAAACCATGGGTGGATCTGGCAAAGAAAAAGAATCGGGGCACTGCCCCCAACCCTATGCATGGGGGCTATCTCCCCCTAGAACCACCTAGTTGCACCTATCACAACATATCACACGTAGGGATATTCATGTAAATAATATTACACATACCCAACACTTATTATTTTCCTAGGTTTTTAACTTAAGAAATGCCCCTTGGGTGCATACCATATATTATTAGAAATGGGAATTTTCCAATACTTCTGTTGGGTGAATCATTGTAAGAAAATTCAACTTGTGGTAGAACTTGTTCCCACTGTTTTCTATGTTCAGTTACCAAGCATATCAATAAATTTCCTAAACTTTTGTTTACTACTTCAGTTTTCCCATCCATTTGAGGGTGATAGGTTAAACTAAAGGGAATATTGGTTCCAAGCTTTCTCCATGGCGTTCTTAAAAAATGCCCAACAAATTTTGTTTCCCTGTCTGAAAGTATACATCTAGGTAGCCCATGTAAACTCACGACTTCCTTGAAAAATAAATTTGTAATATGACTAGCATCATTGGTTTAATAATAGGGTATGAAATTTTCCATTTTCATAAATCTATCTATAACTTCAAAAAATAAATAATTTCCCTTTTGAGTTCAAGGTAAACCCAAAACAAAATACATTCTTATAGCATCCCATGGTCTACTTGGTATGGGTAATGGCTGATATAAATCAACACTTTATTGCTTCCCCTTGGCATATTAACCAATTTTACTTTTATCCATAAAATTTTAAACATAAGATCTCAAACCTAGCTAGAAATAAAAAGAACTTAGTTGAGCATAAGTATTATCGCGTCCTTTACTATGTTTTTCTTTCAATAAGTTGTCTTTCATTGAGAACTTTGGAATACACAATTTGTTACCCTTGAACATCAGTCCCTCCTAAATCATATACTTGATCTAAGGAGTTTGATCTCTTAGCATTGGATTCTCACATGCTTCATAATATTTTTTAAATTCTAAGTCTTCCTTGTACATTTCTTTGAGATATTAAAATCCCAAAGTCCCCACTTGGAATTCTTGCAAAACCAAGCAACTCTTGCTCAAAGCATCTGCAACTTTGTTAGCACTCCCATTGATATGTTTAAAAACTACAGTAAAAATTTTCATTAACTCAACCCATTTAGCATGCTTTTGGTTTAACTTCTCCTTCCTGGTTATAAATTCCAAAGCATGGTTATCTGTATATAAGATAAATTTCTTAGGCATGAGATAATGCCTCCATTCCTTTAAAGACTGTATCACTGCATAAATTTATGTCACGGGTGGAATATTTATGTTTGGCTGCATTCATCTTCTCATTGAAATAAGAAACATGTTTATCATCATAACTTAGAAAAACACCAATGTCCATTCCACTTTCATCACACTTAACTTGGAAAGGTTTATTAAAATCAAGATTTTTTATACCCACCAGCGCACTCATATAAGACGCACCATGCCATGAATTCAGTGGAAAGTGCTAAGCAGTGGGTGATAAGGTAAGTACACCATGTCATCGCCACATCAACTCGGTATGTGGCTCACCAAGTCCCTCCCTTTGGCGTTTCTCGGCTTTTCCACATTATTTAGATTTTGGTCCAAAATTTGGTTCAAGTGAATCCACAAACCCACATCACACTAGTAGGTTAAAATAAGGGACTTTCCAGGTCATGTCCATGTCATGCCACCTAGTTATATTACTTCCCACAATGATTGATACTATCGTAGGTGAGTTGTGATAAGTGATGGGTAGTGGAGCTTAGTTCTGTTGGGGCTTGGTTCCACCAGTTCCTACTCAGTGTCGATGACATACGATTCACTACAGAAAATAACATTCCTGGGTAATTTTTGTAAACAAGAGGATGGCCTCCCCACCCAAGCATAATAGTCTACAGTCTTAACATAATCCCATTCTGGGGTTGTGGACCAAGTCTTGAGGTCTCACCCTCAAAATTGAAACGAAGTAACTAACATAAACATTTGGAATTACACATTCATTTGCATACTGTCAAAAAACACATGATCATGATCATGGCAGTAGAAAAACATATTCCAAACATATAACAAACCATGAATTTATAGGACAACATTCCATCAGGGTCATATCAGTGAGCATCATAGCTCCAACAACCATTTATATACATATCACATAAGATGTTGCATTATTAACAATGTAATAAAATTTATCATAGTCCATAAGACATGCACATGGGAAATGTACACTCATATGTGTGTTTTAAGACAAATGGAAACTAAAGGAGGGACTTCCACTCTCCACCCAACCATAGGGCAATTGTATTGCAATCTTTCTTGCAATTAACCACCCTCAAGCCATATCCAAAGTCTAATAGGATGCATGTCCAGGGATATTCAGACCCAAGGATTACTTCACGCAACCAGGAGAAGGATTCCACTATTTAGGTGGTTTCATAGCCCTAAGGCAAGCACCGCAATTACTCTTTGTGGTTATAAACATAGGGATTCACCCAAGATTCAAATGAAACCTACCTCATTTATATGAGACATAATCACTTCTTTTAGTGGTTTAACAAATGCCTCTCATGGAAAACACCATAGGGTTCCACAGTCCCCTTTTAGTGTCTTCACTCAGAAATTCCTTGCTTCGCTTATTTCTGGCATTCTCTTGCTCTTTTCATACCTCAACCATCACTTATCCACAACCACTAGATGACTAAAGTATCTCCTCTCTCTACATTTCGTGAGGAATGGGGATGGTATGGTGTCATCCTCTACTCAGGCTACCCACTCTGAAAGCACCACAAATGTCCTAGTTCTCCCCTGGTATCCTCATTAACCCATCAAGCTTAGAAACACCATCATGTGGCCTCAACATCATTACATGGAACACATTCCCAATCCATAGAACTGGTTCATTGTATGCCATCTTAGTTACATATGGCTTCCACATCAGTATCTCCGAACAATGCCCCTTCAGTTTCTTCACTCAGAAATTCCTTTCTTCGCCTATTTATGGCATTCGCCTGCTCTTTGCATACCTCAACCACCACTTCTCCACAACCACTAGATGATTGAATTATATCATCTCTCTACATTTGGTGAGGAAGAGGAATGGTATGGTGTCATCCTCTACTTAGGCTACCCACTCTGACTTCATTACTTTTCAACACAAGCCAGTCTTTTTCCATTAGGTGGATAGTTATGACAAGTAAAGGATGTTGGTATGGGCCTTATCACAACATGACATAGGGAAATCAACCAACACAAAACAACCACTTATCAGACATCCAACGACCTACCAAAAACTTTCCCTGTCACAACTTTGAATTTGTTTGTCCCTTTCTTTAGGCCAGTCATTAATTTATTTTCACATAGATATATGCATACATCTATAATTCACGCAACTGGGATTTATATACATGGAAAAAGGGTTGTTACAAATTTAATTTATTTTTAATATTTTTTTGAAATGTTAAAACTATTGTTATATTTAACATAATATATAAATAAAAATTTAATTTAAAAATAAACATTTATATTGAAATTTGTATATCCGAGCATGATTACTCACACATTTTTTCATTTTCTTTAGTTCCTCTACACTTGCACTTCTTACTGTAGGTTTTAACCCTATATAAATAATACTTGCAAAAAATTCTTAAAATATAAAAAACATATAATGGCGAGAATAAAAATGTACACATAGAGTTTTCTCCTCGAAACCAAAATTAGGAAAACTAGATTGATTTTTCATTATATTTCTTTCAATTTTATAATACATTATATACATGCCCAAGCATTCGTAAAACCCCTAATCGATCAACCCTCGATTAGAACATAACCATACTTCCCTTGACCAGATCTACAAAACCATGGGAAAAACCATCATTCGTGAAACCATGTGCAAAACCATAGGTGGGTCCTCCCAAAAAAAAAAAAATTGGGGTGCTTCTCCCAACCCCATGTTGGGCGGCTACCTCCCCCTACTACCCCCTACCGCACTTGGTTCAATATATCTTGCGTAGGGCTAGTCGTGCAAAGAATATAACACATACCCAACACTTCTTTTCCTAGGTTTTTAAGTTTACAAATGCATCTTGGGTGCATACTATACATTATTTGAAATGGGTTGTTTCCTGTACTTCTATTGGGTGAATCATTGTAAGAAAATTTAACTTGTGGTAGAACTCAACCCCATTATATTTTATGTTCACGTACCAAGCCTATCGATAAATTTACTAGGCTCTTGTTTGCTACTTCATTTATCCCATTTGTTTGAGGATGATAGGATGAACTAAAGGGAAGATTTGTTCCAAGCTTTCTCCATGATGTTCTTAAAAAATTCCTAGCAAATTTTGCGTCAGTATCTGAAACTATACTTCTGGGTAGCACATGTAATCTCATGATTTCCTTGATAAATATATTTGTAATATGAATAGCATCATTGGTTTTATAACAATGTATAAAATGTTCTGTTTTGGAATATCCGTCCTTAGCTACAAAGATTGAATCATTTCCCTTTTGATTTCTATGCAAACCCAAAACAAGATACATTCTTATAGCATCCCATGATCTAACTGGCATGGAAAATGGCTGATATAAACCAACATTCTATTGCTTCCCCTTGGCATATTGACTAATTTTACATTTATCCACAATTTTTTTAACATCAGATCTCATACCTGGCCATAAATAAAGAAAAACTTAGCTGAGCATAAGAATTGTTGTGTCCAAAGTGGCCAACAGATCCTCCACTATATTTTTCTTTCGATAAGTTTTCCCTCACTGAAGACTTTGGAATGCACAATTGGTTACCCTTGAAAAACAATCCCTTTCAATCATATACTTGATCCAAGGTGTTCGATCTCTCAACATTGGATTCTCACATGCTTCATAAACTTCTTTAAATTCTAGGTATTCCTTGTACATTTCTTTGAGGTGTTCAAATCCCAAAGTCCCCACATGGAATTCCTACAAAGCCAAGCACCTCCTACTCAAAGCATCTACAAATTTGTTAGCATTCCCATTGACATGTTTAAGAATAAATCAAAACTTCTCATGAAGTCAACCCATTTAGCATGCTTTTGGTTTAGCTTCTCCTACCTAGTTATAAACTGCAAAGCATGGTTATTAGTATATAAGATAAATTCCCTAGGCATGAGATAATGCCTCCATTCTTTTAGAGATTGTATCACTACATAAATTTCTTTATCATGGGTGGAATATTTTGGTTTGGTTTCATTCAGCTTCTTGTTCAAATAAGAAACATGTTTATCACCCCGACTTAGAAAAACACCAATGGTGATTCCACTTGCATTACACTTAACTTAGAAAGGTTGATTAAAATCAAGATTTTTTATACCCACTAGTGTGCTAATATAGGATGCACCATGCCATGAATTCGATGGAAAGAGATGAGGAGTGTGTCATCTAAGCGATAGCATTAGATGACATAAAGAAATGAAGTTATAATATGTGATTGAGCAATAAAAGAAGATTGAAAAATAATATACAGTAAGTAATATAGTAAGTAATAAATTGCAGGATGACAAATTTAATTGTAACAAATTACGATAAACCAAGGACAAGAATATAAAAAATCGAACTAGGAAAGAAAAATAACATATAAATAAATTCAGTCACAACAAACGACGATTAACTAATACCAATAGAGAAAACATAGACACATAATTCTAGACAATAGGAAAAGAGCATATCCACAAATTCAATGGAAGAAAATGCGAATGGAATATAAACAAGAATAAAGAAAATGAAATAATATGTGAGTACTCATGTTGGGGAACTTTGACGTGCAACTAGTGGAACTGTGAGATACAACTAGTAGAACTTGAGCTCTCGCATTTGAAGCGAATCTGTATAATGGATATGCGTTGCCATGATTGCCCATATCATAACCTTGAGAACCAATAATAATTGTATGTCAATTCTATGTGGTTACACGGCTTCAAGTTCTCCACTCACCCAAAAGAGTACACTTGCCACTATATGTATCATTTTTCTCTAGATGGAAATCAAATCCAATGTCTGCGCAAACGCACTAATGACATGAATGTCATCTTACTTGCACAAAGTTTGAGCACTAGGAGATGATGATCATTGAATTGAGTGCTTGTATACAAACACCACTAAACATTTGCGCACTAATGACATGAATGTCATCTTACCTGCACAAAGTTTGAGCATTGGAGATGAGGATCATTGAATTGAGTGCGTGTATACAAACACCACTAAACATCAAGTAGTAGGCAGGGGTGAGATGTAAGATACATGTACTATAGATCCATCTTAACCACGATCTACCAAGGGCCTAGAGGAATCAAATTTCATTATATGCAAACCTCTTTTTAGAATGAAAAAATATATATTTACACATAAGAGGTTAAATCCTTTTTAGTGCTTGATAAATTTATGATTAAGATGAATCTATAGTGGTTTTTTGTCTCTCTATATATACACCATGTGTAATTTTTCATTTTTTAAATTTTATTTTTGAATAATTTCTATTATTAATATTTTATAATAAAAATTGAATCCTCTTATTAAAAATTAATTAAATTATTTTACCTCTAATTACTTTTTCCTTTCAAATATTTTACTAAGATAAACATTAACACAGAAATATATACACAAATAATATATGTGTGTGGATATTTAAACAATTAATATAAGTTCTATATTAAAATATTTATAAAAGAAATAAATTTTTTACTATAAAATTATATTATTTATTTAATATAGACATCCAAAAATTTTATTTATAACTTTAAGACTACAGAATGTTTTAAACTAACAAAATATATATAATCATTTATCTTTTATTATAACTAACCATACGAGAGACTTTCGATTTGCCTTTGACTTTTTGTGCGTAGATATGATGGCATTGAGCATGAAATATTGTATATTTTAATTGAGCATTTAATGTCTGTATTAGCTTTAGAATATAATTACATCATTGCAATGGTACGTAGAGGTAAATTAAAAGAATTTTGGAGGAAAATTTGAAAATAAAGTGAACAGTACAACTATTGCTTTTTGACTGAAAACGAGTAGTGTTTATGCATAGGCAAAGGTAATTCATTTCATTTCAAACCAACACCACCAGGAACCGACAACTTGGAATTATTGGTCCTTATGTGGTGACAATATTTGACAATCAATGCGTACCTTAGGGACGTGACCATGCTGTAAGCAAGCGCAGGATAAGCAAAGGGTGTTTTTTTATGGATATATATGTGTTGGGTAATTAGGGTGATTGTTTATTATATTTTATCTTTAAATATGGGTAATTATTTCGTAAATAGAGATATAATAATTTTTTAGGTTATCTAATTAATGTTAATTATGTATTTTATATATATTTTGTAAATATATTTAATTTTTTAATGAGAGGTATAAAAATGTTAAGAGTGATATTTTCCTAAATCTGTTATTAGTTGATATGGGAAAATGCCTTGTATCACTTTTCACATTTATTTGACAAAAAGTTCAATAAAACATTTTTTCACTAAAATGGAAAACTTAAAAATTATAGTCATGTTGTTATTTAACATGAATTTATATTAAATGCATCTAAAAAACAAATGAAAAGTGTAACTCATCTAACCGTAGAAGCATTTTAAGAACCAATAAAGATGAAAGAAAGGGAGAAATATAAAGACTAGGGATAATGGTAAGCCCAAATAGAAACATCATTGAAAAATTGAGGATTGTTTACAAGTTGTTGGAAGATGCTAGCATTACATAATATCATTGAGTCTAGACATTACAAGCATGGAAATGGCCAACATGTTGTAATTTCCATCCCGACAACCTTAAAAAATTATGAATAGCAATAGTGAACAATAACTAATAACAACTTGTAAGCATATAAAACATAAGCAAACAACTTCTTTTATTAACATATGAAGATAACATATATTATCAAAAGGAGAAATCATTTCACCATTGCAATTATGATATTTATTAAATCTATTGATGACTCTTGGCCCCTAGCTACTATTTTACTTGACTTTCTAACCTCACATGATTTTTGTCTTATCTGCCCATTAATGATGTTGATAGATTTATTTAAATCAAATATTCAATATTATTCAAGTTCTCTTATTTTTCACATGAAACTTCCAACTACTTTATTTGTATTCATGTGGCTTCAAGACAACCTAGGATCTATGACTTTGGGCACTACACTAAAATGCTTGCATTTTGGTTGAAGCTTGCAAATTTAGACCTTTCTTCTTCATCAATCCAATTACTTATAGTCAACTAGATTTTGGATAGAGAATGAGTCTGCGCTCTATGTTTTGGGTGGTATGCTATTTCATGTTCCTTCTTGTATGGGTGCTCAAATTGTATAACCTCTAACCCCCTATCATTATTTTGAAGTCTCCTATCTAATTTTGGTTTGAATATTGTCATTAGTGATCATTCTAAGTTAAGCCTATTATTACAATGGGTTTTGAGAGACGTATTGTTGCATCTGATGCATATAAGTGTAGACGATTTTGAGTATCTCAAATTTTCTTATGAATTAGCTTTTTACGCTTCTTGGATAGATTACAAGGGACTTTAGGACATAAGACATGTGGTGTAGAGTCACAAGGATGCTATCTATAGAAATTGAAGCTCAATTGTCATAGCTATAATGAAAATACATGAACATGATCACTATTTTGTTCTCAAGTAAAAACTATTATGGGGACCTTGGTGTAGTTTAAGTCTTAGATCAATGTTTCAAAAGTAGAATGTAACATGCTCCAGAACATGGTAGTCACTATGAGAAAGGGTGAGCATTCTAGAATTTCTAATCAATGTAGTCGATCAACTCAAACTATAAGAGACCAAGGGGAGAAGGTATTATATATTATATTCCTAATAAAGTGGAATCAATCAAGTTGGATTTAGACTTGGACAACTAAAGTAATGTATGGAGTTTCCATTCATCATGATTTTAGTGAAATTTATATGTATTACAAAGAACTTAGTTTTCAAGTTTGTTTTGAAAAATATACACCTCTAGGATTTTCTAGAATTTTGTGTCTCTAGATACAATTATGTTGTATAGTTATCTATTGGAAGCTAGCTCTATTTTAGCTTTTAATGTCAATGTTTTGATATAGACAATGATGTACTCTTATTGTGAGATTTGTTGAAGTTTTTACTTCATATAAATTCTTCTAGTTATAGGTTAAAAAATGCATGATCCCTTTTTCACTTAATCGGGAGGAAATTGATATATCATTATGATATGATTTAACAATTTTACTAGAGAACTAGGAGCAAAAATCATTCCATTCCCTTTAATGTGTCTTATAAATCTTTATTTAATCTAGGCTTAATCCTCTACATTTCTAATTATGTTTAGCTTAGGAAACATCCAAGTAGTTGTCAAAATTGATGGCATAAAAGGCTCTTCAAAATATTGGTATAAAGTTGTATCACAGGGTCATGATTATTGTTCTAATATTGAATTTTCTGATTTTTAATGTGATAGTCTATGCAACCCTTTCAGTGTGGGCTCTATTATGCATTATGTTGTTAGGATAGTTCCTTTGAGGTATTCATAAAAAAATGTTTGAGTGGTCAAAGAGCTACATGGATGAAACTAAAATAATAGTTGAAGTCTAATAAGGGGCTTATTCATGTTTTAATCCAATGATCTAGTCCACATGGATGAAATCATGTTATAGGCTCTGTTGTCACTCACTCTTTATCAGTTTTCAATTGCCTCAAATAAACAAAAGTAGTGAAGTTTGATGCCAATTTTTAAGCCACCGAATCTATCAGAGCTTAATCAGTCCCTCTCCATTTCTTAGTGCTCAGCAAGAGTTTTCCAACAGTATATGGAAGTCCAAAAATGGATCCCTGGATCAATAGGTCCTAGAGGAATTATCGCATCGCATGAATACAAAGATATCGGCTAATCGGTGAGCCCAAGAGACATAAACATTAGCATCGGTGGATCGCGGCACACGTCCATATCACAACCAATGAAGTTTGAGGGCTCCTCCCTTAAGGATTATTGGTGGAGGCGAACGCTGATTGCGATATGGACCAAACTCCCGGGGGAGGTGGATTTCTGAAATACAAAGAAATGTGTTGCAAAACACAACCCGTGACTCCCTTTCTCTCTCCTCCATGTGGAGACTTTTTATTGGTCCGTGAAGCTGATGTGGTGGATGACGTTAGCGACGATGTGGCAGGTACAGAGGATGATGTGGTAAGGGACACGTGTCACTCATTGTCGCCCTTTCTAGGGGTCCAATCAGCCTTTTTCCGGGTGCCACGTGGCACCACTCACAGGGTGATATGTGGAAATGATGACATCATGATGGCTTCAGTGATGACGTCAGTAAGTTATCGACGATTGAAAACTGACGTATTTGCGTCTTAGCATTATCGGCGAGGTTGTGATGCGATAAACTATAAACTACAATTCGTGAAGCCTTCGGGTCCAGGAATTTGTATTATCAATGATCACAATGTGCCAAAAGTTAGAAAGGGCAAGATAATGGAGAAGCACCAATTGCGATATGCGGGTTTTTTCCCGGATGCGATAAATTATAGGCTGCATTTCATAACATTTCGCATCTGCCTAAATCGCCAAAAAAGGATATTTGTATTGAAAAGAAAGGCTCATGCTCGCTCTTTAGAAGACTTAAACATTGAAGTGAAATAAACCCCGGTCACAGCCAAAAAATAGGAAAATAGAGTTGTTTCGAAGTTTGAAGGGGCATAAGCCAAGATTTGAATGCAAAGTTCAATTTATTCAAGCAAGACATATGAAGTGACTATGTCGGCCCATTTTCTCATCAACCACCTTAAAATCACCCATTGCAATAGTACATGGCCTTCACAAGATTTTTTCGCAATAAAGGATGTTCTGACACCTCCTTCTCTCTGGGATCCTCCTCTCTGCTCATTTACTCCAAAGATTTCAAGATCGTGTTTAAGAGTTCAAAGAGGTAGCGCAACTTGAAGACAATCCCCTTCCTCGGCTGAGAAGGCAACTTGATCTGACAATGAAACCCTCAGCCCATGAATGCTCCTATAAAAATCATTAATGTCTTGGTCATCCCCTTCTTATAAATAAGGGGTCCTGATATTGTAAATGGGTTCGAAAATTCGAAGAGAAAATGGCTGATTTTGTAACTCTTGTGACAGCTTATAGATCTTCAAAATACCACAGATTGGTGGTGATTCCTCCTTTTGAACTTTGCAACTTGTTTTTCTTGTAAAATTACTTGTCTGTTTGTTCCTTAGTCCTCCTATTCATGCATCAATAAGAAATGTAATGTCTTTAAATTCTCGTGGAGATTCATTTGTATTTCTTTAAATGCACATGCATGTGTGAGGGTTCGAAATTACATTTGCAGCACTGTATGATGTAAAGTCATCTTTCTTCTATTGTCTGTTCAACACTCCTTTTTTAACTCAGAAAGTAGATCAGCTTTATGGTTCCAGGCTCATGTTATGTGTATGAATTTCTTGGTGTTGTAAGCTCCATAATTCTGAGTTGCTTTCCTCACTTTGTCTGTTATCATTTACTTTAAAACAATTTGATTAAATTGTGAAGTTCTGAAGGGAAAGGCCTCCACTGTCTTGTTTTATTTTTGAAATCTACTTATGTGTATCAAGGCTTATATCATTGGCTTACATCTTTGGGAAGAAGAACCACTCTCTCGTGTTCATGTTTGAAACATAGGTGATGTCTCTTGTTATTCAAAAGTCATTTGAGACACATTGATTTGGATGACCCTAGGCATTGGTCTTGTCAGCAATCCAAGGCTGTCTCTAGGGGATTTCTCTATATTATGTTGCATTTGTGTTGCATATGCAGGTTTTAGCCACAAAATCTTCTGGCGCCATTGTTGGGAACAGATTAGAATATTTTTCCCTGGGTATGACAAAGTTTTACATTTCCCCTATTAGGTGAGCTAGGGAAGTGTTGGTTGAAGATCTTTCACCTTGGAGACTCCACTGTCAATTTTATGGTAAACATCTTGGCAACTCCACCGTCCATATCTCTATTTTGATCATCCTCGCTTTCAAATAGCCCATACTCACTCTGATGCTACAACAACCGAATCTTTCTCTACCTTTGAACTTGCAATCACTCATATAGTGAGGTTTTCGAGATGACCATTCCTGCATTCCTGGCCAACAAATTTTCCCCACTATATTTCTCTTCTATTATTGGTTATCCCAATCATGTCCCTGCATTTCATGAATGGAACACCTATATGCCTAGATTCGGTGGAAGCATAGCTAGAAGACATGACCAACACCTCAAAGAATTTCATGAATGCATGGAAAAACAGGGCATTTTCCTTGAAGATGTACAAATGAAATTGTTCATTTATTCTTTAGAGGAGGGTGCTAGAGTCTGGTATAGAACAATATCTCGTGGCAGTATATCTTCCCCGAGAAGTTTTCATATAGCATTCAATCACTATTATAAAGAATTATATCCACAAAATGATCTATTTGAAGATTGTTGCGTGCATTTTAACGATGAAGACATTCCTGAGATTGAAGACCTGACTGAAGATGTTTGTGGAGCTCCACTCCAAGAAAACATCCTCTTGCATCAAGAAGCATCACCCACTGAGCTAGAAGGTGAAGAAAGAAATATCATCGAGCTGCCCACAAACCCTCAGGGGTCTGATTTAGCCTAATGTGATGAATATGACTCTGGTGAAGAGTCAAGTGATGTAGAGCCACAACGATTCCAGTAAGGGGAAGTTGCGCAAGAAGAGGAAGCCCATCGGGAAGTCAATGAAGAGCCTCTAGTTTGCAACGCTCATCCTTTGCCTGGAGAGAAAGATCGAGCCCCCCCTACAATTTTTTATTCATAATATTCATAGGAGGGAGAGATGGTTGTCAAGGTCTAGAAGGAGCCATTTACCAACAAGTGGGGAGAAGGCTCCCAACAACAACAAGATTTTCCAGAAAAGTCTGAAGTTGTGGAGTCGAGAAGTGTGTGTGGTTGCCATTACCAAGAGGATATTGGTCAGCAAATTGTTCATGAAAAAGTGGCAGTTGCAAACATTCCTTGTATATTTCATGACCATGTGGCTGTGTACATGAGCCTATTCTTAAGTCAACAACAGAGGTTATTTCAAGAGCTTGTATTAGGATCCTTGTTTGAAGATTTTGTATGGTGCATGTCTGTTTAAATTTATCTTTTGCAGTGGTATGAAGGCATGTGGTCTAGTACTCTTATGCTGGCCTGGCTCTATTGGAGAGTTGAACATACTTAGCTGAATTAAGTACTGTCCATAAGTAGGATTGTACATAAATAAGCTCACTAGATGAGCATTTACTTTTTAGTTGTTAGAATTTTTATTATCTAGATTTAGATTGATGAGGAGAGTCCCCTGGAGATTTTGTTGGTTACAAAGCTCATATATTACTGACTCCAGGCCCAATGGTGAAGGATACTGGTTTGAAGGTTCTAAACACCTTGCTAGTAAGACACTGTCCCCAGTAGGAGCCAATGATGTCACTCATTGCTTTATCAGTCTTCAATTGCCTCAAATACACAAACGTAGTGAAGTTTGATGCCAATTTTTGAGCCAAAAAAGCTATTAGACCTTAATTGGCCCCTCTCCATTTCCTAGTGCTCGGCAAGAGCTTTCCAATGGTATATGGAGGTCCAAAAATGGATCCCTGGATCAAAATTTACACTTAGTTCAACTATCCCTTTGAAAAAGCCCTGGAAGCATGAAAATGGTAAAAATGGCTATGTGTTCAAATAAAATCACAATTAGGCTTGGAGGAATTATCGCATCACATGAAGACAAAGATATCGGCCAATCAGTGGGCCCGAGGGACATAGACATCAGTGTCAGCGGATTGCAGCACATGTCCATATCGCAATCGGCGAAGTCCCAGGGCTCCTCCCTTAAGGATTATCGACGGAGGCAAAGGCCGATTGCGATATGGACCAAACTGTGGGGGGAAGCGAATTTCTGAAATACAGAGAAATGTGCTGCAAAACATGGCCCAGGACACCCCTTCTCTCTCCTTCACGTGGCGAATTCTTATTGGTCTGTGGAGCTGATGTGGTGGATGACGTCAGCGATGCAATGGCAAGTATGAAGGATGATGTGGTAGGGGGACATGTGTCACTCATTTTTAGCCTTTTCAGGGGTCTAATCAACCTATTTCCGGGTGCCATGTAGCACTACTCACAAGGTGACACGTGGAAATGATGACTTCAGCAAGCTATCGATGATCGACGATTGACATATTTGGGTCTTAGTATTATCAGCGAGGTTGCGATGCGATTGACATATTTGGGTCTTGGCATTTGTATTATCGGTGATTGGAATGCACCAAAAGTTAAAAAGGGCAACACAATAGAGAAGCATCGATTGCGATATGCAGGTTTTCTCTCGGATGCGATAAATTATAGGTTGCATTTCATAACATTTTGTGTCCACCTAAATTGCCAAAAAGGGATATTTGTATTGAAAAGAAAGGCTCCTACTCGCTCTTCAGAAGACTTAAACGTTTAAGTGAAAGAAACCTCAGTCACCGCCAAAAAATAGGAAAACAGAGTTGTTTTGAAGTTTGAAGGGCCAGAAGCCAGGATTTGAATGCAATGATCAATTTATTCAAGCAAGACATCTGAATTGACTATGTCGGCCCATTTTCACATCAACCTCCTTAAAATCACCCATTGCAATAGTACATGGCCTTCACAAGAGTTTTTCGCAATAAAGGATGTTCTGACACCTCCTCCTTCTCCCTGGGATCCTCCTCTCTTCTCATTTACTCCAAAGATTTTGAGATCGTGTTTAAGAGTTTGAAGAGGCAGTGCAGCTTGAAGATGATCCCCTTCCTCGGCCAAGAAGGCAACTTGATCTCACAAAGAAATCCTCAGCCCATGAATGCTGCTGTAAAAATCATTAATGTCTTGGTCATCCCCTTCTTATAATAGGGGGTTATGATATTGTAAAGGGGTTCGAAAATATGGAGAGAAAAGGCTTGATTCTATAATTCCTGTGATAGCTTATAGATGTTTAGAATACCACAGATTGGTGGTGATTACTCCTTCTGAACTTTGCAGCTTGTTTGTCTTGTAAAATTACTTGTCTGTTTGTTCCTCAGTCCTCCTATTCATGCATCGATAAGAAATGTAATGTATAAATAAATTCTGCTGCATATTCATTTGTATTTCTTTAAATGCACATGCCTGTTTGAGGGTTCGAAATTACATTTGCAGCACTGTATGATGCAAAGTCATATTTCTTCTATTGTCTGTTCAGCACTCCTTTTTAAACTCGGAAAGTAGATCAACTTTATGGTTCCATGCTTATGCTATTTGTATGAATTTCTTGGTGTTGTAAGCTCCATAATTCTGAGTTGCTTTCCTCACTTTGTTTGTTATCATTTACTTTAAAACAATTTGATTAAACTGCAAAGTTCTGAAGGGCAAGGCCTCCACTATCTTGTTTTATTTTTGAAAACTACTTTTATGTATCAAGGCTTATATCATTAGCTTACATCTTTAGGAAGAAGAACCACTCTCTCGTGTTCATGTTTGAAACATATGTGATGTCTCTTGTTATTCAAAAGTCATTTGAGACATGCTGATTTGGATGACCCTAGGCACTGGTCTTGTCAAAAATCCAAGGCTATCTCTAGGGGGCTTTCTCAGTATTATGCTACATTTGTGCT
This sequence comes from Pinus tabuliformis, assembly GCA_031772625.1. Lineage (NCBI taxonomy): Eukaryota > Viridiplantae > Streptophyta > Pinopsida > Pinales > Pinaceae > Pinus > Pinus tabuliformis. The sequence goes on along the minus strand of CM062818.1, from coordinate 679,212,074 downwards.
GCATATGCAGGTTTTATCCACAACAGGCTCCTAAATTTGTAAAATATACCCTAATGTTTTCTATCTAATGAAATAACAAATACATGTTCAGCAAATAGCAACACCACTATTTGTTTTAATAAATTAACTTTCCAATCACATTCTTCCACTATCATAGCCTAGATCATCATATCTATGATTTCATTTTGATGACCCAAATTAACTTAGAGTTGGTCCCACCCACCCAAAATTCTCCTACACCTAAATTTCCCTAAATAATAAACATATATGAATTGAGTTCTTTGGATTGAATTTTATTGTAAAAACAATTAAAATGGTGGAATTGAGGGCACTCTTGCCCAAATCCCAAGTCTCTGATTGTCAAGTTCATAGCTGCAAATAGACCTAGATTACCACTAGATAAGGTTACGACTGAATCTGTTTATTGGGCCACATAATGAGGAGGTGATAGCTAAATAACATTATTCCCACCACTAATTCTACACTCACATGAGAATTATGTGGTTTATGAGATCAACTACCAAATGAAGTGACCTGACCAAACTATTGTTGGCAACAATTCTCCAAAATGGATTCCTATAACTAATATTTTCATCCTCTTTGAGATCTTAAGAATAACGATGTAGAGATGCAAGATGTTGTATTTTTTAATGAAATTATGGAACTTTGAGAATTTAAATGACATCATCAAAAAATGCATTGGCATCAACAATTGACTTATCTTAGTGGGACATATATTTTGTGTTTACAAGATGTCAAAATTGTAGGGTTTATGCTTCACATTTCCCTATCAATAATGTGTTTAAAGGATAATATTTCTACTCTTTTCATTCTTTAAGGAAAGATGGTGTTTCTATATTGGTATTTCCATAGTTTATTAGCATTATTATTTATTAAAGTTCTTACATATTTCAAAGAATGCTTTGCATTATACTCAAATTTCAATTATTAATTGTTGGGCTTGGCCAATATTTATGCTTCCAACGAATTTGGTCAAAGTGTTTCATTTTTGTTTTCAATCAATGATGAAGTTTTTAGCACTCCTTGGATTTTATATGGGGATATGAACATGGTTGAGTATTGAGAGGATAAATAAGGGACGTTTCTAGTGAACCTACCTATTAGGGAGAAAGAGCTTTGAAGGCACATGATGTGCTAAATGACCCTAACTAGTGTTGGAGGAAGAATTATACCAACATTTGGTTTACATTGATGAATTTCAAGCTAGAGTGAATTTATAAGATACTTTATAAGGGTCTTCTTTCATAACATAACTAGTATTTTGACTTAGCAACGATAGACTAATTAGTCCATGTTATTGACACAAACAATCTAATGCATCCCCATCTCATTTAGTTTATAATCCTTTCAAGAGATGATCATATGTGGTTTCCCATAATTAGATATATCATAAATATTTCCATCTTTGGAGCATAAGCTATCTAGCTAATATCCTTATCATGTGTAACCAACTTACCTAGTTGTTCTAGGAAAATGGTTGGGTGGCATTCTGGGAAGGCACCATATCTAGAATGATTTCCTATCATTATATGTGTCCGAGAAATATAATAAAGTTTATGATGACATAAAAATATAGTTATGAATGAGATGGAGGACCTAATAAAAGTGTTAGAATAAGACTTGAAGTGTAGGAAAATAAAATTAATGTAGCATATATGTGCCATTTACTTTTTGTGGATGATCACGAGTAGGTCAGATGCACTCAATGACAAGAACAACTACATTAACTCAACACTAGGGACTAACCTAGGAAAGGCTTATTTAAATTCCTTGTCATAAATGTAACACACTCAACACAAACAATCCCTAAAGTCAGCTTAAGGAGGTGGGGTTATTATTATTTTTTTTTCTATTCACTTCAAATCATACGTCTAAGGCCTCTATCATTACCTACTAACAAAGAGATTTTTGATGAGGTAAAATTTATCCCATTATGAGCCTGAGACACCAAGATGTGGCCTTCTGAAAAAAAATTCCTTAACATGTCCATACGTCACAAATGTGGTGGATAGCATGGTATATAAGGTCCACATGTCACCTTAAGGGTGTCCCTCATTTATATTAAGGCCACCTAACATTTGTATGTAATTTCCCAAATTTGAATGGAAACTATGTGTACATGTATTAACATGGACTTATAACTTAATTTTTTTATTTTTATTACATAAATATTTACCACAGAAAATTCTATTGTTTTTACTTCAATTTTTTTGGCCCATTTATCATAAAATTTATTACTTGCTAATCTCATCTAGGTAAAAATATTTGTATCAGTTCCCAAAAATAATTATTATTTTAATATCTCTTTTTAGCTTCACTTTTGAATGACTTATCACCCACGTTATTTACCCACATTGACTTATTGTGCTAAGAGGTGCATTCTACATCCCATCTTGAGAGATTTGAGTAATTACTTTTGTGGTCAACTTCGAGTAGATATGTATGGTGATTGCTTACATGGAAAAAAGAGTATAAATATGTATGCATAAGCAATTTCAAAAACCTAATTTTAATCTAACAAACTCAACCATGTTAATTAATTTAAGTTGACTAAACTAAGCAATGAGTTTAGGTATAGTAGTTGTGATTCTAGTGGTGGAAGCTACACAACTTAAAACGATGGATTTCATATTGTGAAAAAATTGAGCTAAACATCTACATACTATCATATATTACGTTACCATCTATCAATCAAAGTTTGATTTATCTTGTGCGGTTGTTAAGAATGATAGTTATCCTCCTCATCGTTCAACTGCCACAAATACTATGTTGAACTCATAGCAAGTTGATTGAACTTGTGCTTTTGACATTCGTCATCTCTAAATACACAATCAAGTTATCAATTATAATAAATCAAACTGATGGGGTTTGTATAATAGATACCAACATTGTACAATGAATTGATTAAGTTATTTTTTTTCATTCCTCTAAGTATAATACATTTCTCTTAGTATAGTACATTACTTTTAGTGTTATACAAATATAAAATAATTTTTAGTCGATATTTTAGTCGATTGGTTTTATTTTTTTATACATTGTTTCATTACATTATATATATTTTAATACTAGTAAAGTTGATATTTTCAGCTATGTTGTCTGCTACATTGTTTTTACAATAATGCATTGCTTTTAGACTTTGTAATGATTAGCACATCAATACAATGGATATAATGAATTTTAGCACATCAATTTAAATGTTGTTTATGTGTTATTTGTTTGTAATGATTAGCATTTATCATGTTTTTGGTACAATGTCTTTTTTTTAATAGGGTTTCAATTACAATTATTATATAGTGATTCAAATTATAATACTCTTTTATAATGAAGAAATGTGGAAATACATAGCTTTATATGATACAAATATACTAAGTTATAATGGATGATTGATTAATGAAATGAACATTGAAAAAGACCAAAAAAAAAAAAAAACAATAAATTAGAAGATGAAAAATTCAGTTGTGACAAAGGACAAAAAAATAAACTTACGAAATGGCAATAAAATAAATCAAGGACAAAAATATTAAGAAATATAATTATGAAAAGTTAGCATATAAACAAGTTCAACTACAACAAATTATATTTGACCAACATTAAAAATAAAAATAAACACAATTCTGGACAATAAAAAAAGGTGTGTATCCACAAATTGAATGGCCAAAGATAGAAATCGACCAAGAACATGAACAAGAAAATGAAATTTATGAATAAATAAGAACATATCAACAATGGAAAAAAACATAATGTTAGATAGATCAATGCCATGATAAACTTATTATTGATATTGATAATAATCCTCCCATTATCACAACAACAATTTCATATGAAAAATGGGTCGTATGTTGAGTCGGGGCCAAACATTTGGAATCATTGTGACGACTTAGCTTGTTTGTTTCCTCGTCATGTCCATCTTGAGTCTATTATGGTATTTTTTTCTTTTGCAGGTAGAGATTTTCATAACAATTGTTGGGAATTCATTCTTGATTTAGCCATGCCACCAACATAGAGGGGGAGGAGGAGACGAGGGAGGTGGGGTGGTGGTTGTACCAAACATGGGCAATATGGTGCTCATCTTTTTTCCCATTATTCAATTGCAACATTTTTCAAATGTTGTTCCATTGGAAACACGCGGAGAAATACCAAAGCTTGAGACGCAGGCGGGGGTTGAGAGACCATCACTATTAGACTTGAAACTCATTGAGGATATATTGACTTGGGTCCTTGACTCTGGGATCACTAGGGGTAGGAAGACACAAAATCTCAATTTTGTGGCTCTTCATTAGCAAATGAAGACCATTTTAGGCTTGGTACTAAGGGATAAACAAGTGGAGAAGTACAATATTTTTGCAGCCATAGAAGAGGTCAAGAGAATACTCAACAGTCAAAGGTTTTGTTTAGATAAAATTGACTCTTGTCTGACTCATATAGAAAGCCACATTGCATGTGAATCTGATGGAGGGGACCTAATGAACCCTACTAGCTCCATTGTGAGGGCTCCGACAAACATCTCTTCTTCTAATAATGATTAAATCACACAGTGGGGTGAGGTGCTTTGTGATGACTCTTTGTGTTGGCTCTTAGCTTGTTTAATTGGGTGCATGACACTTCTTTTTAGATCTTGGTTGCATGGTGGTCTGCAAGATTGGTCCTAACCCAATATGGTGGGCATGTGGTAGTTTTATTGGTTCGCATGCAGTATGTTCATCAACTAGTTATGACGCTTAAAGTTTGGATGAAGTCCTTGGTCTGGTCTTTATTGTATTCAAGGTTTAATAACTATGTAAGATTTTGGCAGTAAGGTTGTGAATGTTGTTTGTTTGTTTTTAATTAAATATGCATGCTATCTCTATATGGGCCGTGGGTTTTTTTTGCAAATCAGATTAAAAATATGCCTTTAATGAATTATGGATACTAATATTTGTAGTCTTAATGGAATTTGAGGCTCTTTTGATTAACTTGAATGATGAGATTTCTTTCAAGATTATTTTGGAAATCTATATTTTATATATATCAGATTTTAAGTAAAACAATACTTTAGTTCAATTAAGAAAAAACCTAACAATATCTACCCCAACTTTACACGTTATTGAAAATTAATTCAACAAATATAATAACAGTGTGGGTTAAAAAATTTCAAACACAAGATAATTTACCAACAATATTTGAAATTTTGAATATTGCACTCCAAAACTTAGTGCGTAAAGAAATGACAATAATAAAATTTAACAAGTTTTGTATATAGAAGCTTTTTTAATAAAAAAAATAATTATAAAAACAAAATTTTAAGCGAAACATGTAAATATACAAAACAATGACAGATATGTCCCAGAAAAAATATAAGGCAAATATTATGTCATATATATATATAATGTGCAAGTGAGACAATGAGAGGGACAAAGTTTGTGCTTTGTGACAAATTGTAAATAAATTTCCAACGTCTGTTCCAAAGGCTCTCTTTCCATTTGCGTCCTTTTTCCATCTTTTTCAAGTGAGCGCGACCAACCTATGTTACTCGTCAGCTCCAATTTTTCTGCTCACCGACGTTACACTTTCCTGTTTTTGCACCTCCAGCTATAATTTTCCATACTTCGCACCTCACTGCTATTAATTCTTGGCAGGTGCAAGGCTTCAAGTTATCCATGCGCTCTTTGTTTCACTGGTACCAAAATTGCACGCACCTTGTAAGCTCCTGCACCTCCACCCATGATTGCCCATATAATGCACCTCACAACCAATAATAATTGTATGTCAATTCTATGTCGTTGCAATGCTTCAAATTCTCCACTCACCCACAATAGTACACTTGCCACTATATGTTCTCTTTCTATGTGGGTGGAAATCAAATCCCATGTACAAAGATTTGACCATCTGGGATCGTTCATCTCATTCCCAGTCACATGACAACGCACTCTCTTAAAAGCGTTGGAGTCGGTCGTAAGCGGAAACCATTCATCGGGCGGCGTATAAGGGCGCCTACAGGTGTGATCAGTTGTTGACGTAGTCCACTGCGTAGCACTACAGTTATCCCTCTTCTTACGATTTGGGACCGAGATTCTTCCCCACTCCCCTCATTCCACTTAAAGCGGCTACCACTCCAACACAGCGCTGCCCTGCAATGTCCAGGCAGACGCAATAATGACATGAATGCCATCTTACCTGCAAACAATTTGAGCACCAGGAGAGGACAGTCATTGAATTGAGTGCATCAACACGAGTGCCTGCCTGTTCATGTTCACCTTTGGGTCTCCTGACCTCTCTGGCTCTGATGCTATTTACTGTCATATTCTGCGCACAGAGACTTTAGAACACGAATAACTTTACCTTTAGCTTTCACTTTACCTTTAACTTTCGGTTGGTAGATATGATGGCATTGAGCATGAAATAATGTACATATCAATTCAGCATCTAATGTTGGTAAAACCTTTTGAGAAAAATAATTATTGCATTGCATTGTTTACTGCACTGTACATAGGAAGTAAATTCAAAGAAGTTTTACAGGAGAAATTGAAAATAAAGTGAAATCTTATACCTGATTTATTCGAGGTCCCAGCTCCCAGTACAGCTATTGCTTTTCACGGAAACTGAAGAGACGCATGTGTAAAGGTAAAATACATCATTGTAGTAACGCAAGCACATGCAAGTGATGTGCTTGGACTAACTTGGAGTCTTTGTTCTTTATGTTGTTAGAATATTTGACAACTAATATCCAGCTTAGGGGCGCGACCATGCTGCAAGCAAGTACGTTAGTCAGTATAATAAGAAAGAGAGTGGGATGCAGAGACTGATTTTTTATTATACTATTCCGGTATATATTGATAATTTAGAGTGATTATTTATTGTACCTTCTTTACTCTTTGTAAATATGGTTAATTAGTTAACAAATATGAAGAGATCTATAAACAAAGATTCAAATTTGGCATTAATAATATAGGGTGATGATTTATTATATTTTTTTAACTCTTTGTAAATATGGTTAATTAGTCAACAAATATGAAGAGATCTATAAACAAAGATTCAAATTCGGCATTTTTTTTTGTAGTGGTTGTAGTTATATTGATATAGATAAATGTTTTGCGTTATTGTATATGAATTTAGCAATTTTTAAAAGTTGTTATCATTTTGCCTATAAGATAGGTCAATTGGCCGTTACTGTGTTATGAAGTATATGTAAACCATAAGATTCAAGGTGCAAATCCCAGTGGGTTAAACTAACAAAAGAAAATTTGTTATCACTATATTGATAAAGTAAATGTTTTTTTTACTATATATGTTTATTTAACAAAAGATTTTGTTGGGTATACGACCAAATAGTCCCACATTGACTAGAAGTGGGGAGGATCATGGGTATATAAGGATGGACAAATATCTCCATTGGTGTGAGGCCTTTTGGGGTAAGTCCAAAAGCAAATCCATGAGGGCTTAGGCCCAAAGTGGACAATATCATACCATTGTGGAGATATGTGGTGTCCAGAGTTCTAACAAGTGGTATCAGAGCCATGCCCCGAAGTTAGCCAAGTGGATGAATCCTCGGAATGTTGAACGAAGGTGGTGGGCCCCAGTAATATCACGATGGGATCCGTGGATGAGCTCGGTTAGACAGGCGGTGTGCTCCGGATTCTTCATGGACATGTCCTGGCCCCAACACGGTGAAGAGGAGTTGACCTGGGATAGAGCAAGCTCTCGAGGTAGGTGGTGCTCCATGTAAGGCGTGTGCTTCCAACGCATTGGAGCAGAGAATCCTGATTGGTAGAGAGTGGATGGATGGATAATCGTTTGAGGGGAGGCTCGATGGTCCTTTGTTCGAGGGGAGGATTGTTGGGTATACGACCAAATAGTCCCACATTGACTAGAAGTGGGGAGGATCATGGGTATATAAGGATGGACAAATATCTCCATTGGTGTGAGGCCTTTTGGGGTAAGTCCAAAAGCAAATCCATGAGGGCTTAGGCCCAAAGTGGACAATATCATACCATTGTGGAGATATGTGGTGTCCAGAGTTCTAACAGATTTAATAATATTTTTCTTCATTCAAATAACAACTTCACTGATTACATAGATAGAGCATCTATTTTGAAATAAGATTTTCACAATTTTAATTTAATTATCAATAATTATTAGGTGGATTTAATCTCCATTGAATATTTTAAATCAAAGATTGAAATTTATTTCAAAAATAGTTATGTCATTTATCATATGAACATGTGTCACATGGACATGATTTATGACTTTTCGAACATGTGGTATTAGTAAGCCATAGAATTGGCCCATCCTATTGTAATAAAACCCATTATAATAAATTTGCTTAATAATAATTTTAAATCCTTTATGTATTGTATTGTTCTTAAAAACATTAAAGAGAAACATATAATGGCTTAATAGAAAGGATTACAGAAAAATATTTTCACTATTCTTCATTTATCATATTATTCTTTATTTTAATGATTCAATTTTTTTTAATTATTTTTTTAAACAATTTTAATATAATTTTATATAGATTTAAGATGAGAGACATTGCAAAAGTCAAGTTGCAATAAATATTGATGAGTGTTCACCAACTATTTATTTTATATGATTGTGCTAGTTGTGATTTTATGAACTAAAATTAAATGTAATTAAAAATGCAAATGCAAAGTGTAAGTATCTAATCTTAGTAGCATTTTTAAAATCAATTAACATGAAACAAAGGAAAATGTAAAAACAAAATAATATTGTGTAAAACCCAAAACAAATTTGAAGAATAGAAAATTTGCTACGAGTTAATGAGAAATAAAAACATCACAACAATTTGTTAATAGTGAGCTTGGATATTATAAAAATTACAATAATCATTAAATTATAACATCCATTCCCACACACTTCAGGAAAATTTTGAATTACAACAATGGAAAATAATCAGTAATAACTTGCAAAAGTATAAAACACAAGCTAACAACTTCTCTTATTAACCTACTAAGATACAAGTGACTTTTAAACTTCTAATTGTTATTTTACTAGGATTTTTAAACTCACATAATTTTTATCTTACCCTCATGTGGATAAATTTCTTTAAATGAAATATTCAATATTATTTAACTTATCTCCCTTTTCACATGAAATCTCCAAGTAACTTATTTGTATTCATGTAGCCTCAAGACAAAAAAAGTTTATACTACTTTGGACACTAGTCCAAAATGCTTGCATTTTGGATTACTATTGAGGATTTGGGCTTTTCCTTTTCATCAACCTATTTTTTTACATTCAATTAGAGTTTGGATAATGAATGAGTCTATTCTTTCTGTTTTGGTTGGTATGTTATTTTATATTTCTTTTTGTGTGGGTGCTTAAATTGTATAACTTATAATTCTCTATCATTTCTTTGAAGGTTTTTATTTAATGTTGGTCTGAATATTGCTTGTGATAGTTTTGAGTTAAACTTATTTTTTTAGGACGTTTTGACAAACTTATTTTTGCACTTAAGGCTTAATAGTGTAGACAATTTTGAATAACTTATTTTTCTTTGGGAATTAGTTTGTCGGACTTTGTTGGTGAATTATAGGGAAATTTAGAATAGAAGACAATTCTAATCATAGAAATCGAAGCTTGATTCTCATAGCTACAATGTAAATACATGAACATTATAACCAATTTACCTTTCAAATTGAATATATTATCAGAATTTTCATGTAGTCTAAATGTTTGATCAATGTGGAATAGTCAAGTAGGATTTAACTAAAGGAGTGGATGAAGTTTTGAGCCACCATACCTTTTGCTAAATTTATATGTATTATAAAGCCCTTAGGTTTACATGTTAGTTTTGTAAAATCTACACCATTAGGATTTTTTAGATTTTTTTGTATTTTGATATATGATATATAGTTATATTTTGAAAGCTATCTTTATTTTGACTTTTGTTTTAAATGTTTTGAGATAAAAGAAATGCTGTGCTCTAATTGTGGGCTCACATAAAGCTTTTACTCATTATAAAACATTCCGATTATGGTTTAAAAAGGAAATGAAAAAATGCATTATTTTTCTTTCACTTAATCATAAGGAAATGAATGTATGATTATGATATGATTCAATAATTTTACTAGAGAAATAGGAGAAAAAATTATACCTTGCCTTTTTATGTGTCTTCTATATTCTTTATTTAATTTAGGATTAATCCTCTATATTTCTAATATGTTTAAGCTTAAGAAACATATAAGTAATTATCAAATTTGACGACTTTAAATTCTCTTTAAATTATTGTTATAAAGTTGTATCACAAGGTCATGATTATCATTTTAAATTTGAATTTTCTGATTTTTAATGTGATAATATATGGAATCTTTTTAGGGTGGGTCCATTATAGGTGACATTGTTAGGATAGTGATTTTGAGGTAGTCGTGCAAAATTAGAATTGAGTGGTGTAGGAGCTACATGGATGACACTAAAATAATACTTTACATCTAGTAAGGGGGTTCTTCATGTTTTAATTCAATGATCTAGCCCAAATGCATGAAATCATGTTAGAGGCTCTTAGATTTGTAAAAAATACCTTAATGGTATACCTCCAATGAAACAATGATTTTTTATCTATAATATTTTCCTAACTAGCTTGATTAGTTTGGGTGGGTTTTCAAAACCACCACATGCAAACCTAGCTAACCTTAAAGAAAGCGGCATCCTCCTGGAAGGAATTTATCTTTGAAAAACCTAATCACCTTTAGTGTTATCATAAGGTTTGTATTAGGTTAACCTTTCCATAGACCTCAATAAATTCTTTCCATTAACTGAAAGCACAACTCGTTGGTATAATACATGAATTTTCTCAACACATTCTTCCATTATCATGGCCTAAATCATCATATATATGATTCCCTACTTAAGAAACACAAATTAAGGTAAGGGTGGTCCCACCAACACAAAATGTTCCTCCACCTGAAGTTCCCTAGGTAATAAACATGGATGAATCTCTCTGGATTGAATTTGATTGTAAAAACAATAGAAATGGTTCAATTGAGGATCTTCCCTCAAATATCCTAAACCCCAAGTCTCTGAACCACATGGCCATAGTTTCAATTGATCGTATTTGGCCATTGGCTAAGATTATGAGTTAATCTCTTTATGGGGCCACATATCAAGGGGATGGGAACTAGAGAGCATCCTCACTAGCACTATTCCTACACTTACATAAGAATTGAGTGGTTTATGACATCAATTTCCAATTGAAGTGACCCAACCAACCTACTCTTAGTGACTTTTGGTCAAATTGGATTCCTATAACTAATTTTTTCATGCTCTTTTAGATCTCAAGGATAATGATGTAGATATGGAAGATGGTGTATATTTGTAATGAAATCATGGAACATTGAGAGTGTAAATGACCTTGTCAAAGAATCCATTGCTATCAACAATTGACTTATCTTACTGGGACTTATATTTTGTGTTTACAAAATGTCGAAATTGTATGTCTTATGCATCAAATCTCCATATCAATAATTTTTTTAGAGGCTAATATTTCTAATCTTGTCACTTTGTTTTGGGAAAGATGGTGTTTTTATATTGGTCTTTCCATAGTTTATTAACATTGTTATTAATCATAGTTCTTTTCTATTGTAAAGAATTGCTTGGATTATGCTAAAATTTGAATAGTTAATTATTGGGCTTGGCCAACATCTATGCTTCCAATGAATTAGGTCAAAGTGTATCATTTTTCTTTCGGATTAGTTGAAACTTCTTGAAAACATTTGGAATATCTATGGGGATCTCAACATGGTTGAGTATTAATAAGAGAAATACAGGATGTTTCTAGTGAACCTAACTATTAGGGAGAAAGATATTTAGAGTCATGTGTTTTGTCATATGACCCTAACTAGCCTTGGTGGAAACATTATGCCAAGCTTTGGTTTATATTGATGAATTTCAAGAAAGAGATACAATGAATTTATGAGAGCTTGATAGGGGTCTTCTTTCATAACATAAATTTTATTTTGACTTGGCATATATAGACTAAATAGACCATGTCAATGATACAACCAATCTAATGGAAAACGATCTCATTTGGTTTATAATCCCCTCAAGAGATGATTACAAGTTTATTACTAGAAATAGATATGTCATGAATGTTCCCACCTCTAGAGCGTAGGCTATCTAGCCAATATCCTTACTATGTGGAACTAGATTACCTAGTTATTCTAGGATAATGGTTGGGTAGCATGTCAAGAAGACACTATATCTAGAATGATTTCCTTTCTACATATGTGTTCAAGGTGTACCATGACACAACAATGCAATTCATAATGAGATAGAGAACCTAATAGTAGTGGCATAATAAGAACTTAAGATCATGAAAATAAACTTGTGTAACATCATCGTGTCATTTTCTTTCGGTGGATATCTCTAGTAGATGAGAGGTGCTCAATGAAAAAAACAACTTCATTGGATTAATGTTGGGGACTAACTTGTGAATTCCTTATTTAAATTCCTTTCCATGGAGGAGGCCACAAAGTATGTATCTACATGAAATACCTCTCTAATCAAACTTCTAATATGGAGAAAATTGAAAGAGAGTTTGTGGAGCATTTTAGAATGGCTTTCCAAACTCACTAGATATACATAAAGTGGCATAAAGCTACCAAAAATGCCTTGACCTTATACCATGCAAAATTAGAAAGGATTAGAGTTGAGGATGTAAACCAACCTTATTTCTGAATGAGATTCCTTCATCCCTACATGAGATGGTTGATGATAAGACATGTTTTGCTTGATGATTTCCCCTAGTAATTTTACAAGGTGACCTAAGAAATTGTGGGGCCAAATATGTTTCTTACTTATCATGAATTGCTTTGTAATAATTCATTGGGTGTGGATATTAATTAACAGATTATTAAATCTATTCCTAATGTAAAGATCCATTACTCATTACCAATTGGAGGCCCATCACTCTTCTTAGTTCACGATATATAAAATTATATAAAAATTGATGGTTTTACATAGTATACACATTCTTCAAAAAATTGTCTACCCTAAGAAAAATTATTTCTTTTAGGGAGGTAAATACATGATAGTGTGATCATAAGTTAGGAAGGTGTGGAGTGGACCAAATAAACCAACATTGATATCTTATTTTATTCGCATTATGGCTAATATGTTGTCGTTAATTTAAACCTGCATATCAAATATGTCCTTGATGTCAACATGGTTATAATATGATGTGTTATAGAACCACTACTAATGACATGAATGATGCTATAGGAAATTACATAGGATAAGAAAGAGAATTTATAGCTTAGTCAAGGATGCATGAAAAATATGAAATTTGAAAAGTATGTGAGACCCATGTGAAGAAGAGTCATGTACATACGCAGGTATGTTGAACAAAAGTCACACACGTAACACTATCTATCGAAAATTGAGAACCAGGAGACAATCCCATGGTGATCGCCCACAATAATGTGACAAAAACCTCTATTTGATCTTGTCAACAATTATTGACATCAACTACCAAAGGATTTTCCTATGTTATTGGCAATGAAAATGGCTATATAAGGGTCAGGATATCAAGGAGTTGAGTGTGAAATGAAATGGAGTATTCATTTGTGATCTAAGTTGGAACAAGTGTGCACCAGGGAGCAAGGAAAATCTTAGATCTGAGAGATCTGAAGATGTGTTGAAATATATGATTACTGCAGAATCTCTGAATTTCTAACAATGCAATATTTATGATTATAATAGAACTGTGATCTGGATGTATGTGTAAAGATCTATGTTTTTGACAGATTTTATACGCAGGTTAGAGTTAATGCTTGCAGAAAAAGTTTGATGTATTTATTGATTAATGTTTTGATATTTGTACGAGGTTTGTATTACTAAATATCGTGTACATATGTAGATCTGCCTCTGAATAGTTACATATATTGCCTAAATGGTTTTGATTTGGTTAATGTTGTTATTTGTAGAAGAATATGGGTTTTACTTCTATTGATTGATGATTGACATAGGTTGACGAAGTCACCATGATGGATGATTTACTGTCAGGGTTTGATAAATATTGATTTGAGATACATACACTAGTGCTATGCATGAGAAATGTGTATATACATGGATCCCCTTAATGACAATCGCGTATATATTCTGACTTACTAAGGGTTTGTTGTGTTGTTCAATTATGACAGTATATTGGTTCAGTATGCTCTTGATTGTCAATGATGTCTTGATTAGAATGTTTGGTATCTGATTGGTGATCTAATATTTGTTATGTGTGTTGAGTTTGATCAGTGATTGGTTGGTTGTGCAATATCTGGTTGTAGTAATTCAATATCGGTATTTAGTGATTCAGTTTTCAGTGATCGGTGTTTGGTATCTTGGAATTTGGCTTGAGCACATTGTTGGGTATGGGTCCAGTTTGAAAATTTAATGAAAGGTGGCTTGCATGTTTTGATGGTTGATTGAGATAGGTGGATCCAGTATGAAAATTTTGTAACGTGGTCCATGAAGGTGATGAGGGTTGGAGCCTTCAGTGGGTGCTAGAGAACTAGTGGAGGTTGTAGCCTCTTACAAGTAGCAGTTTGTGTGATGGTAAGAGTTTATAAAAATACAACATTTCATGGATATTTATTTATAATAATAAAAGGAAGACAAAGATGACAACAACAATGGTTTTATCCCACATTGGGTTTCCACCTAAAATCTTTGTGTCCTTATGTGCTAATGTATTTATTATATGTTATGGTTTTTCTACTCTTTACTCCTCATAACTAATGAATAATGAATGAAAATTCAATTGATGATGCAATGGTTAAAGTTGAAAAACTGATGGAAATTCTGAAAAAATAGTAATCTACATATACATGGCTTTCATTCTCAAGGTTCATACACACACGAGTTGTATAAATAAGAATAGTGTACATTCCTCCGAATTTAAAATTGACGATTAAGTGAAATAAAAATATTAACTCACCCCTCCCCCCCCCCCCCCCCTCTTGGTATTTTTCCTAGCAATTGGAATCAGAGCAGGTCCCTCAAAAGAAGCTTAATCACTTAAAGGGAGATCTATCAAGATTAGTAGGCAAGATGGACTTTTTTCTACCATGCTTCCCTTTCTTAATGATACGAACTTTATGTTTTGGAAGGAAAGAATGAGATCGTACTTGTAGTCAATAGGAGTTGATGTGTGGGTAGCTGTTGAAGGTGGATATCAATATCTAGGATTCATTCCCACTGATAATATAGGAAATAAGTTATATGAGAACAATGAAAAGTCAATCAATGCTATCTTGGGAGGACTAGTAGAATTCAAATTCGTGAAGGTCATGCAGATAGACATAGCAAAAATCTATATTAGATAAGCTTGTCTGGAACTATGTAGGTGATACTAAGGTAAAAAATGGAAAAATTCAATCATATATAATTCAGTATGAGTCTCTTAGAATGCCTGATGATGAGAGCATCATAAGCTTTTTCTTTAGACTAGATGAGATTGCTAACACAATCAGAGGACTTGGTGATAATATTGAAGATGTTATAGTTTTTTAAAATATGTTGAGATTGCTAGTGCCTAATTTTAATGCAAAAGTTTCAAACATTGAAGAATTGCAGGATTTGAAACAAATATATTTAGATCAGTTACATGGGATCTTGACAGCTTATGAAATGAGAAAAAGGGGGGAATACATCATAAATGAGAGAAGTTGCCTTAATAACCACCTACAAAGGAAAAGAAAAGGAAGAGCCTAAAGATACAAGCTACATTTCAGATGAGGAAGAAGTAAATTTTGTGAGGAAGTTGCAAGTAGGAATTGGTAAGTTCAAAGGTAAACTTCCTTTTAAATGTTTTTCTTTTGGAAGAGTATGACACTACACATCCAAATTTCCATATAAAGAAAACCGCGGTAAGAAAGAGAATGGAAAGGAACTATCTAAGAAAGACGTCAAAAAGAAATTCTCTGCAAAGAAAATCTTTTATTTTAAAGAAAGTGAAGATTCAACTGATGATTAGGTAGATTTAGATTCAGATTCTAACACTAATTACAAGGTAGTTATGGCTCTTGAAGACCAATAAAAAAATTGTGAAATGGACGATTTAATGCAATCATTAATAGAAATTGATAGACTCATGAATGCAAAGAAGTAAATGGAAACTAAATAAAGAAGTATGGTCAAGGAAATAAACATGTTACAAAGTCATTTAGAAGAAACCAATAAAAGAGAGGAAGTCTTAATGAAACAACTTCAAGAAAAGGAAAGACATTATGAAAAGATAGAATCATAAATAGTAACACTAAGGGATGATTATGAGAAATCAAAATCAAATTCATATTGGAATAACAAATGGTTAAAGGCATCTAAATCACTAGAGAAGATTATTAATGAACAATGTATCCTCTAATTAAGATAGGTGTTGGATACAATCACAAGGTTTCATATATACAAGGGAATGACAAAGACCAACAAGACTCAGAAGAAAATTGAATCAAGTCCATCAAGATCATACCTTAGGTATAAAACATGACCTCATGGATATTGTCTTTCTTGTAAATCATTTGGTCAAAATGCCACTGATTGTAGGTCAAGCATATGGAATGAAAGCAAAAAAATTCTAGTTCCACGAGATGGTATAAGTATCACAACTATGAACACATGATCAAGAAGATTTGGAAGAATAAGGTGCAACAGTCAGAAACATAGGGAAGAAAGCTCCTATTGTAGTATATTGTACTTAATACAGACTTCTAACAGGGACTACAGAAGTAAACATGAGATACATAGCCTCATGGAAAGCAGATGATGATTATCATGTATACATGATCAATGGTGTATGATCTCAAGGGGAGCTATGCATGCATAGCTTGATGATGATTCCACATGTTGCTATATTTTTTATTTTATGATGTTAATGTCACTGATGTTGCATATGATGAAATGATTGTGATCAGGAACATATATGACATGTTTAAGGGGAGTTGTGGGCATGAAAAAATCAACATTTTATATTCGGTGTGTGTTTCTTATGAAGTTAATTCACATATGTATGCATTTCTTCACTAATAAAGTCATGTATTTTTCTCTGTGGTGGTAAACAAGTGGCACAAATTTAGGGGGAGGTCCTCATATGGTTCCATCATTTCATTATTGGCATTCTAGTTGTAATATTGATTTGTTGCAATCTGTTAATGATGCCCATATGTTGCTTAGGAATGATTGGTGATGAAGAGTTGGCATAAGTTCAGGGGGAGCGCCTTATATGTTTCCAATGATTCATTATTTGCATTATGGTGTATGATGAGTCCATGGTTATTTTTGTCATGATCAGTCTTCTTACACTTATTAATTCCCATTGGAGGATATATATGATGTTATCACTGTTAGGGGTATATGTGATGAAGATATTGATGATGTCTTATTATTGATGTTGTTGTATAAATTAGTATTCTTGATATGCCTGATGATGAGGATATGTATGCAATGTTCACTATTGATAATCAATATGCTTCTAAGCAGTTTTATTCTACTCAATGGATTGTGATACTGGAGGTCCTCTTTGTTTTCACATATGTTGTTGATGCATGGAGAGAATATGATGTATATGTTTCTTGTGGTGTTTTGGTCCTAGAGATTCATTATTTGAGGATTATGGCTCTTTTTATATATATGTTGACCTTGATGGCATGAGGCCAAAGGGTTAAGTTGTTGGCAAATCTTTATTGCAAAATATTATGTTGTTGTTTGTGTTGCTTAGTGCTTCTTAGATGCATTGCATATTTATCCATGACATGTTGATGATAGAGACTAATGTTACACTGTCTTATATGCTTGATGATATACTACTTACAGATGATGAGGATGATTATGTTTTTTTCATTGTGTCATTATATTGTTGTTGTTGGATAATTATGCTTATGTGGAGCATTGTGGTTGTTGGTGGTTATCATAGTTTTTCTACAAATATTTCATTGTTACCCACATGTTGATGGCGAGATGCTTGTTGCTCATGGATGCCATGTATTTGTTCGATTGGGATTGCATAAAGGAGAGTACACGTGTGTGTATTGTATTTCTCATAGAGACACCCATGGTGTCAATCATGTATTGTAAAGTTTTTCAAATCAACTATGTATGGGCTAATGCGTGTCCAAGTCATGTCTTATTTTGCATACCATAGATGTAGCACTATTATATTGGGTGAATGATGTAAAGTTGGAGATGTCATATGCACTTATGGATAGTCATGTATTTGTTTAATTTAATATCACTAGAAGGACCAATATATGCTTAGGGGGAAGCATGGTCATTATGAAACGCTATTGTCACATCTTGAAATTGAGCTTCTTGGTTCATAATAGAAAATCATATATATAGTGTTGAGCATGATTGGGGGAGTACTTATACTAGCATGGTTATACCCTTTTCCCTTGATGTCAAAGGGGAAGAGAAGATTTGGTGTTTGTAAGAGGTTACCATCAAGTCCAAAGGGGAAGATTGTTGGCATTATGACTAATATGGTGTCCTTTATGGAAAATTGCATCTCAAACATCTCCTTGATGTCAACTTGGTTATAATATAGAAGTGATATTGATTACATGAATGATGGTACAAGAATTACAAAGGATAAGGAAAAGTATTGACAACTTAGCCACAAGATACATGAATAATATGAAGTTTGAAAATTATACATGACCCCTGTGAAGACGAGTTGCATACATATGCAAGTTTAATGAACAAAAGTAGCGCATTCGATCCTACACATGGAAAATTGAAAACCAGGAGCCTTTCCCATGGTAATATCCCACAGTATTGTGACAACAATCACTATTTTATCCCGTCATAAATTACCAACAACAATAATCGAAGTATTTTTCTATGGTTTTGGTAAGGAAAATGGTTATATAATGAGAAGGAGATCAAGGAGTTGAGTGTGCAATGAAATTGAGTATTCATGTGTGATCTGATCTGGAACATGTGTCCACTGGGGAGTAAGGAGAAGGTTCAGATCTAAGAGATTTGAAGATGTGTTGAAAGATATGCTTGATTGATTTTCTTGTTCCATAATGTTTGAATTGCTAAAAATGCAAGATTTGTGGTTATAATAGAATTGTGATCTAGATTTATGTGGAAAGATCTATGTGTTCGACAGAGTTTGTATGCATAACATAGTAAATGCCTGCTAGAAAAGTTTGATGTGTTTATTGATTAACGTGTTGAGATTTGTACATGGGTTGTATTCTAGAATACCGCATACATATGTGGATCTGCCTCTGAATAGTCATGTATATTGTATGAATAGTTGTGATTTGGTTAATTTTTTTATTTGAAGATGAATATGGTATTTACTATTATTGATTGATGATTGACAGAGGTTTATGAAGTCACTGTGATGGATGATTTACTGCCAAGGTTTGATGAATATTGATTTAAGATCTGCACGCTAGTGCTATGCATGAGAAACATGTATATACACAAATCCCCTGATTGACAATCATGTATATATTATGACCTAATCATGGTTTATTGTGTTGCTTAGTTATGATAGTAGATTGGTTTCGTATTATTTGCTCTTGATTGTCAAGGATGTCTTGATCATAATGTTTGGTATATGATTGATGATCTAAGATTGGCTATGTTTGTTGAGTTTGATTAGTGATTGGTTCATTGTGCATTATCTAGTTGTAGTAATCTAATATTGATATTCAATGATTCAGTGATTGGTTCAATGATGCAATGATTCAATTATTCAATGATTCAGATTTCAATGATTAGTGTATGGTATCTTGGTGTTTGGCTTGAGCACAAAGTTGGATGTGGGTCCATATTGAAATTTTGATGAAAGGTGGCCTCCATGTTTTGATGATTGTTTGAGATAGGTGAATCCAGTATGAAAATTCTGAAACATGGTCCATGAAGGTTCTGAGGGTTGGAGCCTTCAGTAAGGGAGTTAGAGCTTCCTTTTGGTAGGAGCATACATGTTGGTAATAGTCTGCATCAGTACAAGATGTAATGAAGATATCTTTATAATAAGAAAACGAATACAAAGATGACAACAACTATGGTTTTCTCCCACATTGGGTTTCCACCTAAAATATTAGGATCCTTGTGTGTTGATGTGTTGCTTATCTGTTATGGTTTATCTACTCTTTACTTCTCATAACTAATGAATAATGAATGAAAAATAAACTAAGTATGCAATGATTAAAGTTAAACAATTGATGGAAATTGTGAAAAATTGGTAATCTACATATACACGACTTTCATTCACTGAAGGCACATACACATGCGAGTTATATGAATAACAATAGAATACACTTCTGTAAATTTAAAATTGATGATTAAGTGAAATAAAAATATTGATTCACCCCTACAACCCCAGCCCACCCACCCCCCCACCCTCAATATTTTTCCTAACATATTCAAGAATACTATTTTTTAGGAGGCATGTGATTGCATGAAATGTCCCTTTATTATTGCAATGCTTCACACTTTATATTGGTCTATCCTTTATCCATGGTTTTGAAATTATATTTTCAAATTCTTCATCCTATAGTTAGATTAACATATGCAAATCAAGGAAGGTAGAATACCCAGTTCCATTAAGAAGGTACCCCCTTTGGGTCCATTAGGAAAAAGTGACCTTACCCTCTTCACTTTATGTTTTTGAATTGAATATCTTATCTATCTTAATTTCTAAAAAATTAATTTGGGGGTGAAGGATCCCTCTCCCAAAATTATATGTTGTTAAATTGGTTAATGGTCACTTAATGGATGATTCTTTATTCATAAAATCAAAATCCAAAGTTATTGAGTTCATAATAGGTAATTTTATGCACCTTCTATGTAGCCCCATGTTCAAGAATTCAATAGGATGAATGTAATGATAAAAAAAACTCCCATTGTCTATGCCTAATTGGTTGGCCTAATAAATTGGAAGTGGATTTAGTTAAACTATATATTCATATATACAAAGATGATAAAGGGAAGAGGGTTCACATAGCTAACTTGAAGCTTTACAATACCCCACCAAATTTTGGTACCTTAGGTATTATTCAAACTAAGATTTAAGCACAAGTAATTTGTGCCAAATGAGAGGTTCAAGTTATGGAACATATAGTAGCTTGGAAGTTTATTCAAGGAATTGTATTCTATAGGGCTCACCAGTTGGAAAGTGTGCATGTGAATGCATCTATTTTCAAACCCCTTTCCTTTCTCCTGAAGCTAAGATCTCCAGCAATATTTTTGTTTAGGGAATTTGGAATAAATAGGTGTTGTTAAAGCCTTTCAACCTTGGAAGGGGTCTTCTATATAATAGGGACCTATATTTTAATGAGGATAGATTTAGGTGATTACCTATAGATATATTTAAGTGGAATCCCTTGGTTGAAGAGATTTAGGTTATCACCTATAAATGTACTTAAGCAAAATCCCTTGGATAATATCTCTAGCAATATTTTTGTTTAGAACATTGGAATACATAGGTGTTGTTAATATCTTTCTCCCTTGGAAGGTGTCTTCTATATAATATGAGCTATTTTAAGGAGGATAGATTTAGGTGATTACCTATAAATAAATTTAATTTGAATCCCTTGGTTTCTTCTTCAAATTATGACTCTTCAAGCACATCATTCACTCTACTAATGATCTTTTGGAAAGTACCCTCTAAATTTTAGCTCCCTTGCCCCATCATCATGAATAAATTTACTCTGGACAGTGCTCATAAATTCATATCAAAACACATTGAATTTATCATTCCATAAATATAGTTCTAAAACATATCCTTTAAGTGCCTTGTCATTGATAGTGTGATTCTAATTGGGGTGAGGCCCTATCTCTATCCAATTACAAATCAACCATGGGATCATACTGATGAGCCTCATAAATGGGTAATTATATGGGCTCATTTTACCTCCTAACCTAGTCAAATCAACCATTCTCTTAGCTTATTGTATGATTTTTTGATTATATTTATGCTTATAGGGTGAGTTGAGTTACTTATTATGCCATGTGGTCTAACACGTATTTAATGCAGATTAATGATGGATTTCGAGGTCAAAGACAAGGATCTAGTGGTCAAACTGCAGCAATAACTCGAAGTAGACAGAGAAGAGGACTTATAGGAGGGAATCCCCCTCATTTATTGCTCCTCACTTTGAATTCCCCTTCATTCAGCTCGGAGTACAAGCAGTCGAATCATGCACTAGAAGACAACCGAGCAAGTGGAAGATGATTGATAGTTATCTTGAGTTTTGGGAGCCAATCCCCCCTGATTTTAAGGAAGTTGCTGGTAGCTTCAAATGTATAAGTAGAGAGGCCTAGGGCCTCACTAGGGTCGACTTTTTTCTAGTGTAAACTCTGCTCAAATTTCGAGTTTACTATTTTATAACAGTTTTAGGTAATCTTGTATTTTTTGATAATGAAGATGGAATCCTCTTTGAGCTAGCACTGAGTTACCTCAGAGGGCTGAAGCTTTTGGGCTAAGGCCCAATCCAAGCATCCAAGCTTCTCTTTACTTGTATTTTTATGCTTTACTTTATTTTGTAGATTAGTTTGTTGTTAGATGTATTTCTCTTATGGTTAATAATAGGTTGCTTTTGATGATTTAGTAGCTTGCTTCCATTTATGCTTTCTGTAGCAGGTTAAGTAGTGACCAGAGAATATTCAAAAGGCTAGCAATAGTGCCTTGGCCTCTCTTCCTCCCTCTGGACCATGATTTGAGGCAAAGACTCTCTTACTGCCCCCAAAAACACGGATTTTCCTCATTCCTAGGACTTCTAGTGTTTGCAGCTCTCTAGTAGGTTGATAGTCCAGTTTTGCTTTGCTTTAGATCTTCTTTATCATGTTCAATTCTTGATTTGAAATATTCCTTTTCCATGCTTTCCTTTCTTACAACATTTCTCAGCATTTCCTTCTATACATCATAGTTTAGGCCATTTTAATGTAAAACTTTGTTTTTCCTAGGATGCACTCATTGCATTGGTTGCTTGATTTTCTTGGTTGGCTGTCAATTTCTATGCAGCAGATCTCTTCCAGTAGTAGGCCAGTTTACCAGCAATCACATCCTCCATATGATCCATGCCCTATAGGTCTCCCAAACCTCACCTCAATTCTGCCCTAGTTTCGTTCGTTTTTCATAGAACTTCTTCCTCTCTCCTTGAGCAAACCCAATCATCTTTCTCTCTCCTAGTGATTCATGGAAGACCATAGGTGCCCTAATACCTCATTCCAACCTTAATCCACCTTTTTCACCCACTCTCACACCCTCAAAACAACAAAAATTGCTCTCGTCCTCTTGTAGTTTCCCTATTTTCCTCCTGCAGTTTTCCTGTGTCCTCCTGTAGTTTTTCCTGTAGGCTTTCTTTTGAAGGTTGAGTGTGGGAAAATCCTCTAGAAGGCCACGTAAGACCTCCTAGGACCCATCCACACCATCCTACATCCTCCCAAGCTCCAAAACCACCCTCTAACGCCACCTATTCGCTGCCACATTCACACACAATAAATTAGATGCATGTTAAATTCACATAAAAACACATAAAAATCCAAAAACATGTTTTTTGCTTATTTACTTCTAGAAATAGCATGGTTAGATGTTGTTTACTTCCTTGGGTAGGTAATGGCATTTATTTCATGGTTTTCATAGTGTTTTTGGCAAAAGTAGAATTAGCTTGTTAATTAGGGTTTACTAGGTTTTTCTTTACATTCCATTCTTTCTCCTTTCTATAGTTAGAATAGCATCTGTAGAGTAATTTTTCTTTCCTTTCATCACACATAGAGCTTCTTCTGAAATCTATAGAAGTTGGCTTGAGCTCCTAGTGATCTCGCGCCGACTGACCAAGTGATAGCCTGTAGTGAGAACTAGTACTTGTGCATATAGCATTGACGCTTCCAAGTTTGTTACGAACTACCGAGTTGATAAAAGTAAAGTTGGAAGCCCAGGAGTTGCAGCATTCTTGCTGCAATACTAGTGGTCACCACTTTTTGGGGCCGTTGCCGGGGAAGCATAGGAGTATTCTGTGATTACAGCTTTCTTCTATTTCCTATTGCAACATTTTGCTAATAGTTTATTTCGACAAAAGTAGACTAGTCATTTCCTTTCTTTCAGTTCTACATTTCCTTGCTTTCCTTTTCAATTCTACAAATTTCCATTCAACAAGTTCATTTCAGCTAGTTGCAATTTGTTTTTTTCAATCACAATTTTAGTTTTTGTAGGTACTTTTAGTGTGGGGAAAAAGAAACAAAAAACCAACCAAAAATATTTCCTTTCATGCCTCGTGGGAGTAGAGATAACTTAGGAAAATTTGTGCCCAACACTCCCACTACTTCACACAGCCAACTTTCTCTCTTCTTCGGTGGCTGCAATCAAGAAGAATCCTTAGGTGAACATCCAGACATATTTGAAGAACCCATAGGGGAAGAAGAGGAAGAAAACATTCCTATGGAGCCAATGGCTGAAAACAAAAATGCTAGGGGAAATGGAGAGATAATAGAGGGTACCTTCACCATTCGGGAGACCAATGGAGACACCAAAATGAAGAATATAAGTCCTTCAGCCCTACCTCACTTCCATGGTCTGACTACAGAAGATCCTGACACCTTCTTGTTCGAGTTTGTTGTCATCTGTCGAACTTATGACTATGTAGAAGACGAGCAAAAGTTGAAATTGTTCCCTTCTACTCTCAAGGATGTAGCACTGCGCTGGTTCATGGGATTACCTAGCAATAGCATCACAACTTGGGCTCAGATGCAGCAGGCCTTTAACAACAAGTATCGAGACTATTGTAGGTCAAAAGATACTAAAGAAGAAATCTTTCGAATGACCATAGGAAGTGATGAGTCCCTGGAAGACTATGAAGAGAGGTTCTAGCTTAGTTACAAAAGGGCTAGGTGTACACTTGACCTTGAGTCTCTGAAGTTGGTCCTGCTCAGGGGAATTCGGGAAGACCTTTTAGACACCCTCCATCTACTGGCCGGGGGAGACATCTACCAACTATCCTATGAGGAAATAAAGACTGTTTTTAGAAACCATTCTAGAACAGCCAAAAAGAAAGGTAGGGGGAGTAAACCCATAGCCAGTACCTCTTCTTCCAATTCATCCATTAAAGGTGAAATTAGAAACATGTTGTAAGACTTTAAGAGTGAGATGCTGCAAACTCTTTCCATGCAAATGGATACCTTACATATCGAAAGAAAACAAGAGGAAGCAGAGATGGCTTTGGCCATTTTTTGCCCTAGATGCACCAGGAGGCATCCTAGAAATGAATGCCCATTGAACTCTATAGAGGTTTGTTCAGTCTATGAAGAAGATCATTCTATAGATAAATTCCCTTCCTTGCCTGGACTTAAAGCTGTATACCAAGGGGCCGAAGGAGTCACTGAACAGATCTATTACATAAACCAAAGGAGGCCGCATGGACCTAGACCATATCAGCAGGGGATGCAAGGGACATCTCAGGCATACTACAACCCCAACCAAGTAACCTCCATACCTTCTTGGGGCCCCCCTGCTCATCCTTCCTGGTCCATGCCTCCTTCTTGATCCTTCACATCTCAATATCATGCCCAACTAGCCACCCATTCATTTCAATCCTATGCTCAACCGTGACCTCAGTGGAATGCATCTCATCAGGGGTGGAGGCCCCAATACAACTCTCCTCTTGCTCTTCTGCCTCCACCACCTGCTCAACCACAATCGTTACCTTTTGCTCCACCAAGGCAACCCCAAATGCCTGCCCAGCCAAATCCAAACCTTAACAACAGACAGGCTCAAAAAGTGTATAGTAGGGAACCATCATGCCCAACTTATCCTGTGGAGATTCAAGACATTAACTTGCGATCTGGGAAAGTTCTCCCAGATAGCCAGCCTCCCCCCAGGGAGGTTGAGGAAGATAAAGAGAAAAGTGAACCTAAAGAAAATCCACCCTTTCTTGTGAGACTATCCATGACAATCCAGCCTACCCCAGAAGAGACTGAACTCCTGGGAGAATTGAAACATTTATGTGTGAAGATACCATTTCTCCAAGCCATAAAATATGTGCCTATCGACAATAGGTTGATCAAAGAGAAGTGCTTTAGGCATCCAGGAAAGCGTAAGAGAGATGCCCCAACCATCAATGTCATAGGACAACTGTTCGACCTGATGTTGGGGTAGGTAATCTGTCCAAAATATCTAGACCCTAGAAGCCCAGTAGTCCACATGAATGGAACAATGGTCCCACATACCTTGATTTATCTGGGAGCTGCCATTAATGTGATGACAAAGGACACAATGCTCAAACGTAACTTCCAAGGCTCCTTGAGGAAGACCACGATAGTGCTGCAACTAGCAGACCGCTCCACAGTGGCTCCTGAGGGGATTGTGGAAGATGCGATGGTGTTCATTGATTCTTGGGAATACCCTGCTGATTTCTTAGTTCTCCAGCCAAAGGCAAAGCTCACTGGGTATCCTCTCATTTTGGGAAGACCCTGGTTGGCTACAGCTAATGCCTACATCAACTGCCGAGCTAGGAACATGACCATAAAGAATGGGCACATGTCCAAGCAGTTAATCCTATATCCTCCTACCCAACCCTTGCTAGAACATGATCTACCTCTCTGGTTGGAGGAGGAGGATGAGGATGAAGTTTATTCTACACCACTTTGTGCATTAGAAATTGCCATGGGGGGAAAACCGCAAGATGAGGATGATATGATTGAAAATTTGATTCAGAATCCACCTCCCAGTGTATCACCATTAGAATACATAGTAAGAGAAACCCAAAACAACCCCTCAACTAATCTCTGTGTGGCCGACCCCACTTCTCTCCGTCTTAAGAATATAGAGTTCGGCCCAAAAAGAACTTTGAAAATCAATCCATCCCTATCTACTTCCCAGGAGGAGGAGCTATGCAACATACTGAGGAAACATCTAGATGCCTTCGCTTGGAGTTATAAGGAGATGAAGGGAGTGCACCCTTCAGTATGTACTCATCACATATACATCAAGGAAGATAGCAAGCTAGTTAGGCAACCTCAAAGGAGGATGAACCCAACACTTAAAGATATTGTTAAGGAAGAACTATAGAAATTGCTTGATGCATGATTCATCTATCCCATCTCTGACAATGAATGGGTCTCTCCTCTGGTGCTAGTGCCAAAGAAAAATGGTAATTGGAGAATCAATATTGACTATCGGGAATTGAACAAAGCCACTAAAAAGGACCATTTTCCTTTACCTTTCATAGATCAAGTGTTAGATGGTTTGGCAGGGAAAAAAATTTTCTCCTTCCTAGATGGGTTTAGTGGCTACAATCAGATTCAAATAAGCCTGGAAGACCAAGATAAGACACTTTCACTTGTCCTTGGGGTATCTTTGCATACCGGGTCCTTCCTTTTGGTTTGTGCAACGCTCCAGCCACTTTCCAAAGAGTGGTATTGAGTATATTTTCTGAACTGATTCATGATGCAATAGAAATATACATCGATGATTTTACTCCTTATGGCTCTGACTTTCAGGAAGCTTTATCTAACCTAGGAAAAGTTCTAGATAAGTGTATTGAGATGAACCTGTCCCTCAATCCAAAAAAATTTGAATTTTTGATGACAGAAGGGACCGTGCTAGGTCATGCAACATCTCAACAAGCACTATAGGTGGACCCCAACAAAGTTGCCATCATCCAAAGGGTCCCACCTCCTCAAAAGGTGAGAGATGTCAAAATCTTCCTGGGCTTAGCTGGATATTACAGAAGATTCATTAAAGAATTCAATAAGCTAGCCTCTCCTTTGTTTGGTCTCCTGGGCAAAGATGTTGAGTTCATATGGTTGAAAAATTGTCAAGAAGCCCTAGATACCTTGAAGAGCAAGCTAGTGACTGCCCCAATTCTCAGAGGCCCAAAGTGGGGCCTACCCTTTCACATTCACATAGATGCCTTGAAAAAAGCAATAGGAGTAGCCTTAGGACAAATTGATGGGAAGTTACCTTATGCCATATACTTTATAAGCAAAAACTTGTCAAAGGCAGAGTTAAACTATACAGTGACCGAGAAGGAACTCCTAGCTGTCATGCATTCCTTAAAAAAATTCAGACATTATATCACAGGTTATCAAACCTTTGTGCACACTAATCATGCTACAATTAGATATTTAAAATACAAACCAAATGTAAATGCTCACATTATTAGATGGTTGTTTTTACTGCAGCATTTTGATCTGACCATTATTGATAAGTCTAGTAAAGAGAATGTTGTTGCTGACTTTTTGTCTAGAGTAAATTTGCTTGCAGGTGAAGAAGGAATGGTGGATGACCAAATGCCAGATGAACACCTATTTGCTATTTCAGTACTCTCTCCATGGTTTGCTGATATAGTGAACTACTTGGTTTCAACATAGTTCCCACCACACCTATCCTCAAAAGAGAAGAGCAAGATAGTAACTTGGAAAAACGCCCCTTTCACCTGGATTGGAGGCAATCTCTTCAAACTTGGCCCATATTAGATCTTGAGAAGATGTGTCAGGGAGGAGGAAGTTTTTGACATCCTCCTGACCTGTCATGACGGGCCTTGTGGAGGTCATTTTTCAGCAAAAAGAACTGCCTTCAAGGTATTGCAAGCAGGCTACTACTGGCCCACTCTTCATCAGGATGTGAGGAGGTACATGAGCCAGTGTGATCAGTGTCAGAGGATGGGGAAACCCACTCCAAAGGATGAAATGCCCATGCAACCTCAAGTGACCTCTGAGCCATTTGAGAAGTGGGGCATGGACTTTTTGGGGCCTATCAACCCCCGTTCAAAGTAGAAGTAGTACATCATTGTGTGCACCGACTACTTGACAAAGTGGGCAGAGACAAAAGCAATCAAAGTAGTGACAGAGGAAAAATTAGCTGAGTTTTTGAGGGAAAACATATTCTACAAGTTTGGGTATCCAAGATATTTGGTCACAGACCAAGACAATCAATTCACTTCCAACCTGATTGAAGACTTGCTCACACATCATAAGATCAAGCACAGGACTTCCACGCCTTACCATCCACAAGCCAATGGGCAAGTGGAGGTCACTAATAGAGCATTGGAAGGGATCCTAACCAAGGTAGTGAGCAACAGTAGAGAAGACTGGGCGGACAAATTAGTTAGGGCCAGTTTGAATTCAATACCCTAAGGATGGCAGCTCAGCTGGACCTAGACCTCAGCCATGCAGAGAAGGAGAGATTACTTCAGCTTAATGGATTGGATGAATACAGATTGCAAGTCCTTCTCCATATAGAGGTAGCTCAGCTTCAAAGAAAGATATGGCATGAAAGAAATATCAGGGAGAAGTAATTCCAAGAGGGAGATTGGGCACTACTCTATAATTCAAGATACAAGGATTTCAAAGGCAAGATGAGGACAAGATGGCTAGGACCTTACACTATGGAGAAATGCAATGACAATGGTTCAGTTCTGATCAGAACCATTGATGATGAAGCCATCCCAATGCTTGTCAATGGACATCGGTTGAAAGTATACAAGAAACCCCTCTCCAAGCGAGAGTTTGTTGAAGATTTGAATAAAAAAGTGATGGTAGTGGAGCATGTCTTAGCTTCCACTTCACTCACTCACTGAAGAAAAAAGAAGAAATAAGGACTCAAGTGAAAACCTCCATGAGGCACTTGAGTCCCATCATTGGGTTGAAAACCTCTTCTGAGGCGGCCCAGTGATGTCGGAAAAGAAAAAGAAGGGAAAAGAATAAGATCCTGGGTGAAAACCTCCCTCGGAGGCACCCAAGGCAGACAATTTAAGGTGAAAACCTCTCTGAGGCACCTTAGTTGTTTTAAAAAAGAAGAAGAAGAAAGAAAATGAATTTTTATTGCATTGCAGGTTTGCAGGAGGACTACAGGGAGAAGAAGAAGGTGCCAAGGGGAGCTTGAAATTCATACCAGCATCCATCTCATCTTCTCCACACCTTCCTCCATCATTTTTGGCATCTCTTTCACCCCACTGTACCTCTTCTTCCAAAATTGTGTTTTCCACAAGAGGCTCTGTTTTTTCTACAGTAGGCTCCTGTAGGAATTACAAAGAGCCAAAAGTGTTTACAGGGGGCAGTTTGAGGGACAAGAAAAGCTTCATGAGGAACCTATAATCCCTTTTACCATCTTCAAACCTCCTTGTCATCATTTCCAAGCCTACATCACACTCCAAGCATCATTATTTTTTTATTTTTTTCCCTTTCCAAGAAAAACACAAAAAAACAGTTTCTCAATTTTGAAAAAAAACAAAAATAAAAGGAGGAAAAGGCACCATTAACTTTACCTGAATCTTACCTACTATCCCTCCATCATTCAACTCCACCTCTGGCATCATTCTTGAGCTCCAAGCATAGGGAAATAACTGATGTTTCAAGGGGAGAAGCAGCTACAGGAGCTCCTGTAGGAATTCCTGTAGCAGCTGATCTCATAGAAGTCCAACACCAATAGCAAGGGACAACACTCTAAAGGTTGAAAAGGCACATGCAGCTCAGCTCCCGCAAAAGAAGAACCTACAAAAACACACAACAACACATCAGCAAGCAGAGACAACATGCATAAAGGAAAATGAAGGCATGCAGCAGAGAAAGCCACATCACCTCACGGTCGATGGTAGCAAATACACTCGGATTACAGTCAATTCAAACAAAATATGCGAAGGACAAGTAGTGGGAGGAAGATTTAACTCCAATGGAGTAATGAGGGGGTTCATGATGACCAAGCAGATGGGGACCAACGATCCTAATCTGGGCAATGTACACCTTGCCAACTTAGCACTCATAACCGAAAATAGCCATGAAAGGTAATGAGCACTCCTCCCCACGCATTCTCACCACCTTTTCTTCAGTTTCTCCTCGTAATTCAGCCACACAATAGTTTTCTTATGCCCCCACAGCCTCATGTCCACCATCCTCCACTGATTTCCTCCATATTTTTGCTCTGAGCATTTTCTACAGGAGCACCTACAGGAAATCTACAGGAGGGACAACGGGCTTCTACAGGAGGGGCAGTGAGTCATTTTGAAGGGAAAAAACATGATTTTTGGCACGAATTTTAGTCTGAAGAGGTAGGGTTCATGAATGCCCTCTGTTGAATATCAAAATGTGAAAGAATTGGTCTCAAATTGAAGATAAAATGAGTCTTTAAGAGGGTAGAAATACATAAAAAAAATATGTTCAAAAAAAAAACACACACACACAGAGTCTCCTCTGTTCTTCTATTTCACTCAAAATTCTTTGTCTCCACCTCCATATTTGGTTTTTCAAAATAAGTACAGATAATATGATAGGGGGGTTTATGAGAAAAGAGCCCTCTAACTCCACTAGACTCCATGCACATCCTCAAGTGGTGGAGATATTTACAAGGGCAAACTGGATGAATTTCTTTGAGAAGTTTAGAGGGTTTGATGGTGAATTTTCCCATGAATTTTCTCTCTCCCTACTCCCTCACACAAGAACTCATGCTACTGTAACCATTAGAGGCCTCTCCATTGAAATAACCCCTGAATTCATTAGTAGGGTCACTACCCTTCCTCTTGGGCTGCCTTGGAGTAAAGATGAGAAACCAATTGGCTAGGCTGCCAAGAGGAAATTTTTCCAAGATAATGAAACCCCTGTTGAAGACAAAAATGGAATTAGGAGGGCTAGTATACCATATCCCTGGGATGAGGTTAGCTACCAAGTGATCAAATAAATTTCTTGTGAGGGGAGGCACAACATTGTTTATGGATATCATTTCAGAATCCTCCAAGATTTGAGATATGGCATGAATACCCCAACACATCAAAAGCTCAGTATCCCTTACTTTCTCCTTCAGTCCCTCATTGACTCCAGCACCAAGGTACAAGCAGGAAATTCACAGTAGCTAGCTCACCATGGCCTAATCAATATCCTAGTAGAAGAAGCCCTCCATACCCTTACAATCCCTATAGCATGGGAAGTTTTCAGAAATATGACAGCTAAGGATGACATCAAGGCATTAACCTATGATGTCAGTCCTGCTGTTAGTGAGGAGGGAGAACAACAAGGAGGAGAAGATGAAGCCAATGGTGACATAGCAGAGCAAGAGAGGAAGGAGGAAAGAGAATAAATAGAGGAGGGGAGAGTTGAAAAGACAGAGCAGGAGGAGGAAAAAGAGACAGAAGAGGGAGAAAAGGAGGCAGAGAGGGCAAAGCAAAGAGAAGAGTCCCCTGAAACACTGGAAAGAGAAGCAAAAGCTGCCCTCACTACCCTCAGTACCCCAGTCAAGAAGAAGTAGAAGAGGAAAAGAAAAACCTCCATGTATTTTAGGGCAAGGAAGATTACCAGAATTAAAACAGGAAAACCTTAGCCCTCATCAACGACTCCCATTAACATTGAAGATTCACCATCTGCCAAGGTGAAAGAATCTCCTTCCAAGACACCCATAACCTATGAAAGGGGGACTCCAAGATCTTCTACATGGAAGGGAAAGGCAATTCTACAGGACCCCAAACCAGACCTACAAGAGGCTAAAACAATCCTACAGGAGACATTGTCCAAACTATAGGAGACACAAAAACTTGAGGGAAAGATAGGAGGACAGCCAGAGGTGAAAGAGGAAGCACAAGAGTTACAAGAACCTGACCCCCAGCCTAATCTTGACTCCTATTACAGAATACTTGAGGGAGGCAAGATAATCCCACAGAAATTTTCAATTCCACTGTTTTTTGAATTGGAAAAAGAGAGTGTGAGAACGCATAGGTGGATGCAGATAGCCAAGTCCAAAGGAGTTGAGGATATTGGCCACATGGAAAGCAAACTCAGGGAAATGGGCAGGGAATTGAGTGCTCTCAGAGATAGAGAAGCCATTACAAGAAGCCACCTTGAGAATGAGAATGAATTACTAAGGAGGTAGCTGCAAGAGAAAGAGGCTCATTTGGGGTACATGGCCAACTTATCCATAGAAGCATTACATCATAGAACACCAACCAAATCTTATGGTTTCTATCTGAAGGATCAATGGCTTCAATCCCAAATAAAAAATTTGGCACAAAGAGGTACAATGCCTTTCCAAGACTACAGGGAGTTCATGGATTTGTGTGACCAAAGCACCTCCGAGGACAAAGCAAATATGGTAGAGTTCTATATACACAACATGGCCCTCATAGACCTGAATGTGTGGGACCCCAATGCTAAGCTAGGGGATTTGCAATTAATGGCCATGGCGTCATGGATGAACTATGAAGAATTGAGGGCAGCAAAAATGAAAATATTGTTAATAAAAGAGAAAAATGAACCATTGATGATAAAAGCTGAGCCATCAGATCCTATGGCACTCATCAGCACACACAACCTGCTTCCCAATGACCCTCAGATTGCCCCTAAATATCTAGCCAATCAGGAACAAACCATTGCACACTTTGAATATATGTTTAGGCTACTCGGGGAGGACTATGTGCATGCATGCATGAGAAGATGGAACACCCTGCCCCACAGCTTGCAGATCAGGGAATACCATTCCCCCATGAGGCTGAAGGAGGCATTGAAAAGAGTGCCAATGTATAAGCACTCCATGCAAAGGCTGAAGGTCAATTGGATTGGCCTCAAACTATGTCCTCCACTCATATTAGGTGTGCTGGAAGGCAGAAGAGAAGAAGAAGAGGAGCAGTGGAAGGACATAGACAGAAAGGCAGGATTTTATGGAGAACATGAGTAGACCACATCAGAAGCCGGAATGCTAAGGAGGCCACCAGGGCCATAAAATACGAAGAAATTTACTAGGTTACTCAGAGGATGAGCAACACCTTCAGTAGGGGGGTGATAATGAGCCTCATAAATGGGTAATTATATGGGCTCATTTTACCTCCTAACCTAGTCAAATCAACCATTATCTTAGCTTATTGTATGATTTTTTGATTATATTTATGCTTATAGGGTGAGTTGAGTTAGTTATTATGCCATGTGGTCTAACATGTATTTAATGCAGATTATTGATGGATTTCGAGGTCAAAGACAAGGATCCAGTGGTAAAACTGCAGCAATAACTTGAAGTAGACAAAGGAGAGGACTTATAGGAGGGAATCCCCCTCATTTATTGCTCCTCACTTCGAATTCCCCTTCATTCAGCTCGGAGTACAAGTAGTCGAATCATGCACTAGAAGGCAACCGAGCCAGTGGAAGATGATTGATAGTTATCTTGAGTTTTGGGAGCCAAGCCTCCCTGATTTTAAGGAAGCTGTTGGTGTAAACTCTGCTCCAATTTCGAGCTTACTATTTTATGACAGTTTTAGGTAATCTTGCTATTTTTTGATAATGAAGATGGAATCCTTTTTGAGCTAGCACTAATTTGCCTCAGAGGGCTGAAGCTCTTGGGTTAGGGCCCAATCCAAGTAGCCAAGTTTCTCTTTACTTGTATTTGTATGCTTTACTTCAGTTTGTAGATTAGTTTGCTGTAAGCTGTATTTCTCTTATGGTTAAGAATATGTTGCTTTTGATGATTTAGTAGCTTGCTTCCATTTATGCTTTCTATAGCAGGTTAAGTAGTGATTAGAGAAGATTGAAAAGGATAGCAATAGTGCCTTGGCCTCTCTTCCTTCCTCTGGGACAATGATTTGAGGCAAAGACTCTCTTGCTGCCCCAAAAACACAGATTTTCCTCATTCCTAGGACTTCTAGTGTTTGTAGCTCTCTAGTATGTTGATAGTCCAGTTTTACTTTGCTTTAGATATTCTTTATCATGTTCACTTCCTGGTTTACAATAGTCTTTTGGCATGCTTTCTTTTCTTACAACATTTCTCAACATTTCCTTCTATACATCATAGTTTAGGCCATTTTAATGCAAAACTCTATTTTTCCTAGGATGCACTCATTGCATTGGTTGCTTGATTTTCTTGGTTGACTGTCAGTTTCTATGCAGCAGACCTCTTCCAGCAGTAGGCCAGTTTACCAGTAATCACACCCTCCATATGATCCATGCCCTATAGGTCTCCCAAACCTCACCTCAATTCTGCCCTAGTTTCCTTCATTTTTCATAGAACGTCTTCCTCTCTTCTTGAGCAAACCCAATCATCTTTCTCTCTCCTGGTGATTCATGGTAGACCTCAGGTGCCATAATATCTCATTCCAACCTTCATCGACCTTTTTCACCCACTCTCACACCCTCAAAACAACGAAAATTGCTCTCATCCTCCTCCTGTAGGCCTCCTGTAGTTTCCCTGTTTTCCTCCTGTAGTTTTCCAGTGTCCTCCTGCAGTTTTTCCTGTAGGCTTTCTTTTGAAGTCTGTGTGTGGGAAAAGCATCCAAAATGCCATGTAAGACCTCCTAGGACCCATCCACACCATCCTACATCCTCCCAAGCTCAAAAACCACCCTCTAACGCCACCTGTTTGCTGCCACATTCACACACAATAAATTAGATGCATGTTAAATTCACATAAAAACACTTAAAAATCCAAAAACATGTTTTTTGCTTATTTACTTCAAGAAATAGCATGGTTAGATGTTGTTTACTTCCTTGGGTAGGTAATGGCATTTATTTCATGGTCTTCATAGTGTTTTTGGCGAAAGTAGAATTAGCTTGTTAATTAGGGTTTACTAGGTTTTGCTTTACATTCCAGTCTTTCTCCTTTCTATAGTTAGAATAGCATCTGTAGAGTAATCTTTCTTTCTTTTCATCACATAGAGCTTCTTCTGAAATCTATAGAAGTTGGCTTGATCTCCTAGTGATCTCGCGCCGGATGACCAAGTGACAATCTGCAGTGAGAACTAGTACTTGTGCATATAGCACCGATACTTCGAAGTTTGTTACGAACTACCGGGTTGATAAAAGTAAAGTTGGAAGCCCAGTAGTTGCATCATTCTTGCTGCAATATTGGCGGTCACCACATACGTGGCTTGAACCCAAACCCTTTTGTTGTATCGGATACAACCACCCTCCAAAATTTTTCCTTAGCTTCATTTTGGAGCCTCCCTACCAACCATCCTTAGTAGCATGCCTTGCACTGTCAAGTACATAGGTTTCAACTAAGGTTCAGTGGCTTGCCAGCTTGTGCATGTAAACTTGCTTGTCTCCCATCATGGGCTACCATTATGGACTTAGGTGATTTTCTGGCTGAGATGTTCACTCAAAAAAATTGCGCAATTTGGAGGGGAACCAACCTTACCTCCAGAAATTGCGTAATCTTGCTGGGCTCCAGAATTGTGCAATCCAACTAGGCAGCCCTTCCTCAAAAAATTGCGCAATCCAGCTAGACAACCTTCCCTCAAAAAATTGTGCAATCCAGCGTGATGCTGGGCTTCAACCTAGTAATTGCTCAATTCTGGGAGGCAGTGACCTGCTGACCCTAGAAATTGTGCAATTCCTGAGGGACAGCCAACCCTGCTTAGCCCAAAATCTGCATGAATCCCTTTGCCAGGATTGCAGACTACTACATGTGCCTTCAGGTTGACCGCTTCCCTCCAGGACTGGGCAATCTAGATTTGCATACATGCGATTCTTTTCCCGAAATTAAAAAAAAAGAAACATGAAAAAGCATCCCTAAATTTTAGGGATATATTTTTAGCAGCTGAAGGTTACATGAAAAGATTGTTTTAGAAAATTCCCTCAAAGTGTCACTTTTTCCTATATTTGTGGCATGCGTGTCATAAGCCTCGAACTTATTTATTTGATGATGCAGAGCTCATTACTCACATCGATCTTGGAGCTCTAACATCCCACAACACATCTAGGACTCTTCGGCACATTCAACTCAATTTTTTCCAGGTAAGTCTACTTTTCATGTCATTTGTTGCTTTTCTGTCGCTTTTTGTATGAATGTTGTTTTCTTGGTTTTTTTGAACGTCTACTGTCATTTTAATGTATGTCAGCTTGTAGAAGCATCATTTTAGTTTTGATTTGCATCTCACTATTGTCGCATGCATGACAATGTTTTACACTAATGGTCACCGTTGCGGTGACTCATTTCACACACATGAAAGCGTTCCAATTTTTTGAATCTTTCATTCACTGTTTTCATGCATTATCATTCAATCTTTCTTTCACCCAGTCTGAGCGCCATGCATTCGAACCTTTTCATGTTTTTAGTCGCCCGTCGGCAGGTTTGGGCTGCCTTGGCCCAAACCTTGCCTTTCCTAGAAAAAAATGTGAATTTATGGAAGTGAAGGCTGTACCTTCCCTCCAAAAAATGTGCAAACCTGGGCATCACTGACCTCCAGGCTTGCATTGCGTAATTTTGGGAGGCAGTACCCTACTGACCTAGAAAATTGTGCATTGTAGTCTCTGGGCTTCCATGCCCTTGTTGATTGAAATTGCGTTGCGTAGTTTCAATCCTCAACATGTAGGATGGATTGTGTATTGCACAAGTCCAGCAGTTATTCAACCTCTTAACAGCCCATACTGTGCCTTTCATAGTTTTGGCAGCCAGTCTCCCAGCCTCCTGGTGAAAATTGCACAATATTTACTGCTAGTCACCTAGGTGTGTTGCATGCTAGCCCTCAGATTTGTTTTGGCTTTCAACTAAAATGTTGATTGCCATGAGTGTCTTTATGTCTCTAGGTATAGCATGTGTTCATTTATCTCTCAGCAGTATATGTACAATGGTCTCCAAGAGAGCAGGGTCAAAGGACATTGTTGGAAGTGAAACTGGAGACATGGTTCAACAAGTGTGTATGAGCTTGCCCATTTACAAAGACACCAAGTTGTTCATAGAAAAAGACATCAAGATGAAATGGCAGGACATCAAAGATAAATTATGAGAAACATTTGAGGAACATATGGAAGACCGCAGGGTCTATGTCAACATCCACAAGTCTGGCTTGTACTGGATTGCATGTAGGTATCCCGCGCTTCCATGCGTGGACATGATAAATTGGATTGTCTCGCACATTGATCCTGAGACGATGATGTTGAGCAGTGTCAATGGGATAGAGCTTGCTACCTTCAGGGTAAAGGAATATCAGGAGATGTATTACTTGCCACAACCGATTATCATAATGGGGAAACCCTTCAATAGACCCAACACGCAAACTCTAGAGATATCTTAAAGAGTTGGGTGAAAGAGCCAGGCAAGTTCGGGACAACACCCAGCCTGGTTTACAAGAAGAAGATAATATGGAAGGCATATCAGTACTTGGTCATCTTTCCATGTCACTTATATGGCCAAGAGAGCACAGAGACCTTCCTGCAGAGATGGGTAATTGTGTTGGATCAACTGGCTAGCGAAGGAAGGCCATGCAACTAGTCTGACATGTTGGCTCTCAAGTTGAAGGAACATGTGACAGAACCTGAAATCCACCCAAAGGTCAAAAATAAGAGCTATACTTGTTTTATTACATTTTGGATGCAATCTGTGCCCGTCAGCAGTTCCTAAGCTTGAAGTGGGCATGGACACCTTCAGAAACCTCTGTGTACACTTATTGAAGATTTTTCTCTGAATGCAGCTTCCGCAGAGTCATCACCCAGTTTCCAGACCACTTTGTCACCCTGGTGTACAAAATGATATTTGAGAAGGATCCACCTTGCATGTCGCAGGCAATGATGGAGGCATTGATCGACATAGCAGATTGGTATGCCTCTCCCCTTGGTACCTTCATACAGATGTACATCGCAGAGAAGCCTTCGCATGTTTTATCGAAATTTTACATGGGAAAGCTCGTCATGCAAGAAGTGT
Organism: Pinus tabuliformis; assembly: GCA_031772625.1. NCBI lineage: Eukaryota > Viridiplantae > Streptophyta > Pinopsida > Pinales > Pinaceae > Pinus > Pinus tabuliformis. The sequence goes on along the minus strand of CM062818.1, from coordinate 679,173,511 downwards.
CGTATCACATATCGATAGGGTTGTCAGCTAGACTACTTAGGAAGAAGAAGGCACCTTGGCCCGCTCTTCCTTTGCAGATCAGGTTGTACGAGATATAGAATCTCAAGCATGCTGATGTTGAGACGGAGGAGTTCAAAACATTTACTTTTGGCACTAGAAGTTTCAACCTGTATGACCCACATTGGTTTGTAAAGGAACACTATGAGAGAGTGCAATTTCCTTCGATGCACGAGGTGTGTCATTGGCCTGAGGAAGACCCATGGAGATATTATCACAGCTTCTCCAGGCTCAGTGAACTAGTTTTCATAGCTATGGAACGGTTAGCAAAGCAACTGAAGAAACATCTTAGAGAGCACCATCATAAGCAGTAGCAGAGGGTAGCAGACTTGTGCATGACAAAGGCAAGTGAAAGTTTTCAATAGTGCAAAGGAAGAACAAAGCCCCAAGTTCAAAACAGATCCACTTGTGATGAAAGAAGTTTTGGAGATTGAGGCTAAGAGGCGACATCGTGATAGGAAAAACATGCAAAGGAAAAGAGAGAAACGAAGGATGGGGGAAACAGAAAAGGCATTTCAAGAGTTGAAGCAACAACTTCAGGAAGAATAGGAGCTGCGTAGAAGAGAGAAGGAAGAATAGCAGGGACAAACACAACAAGAGGTGCAAGATGAAAATATTGAAGAAACTGTGCCCATACAGGTTACAGACTCATTAGAGTAGCTAGAACAGAGTAGACAAGGTGAGCAGTTGCACGAGCAGGTTTTAGCTCAAGATATTGAACAAATGCTAGAGTAGATGGATATGGATGTGGTACAGCCAGATTCTGAATAGGATATTGACCTCATGCATCATAACCAAGAGGTCACCCCACCGACTTCACCGGATCCTAAAGCAAAGCAAGTCTCAAGCGATCAAGGAGATACAGAGATCCTTGAAGACAATCTGAAAGCCAAGATGCACAACATATCTTTTGACGAGTCGCAACACAGAGTTGTGTAGTCACGCAGAGTGCCTACTCCAGATGTCCACACATCTACTGTGAAATTTGAAGAACGAGTGGTTGTATCTGATGTGTGCAAGCATCCAACAACATTGGTCGATGCTACATAGAATATGTTGACGCCACCAGCTCGAGTGTTCAATTCTTGATAGTAGAGAACGAGCGCATGGCCAAGGAGTTACAAGCGGCCAAGCAGGGAGGAGAGCAGGTTACATCATCCGCCAAAGTAGAGTTGAAGAGAGAGATACTGGATGAAGTATCGTCCCTCAAAATAGTCATGCAGATATTGTATTCTAGATTTGGCACCATGCATAAGGTAGTTTCCATCTCAACGGTTGGCAGCAGTGTTGTGCTAGGAGATCACGCATCTTGTCAAATATACACACTGCTATTGACCATGTGCAAACATGGAAAATGAGATACAAAGGATCCCGATTGCATTGTCCAAAGATGGTGAAGCTGAAGGTAGTAGAGTTGAAGACATGCACTCGGAGCTAGATCCAGAACTATGAGGAACTCCCACAGCTCATCACCAATTTGTAGGCTTCACATGCACGGGCGTTAAGAAGCATGGATGTCATTGTGCACACACACGCGATCCTGTCTATTGGCATGCAATCCCATCTATTGGCACAGTCACCAATGTGAAATAAAAGAGCCAAGTCTGAACGGAGATGGACATGTACTTTGATGAGTTGATGTGTGTAGCCACCAACATAGACTTAGTGGTCATCACAGACACTATGCATTAGTATGTTGCTGGTCTGGCTACACTCAAGAATATGATGCGCATGTTATCAGATGAGTTGGACATAGGTGCCAAATCAGTGTACCTGGATGCAAAGGAAGTGAGAGTTCACTTTCAGCAGGATGTCACCATTGAGCCTGCGGATACCATCACGGACTACCAAGCTTGGCATCAGTTTTCCATCGTCGATCACCATGAAGATGTCGAAGAGTTGGTCCTGCCATAGTTGTCTGAGCCTTAGTAGTGTCTTGTATGGTTTGATCAAGCCTATTTTGTCTCACATGGGTACATGTGCAGATTATAATGTAACATCTTGTAAAAGCGAAAGACCAAGTGTCAATGATCGGATGTAACAATCATGTAGTAATTGAAGAGTCATGAGGGTAGATGAAGAGTCACAAAGGAGAATGTCAAGGGTAACCCCACCCTTTTCTATTTATAGAACCTCATAACTCATTGTACAAGATTTTGGGAGCCAAGCTTCCGATAGGTGTATCTTAGAGAAAGCTTGCACTATATGTAATGAGCCTTGGATTTTCCATAGTGTAGAGCTAGTATATATCTTTGGAGGAGTAGGAAGCAGTGACTGTAATGTACCATTGTCGGGACTAGTAGTTGGACATGGTTGTATGTATGATTGGAAATTTCACTTTCGTAATATAACAGAGCCAACACATTTCATTCATATGTTGTTATTGTATTTCAGCTGTCTTAGTTACGCTAACGGTATATGTAGTTGTTTGCTTACGCATGTATGTGTAGACTCTTTCTATATATGTATGTATGAATCTTGTTGAGATGTGTTGTTGGTTTAACTATCACTTTGGATTGTTGGTTCACCTGCGTTCCAGCTTTTGATGTATCTTTGCTCATGTGTTCCTTTCCAATCTGCATGTTCCCACAGGTTTCCAAGGGGCGCACTAATTCCACTTTCTGTGTGTTAGAACTCTTCATGCACCTTCCTTGGCTTGCTGCACTGGTCACACCCTTTATACCAACAAGGACATCCTACTTGCCTCTGCGTGCAACCGTGGTCAAGGCGATACCATACGACCCACTGTTGGGAATCCTTCACCAAACAATTTGAGGTCTAGTTGGGACTTCTTACTGGGGAGATCCCCTGACATGTTGGTGGGTCCAACACCGTCAACATTTCTGCCACTAGAAGGAGGGATGGATGACAAGATGAGACCTTACATCCTGTTTTGAATATTCGCATGTTTTTCATGGATATCACTAGACTTCTCCCTCCACGATGTATGTCTCATGCTCAACCTGTTGACATAACGAGGGATTTTTATGATCTCTTGTCAGAATTCACGTACAATGGTGAAGGTGAAATGGCTTGGCCTGAGTACTTACACAACTTCCTTGCATTCCTTGAGGATGTAGATGAGTTCGATGAAGTTGAGGTCAGCTTGTTGCTTTCATACACACTTCACGAATCCCCTCAATGATGGTGCCACAACCTCCCTCACGGTTGCATGCACTCACTTTAGTAGTTCTCTAATCTCATTGAATCTACTTTCCATAATTTTGATCCTGAACCTCTTGACTAAAAACTATTAAAACAATGTAAGACTCCACAAGAATCGCCTATGGATTTTTGGCAACGCTTCCATGTACTGCAGTTTGAAGCTTTGAAAAACTAGATGAAGTTTCAATATGTTTGGGACAGATTCAAATATTTTCTTAACAAATCAGTCAATCCCAAGATGAAGTTTAATTTCAAACCCCGCTCAGCATACTTTGGTGATGGAGTTGCACAATCACATACAACCACAATCGTTGTCACAAGTGACTGCCCACCGTCCCCTCATCAAACAACTTCACCACCGTAGAGTGATGTGGGAGAACATGCACACACAACTATTCAACTGTCACATCCTCCCAACATCACTTCTCTCAATTTTCATGCAGATTTGGTTGCAGAGCCCATGGGTTGTCACATAAATTTGTTACGATAGCCTCTGTCTTCGTGTTCTGTGGATCTTCCAAATTGCACTATCTTTTGTTGTTCCGTTCTAAACTCTACACCTATCGTGAACGAGGATCAAGCCATCGAGGGAGTTGGTATTTCACATCCAACTTGTGCTGCCATTCATGAAGAGTATGACTAGGAACTTGAACATCAACCTACGACAAAGGATGATCTCCTTTTTTCTGTGCCTCCTCCGCTTTTTCTTGACATCTTTGGCGATCCTGCTATCTTTGATTTTTCTTGTGAGAATCCACCAAAAGATGCACCCATTGTTGATCATTCGCAGAACACACCCAATGTCAGTCCATCATTCGATAGAGGAGAGGACCAAACATTCATTGAAAATCCACTTTATTTTTCATATGCTTTTTCTGGAAACACAGAGGGTGAACATTCTTGCTTCTCATCTACCCATCTGTTTGATTTATCTGATCATGGGGATGCTGATGAAATCATTGAATTTTCTAATCGTGGTTGTTGTGATCCATTCACTCCTGTATTCGATCACAAAATTGATTCTATCGATGTTGATCTGTCAAAGCCACCCTTTTATGATGATCTATTTGTCGACGAATTGGAAACCCCACATACTGTCGAGGCACTTCAGCCTGAGCTGATGGTTATGTCAGGCCCTCGCTGTCCTGAGGTTGATTTCACTTCCATTTAGGAAATTTTTGAAACACCCAAGGCTCCTTATCGCTCATCTGTAAGAATTGAAGATCAATCCCACACATGGATTTTGCTTTCTCCACACAAACTACATGATCCCATTGCTCATGCACTGGAGGAATCTTACACAGTTGCACGATGCAATTTATCTTTGTTTCTCTCGTTTGCTTGCATGTCACAGTCAACAGAATGCGTATGCTTAACATTTGCACATAGTGTAGCACAAAACCATGGTAAGTTGTTAGGTCCCTATACTCCTAGTGTAACCCCTTATTGTTATTAGTGCAACCCCCTTATTATATTGTTGTGCCCATGTAGTCCCCATATTGTTATTATTGTGCTCCATAGAATCCCATTATTGTTATTATTGTGCCTTTACATTATTATTGTTATGTCGGCTCTGATTATATTATGACCCCTTACGCTCCTATATATAGAAAGGAGGCCTTTCCATTTGTATCATCCAAGAATTATTTATTTGTGTAATGTAAAGGAGGTTGCCCTATCAAAGAGGCTGATTTCTAAGGTGCTGATCTATCTTTTCTATCTTTTTGTGAGTTGGTTTCATAACATTTGGTATCATAGTTTTGGATTCTATGGTTTCGCTACTCCAAATAGGTCTTCATGGAATTTGTGCTATAAATTTTGTTTTAAGACATTTCAGAAGATAAACCAAAAACCCATTTTCAAAGAAATCATTTTGAACCTCAGGTATGATTTTCAGATCTTGTCTCACTATATTTTTGGAGATATGATCTGAGGAAGTTAGCGTTTTTGCAAGCTCCAGAATTCCATCTCAAACACGTCATCATGGAATTTTCGCTATAATTTGTTTTCTGTGAAGTTCTAGATACTAAAATTAAAACCCAAACAGAAATATTGATGAAGCTCGGGCCTGAATTTTGGATTTTTATTTGCAACATTTTTGGAGATAAGGTCAAATAAATTTAGGGTTTTTGCAAGCCCCCGAATTACATCCCAAACAGGTGACCTTGGGAAAATCATCATAACTCTCTCTTGGAGCATTAAATTAAAATTTCGTAAGAAGTGACAAAAATATAACAGACTGTAGTTTTTTGGGTATCAGTTTTAGAACCTAAGGTCGAAACATTGAAACATGGCACATCATACAAGTTCGATCTACTGAATCAGTCTATAATTAGATCATCACTGGAGATTGGGAATAACTCTTTCTTCAGGAATCCAATTACGATCAGACTTGTGGGGTTAGAAAGAGGACTCAGAGGGATATCACAGGTCGATATTTTAGAACTTAAAGATATGAAATCATAGAGTTACATTCATTTCAAGATCAAGCTCCTAAAATTAAGAAAAATCGATATGAGGAAGTTTGATGGCAAAGATTCGTTAAATTGGATATTACAGATGGAGCAATATTTTGATCTACATGAGGTGCAATTGTTACAAAAGGTACATATTGCATCTTTATATTTAGAACCGAATCAATTTTTATGATATAAAGGGCTTTGTTCTCGTAAACCACTTGTCACATGGTCAATTTTCATGGAGGAAATGATAGCACATTATGAGGATACAAAGAGCAACACCTTCTTTAGCCAATTTATAGATCTCAAACAAAAGGGTTCAATGGCAGAGCACATTAAGGACTTTCAAAAATTGAATATAAGGGTAAATGATATACCAGAGAAGAAGAGGATTGATGTCTTCATACGGACTTTAAAATATAACATCCAACATGAGGTTCGCCTTTGGGAACTTGATTCATTGGAGAAGGCATACAGGTTGGCAAGAAAATTGGAAAGAAAAATTATGGCAACAAGGAAGTCTACCCCTCACAACTATAAATATGGATGTGTTTCTTCTTCTAGCATTCCACAACCTACAAGGTTGACATCACAACAATTGGAAGAAAAAAGAGCAAAAGGGTTTTGTTACAATTGTGATAGTAAATACATTAAAGGTCATAAGTGTACTGAGAATAAATTATTTTACATAGATTGTGAAGAGGAGGAAGAAAAGGATCAAGAAACATCAAAAGAAGAGGATATACACCGAGAACCAACCCTAGAGAAAGAACAAATGAATCTGACCATATATTGTACTGCATTGGTAGGAATTACCACTCCTCAAACTCTCAAGATAAAAGGACATATCAAGAAGAAGAAGGTTCAAGCAGTGAAATATCAGGAAGAAAAGGATCAAGAAACATCAAAAGAAAAGGATACTCACCAGGAACCAACCCCAGAGAAAGAATAAATGAATCCGACCATATCTTGTAATGCATTGGCTAGAATTACCACTCCTCAAACTATAAAGATAGAAGGACATATCAAGAAGAAAAAGGTAATAGTGTTGATTGATTCAGGTAGTACCCATAATTTTATTCATTGTAAGATAGCCAAGGAATTGAATTGCTTCCTATATCCAGCACCAAAGTGTCAAGTGATGGTTGCAAGTGGAGGAACCATAAATTTCTTTGGAAAGTGCCATAATATCAAGCTATCCATGGGAGAATATGCACTGAATAGCCCAATGCTTTCCATTCCAATGTGTGGTGTTGATGTTGTATTAGGAGTCCAATGGCTACAACCCTTGGGTACAATAGCTTTTAATTTTCAAGAAGTTTTCATGAATTTTCTTTCAGAAGAAAAGGAAGTTGAATTAAGGGGTATTGCACGGAAACTGAGAAAGATAATAAGCTCTAACGGAATGAAAATGCTTCTAAAGAAAGAACAACGAGGCGTAATTTCACAATTATGTTCGCTAGAGGTTCCCACATTGAAATCATCTATTTCTCTAGATTTCCAAAAAGTCTTCGACAATCATTCCAATGTATTTGAGACTCCCAAAGGCCTCCCACATATTCATGATCATGATTATGATACTCATTTGATTCCAGGAAGTGTTCCTCCAAACATCAAACCTTACCTAATGGGAAGAAACTTAAAGGTTAAGATGGATCATGATAGTCTTAAATAATTTTTTGAACAAAGATTATCTTCATAAGAACAACAAAAATGGGTCACAAAGATGTTGGGTTATGACTTTGAAATCATCTACAAAAAAGGGGAGAAAAATGTTGTTGCAAATGCACTCTCAAGAAAGGATGAGGATGTGGAAGCATTTTTTTGTGCCATTTCTATTATCCAACTAGATTGGATAAACGAAGCAAAGGATGAATGGAACAATGACGAAGAAGTGTGGGCACTCATTCAAAAGTTGCAAAAGATCCCAATTCAAACAATATTGCCAGAACTTGACGAAGAAAAAATCATATTGCAACCCGAAGCAGTCACAAAAACAAGAAATTGACAGCTACGAAATCGATCAATTTTAGAGTATCTCATCAAGTGGAAGAACTTACCCACTGAAGATTCCACATGGGAGGAAGAGAATTTTATACAAAAGCATCCAGAACTACTCAAGCATTGAGGACAACATTTTTTGAAGGAGAGGGGCATGTTAGGCCCCTACACTACTAGTGTAACCCCTTATTGTTATTAGTGCAACCCCCTTATTATATTGTTGTTCCCATGTAGTCCCCATATTGTTACTATTGTGCCCCATAAAACCACTATTTTTATTGTTGTGCCCTTACACTAGAGATGCAACACTAGAGATGGAACTTAAACTTTTACTATCATATTTCTTGTGTACCAATATACCCCTCATCCTAATCGAAACAATTGTGTTGACTTGGCTTGGAATGTGTGCCCATTGACCAAGCGTGTGGCAGATGCTACATATTTCAATCAAGCTAGTGTGGACACCAAGATGATCTAAGAATTGAACAATAGTTCCGGAGGAGTTAGACTTGATTTTTACGAAACAAGGTCCATTCAGAGAGCTGGAGTTCTACCAGTGTGTCGCCAAGTGTTGTAGCGGCTACAACCACCCTCCAAATTTTTTCCTTAGCTTGGTTTTGGAGCCCCCCTACCAACCATCCTTAGCAGCATGTCTTACACTGTCAAGTACATAGGCTTCAGCTGAGTTTTAGTGGATTGCCAACTTTTGCATTTCGACTTCCATGTCTCGCATCACAGGTTATCATTCCAGACTTCGGTGATTTTATCGCTGAGATGTTCACTCAGGAAAATTGCACAATTATAGAGGGGAACCAACCTTCCCTACAGAAATTACACAATCTTGCTAGGCTGCTTGTTGGGCTCTAGAATTGCGCAATCCTGCTAGGCTGCTTGCTGGGCTCTAGAATTGCGCAATCCAGCCAAACATCACTCCCTCATAAAATTTCACAATCCAGCTCGACACTCGACTTTAACCCATAAATTGTGCAATTCTAGGAGACAATGACTTACTGACCCTAGAAATTGCGTAATGCTTGAGCGGCAACCAACCCTACTCAGCGCAGAAACTGCACAAATCCCTTTCCCAGGCTTGCAGACTTTTGCTTGTGCCTTCAGGTTGACCAGTTTCATCCGGGACTAAGCAATCCTAATTTGCATGCATGGGCTACTTTTCCTAAAATAGAAAAAAGGAACATGAAAAAAGCATCCCTAAATTGTTGGGATCTATTTTTAACAAGTGGAGGTTACATGCAAAGATCATTTTAGAAACATCCCTCCAAGCGTCATTTTTTCCTAGATTTGTGGCATGCGCATCATAAGCCTTGAACTTATTTATTCGACGCTACAGAGCTCATTCCTCACATTGATCTTGGAGTTCTGACATCCCACATCACATCTAGAAGTCTTTGGCACATTTAGCTCAGCGTTTTCTGAGTAAGTTTGCTTTTCATGTCATTTGCAGCTTTTTGGTTGCTTTTTGTGTTTCATTTTGTATGAATGTTGTTTGATTGGTTTTGTTGAATGCTTGATGTTGTTTTAATGTATGTTAGCTTGTGGAAGCACCAATTCAGTTTTTATTTGCATCTCACTGCTCTCACATGCATGGCATTGTTTTTCACTAACGGTCGCTGTTGTAGCGACTCGTTTCACACACATGCATGCATTCCCATTTTCTTAATATTGCATTCATTGTTTTGATGCATAATCATTCACTCTTGCTTCCACTCAGTCTCGCCATGCATTCAAACCTTTTCATGTTTTTAGTTGCCCGTTAGTGGGTTTGGGCTGCCTTGGCCTGGACCTTGCCTTGCCTTGATAGAAATGCACGTTTCTGGAAGTGAAGGCTCTTCCTTCCCTCCAGAAACTGTGCAAACCTGGCCGACATTGACCTCCAGGCTTGCATTGTGCAATTCTAGGAGGCAGTGCCTTGCTGACCCATAAAATTGTGCAGTGCAGTCTCTGTGCTTGCGTGCCCTTGCTGACTGAAACTGCGCATTGCGAAGTTTCAATCCTCAACAGGCAGGATGGACTGTGCATTATGCATTTTCGGCAGTCAGTCAACCTCTTGATAGCCCAGACTGTGCCTTGCGTAGTTTTGGTAGTCAGTCTCCTAGCCTCCCGATGAAAATTGTACAATCTTTACTGCCAGTCACCGAGGTGTGTTGCATGTTAATCCTCGGATTTGTTTTGGTTTTCAATTGAAAGATTGCTTTCCATGAGTGTCACTATGTCTCCAGGTATAGTAGGTGTTCATCTATCTCTCAGTAGTACAAGTACAATGTCCCCCAAGAGAGTAGGGTCAAAGGACACCGTTAGAAGTGCAACTGGAGTGCAGTTGAACAAGTGTCTATGAGCTTGCCCGTTTACGAAGACACCAAGTTTTTTCATAGACAGAGACATTAATATGAAATGGCAGGACATCAACAATACATTCTAAGGCACATTTGAGGAAGATATGAAAGACCAGAGGGTCTATGTCAATTTACACAAGTTTGACTTGTACCAGATTGCATGTAGGTATCCCTTGTTTCCATGCACAAACATGATACATTGGATTGTCTCCCTCACTGATCTTGAGACGATGATGTTGAGGAGTGTCAACGGGGTAGAGATTGCTACCTTTAGGGCGAAGGATTATTAGGAGATGTATCACTTGCCACAGCCGATGATCATAATGGAGAAACCCTTCAGCAAACCCAACAACACAAACTCCAGAGATATCTTGAAGAGTTGGGTGAAAGAGCCAGCCAAGTTCAGGACAACACCCAGCCTGGTTTACAAGACGAAGATACTGCGAAAGGCATATCAGTACTTGGTCATCTTTGCATGCCGCTTATATGGCCAAGAGAGCATAGAGACCTTCCTGCAGAGCTGGGTGATTGCGTTGGACCAACTGGCCAGTGAAGGAAGGCCATGCAACTGGTCTGACATGTTGGCTCTCAGGTTGAAGGAACATGTGATAGAAGCCCGACATCTACCCATAGGTCAACAAGTAGAGATATGTTAATAATTACTACAGAGATAATAAATAATTTCCAAGAGGAAAATAGAATAACCAGCAACAAGTATTCACATAAACAATACACACAAGATTTAATTGAGAACAACCCTAGGATGGCCAAGTTAGTCTTCATCGCTCATCTCCAGACCTCTCTTACAATGAAGTATTAATAGCCTTTTGTAGGCTCCATTACATGCAATGCCACAGGGAAAAAACCATGGGTGCACAATAACATGTGCCCCAAAACCATCACTCTTTAACCTGGTCAACTTTGACACTATCCTGAGTCAAGTTTACCTAACAAGATATACATGTTCGCTTACATTCTAGATGAAATATGTGCCCGTTAGTAGTTCCATGGCTTGAAGTGGGCATGGACACATTTAGAAACCTTTGTACACACTTATTGTAGATTGTTCTCCGAATGCGGCTTCTGCTGAATAATCACACAGTTGTTAGACCACTTTGTCCCCTCAGTGTACAAAACGATATTTGAGCAGGATCCACCTTTCATGTTGTAGGTAGTGATGTAGGCATTGATTGACATAGTAGATTGGTATGCCTCACCCCTTGGCACCTTCATATGGATGTACAACGCGAAGAATCCTCTGCATGTTTTACCAAAGTTTTCCATGGAAAAGCTCGTCATGGAAGAAGTGTCGTATCACATCTTGACAGGGTTGTGAGCTAGACTTCACAAGAATAAGAAGGCACTTTGGCCCACTCTTCCTTTGCCGATTAGGTTCTACGAGATACAAAATCTCAAGCATGCTAATGGCGAGATGGAGGAGTTCAAAAGATTTACTTTCAACTCGTACGATCCACATTTCTTTGTAAAGGACCATTGTGGGAGAGCGCAATTTCCTTGGATCCACGAGGCGTGTCATCAACCTGAGGAAGACCCATGGAGATATTGTCACAACTTCTCCAGACTCAATGAACTGATCAGAATATTAGTGGAATGGTTAGCAAAGCAACGCAAAGCAACATCTCATAGAGCACCATCATCAGCAACAACAGAGGGTAGCAGACCTGTGCATGAAGAAGTCAAGAGAAAGGTTGTCAACAACGCAGAGGCAGAACAAAGGCATAAGTTCAAAGCAGATCCACTTGTGATGAAAGCAAATTTAGAGATTGAGGCTAAGAGGTGACAACATGATAGGAGGAATGTGCAAAGGCAAAGACAGAAACAAAGGATGGAGGAAACATAAAAGGAGTTGCAAGAGTTGAAGCAACAACTCCAAGAAGAATAGGAGTTGTGCAAAAGAGAGAAGGAAGTGCAGTGGGGACATATACAGTAGGAGGCGTAACATGTGAAGAATGAAGAAACTGGGCCCATATAGGTTATAGAATCATCTGAGTAGCTGGCACAAAGTAGATAGGGTGAGCTATCGCAGGAGCAAGACCTGGCTCAAGAGATTGAAAAAATGCTAGAGCAAATGTATATGGATGTGGTACAGCTAGAGTCCAAACAGGATATTGACCTCATTCCTCATAACTGAGAGGTCACCCAATTGGCTTCACCAGATGCAGAAGCATAGCAAGTCCCAAGTGATTAAGGAGACATAGACATCCTTAAAGGAAATCTGAAAGCGAAGATGCATGACATATCTTTCGAAGAGTCATAACACAGATTTGTGCAGTCATGCAGAGTTCCTACTCTGGATGTGCACACATCTCCTGCGTAGTTTGAAGAACGAGTGATTGTATCCATTGTTCACAAGCATCCAAAAGAATTGGCCGATGCTATAGTGCATTTTTCTGAGGCCACCAGCTAGAGTGTTCGATTCTTGATAGTAGAGAACAAGTGCATGGCCAAGAAGTTACAAGCGACCAAGCAGGGAGGAGAATAGGTTATGTAATCTACCAAAGCATAGTTGAAGAGAACGATACTGGATGAAGTATCATCCCTTGAAACAGTCATGTGGATGTTGTATTCCAGATTCGACACTGTGCATAAGGCAATTGTCCATCTCAACGGTTGGAATCGGAATTGTGCTAGGAGAGCATGCATCTTGTCAAATCTGCACACTGTTGTTGACTGCATGCAGACATGGACAATGAGATACAAAGGAGCCCCATTGCATTTTCCAAAGATGGTGAAGCTGAAGGCAGTAGAGTTGAAGGTACCCATCTGGAACTAGATCCAAAACTATGAGAAACTCCCGCAACTCATCACCAGTTTGCAGGCTTCACATGCACATGTGCTAAGAAGCATGGATGTCATTTTGTGCACACATGCAATCCCATCTATTTGCACACTCACTGAGGTGAAATCAAAGAACCAAGTCTGAACGGAGCTAGACATGTACTTTGATGAGTTGATGCATGCATCCACCAGTGCAGAGTGGGAGATCAACGCAGACACTATGCATCAATATGCTGTTGGTTTGGCTACACTCAAGACTATGATGCACATGTTATCATACGAGTTGTACAGAGGTGCCAAATTAGTGTACCCGGATGCAACAAACGCGAGAGTTTAATTTCAGCAAGATGTCACCATTGAGCACGTGAACACCATCATGGACTATCAAGATTGGCATTAGTTCACCACCGTCGATCACCATGAAGATGTCGAAGAGTTGGTCCTCCCATAGTTGTCTAAATCTTAGTAGTGTCTTGCATGGCTTGCTCAAGCATATTTTGTCTCACATGGGTACATGTGCATAGTTAATGTGGCATCTTGTAAATGTGAATGACCAAGTGTTGATGGTCAAATGTAACAGTCATGTAGTAGTTGAAGAGTCATGAGGGTAGGTGAAGAGTTAGAAAGGGGAATGTCAAGGGTCACCCAACCCTTTTCTATTTATAGAACCTCATAACTCATTGTACAGGATTTTGGGAGCCAAGCTTTCGATAGGTGTATCTTAGAGAAAGCTTGGACTATATTGTAACGAGTCTTGGCTTCTCCATAGTGCAGAGCTAGTATATCTCTTTGGAGGAGCAGGTGGCAGTGACTGTAATATTCCGTTGTCGGGGCTAGTAGTTGGACATGATTGTATGTATTATTGGAACATTCACTTTCTTAATATAACAGAGGCAACACATTTCATGCATATGTTGTTATTATATTTCAGTTGTCTTGATTACGCCAATGATATATACAGATGTTTTCTTACGCATGTATGTGTGGGCTCTTTCTATATATGTATATATGAATCTTAGTGAGATGTTTTGTTGGTTTAATCATCACTTTGGAATGTTGGTTCACCTACCTTCCAACTTGTGATGTATCTTTTCTCATGTGTTCCCTTCCAAGCCACATGTTCTCACAGGTTTCCAAGGGGCGCACTTATTCCACTTTCTGTGTGTTATAACCCTTCATGTACCTTCCTTGGCTTGTTGTTCTGGTCACACCCTTGCTACCAACAAGGACATCCTTCTTGCCTCTGCGCGCAACCACAGTCAAGGTGATACTGTATGACCCTTTGTTGGGACTCCTTCACCAAACAGTTTGAGGTCTAGTTGGGAATTCTTACCGAGGAGATCCCCTGACATGTTGGCGGGTCCAGCACCGTCAACACCTTCCTTGAAGGCCAGTTGAAAAAGTTGTAGCCACTTAAATGAAAACATAAAATGTGGATATTCATACTTCAAAATTTCTATTATCTACTCTTGAAACCTAAAAAATATTTCTCTATCTAGCATCTGGTTAAGAGACATCTATCATTTCATAAGGTTGAATTAACTAGGCATATCAAACATGTATTATCCATGGTATCATAAAGCTAAAACCCTTAAATATTTTTCTTCTTTTCTCTTACGAAATCTACATGGCCCTATGTTGAGTTTTACGCTAAGAATATAACCTTGCTTCATTTCCATGGCATGTTTCCTTATTAGGTGATTTTCATCCCTATGATATTGAATTCCAAACTACATGGATTGTTATCAAAGTTTATATACTCTTCTAGCTTTGGAAGAGGAAAAATGTTGTTTTTACTTCAAGTGTCCCTTCACACAACTTTTTATGATTTAATAGCATAATAATGTTTGCCAACCTGTTAATTCGTATCATAGTATTAAGGAATAAGTTGTAGGTTAAGATGGAATCTTTACCATGGTTGTTGAAGCAATGACATGGGGCCTCATACACTAGGTGCATACTGTCACTTTACCATATTTATCAAGCTATGTAATTTCATCCTCATGGCCAATTTGGTCTGTTACAACAAAAACTAGCACCTATTATAAAGCCTCATAATTTTCATCACACGAGAGAGTTTATGACTATAAAATCTAGCAATTTCCCCCATGTGTTTAGTGAAGGACACAATCCAACCGAATGGAGTCTTCTCTAGTAGGGCCTAGAGATATTGTAAGCCAAGGATATTAAGCTAAGTTCCCCATAAGGATTGTATAATGTAAATTCATTTAATGAAGGTATAGTGAATTAGGGTTTGAGGTGGCTAAACGAATAAATTCTATATTTGGGTTCATGTGAGATATGGGTCAATATAAAGACTATGGTTGACCTAAAGAGTCTCAAATAGGTTTCCTAAATGTGCCAAACCAAAAATATACTTAAGGATGCCATACAATATGGTTTTAGACTAGCAAATTGTAGCGAAACAAAAATTTATAATAATGAGAAATTTATCCATGAAAATAGTGATTAATTTATGAGAAACAAAGGATAAATTAGAGAGTAAACTAAGGAAAATGTTGCAATAGATTTTGATAGTTAATAAGGCATATAAAAACAAATAAAACTTGATGTCAACCTTAGAAAATGGCTAAAAAGTGTTTGGAAAACTTCATTTTTTCTTCTTTAACGTTGTGTTAAACAACGTATAAGCGTAGGAAATTGAAATAGATTAGGACAATTAAACAACTTAACCTAGGGTTTGATATTTAGGTTCTTAATTTTATAAATAACTAAGGGAAATAAAAAACTACCTCTATTCCTCAAATACTTGGGGAAAGGGTCTAGCTCAAAAAGGAACAATGAGTTAGATACCAAATTAACTTACTTTATGCAAGAACATTAGTCCCATAAAATATAATGCCAACATAAAGAAAATAAAATAACTTACTTTACCACGCAACATCCAAGATCCACCATAAACATCCATGAAATGAGATCACATCAACTCACAAAACCACCAAAGAAAGTTACTCAACTAAGTCTCCTTGGTGCATAAGAAAAATAAAACACTAATCAAGAGAAGGATCCAAGTGTGACTTTTTGAGTTCCCCATAGACTAATGTTTTTTGACATTCTTCCTAGCAATAAAACAATTATATAAAACAAAAACAAAATCGCTCATGAAAAAGACCTTATAACCTTTTATAATTTATTGTAGTTATAGAAAAGATGTCCCAACATCTCTTAAATGTGGAATATTTATATATTTATTTATTGTCACGATTGTGATGTTAGATAACTATGTTGAAAATAGCAACAAGAAATGCTATAAATAGAATTTCAGGTACCAGTGTTGAAAATAGCAACAAGGAATGATAAAATAGAAATGTTAAAAATAGCATTGCTATAAATAGCATTTCAGGATAGATTCCAATTTTAATTAGTCCCTGAATTAAAATTGAGAATTAAAATTCGAATTTGGTCTCAACAACTATTTGAAAAATAATTAATTAATTCATCTTGAGTTAATTAGTTGGAGAAACTCAAACATGAAGTCTATGTGAAGACATGCAACAATTATCCCTTTGATTGAGGAAGTTATTCCTGAATTAAGGAGATAAGGATGAGTTGTATTTGAGTTGTAATTAGTTAGCTCAGTTAACTGAGTTAATTCTAGTTAAATTAGTTCCAAACAGTTGGAGGAACTAATTGTGAGTTCAGACAGTTAATGCATGCATGCATGCAATTAGTGTTCTCCAGATAACTGAATATTCTCTCATAAATAACTCATGCATGTCAGTTCAGAGAAAGACCCAGTTGAGATTAAAGGAAGGGAAAATGTACTATCAGTTGGAGGAATTTTCCTATAAAGGAAACTCATCCATGTAGAAGGAATTCACTCCTTTAGGATTGTGCAGTTATTTCAGAGGTCAGAGCAGTGTGTGAGGGATTATTACACACATGTGGCAGCTTGAGGACCTAGGAGAAACTGCGCAAGGAAATAGGAGGCTTGGAGGACTGAAGGAAGGCATATGTGTTGCATATTCTGTCTATGAGCAACAATGAGGGATTGTACTGAGAGCTGGATAGCTTGAGAGCTAAAACTTTGTGTAATCCTGAGATTTTTCCACTTTTCTGATAATACAGATAGCGGGGTTTCTCGCTGAGGCTTTCCCCAGAGTATTCTTCTGTGTTTCATGTGTATTGATTCTTCTTCTCTGTTATATCTGTTCTGCTTGATCTTGCTCAAATCGATTAAGCTTCCACAAGTTTGATTGTAGAAGTAGATCAAATATTTTTCTTTAGTTATATTTCATAATCAGGTTAATCTACAGTGAAAATTTATACATGGTATCAGAGTGAGGTTTTGTAGAAAAAGTTCTACATTTTATCGGAGCAATGGTGAGTTTTTTCTCCTCAGTCTTCCTAAGAGCTGGCATAGGTACCCGGACTCAGTGAATGGAAGAGAGAAACTGCTAGATTGGGAATGATTGTGGTCAGATCTAATGCAGGAGGAGATTAGGAGAAGCACCAGAGATGGTTCTTCATCCAAGGAGGATCAAGAAAATTTCGCCTTAGTGAGTAAGGAAAGGAAAGGGAAGCAGAAGGATTCTCATCCCAAATCGAGTTCTTCTCATGGAAGGAAGAATATTGACAAATCTAAAGTGAGATGCTTTAATTGTCATGAGGTGAACCATTATGAAACTAATTGTCCATTGTAGAAATCCAAGAAGGGATCCTCGGAAGGATCTGAAGGTGAGGAATTGGCCTCTCAGTTCAAATTGGATTTTACCCTCATCACATGCATGGTTTCATCGATGATGGGTTGTGGTTGGTTTCTTGACAGTGGAGCCTCATTCCACATGATCGACAATAAGAGTTTGTTCAGTACCTTGGAGGAGAAAGACCTCCAGATGCGCATAGAGATGGGTAATGATGAAAAGTATAGTGTTTCAGAAGTGGGCACAGTTGCTTTTCAGAGGGATCATGGAGCTCGCATCACCTTGACAGATGTGAAGTATGTGCCAGGACTGAAGAAGAATGTGGTATCGATCGCGATGTTGGAGGACAAAGGCTATGATGTAGTCTTTAGTAAGGGAAAGGTTTTCCTTAGACACATCACCACGAGAAAAGTGAAGCAAATTGGTTCATGATTCAAGAACCTGTATGCTCTTGAGGTTCAAGATGCATGCAAAGCCTTGAGGAGCAAGACAACTGTTGGAGACTTGGTGGTTGAGAGGGAGATTACATTACTTCTCAACATGCAGTGCCAGAAGAAGTCTTAGACAATTGTGGAGGAGCCACAATTGGTGAAGTAGCTTCAGGAGGTTATGGAGTAGCCACAACTAGAGAAGCTGAGAGGAGACTAAGTGGAGGAATCCACTCATGCAAAGACCTCCAGTAGGGGGAAATTTTGAGCCAAGTGGGCAGAGGATAACATGCATCCATACCTCTAGGTGGGAGGTAGGGCGATGTGAAGTGATAGTCCCAAGAAGTTTGAAATACGGGTAGGATCCTTGAGGTACCTAGCCTCTTTGATTAGACCTTACTACGGGAGCCTCGACGAGGAGTAGCAGGACTGGCTAAGTGGGTAGAGATAGATGCGGATGGAGCAGCAGAGGGAGCTTCAGCATCAGAGGGTGTTTCTAGCCCAACAGGGAGGTCAGTTGGGAGATCAGTTACTTACTTCTCAGTAACTGAGTTGCAGTGCAACAGTGGGAAGCACGATGCAACATGATGAGAGGAGGTGCAGTGCGGATGCAGTGCTGGGAGATAGGACCAGAAAAAGTACGGATGTAGTAGGAGGAATTAGTGTGATTGATGTAGTTAGAGATCAAAGTGACAGAGGCTAGAGCAGTCAGATACTAAAGAGCACAGAGGTGAAAAGTTTTCAGTTGACAGAGGCAATAATAGTAAGAGACATTGATGCAGAGGCATCATTTTGATTTAGGTTGGATATTTTTTGTTTCTGGAGTTGCTGGAGCAACAACACTTGAGAGAAGTGTTGCATGCAGAAACTTCCAAAGGTTCAGGATCGGGTTCGAGTTGAATTCATTTCTTGTTGAGAGGGAGTGCTGAGAATAGAAACAAGAAATGCTAAAAGTAGAAATGCTATAAATAGCATTTCAGGTACCAGTGTTGAAAATAACAAGGAATGATAAAATGGAAATGTTAAAAATAGAATTGCTATAAATAGAATTTTAGGATAGATTCCAATTTTAATTAGTCCCTGAATTAAAATTAGAATTCGGTCTCAGCAGCTATTTGAAAAATAATTTATTAATTCATCTTGAGTTAATTAGTTGGAGAAAATCAAACATGAAGTCTATGTGAAGACATGCAATAGTTATCCCTTTGATTGAGGAAGTTATCCCTGAATTAAGGAGATAAGGACGAGTTGTATTTGAGTTGTAATTAGTTAGCTCGATTAACTGAGTTAAGTCCAGTTAAATTAGTTCCAAATAGTTGGAGGAACTAATTGTGAGTTCAGTCAGTTAATGCACACAATTAATGTTCTCTAGATGACTGAATATTCTCTCATAAATAACTCATGCATGTCAGTTCAGAGAAAGACACAGTTGAGATTAAAGGAAGGGACAATGTACTATCAGTTGCAGGAGTTTTCCTATAAAGGAAACTCATCCATGCAGAAGGAATTCACTCCTTTAGAACTGCGCAATTATTTCAGAGGTTAGAGTAGTGTGTGAGGGATTATTACACACAGGTGGCAGCTTGAGGACCCAGGAGAAATTGCGCAAGGAAATAGGAGGCTTGGAGGACTGAAGGAAGGCATATGTGTTGTCTATTATATCTATGAGCATCAGTGAGGGATTGTACTGAGAGGTGGATAGCTTGAGAGCTAAATCTTTGTGTAATCCTGAGATATTTCCACTTGTATGATAATACAGATAGCGGAGTTTTTAGTTGAGGCCTTCCCCAGAGTATTCTTCCGTGTTTCATGTGTATTGGTTCTTATTCTCTGTTATATATGTTTCGCTTGATCTTGCTCAAATTGATTAAGCTTCCGCAAGTTTGATTGTAGAAGTATATTAAGTATTTTGCTTTGGTTATATTGCATAATCAGGTTAATCTACAGTGATAATTTCTACAAACTAGTCAAAGACAAAGATGACCATAAAAAAATAGTCAAATTGATGTCATAATGCAAAAAACCATTTTTCATCACAATTGTGATGATATGTTGTTCAACGCAATTCCGACTCCTAAAATAGGTAATCAATATTGTGACCAACAACATTTGTCATCGCAATTACAATGACCTAGAAATAGTCCATTGCAATTTTGAATTCCTAGAAATAGGCTGTCAGAATTGTGATGAACACAATGAATTTATCATTGCCAAGAATTAAAAAAAAAAATGACGTTTTTCTTAACCTTTGTGAAAGTATGGGCCATACCATCAGACTATGTAGTCAAAATTTAGTCATATATGTAGTAGTTGAAGTCTATCTTCAACTCTAGTTTTGGTGCTTTGGTGGAAATCATGTTATATTCTTTTGTTATTTGATTACTCTATTCCAATTCTGAGTTTGTTAACCAACTTTCTGAAGAATTTTGACATAACGTTTTGCATAAGATGTTGTATAGGTCTAAATTCTATGGTATCGGCCAAAAACATTAATTAAGCATGGGCTTTCTAGATTGTGCTTTGAACTTTTATATCATATCTAATTTTTTGTTATTGATTAGCATAAAAATAAAGCTTTGACATGACTTTTGGGTATCAAATATATACTCCATCTATAATATTTATTTTAATCATTGTTATGGTGATTGACATTTAAATCTAGATATAGTTCTTGCTATTGTAGTTGTGTTGGTTACTGCCTAAGATTTTTCAAGAAGGAAGACTTATAACAAAGATCTATAAACATTACCAACTGAGGGATACTATGATTTCTAATTTTATGCTTATGTAAAATGCAAATAATCAAATTTCGTAAATTCTCGTAATTAAATCATTAATGTGAATTTAAACTGAATTTACTACTTTTGGGTCTATGTTTAGTATTCATCCATCAACTAGGTGTAAGACGTATTCGAAAATGTAGCTAGGTGTAGTCTTCATAATTATCATTGTACTTGTATCAGTATGTATTTTATGTAAAAATAAAGAAGAAGAAAAATATCTTATTATTATTATTTCATTATATAAGAATGTTCTTTTTCTCGAGGGGCACTCAATTAGTAATCCAAGATATGTGAAATATTTGAAACTCGAGAGACCCAGGTTCAAATCCCCCTATTTGTGACGTAGACCCTATAGGTTTACTAGTAGTTACGTGTTAGGCGGGCTGTTGGGTTCCTCTGGGTCACAAAAAAAAATGGTTAAGCATGTTCTTCATGCTTCTAGGATTTATTGAGTCAAAGAGTAAAAGTCCTATTTGGACTTCTTATCAAGAAAAAGTAAAAGGAATATTTGAAAATGTAATTTGGGTGAATTCACCTCAAGAAGCCAAGTCAACCCTCTTAGATGTCAAGTCGGATCACTAAAAGGATGTGTATTTTCGCATGTTAGAACAATTATGTATTGGCATATGTCCACCACCAAAATACATGTAATTTGATGCTTTTGTGTGATGAATTCTGAGCTGAAACTATATGAATTTTCCTGAGACTAGACAGATGAAATGATGTGAGCTTCCTAAGGTTAAAGTTCTAAAGATGATACAATTTACTTGGATAGATATGCAAACTCTTTCTAGCAAAAGATCTAGAACATATATATGTGAGTTGTTTGTAGAGGATTTGAAACATATGCAATTTTCCTATGGTAAATGGTCTATGTGAAGTTCTTTGTAGATGATTGCAAATATCCTATGGTGCATGAGCTGAGTTTGATGGAAGTTATTACGCTTGAAATTGATGTTATTTCCTATGACTAAGATGATGAATTTGAAGGGCTTGACTTGACATATTGGAGGTTGAATTCTTGTTAGACTTGGGTCTTGGATTTCTCACTTTGATTCGATTCTATAAGAAAATAATATTTTTTGGGTTTTCCCCCGTGGGGTTTTTGCCTTGACATGGAACCTATATATTTGTGTTCCTTTTTCTTATGTGATCTTCATGTTATGTACTTTCAGTAATTGCTTGATGAAGGAAGAATATATAAATTTAGTAAAGCCAAAAATTTCACAACTGATTATCATAATAGAGAAAACAACCCTAAGTCCTAAGTGTGTTGATTTCTCAACATGGTATTAGAGCTAAGGTTTGAAGAAGGATGCCTAAAGATCACATTTTGTTGGCATTTGAATAAGTACAAAACATCCAAAATGGTTTGAAACATATATTGGTAGATCATTCCAACATATACTATTTGTAAGCAATCTGAACTCAAGAAAATTCAACATGTGCACTCGTGTGGAAAGAAGAATAGATCTCTAAAAAACAATAATATGAGACTTTGTGGTAAACCTAATTAATGGATCCAAACTTGTGGAAGCCTACTTCTGAAAATATGAACCTAGTAGAGATAACTTTGATAAATATTTGTAATCTGTGACAGTAATATGAACATGTAATGTACCTAACACCAGATTGTGATGAGATCTATGATGAGACTAGAATCACATATAATTTCTACAACATCACGTTCTCATCTTAATCTAATTTCCTTGGTGAATATTGAGGTTCGATTTCTGAAGTTTGCATATATTTCTTTTGTCTTTGGTTTGTTTGGATCCATTAAAAGGGATCTCATCACTTTTTCTGACTCCTTATGACTTGCTCAATGTATTTCCATGGATTTAAATTATAGTGACATTACATTGGATCAGTGATCTATCTATGGCTCGCTCTTGTCATCATGTTGGCTCATTCTCTATACATTGTAGGGGCATAATATGGCTCACTCTTGTCATCACGTTGGCTCACTCTATATACATTACAATGGCATCACATTGTATCAAATCTCTCTAAGAAATGATCTTGCTTTATACCCTCTACACGCATTTCATATTCTATGGTCATAATGATTATTATGCTTAGTGACATAGATTGCAATCGTAAGTACATTCTTTATGAATATGACATCGCTTATTTACATTCTTTGTGGCATCACTTGATTATGGTTCTCACTTCATAAGTGGATCATACTCTTACTGTGGCTCTCACTATTGTGTAATGGACCACATTCTTACTGTGTTTCTCACTCTTTCTCTGACTCACATTGATTCACATAGCCTCGTATCCCTTGTGTCTCACAACATTGACACGTATTCTATACATAATAAATCACATTTTCTGAAGTTTTCATCTGTCTTTGTAGCACGCATTTGAAGTATTGATAGTAACCTTTCAGTGAGAGAGCGATCGATATAAAAATGATAACATGATTGAGTTATGCAACAAAGATACATGAAAAGTCTCCTCATGATATAAGGTAGTTTGTTGGAAATTCATGTATAACAGAGACTCTTATGATAACGAATGTTTATGGTTATGACATATGTTTTATAATGAAAATGATCCTACAAAGTTTGGACGTAACCCTATAATTTAGACATATGAAATAATATCCTCATACCTATGTTGCACAACTACCAAATATGACAGTAACAAATGAGAGAACATCTCTAAGGCAGGAATGGACTAAGAAATTATGAATGTGGAAGAATTTTATTTGAGGATTAATGAAGCTCATTATGACAACCCCCCCTCTTAACCCCATAATCGCACTAATTTTATTAAGAGGTAGTCACTATGTGGGTCCAGCTCCCAATGTACCCCTATGGGAATGAGACCTAAAAATTATGACTTTTTCACTATCTTTGTAAAAATTCAATTAGACACCATCGTTATGTTCATGTCTTTGAGACAATTCCAATGATATTACCTTTCTCCTGATCCAAATTACATGTCAAGACTTATTCCTTCACAAAGATTGACTTTTCTCACCTTCCCACATCACCTTACCCTTCCACGTGGAAACCATCGAATGGCCCACACATTAGGTGACTGGACGCACTACCACTGTGGACATTCCATATGGTAGTCAGACTCAAGGACTAGTCAGAATTTGGCTTACTCACAATCATGCCCCTTATGTTTAATTTATTGGTCCTGGACCCCAACATCCAACCTAAGTCATAATATGCCCTCATTCTTGGCACGATAGCCTGCTAGATTGGGGTTAATCCCAACCCCCAACCATTTGACCTCGGGACTTGCCTACATCCTAAATTCCAGAAATTGCACAGTCCGCGTGACCTCCACCAAACGAGGACTGCTAAGGTTCGGTCTATTTGTTTGACCTCCTATCCTTTGACCTGTGGGTCCAAAATATTAAGTTCCTATCCATTTCAACATTTAACATAGTTCCATAGGCCAATTTCTTTCACATTTTTCCCTGGGATTCCTTAGATCTTTTCCAAGCACCAATAATAGAACTTCAAGCCACTGAACTCTAGGGAAAATATGAAGGATACTTGATGAACATTCCCTCAAGTGAAGTCACTAAAATATAACAACTTCTAAGAGAAGTTATTCCTATGAATATAGAGAGAAAAATAACTCTTCTACAACAATAATTCTACCTTCCTAAGCTTTATCAGCCTCACCAGTTGAACAATAATTGAACATGATCTTAGCCTCAATTGAATTTACTCATATTCAACTAAAAAAGGGGGTAACTATGAGGGTTATCAACAAGTATACAACAACCCATGACAAGTCTTGCTTATCCCCTTAGCATTCAAACATAAAAAATTGATAGTTAGTCCACAGGGACAATTTACTTCATTGCTTAATGATTTTACTAGTGCAATCCTAGCACTATCATGGGTGAACTATTCTTGCGACAACATGTTATCATAAGGCCATTAATTCCCTAAACTTTTCATGGTCATTAATACTTCTTGATACGTATTAGCATATATACAAAAGTAAATGAATAGCATACCATTCATTCAGACTTTAACATGAGACCCATACAAGAGTATGTACAAGAAAACATATCTTATTAGATTGAATATGGGAAACTGAGTCCAAGACATCAACTCTCCAACCAAGCTTAGACAAGTTGTTGCCAAGTTATTTGAAGTTGTCACCCTTGAGCCAGATTCTAGGGACTAAGGTGGTCTTGGTTAAGGTAATAAACACCAATTTCCAGCTAAAACATGGACTCTATATGTAGGTTTTAAACCCATACAAAAATTACTTTCATACGAATTCTAAAACACAGAAAATAAACAATGCGAGATCATAACGCATAAAACACATATACATAGAGATTTCCCCTAGATCCCAAAACTGGGACTACCAGCTTGATTTTTCATTATGTTCCTTTCAATGTTACAATACATATATACATGCTAACACATCCAATACCATGGACCGAAAACCATCGCACCCAAAACCACGTGCAAAAACCATGCACAAAACCATAAGTAGGTCTGGCAACCTAATATAGGGTCTAAAAAAAAATTCCCCGAGGCACTACCCTGGACCTCGTAGAGGGGGGCTAACCACCCCCTTCAAACCCCCTGTGACCCCCCCATTATGCAATCGATGCAACGAAGGGGGGGCTCCGCCCTTGCTCTAACCCCCCGGTTAACTAAGGAAGCTAGTTGTGGAAAGAATATAACACAACCCAACATTCTCCCACTTGTTGTTTTATTTCCACAGGAGAGCTTAGTCATTTATCCAGCCTTGCAACACCCATTGTTTCTCTACACCAAGAGAACTTCTCAATGCTCACATATTTTGTCAATGCATCTACAATGTTCTTCAAAGTGTCCACCTTTACCAACAACACCTTTTTGTCTTCTATCATATCCCTCACAAAGTGATATTGAACATCAATGTGCTTTGTCTTTGAATGCTAAGTAGGGTTCTTTGTCAAGAAAATTGCACTTTGGTTGTCACAGTCTATCCTTATAGCTCCTTGTACTAACCCCATACTTGAACATAATGTCTACAACCAAACTGCTTCCTTGCTTGCATGAGTGGCTACCATGTATTCTGTCTCTGTAGTTGATAGTGCCACTATAGATTATTTCTTACTCATCCAACTGATTGCACCTATAAATAGGTTAAACATATACCCACTTATAGATCTTCTTCTTTGTTTGGTTTTCCACTACAGCCTTAAATTATTTAAACGTGTAAAAGTCTTTAGATTCCTTCTTATGAAAATATATCCATGTATTCCTTGAGAAATTATCTAGAAATAATACATACTACACAAACTTACCTAGTGATGGAACCTTCACGAGTCCGAACACATCACTGTGCACAAGCTCTAATATCTATTTCGCCCTCTTACCATTAGAGGGAAAACTCACCCAATTCTACTTCCCATATACACAATTTTCACAGAAATCAAAATCCAAAGAGCTATTAATTATACCTTCTACCATACCTTTACCATGAAGTATTTGAAGGCCCTTCTCTCCAATATGTCCAAGCCTTTGACACCATAGCATGGTATTTTCTCCAGAGACCACTAGATTTTTTGCTCCACTTTCAGGAACCACATAACTGTTGCACCCATCAACAATAGTTCTACCTTGCAGCTTGTGCAAAGTTCTAATCTGATCTCCCTGCATCATTATGAGTTCTCCCCGAACCATCTTGCAGGTATCTTTCTCGAACACTATTTTTACACCTGCATCATCTAGTTTGATTATAGAAATCAGATTTCTGGCTAATGTAAAAATATGCAGAGCACCCGGAAATGTTCTAATCCTTCCACCTTGCAACTTCAACTTGACTTTTCCACAACCAATGATTCTAGCTTTCTTGTCATCCCCCAAGAAGACATCACCACCATTATATTTCTCATACTCATAGAACCACTCTCTATGGGGAGTGAAGTGAAAGGATGCACCCGAGTCAATCAGTCATGCCTCATGATCTACATGTGTATTTGAAGAAGCCAAGTACACATCCCCACCTTCATTTGAGGTGGTTTTTGCCTCTGTAGAAGGAGCATCATCAGATCCCTTTCCTTTGTTAGAAGCTTTAGATTTATAGTCCCTTTTGCAGTGCCCTTCCTTTCCACATTTCTAGCACACCTTTACAGGTTTTCTTGGAGATTTAGATCTCCCTCTAGATTTAGATCTCCCACTCGATGTCTTATTTTTGTTTCTGTTATAGGACCATCCTCATACAGACAAGGCATCACCATTCTGGCTCTCCATATTTTTCCATCTCATCTCCTCCGTTAGCAAGGATGAGACTATTTCATCAAACTGCAAGGCAGTTGCATTGCTACCGATTGCAATAACTAGACTATCCCACGAATCTGGTAGAGAACATAACAAACTGATGCACTTATCTTCATCTGAAATTTTAATATCAACAGATAAAAACTGACTTACCACAGTATTAAATGTGTTTAGATGCTCTGTCACTGAGTCTCCATCTTTCTTCCTCAGGTTATACAACTTTTTCCATAGGAACAATTTATTCACCAGAGACTTAGATTAGTACAAAGTCCCTAACTTGTCCCACAAAGCCTTCACCGTAGCTTCCCCTGATACATTTAGCAATACAAAATCTGAGACACACAATTGTATTGTGCTCTTTGTCTTTCGATCCAACTTCTTCCATTCTTCATCGGACACTCCCGTTGGTTTAGTACCCAGATATACCGCGATCCACTGATCTTTATACACCAACAAATCGTCCATCTTGAGTTTCCACAACTCAAAACTCTGACCATCAAATTTGTCGATCTCTATCTTTCCACTGCTCGCCATCTTCTTTCACCACTAGAATCGATCCCATAGATCTCCCACTGAACAGGGTTTACCACAGGCCTGAGTGAAACCCCTCAGCAACAAAGGCATCCCCTTGAAGCCAAAACATCTCCGATACCAAATGTAGGTTTTAACCTTGTACATAAATTACTTGCATACAAATTCTAAAACACAGAAAATAAACAATGTGAGAGCATACCACATGAAAGACATATACATAAAGATTATCCCCTAGATCCCAAAACCGGACTACCAGCGTAATTTTTCATTATGTTCCTTTCAATGTTACAATACATATATATACGTGTCGAACATGGTAAATTTTAGGGAAAATTTTAGCCCAAGGGTGAAATGGGGTTTTTAATTTTAGAGGGGAGAAATTTTTATAAAACACCCATTCCCAACTTTTATTTAAAAAATAATTATTTTTTCATTTTAGCCCCAAAAAAAGGGCAGATAAACTATGAAAAGACTCATTTGACTCGATTCGTCTGGTTTGGGAGGTTATATTCTATTACAATCACCCAATTTTCTGCTTTGCAATGGTAAATTCGTTTGCAATCGCCCATTTTCTGGTTTGGGAGGTTGTATTTGGTCCCAATGAATAAAAATATAAATAAAGTGGAGGTATGGTAAATAAATAAAAACTCTTTTTATACTTACTCCAAAGGTATGGTAAATAAATAAAAATATAAATAAACTAGAGGTATGGTAAATAAATAAAACCTCTTTTATATTTAGTCCATAACCCTCTTTCTATTTAAGAAGGCTAAAAAAAAAGGTTTTATTTAAGAGAATCCTATGGGCCAAATACCATATTTATAAAAGAGGTATGGAAAAATAATAAAAATATAAATAAACGAGAGGTATCGTAAATAAATAAAACATTTTTTTATATTTATTCCATAAGTCACCTTATATTTACCAACATGCAAGAGTGTAAATAAATAAAAATATAAATAAAGTGGAGGTATGGTAAATAAATAAAACATTTTTTAATATTTACTCCATAAGTCACCTTATATTTGTAAATAAATAAAAATATAAATAAAGTGGAGGTATGGTAAATAAATAAAACCTTCTTTTATATTTAGTCCATAACCCTCTTTCTATTTAAGAAGGCTCAAAAAAGAGGTTTTATTTAAGTGAATCCTATGGGCCAAATACCATATTTATAAAAGAGGTATGGTAAATTAATAAAAATATAAATAAACGAGAGGTATGGGAAAAAATAAAACATTTTTTTTTTTATATTTACTCTATAAGTCACCTGACACTCAAAAAATGCTTTATATTTAGGTGAGGCCTATGGGCCAAATACCATGGGCCAAATTATTATTAATACCATGTAAAAAACATTATTAACCCTAATATTAGTATTAATAAAAATAAAGATGGCACATGGTATTGACCCATGGTATTCACGTGGCATGTAGCCTATTTAAATAGGGGAATTAAACCGTCATAGATCCATCTTTACTCTAGATCTACTATGCGCCGAGAGGGATCACATATCGTGATATGCAAACTAGCATAGAGTGAAAAAATATCTCATCCTTCTCGGGGCTTTGTAGATCAAGAGTAAAAATCGATCTTGCAATTTAATGTCACTTAAACATTTTAACTTGGTTAAAAAAAAAAAAATCAATTATTAATTTTACTAATTTTTATAAATTACTAATAGCTTCTCGGGGATTTGTAGATCAAGAGTAAAAATCGATCTTGCAATTTAATGTCACTTAAACATTTTAACTTGGTTAAAAAAAAAAAAAATCAATTATTAATTTTACTAATTTTTATAAATTACTAATAGTAGTTTTTAAGCTCCAGGTTTATGATAACCCATGGTATTTACCCATGGTAATACCATGGTATTCATGTGAACATAGACTATTTAAAGGGGAAATTCTATCAGTTTAGATCCATCTTAATTCTGGGTAAGTGTTGAGAGGGATAAATAGGTTTCATCCCTCTAAGAGTGGTAGATGTGGAGTTAAGACGGATATGGGTTGGTTTTTATGATAATGAAGATATTAAATAGACTTAGGAAATTATATTGTAAAAAACATCTTAAGGTGAATGGTTAAACCTACATTCAACCACTTCACAAAATTTAGTAAAAAACATCAATATCTACATTAATATTGGTTTTTCCAATTTAACAAAAAAAAAATTCAAAACGGTGAAATCTTATCACTCTTTCCGCATCACCCTCGCAGAAGAGAGATAATCACTTCCCATATTTCCCACCATTTTTCAAATGTTCTCAATATGATATCTTCATGAAAAAGTTAAGGTACTGATGTTGGATTAGTTGTTTGAAAAATATGTTGGTTTGTACAACCTTACATCTTCTCTATTATTCTTAGTTTGTTATACTGATCTGTAGGGGTTGGGCCATTGCACCATATTGTCCTAAAATGCAGAGATTCTACACCAAAAAGGAAATTAATCCACATGTTACAACGCTGTTAAAAAATGCAATACGTATGAAGGTAGTGAATTATGCTAATAAGAAATTTAGATTAGGAGAGACGTAATTAAATTTTATTAGTTAATTGAAGATTTTCAATTAAAATAATAATAAATCTAAATTTATATATTTATATATTTATTGGAAAGCTTCTGACAACGGTTACTTCTTTCCATTAGATCCCCTTCAGGCCTTCCGAATACCTACTACTTCCTTATATTATATAGTTGGGGCTTGCTAGTTTTTGGCGTGTTGGGGTAAAAAAAATTGATGTGGTTGTTTTTTTTTTTTCTTTAATCTTGTTGTTGGAGTCTATGGAATAAAAAAGAAATTTGATAGCTTGACAAAAGTGGGTAGATAAAAGATTAATCTCTCCTACCTTGACAAAACTGGTGGTCAAGATCAACACCTACAAGAAATTTGTTGTGGAATATTATCAAAACTAATAGAAGGATATGAAAGAGTGTACAGTAAGAACCTTGACAAACACGACCACTCAAACTTGCAACATTGTTTGTAGGAAGATAAAATTATGTTTCTTTTTTCCAAACATGTATGCTAGTGTTACAGTTTAATGAATATGTTTTCCTATTATCATATATGGTTTCATAGTTTAAAAAAACATTCGCCAAGACTTCATAATGTTTTATTATTCAGTGAAATATTTTCCAAGATTTTACAAGGTTTTATAATTCAGTGAAAGATTCCCCATGACTTTACAAGATAATATAATTTGGTGAGAGATTCGCCAAAAAAATTATATATACATATTATATTATTGATAAAATAGCCTCCCATTTTTCCAATGTATCATTGGGATTCACCCATTTATTATACATATAAATTTAGGGTGGTTTTAAAAATTTTCCCTAATGTCAAAGCATCCAATACCATGGACTAAAAACCATCACACCCAAAACCATGTGCGAAAACCATTCACAAAACCATAGGTAGGTCCACCCACCTAATATAGGGTCCAATAAAAATTTCCTTGGGGTGCTGCCCTAGATCCTGTAGAGGGGGGCTAACTACTCCCCTCAAACCCCTGGTGACCCCCCCCACTACGCAATCGGCACAATGAAGGGGGGGCTCTGCCCCCCATCTAACCCCCCAGTTAACAAATGCAGCTATTCATGGAAAGAATATAACATAACTCAACACTATAGGTCCTCCTACCTCCACCCACCAGCTACTCAATAGTTAACCAATGCATAGGGAATCTAGAGGCCAACTGCCTCCACCCTCTAGCTATCCAATAATACACACACTCACATACTCTAGGGAGATGAGAGGCTTCTCCTCTACCTTGGCAGCATGCAACATAGTGGTTGCACTTGGTGAAGGGAATCAAGAACCCACTACCAAATCAAAATAAACAAGAAAAGGAGACTCCAAAATTTCCTTTAGTAGGAATCCAAGCGAAAAACCTCTACCCGAGGGTGAGAAGGGAATTTTCTGAGAATATCGTCTCCACCCTCTAACCCCCTACGGTATCTTGAGATTTACCCTCACCTGAAGGAAGATTCCTCCTGTACTCTTGTTGCTCAATGAAAAGTATGATATCCTTCTGAGAGTGATAGAAGAAACCAATATCGTTCCTCCCATAGTGTGAAACTTCTACTATTTACTTTTTTAAATCCAGGAAAACTCTTCTATTATTTCTTGCCAAGCACTTGATGTTCCTATGTGCCCTCCCCTATACCAAAATTCAACTCATCAACTCTTATTCCATTTTCGATGGAAATTTCTTTCTTCCCTATTGTTGTGCGTATCCCTCCTCCATGCTCTCTAACTCTTCCTTTTTTTTCATTTTCCCTTTTTTTTCTAATCCTTCTCTATCTATGTGCATCTATAGAACTATGCTCTCCTCTCATTTTTCCCTTTGGTTGACCCCCTGGCATCTTTTTCCAACTTCCCACAAACACTTGTTGTGCATTATCTCTTTCCATTTTTATTTTTGTTTCATTTCCCAAGCCAACATGGCCCTTGTCCCTTGTCTGTGGTTCACAAATGTTCTAAAGTACTTCCATGCACACACCATTCTAGCGCATTTAAAGCTTCAAAAACCAACCTTCAATGGTTGTCCTAGGTGTTCAATTTCTTCCTTCAACATGAGAGCTAAATGTCCCAAGCAATTAACCTCCCTCAATCCCTATGGAATCCATGTCCCTTACTCAACCCACTTAATTTTAAAATTTAATTACTTGATGTAATTATATGGCAAGATCAAGCCAATCATGGGTTGGGCTCTTACAAACCCCTCCCCGTTAGGGGAACATCATCCTCAGTTTCCTCTATCCATATAAACATATAAAACATGTTAAATAAAGAAATCAACAACACAATGTCCTTGGAGCTTTATATTTATAACTCTTTATAATATTTACATATACATATGAACATTTGTCTCATCTAACAAACAAAAATGGATAAGTTGTCTTCATGGCATCAACCATTTCTAAAGTGGCTTCCTCGGGACCAAAGTGTTCCCACTGCTCTTTGAATTTCTCTATTAATTGATTCTGGAGCATGAGACTCCTCTGGTTAAGAATTCACAATGGCTCTGATAGGAACTCTCCCTTTAATTCCACCTATAGCACAAAAAATCAATAACATAATTAGTTTCTTGTACATATCTTTTAAGAAAAGAAACATGGAAAACGTCATATATTTTAACATCAGGAGGTAAGACCAACCTATTGGCGATTGGTCCAATCCTCTCAAGGATCTCAAAGGGTGCATAAAACCATCATGCCAACTTATCAAGTGACCCAATCTCCAAGGAGCTCTTCTTGGATCTAATTCTCAGGTACACATGTTCCTGACCTGGAACTTTTTATGTATCCTATGCCGATGTAGATAGATCGTTTTCCTATCCTGTGCTACCTTTAATTTTTGCCTAATAATTCACATTTGTTGCTCTATCACTTTTAACATATCAATTCCAATAAGGACCCTTCTCACTGGATCACTCTAGCTGATAGTAGTACTACAACTCCCTCCATACACTGCCTCAAATGGGATCATCTTTAAAGACTCTTGGTACCCATTATTATATGCAAACTCCACAAGTGAAAGATACTATTCCCACTTATTTTATTGGGGCATTACACACATCCTCAACATGTATTTGAGGATTCAATTTACTCTCTCTATTTTCCCATTTGTTTATGGATGATATGTTATACTCAATGCGAATTCAGTCCCTATCTTGCAAATAGTTCCTTCATAAACATGGAAGTGAACTTAGAACCTATGTCAGAAATAATTTTCTTGGGAACTCCATGTAGTCTCATAATCTCCTCTATAAATATTTGTGCTACCTCACTAGCCGAGTTGGTGGACTTGACTGATAAAAAATGAGCTACCTTGTTCAATTTGTTAGTAACTACCATAACTGCATCATGTTTCCTAGGAGTTCTGGGAAAACTTGTGATGAAATACATAGAGATCACCTCCCATTTCCCTTTTGGAATGAGAATGGGTGGAAAGAAACCTATCAGATGCTTGCATTCAATCTTCACCTATTTCACTATATGCATTTAGCAACAAAATCAACCACCTCCTTTTCCAGGTTAGGCCAGAAATAAATTTTCTTAATGGCCATGAGAGTCTTTTGGAATCCTATGTGTCCAGAATATGGATTTTTATGACTCTCTCATGATGAGGCTTTTTAATTGAACATGGTTCGAGACATAGATTATGGTCTTGAATATAATTAAACCATCATCTATGAGATGATATTACTCATCTCCTCCATTCTTACTGCTTTGATGTGGATTTTCTTTGACCTACTGATACTTCTCATGATCCTTCTCTATGCATTTGACTCACTCTACTAGGTCCATTCCACAAGAACTCATGGCTTCCAAGTGATTCATTTGGATCCTTCTATTAATTGCATCAAAAAATCGATTTTCCTTTCCTATAATGTACTCAATTTTGAATTCAAATTCACTAAGTGTAGTTAGTTATCTAGCTTGTCTGGGATTCAACTTAGGTTTATCAAACAAGTATTTTAGTCCCCCATGATATGTCATGAGCGTGAATATTTTGTCGAGGAGGTAATTCCTCCACATATTCAATGCATGAATGATGGTAGCTAACTCCAAATCACGTGTCACATAGATTTTCTCATGCTCATTCAATTTCTGAGACTCATAACACACCACCTGTCCATTTTGCATCAGGACTCCATTGGTACCCTTCTTGCAAGCATTTGTGCAAATCACAAAAAACCTTGTCTGGGTCTACAATTCTCAACATTGGTGCATTAGTGAGCAATTGTTTCAATAACTCAAAATTGGATACACACTTAGTAGTCCATTCAAATTTCTTCCCTTTCCTTTTCAAGGATGTGATAGGGTGGCCTATATTGGATAATTTTATGATGAAACTCCTATAGTAACCTGTCAACCTGATGATTATCTAACCTTATTCACATTTTTTTATGTGGGTCACTCCATGATGCTCTTGAACTTCTCTGGATCAATTGATACCCCCCCTTGGACACAATGTTCCTCAAGTAAGGTATCTATGATTGGAAGAATTCACATTTTGTAAGATTTGCATAGAGTTTATGCTAACTCAACAATTGTAGCACTGCAATAAAGTGATTCTCATGTTCTCTCTTAGTCTTTGAATACACCAATATGTCATCGACAAATACAATGACAAACTTTTCCAAATAAGGATGCAACACATTGTTCATTAAGAACATGAAAGTGGTTGGGGAATTAGTAAGCCCAAATTGTACCACCATTAATTTATAATTCTTGTATCTTGTCCATAATGTAGCCTTATGAATGGCTTCCTCATTGATCCTTACTTGATGATATCCTAACCTCAAGTTGATCTTGGAGAAGATCGTTGTGCCTTGAAACTGATAAAAGAGGTCATCAACTTGTGGTAGTGGATATTTGTTATTTATGGTCACATTGTTTAATTTCCTACATTCAATTCTTAATGTAAGGGTCCCATCTTTTTTCTTTACAAATAGTACGGGTGCTCCCCATAGGGACACACTTGACCTTATGTAGCCCTTGTCCAACATCTTCTTTAGCTGTAATTTTAACTCGACCAATTCAGGAGTGCTCATCCTATATGGTGCCTTGGATGTTGGTGTTTCCCAAGGTACCGAGTCAATAGAGAAATTAATCCAGGAACCTCCACTGGAAATACATCTCCATACTGCTACAAAACTGTATATATTTTTAGCAGCTCACTTTCCTCATTCTCAGTATCGTTGCTAGCCTTCCTATTACAATAGATTTGCACTGCAAACAACATGCAACCATTTCTATGGTTGAGCTTGGCTTTCATGGCCATGACCAACCTCACTTAATTAGGATTTTTCATGCTCTGCAAAAATCTTCTTTCTTCCTTCTCATCTAAGAATTCAATTTCTTTTTCAAAATAGTTCACTTTAGTGTGGGGTTTTTACGACTAATCCATGCCTAATAGCACATTGTACTCTCCCAATAGAAATAAATTTTGATGTGAAAATTTTGGCATGTCGTTTAGCTCGAAAGCATATGACTTCACCCATTAATTAATATTTCTCTTCACTCATGTTGCTAGGTGAACAAACCATGGTTCCACATGCATTTCCTTGGTTAATTCGCACTCTTCTATTAGATCTGGACTAACATAATTGTAGTTAGAGCATGAATAAATTAAAATGGAAGTAATTTTGTTGGACAACTGACCTTCCATCTCAATGATGGATGCCTGGTGGTATTCCTGGCGCTTATCCACTGCTGCATAAAATCTAGACATGTTTTTCACTATGTCACCTACTATCTGAGCTTCTTGTGCAATGTATATCTAAGATCCTATTCCTTTATAAAGTGGAAAGTATCTTTTTCAATTGGTCTCACCACAAGTCCAACATCTTAGTGGCTCTCTCAACTCAGGCCTGTGTTATTCTCCTACAATTGGTTGCACATGACCTTTCTCCCCTAGACCAGTTTTCTGTTGAAATCAGCCTTCACCACCTCAGTTCACACCTTATTTCTTATCAACAATCATGTTTTGGGCCATTTCTTCTTATCTTTCCTAATTCCCTTTGATTTCCAATCATTTTAAAATTGGACCTCCTCTTGGCTTTCTCATAACAATATTTGAATTTCTTGGTGGATTCATCTATAAGCGACATATGCAACCCACTAATAAAATGTCGAGCCTTGGCCTTCCCATCCTTGAGATATGGAACATATCTCTATGGATCAATAAATCCAGTAATATACTCTTCATTTGATAGTTGTTCCAATTTCAACTCATAAAATTCCTCTGCCTTGCTATAATAATTTGTCTAATAGATATTTCTCCCAGAAGAGCCTGTCAAACTGCTTCCAAGTCAGTCTTTCTTCTTATAATCCTTTAACATTTTTCAAATATTCCTACCATATTTATACCCTTTCTTTCAGATTGTATGTGGCTACCTTTGCCTTCATTTTCTTAGAATAGTCATGAATTTTGAAAAACTTCTTCATCCCAAGCAACCAAGTTTTTTAATATTTCAACCTATTCACCTCTTCATTGAATATAGGTGGTTTAGCCTTTTTAAACTCTTTAGGAATATACTCCATTTCCCTCTTTTTCTGATAATGATGATGAGAATAATGGAAATGAGGGTGGTAATGATAGGAATAATTCCCTTGAGTGTTGGTTCTTCCTTCTGGGTTACCTAGTGGTGCATTTCGCTTCACAGTATCTTCACTTTCCTTTCTATGACTCTTCCTGGATTGTCTACCATCCGCCCCATTTTTGTTTCTTATGATTCAAAAGGGCTTATCTTGGCTCTATGGCTAGATTCAAACTCATGATTTTTATTCCTCTATAAATCTGAGAGGCTTTGCAGTATGATTCCATTCATCTCTTCTTGCCTCTCTTAGGCTCTTACCAAACTTTCATTATCTACCTTAAAACTTCTTATATTATCCTTCTAGCTTCTCAAGGTTTCCAACTAGTTAAGAGAGTTATCTCCTCCCTATTTCCCACTTATCCTTGTTCCTCATTCAGGCATGCCCTTTCATATCCATCTTGTGACATGTTGAAGCTATATTGCACCATCCTTGTCCTCATATTTTCATTCTTTTACTTCTTATGACATGATGTGATTCACACATAACCGTTAGGGGCATAATATTGTAATCAAATAAAC
This sequence comes from Pinus tabuliformis, assembly GCA_031772625.1. Classification (NCBI taxonomy): domain Eukaryota; kingdom Viridiplantae; phylum Streptophyta; class Pinopsida; order Pinales; family Pinaceae; genus Pinus; species Pinus tabuliformis. Next base: position 679,136,369 of record CM062818.1, on the reverse strand, counting down.
AAAATATTGACCTTGAACTTGCTCTCTTGGAGTTGCCACATCAATGTAGTTGCAATAGAAGAAGCCATGTTAGCGCATCAATAAAAATTAAAATATTGTTAATCAAAAGTTCTATGTTGTATGTGAAATCACAACCAACAAATTTAAAAATGACTTTTAACACCTAAACTTCATTGTAACTAATTTTCTACGAAGAATTATCACAAAATCATGTGCAAGAAATTTACTACTATCTTGCTTATGATAGATCCCATCCAATTCAAGTGTTGAATATGGATGATATGATACCAACCTGTGACACCCCCCCCGCTCCTCTTAACCCCATAATTAGTGTAGGTTTTTTTAGGAGGTAGTAACTATGCAGTTCCAACTCCTAATGTACCCCTATGGGAACAAGACCTAAAAATTCAAACTTTTCTTGGCCTTTATAAAACTTTAATCAGACACCATCCTTATGTTCATCTCTTTGAGATGATTCCAAATATATAACATTTTCCTCAATCAAACTTATAGTTTAAGAGTTATACCTTCACAAATTTTGGATTTTCTCACCTTCCCACATCACCTTACCCTTCCACGTGACAACCATCCATTGGCCCATGCAATAGGTGACTAGAGGCACCACCACCATGGAGAGGCCATGTGGAAATCCAACTCAAGGACTAGATTGAAGTTAGCCTTACTCACCAGCATGCCTCATCCATTTAATTTCCAGGGCTCGACCCTCGATCTCTGACCTAAGTAAGATTTGGCCCTCATTATTAGCATGATAACCTGCTGGACTGGGGTTAGTCCCGAACCTCAACCATTCGACCTTCCGACTTGCCTGCGTCCTGACTTCTAGAAATTACATAGTCAATATGACCTAGGTTGGGTAGAGGCTCATTGAGGTTCGGCCTATCTGTCCAACCTCCTGATCGCTGGCCTATGGGTCCAAAATCTTAAGTTCCTAACCATTTTTAGCATTTGATATAGTTCTACAGGCGAATTTATTTCACAAAGTTTTCTAGGATTCCTCATATATTTTCTAAGCACTGATATTAGCACTTCAGGCCACTGAACTCCAAAGGAAATCTAAAGGAAACTTGAAGAAAAATCCCTCAAGGGAAAATAAAATAGAACTACTTTTAAGGGTATTTCTTCCTATCAATACAGAGAGAAAAACAACTCTTCTACAATAGGACTTCTACCTTCCTAAACTTTATCAACCTCACTAGCTGAACAATAAATGAACAAGATGTTATCCTCTCTTAAATATACTCATATTCCAGTAAAAAAGGATGAAAATATGAGGGTAATCAATAACAAGTATACAACAATCCCTGACAAGGCTTGTTTAGCCCCTTAGCATTCAAAGATTACAAAATGACAGATGGTCCATAGGGACAATTAAATTCATTGCTCAACCATTTCAATAACATAATCTAAATATTATTATGGGTGAACCATCCCTGAAACATCATGTTAGCATAAGGCCATTAATCCCCTGAAATGTCCATGGTCATCAATACATATTCATATGGGTTTTAACCAGTCTTTTAGCATATATACACAAGTAAACCAAGACTATCATGCAACCCAATAGCATATCATTTATTCACACTTTAACATGAGACCCATACAAGAGTATGTACAAGAAAAATTATCTTAGATGTTATATTGAAGATGGGAAACTGAGTTTGGGACTTCAACTCTCCACCCAACCTTAGACAATTTGCAGTCAATTTACTTGCAACTAAACCAATATTTTAGCATATATACACAAGTAAACCAAGAATTATCATGCAACCCAATAGAATATCATTTATTCCCACTTTAGCATGAGACCCATACAAGAGTACGTACAAGAAAAATTATCTTAGGTGTTATATTGAAGATGGGAAACTGAGTTTGGGACTTCAACTCTCCACCCAACCTTCTACAATTTGTAGGAAATTTACTTGCAAATATAACCCCCAACCCATATTCTAGGTGATGAGGTGGTATTGTTCAAGGGAATAAACACCAACTTCTAGCTAAAACAGAGATTATAGAGGTCCTCCTACCTCCACCCAAAAACTACTCAATAGTTAATCAATGCATATGGAATATAGAGGCCAACTACCTCCATCGTCCAACTATCCAATAACACACACACTCACATACTCTAGGGATTTGAGAAGCTTCACCTCCACCCTAACAACATGCAACATAGTGGTTCCACCCGGTGAAGGGAATCAAGAACCCGGTGCCAAATTAGATAAACAAGAAAAAGGAACTCCAGAATTTCATTTACCAAGAATCCAAGGGCTAAACCTCTACCCCGGGCTATCAAAGGAATTTTCTGAGAATGTCATCTCTACCTGCAACAATTATTCTCTTGAAAATAGATTAAGAAATTTAACCCCGAACTTGGATCCTTTATTCTTTAGAAACAATACAGAAACTTTGATTTTAACCCACACCTGACCAAAATCATGCTCTGATACCACTGTAATGTTCTAGATATAAATTTTGCTGGATTTTGCTTCATAAAATTTGTCATTAATTTAAATAGATAATGTGCACCATTATGAACCATAAAATTAACAACAAAACTGAAAATAGATTATGCAACTGAAAAATAAACAAGGCAATATGCAGAGAATCTCAACCTTATTTTATTAATATGAAAAAATGTTGAGACATGACACATTGATATGGTTGAGGTAATGGCTTCAGGAGATCTCCATAATGCTACATTGGCCTCCAAAATTGGACTAAACTGCAACTGCTAAGCTATCCTGTGAATTATAGATGAATTCACCAAAGGGAGAGTTGGGTACTCATCCACTCTCTCTAAATCACCCAAGGGTTTCCATCTTGGGGCTACCGCTAAAGTTGGGAACTCATGGTTCTCCAAACTTATCCACAACAAAAATACTCAACTCAAGGATGTCCCAACTGATCTCCTCCTCCTCCTTTTAAAGACTCGATGGACATATCTCTAAGACTCTAGAAGCATACTATTTTATTAGTGTATTATTATTCTAGAAGCTCCTCCCTTGGCTTTATATTAAGGGACTTTTAATTTAATTTTATTTCACTTAAGTCACTTTTGGATTTTTTCCTCCAAATAGTTATTTTTCCCTTTTTTTATTATTTAAATGGCTAATTCAAATCATTTTTAAGATGGGAAAATGGTAAATCACCCACCATACTTTCTCTGACCACTGGAATTCACTTCTCAGCATCTCATCCTATAGATTTTCATGTTTTGATTCCAACGAGCTATTACATTAAGGTGTTCCATCAAATATTCCTCTCAGAATTCCCTTTGAATGTAATTAAATAAAGCATGCCCAATATTAAGATTTTTTTACAAGAATTATGAGAAAGCCACGAAACCAAAAACAAGTTGCGAGGAACTACTCATGATGATGAATATCCCAAGAGAATGTCGTTAGATCCCATAAAACTCCCCCATGATCCCTGATGACATAATTATGCATATGTGGCCTGACCATCACATACCCTAGAAACCCATCCTAGTTGTACTATAGAGGAAAATAAAAATGGGGATATGACACACTGCTCATTGCTTTCCATTGAATTCATGGCATGGTGCATCCTATATTAGCACATTGGTGGGTATATAAAATCCTTGTTTTAATAAACCTTTCCAAGTTAAGTGTGATGCAAGTGGAATGGCCACTAGTGTTTGTTGGGAATAATACTAAGAGGTGGGGTGAATCAGTATTATTAAGTCAAATATTTTTTATTTCACATCCAGATCATATACGCTACTTTAGTTAGAGAAAATCGTGTATATACGCAACTTCAGATAAGAAAACCAGCGTATACCATGCAAACTTATAATTTAATGTATTCTACAGTTGTTGATCATTAATCTGTGCATCAGAGTCATATAAACAGTAACCAGAAACAGTAAAACAGAGTAGAAGACAATCACACACAAGAACACAAGATATAAGGTGGAAACCCAATGTGGGTGAAAACCACCTGCTGCAATTAGTCTCTATCTTCTTTTAACTAGAAACTTCTTTTTACAATGATTTTGTACTGGTGCAGACTTATACCAGTACGTAGGCTGAAACCTGCAGAGAGCTACAACCCTCTCTCGTTCTCCAGCTTCTCCTGGAAGGGAGCTACAACCCCCTTAGCTCTTGTACTAGCTGAGATACTAGTACGTAGGTGCTGACCTACAGAAGGCTACAACCTTCTCTTCTCTTCCAGGGACCACGTTTCATCAATTTTCAGACTAGATCCATGAATATCAAACAAACATCAAGTATATGTGCATCAACCAATCTCCTTTCCACAAACAACTACTGAATCAACCAATAACTTTTCAGAATGCTATAACCAGAAAACAATACTAGTAACCAGACACCAATGCTAAACCCAGAACACTGCAGTAATCCACAGAAGCAGCTAGAACATATTTCAAGAGACGTACGCTACTTCACTATGTATAAACTTGTGTACATACGCAGCTGAATCAAGGTCAACCAGCGTATACGCTTTCTTCTCTTGCTGAACCTGCATGTATACGTGCCTTTGCAGAGCCGAACCTGCGTATAGATCTATAAAAGACAATTCATCCTTTACACTTAAACAGACTTAAACTATACTCAGATTATCAGATTTATAGATCTAATTATGCACCGATTATATCAGATCAAATCACAAAATGATATTACTATTCAAGCCTTGAGATCTCAACCCATCAATAGAACTTATCTATCTTGTAATGCTCAGGTTCCTCCTTGATTCAGATCTAGCCACACAAACCAATCACTTGCATGTCTTCAGATATTCAATACCTTAGTTGATCCTTGCCTAATGATCTCCTTCCTCTTTTATATTCTTAGGCCTTTCACAACACCACGGTCCAAATCCATAACAAACCAATACCATGGACCCAATACTTGGGATCAACACATCTGATGAGATATTATGGTCCAAAACCATAGGTTCAAATACCAAGGACTAAATACCACGGACCAAAAATAAGTTCTCCCATATGTACGCGCTTTTCTTTGCGTGAAAGTGCGTGTATACGCATATGTGTCTTTGGAACGTCTAATCTGTGTGTATACACGTCTTGGTCAAGGTGAACCTGCGTATATATCTTTTTCCTTCATTCTGAGAACCTGAACTAAGATCTGTCATCATAGTGAGTTGCCATCAAGGACAACACCTATGCCATAGTGCCAAACCTGAGTCATAATGCCAACAATCTCCCCCTTTGGTCTTGATGGCAACCCCAAGATCCTCATAGTCATTCTCCCCCTTTGTCATCAAGGGCAAAGGGTTATGCCTCCCCTCAGTACATGTTGAAATCTCTGCTCTGCTGTGCTGACCATGCTCCCCGTGACTGAAGGCAAGATCTACAAAAAGATGTTATTCAAGAATAACCATGACTTATACATCATAAAAGACCTTCCTATCACCAAAAGACTCTATACAAACATCCTTCGCCCAACCAAGTGGGGATACATCAGAAGTTTACATATGAAAACCAAGTACATTACATCATTCATCCCAGGCATAGTGGGGAAACCAAAAATAGGCCGTTACATGACCTTGATAATAAAAGATATACATGACATAGAGACGAAAAATTTAGAGCAAGACTATGAAGGTCATCAATAACTAATATCAGCAGCACTATTCAGATCAGCAACCATGTTCTCCTTCTACAGCTGATCCACCTGAACCCAAAACAGCTGGTGTACTCGAAACAAGAGCTTCTAATGTAATGCTAACAATGCATTATTAGAATATTATCTGCTCCCCCTGAACCTGTGCCAGATGGTCTCGTCAGACCCATATCAGACTCTCTTCAACTAGAGTCTGTCCCCATTGATTTCCTTCAAACCACCATATATGCAACTGTATCTACATAAATCGGCGTATGTACGCAGATCCTCCTCATGCAACTCGCGTACAACCACATTTCTCTGAAACAGACAGGTTTCAACAGCAAGATGATACATCAACTACCCCCAGCTTCTATCTGAGGTATTCAATTGTCTCCCTGGGCAGTGGTTTGGTGAGAATATCAGCAACTTGTTCCTTAGAGGGAACGTACTCCAACTTGACCTTTTGTTCAAGCACTTGTTCCTGAAGAAAATGGTATTTGATAGGTATGTGCTTGTTCTTTGAATGCATGATAGGAGTCTTTGAAATGTTGATTGCACTTGTATTATCACAAAAAATGGAAATAGGTGGAGTACAAGTGATTTGAAGATCCTGCAATGTTTGCATCATCCAAAGGAGTTGTGTGCAGCAAGATGCAGCAGCTACATACTCTGCTTCAGCTGTAGATAATGCAATGGAACTTTGTTTCTTACTGAACCATGATACTAATCTAGGACCCATGAAGAATGCACCACCACTACTGCTTTTCTTGTCATCCACGCTACCTGCCCAATCTGCATCTGTATATGCATGAAGTGTGATTTCTGTATCTCTAGGATACCATAAACCATAGTTTTGATTCCCTTGAAGGTATTTGAAAATTCTCTTGACTGCCTGAAGATGAGTTTCCTTGGGATTTTCTTGAAACCTTCCAACTATCCCTACTACATGCATAATGTCTGGTCAGGTACCTGTTAGATAGAGTAGACTACCAACCATGGATATATAGGTAGGTTGATGTATAGCTGTTGATTCATCATTTGTGCCGAGACTGCATCCTGTAACCATAGGAGTACATACTGGTTTCGAATCCTCCATCCCATATTTCTTCAAGATCTGCTTGAGATACTTGGTTTGTGATAAAAAAATGTCGTCTTTGTTTTGTTGGACTTGTAAACCAAGAAAATATGTGAGCTCACCAAGCATGGACATTTCAAACTCCTTTTGCATTACCAAGGAAAAATTTTGACTCATGTCTTCTTCATTGCTGCCAAAGATGATATCATCAACATACACAACAAGTATTAGCAACTTTTCATTGTCAACTTTTATATATAGATTGTTGTCTGTTGATCCTTTTGCAAAACCTTGTTGATGAAGGTACTCATCCAACTGAAAATACCAAGCCCTTGGAGCTTGTTTAAGACCATAGAGAGCCTTTTTGAGTCTGCATACAAGATTTGGATCATTTCCAAGGATGAACCCATCTGGTTGTTCAATGTACACTTCTTCATTCAAGTCTCCATTCAGAAAGGCAGATTTTATGTCCATCTGAAATACTTTGAACTTTTGAAAGCTAGAGAGAGCAAGGAACATTCTTATAGCCTCAAGTCTAGCCACTGGTGCAAAGGTTTCATCAAAGTCTATGCCTTCTTGTTGCGCATATCCTTTACAAACAAGTCTTGCCTTGTTTCTAACCACATCTCCATTTTCATTCAGCTTATTTTTGAAAATCCACTTTGTCCCTATGACATTCTTGTCTTTTGGTCTAGGAACCAACTCCCAAGTGTTATTCCTTTCAATCTGCTCAAGTTCTTCATTCATTTCCTTGACCCAGCATTCATCTTTGCATGCTTCTCTTACATTTTGTGGTTCGATGGAGGAGAGCAATGCTAGATAGCTTGAAGTTTCTGAAATGGTTCTCCTTGTTTGTACACCTACCTCTTTCTGCCCCAAAATTTGAGATTCTGGATGATTCTTCTGAACGTATCTGGATGGAGTGTTTTCTTCTATTCTTATTTGTTCTTTTGGTGCCTCATGAGTTTCTTCATCATGAATCTATTTTGACGATGAGGGATAGTCCTCATCATCTTCGAAAACTTCAGATCTTTCTTGCCTAGAGGTATTTCCTTCTTCATCAATCATTACATCAATACTTTCAACAATTTTTCCAAGTCTTTTATTGTAACACTTATATGCTTTGCTATGGGGAGAGTAACCAAGGAGAATGACTTCATCTTCTCTAGGTTCAAACTTGCCAAGATTTTCATCAGTCCTTTTAATGTAGCATTTGCTTCCAAAAATTTTGAAGTATTTCACCGTGGGAGTCTTACCATACCAAAGTTCATGAGGAGTCTGAGTGCCGTTTACCCGGACATTTGTCTTGTTAAGAATAGTTACTACAGCAAATGCGGCTTCACCCTAGAAGGTTGCGGGAGTTCCAGATTCATCGAGCATAGCACGAGCCATTTGTTGAACCGTTCTGTTCATCCTTTCCACTACTCCATTTTGTTGAGGTGTCCTTGCAGCAGAAAATTCCCTTCTTATGCCATGTTCTTCACAAAAATCGAAGAATTCATCTGAGGTAAATTCTCCTCCTCGATCAGATCTGAGACATTTGATTCGTCGATCTGATTCGTTTTCAACTAAGGCTTTGAATGATTTGAACTTTTCGAAAGCTTCATCTTTATACTTCATGAGTCCTAACCAACACATCCTTGAAAAGTCGTCAATAAACAATATGAAGTACTCTTCACCTCGAGGTGACTTCTTCCTAGTTGGACCACATATATCAGTATGGACAAGTTCAAGTGGCCTGCTAGCTGATCCTTCCTTCTCAGGGAAATTAGTTCTGGTTTGCTTACCAAACTGACATGATTTTCATATTGTATTGTCTAGAATTCTGATGTCAGGAAGATCACGAACCACCTAATATTTGCATGCTTTCCTTATCTGAGAGAAGCTAAGATGCCCCAATATTCTGTGCCATAGCCAGTGTTCATAATTCTTGCTTAGATAGCATTGATATTGTCCTTCTTTGAATATGTATAAATTATTTGGAGTTCTTATGCCTTTGATCACTGTTTTTCCTATATCAAGATCACAAACACTACATCCATTTGATCGAAATATTACCCCAGTTCCTTGATCACACATCTGACTGATACTCAATAGATTATGCTTTAAGCCATCAACGTACATAACATTCTAGCTTTGACCTTTTCTTTCAACTGAACAGAACCTTTACCTTTTATGAACGCAGGGGTGTCATTTCCAAATGATACCTTCTTTTCCTTTTCTAAGGCACTATATGATTGAAATTTTTCTTTATCACCTGTCATATGTGTCGAACATCCACTATCGATATACCATTGATTTTCCTGTCCTTCTGCATATAAGGCTATCCCACATCTTTCTGGTTGCGGTTCTTTCATTCTCCATGTTTTGGCACTTGAGACTTGTTCCTTCTGAGTTGTCTGCCGAAACCTGCTCCTGCATTCAGAATCTTCATGACCGAAGTTGTTACAAATATAACATTCTGTTTCATTTTCAAGAGCAGAAAAGTTATTGTAGGTCCTTTTCATGATCCCAGTCATACTTCTTTGTTTTTGAGCTTCTCTAGTCATGATTGTCTTATAGGAAACACATTGAGCTACTTTGTGACCAAAGTTATGACAAGAGAAACACTGGCCATTGAAGAAACTCCCGCGATTATCAAATCTACCAACCGAAAGATTGTAGTTTCTATTGACATCCATTCTTGAGGCAAATTGAGGATGTTTTACCTGTGGTTGGTTGTATCTTTTGTTCATCCTTGAAGTAGATTGCCCTCGATTTACCTGGTAGTCTCTATTCATTCTTGAGGCAAATTGTCCCTAATTTACCTGGTGATCTACATTGTGCCTTTGTTGTCGATTGTCAATTTGTTCACTCCTCCTTGCTGCATCAAGGTAACTTTTGGAGGTGGATGGCTCCTGTGCTTGAGACGCTTCTTCATTATATCCCAGACCTGTCTTGATTAGTGGAGAATGCTGCACTTTGATAATCTCATCTAAATTTTTAGATCCTTTATCAAATCTGAGATTAAGGGCTTTTGTTTTCTCAATTTATTTTCTAAGTCCCACAATTTCACATTCTAACTTTTCATTGTATTTATCTTTTTCGGAAAGTTGGAATGTTAGAGTATCTATAATCATATTCTTTTCCTCTAAACAAACTTTAAGTCTAGAAATTTCTTCATAAAGACCTTCTTCATTTATAGCATCCAAGAAATCATCATCTTCAAAAGCCATCAAAAGTTTATCATCATTACCTTGTTCATCTTCATCACTATTTGACAATCCATCACTGTCTTCATGCGTGTAATAGCTCTTCTTATTTTACTTTCTGTTCCATCTGACAGGTTCCTTACTTTTGTCTAGTTTATCTTTATGAGGACATTTTGCATCATAATGACCGACTCTTCCACAAGCAAAGCATTTGAAAGGCAGCTTACCTCTGAATCTTCCAGTTCCCCGTTGGAGGTTCTTGACAAAATTTGATTCTTCCTCTTCTTCTGACATGTGTCCTGACTCATAGTAATCTCCTTTGCCTGAAGCCTTGAATGCATCTTCTCTCCTGTCTGATGGTCCTCCTTTTCTCATTTCGTAAGCAGTTAGAATTCCGTGCAGCTGTGACATGGTAAGGCTTTGTAGATTCTGCTTTTCTTCTATGGAAGAAAATTTTGATTCAAACTTAGAAGACAAAGATCTTAGAACCTTTTCAACCAAAACAACCTCTTTTATTTCTTCACCCAAGTTTTTCATACAATTAACAATCTCATCTATACAAAGGAAATAGTTAGCCACACTTTCATCATTGTGCATTCTGAGATTTTCATACTGAATTCTGAGGGTTTGAAGTTTTGCTCGTTTTACCTGTTCATCTCCTTCATAGCTCAAAACGATCTTATCCCATATTTCTTTTGTGGTTTTGAGCTGCATAACCTTGACGAATTTTTTTTGAGATAGACTCCCTAATAGAGTATTGATAGCCTTTGCATTTGTTTCATACTGCTTCTTCCCAGCCGGATCTGTAGGAGTTGTTGATGGAAATGTGTACCCTGTGTCTATGATATCCCAGACTTTTGTACCAAGAGATTGAAGATAGGCTGTAATTCTTACCTTCCAACAGATGAAGTTGGTCCCATAAAAAATCGGTGGCCTGATCGAGGCTTCTCTCTCGTAGTTTCTCATGATGATAGATCTTCCTTCAAGTGATCAAGCTTCTTCTGAAGGACCTGCTCCGATACCAATTATTGGAAATAATACTAAGAGGGGAGGTGAATCAGTATTATTAAGTCAAATATTTTTTATTTCACATCCAGATCATATACGCTACTTCAGTTAGAGAAAACCATGTATATACGCAACTTCAGATAAGAAAACCAGCGTATACCATGCAGACTTATAATTTAATGTATTCTACAGTTGTTGATCATTAATCTGTGCATCAGAGTCATATAAACAGTAACTGGGAACAGTAAAACAGAGTAGAAGAAATCACACACAAGAACACAAGATATAAGGTGGAAACCCAATGTGGGTGAAAACCACCTGCTGCAATTTGTCTCTATCTTCTTTTAATTAGAAACTTCTTTTTACAATGATTCTGTACTGGTGCAGACTTATACCAGTACGCAGGCTGCAACCTGCAGAGAGCTACAACCCTCTCTCGTTCTCCAGCTTCTCCTGGAAGGGAGCTACAACCCCCTTAGCTCTTGTACTAGCTGAGATACTAGTACGTAGGTGCTGACCTACAAAAGGCTACAACCTTCTCTTCTCTTCCAGGGACCACGTTTCATCAATTTTCAGACTAGATCCATGAATATCAAACAAACATCAAGTATATGTGCATCAACCAATCTCCTTTCCATAAAGAACTACTGAATCAACCAATAACTTCTCAGAATGCTGTAACCAGAAAACAATACTAGTAACCAGACACCAATGCTGAACCGAGAACACTGCAGTAATCCACAGAAGCAGCTAGAACATATTTCAAGAGACGTATGCTACTTCACTATGTATAAACTTGCATACATACGCAGCTGAATCAAGGTCAACCAGCGTATACGCTTTCTTCTCTTGCTGAACATGTGTGTATACGCGCCTTTACAGAGCCGAACCTGCATATAGATCTATAAAAGACAATTCATCCTTTACACTTAAACAGACTTCAACTATACTCAGATTATCAAATGTATAGATCTAATTATGCGCCAATTATAACAGATCAAATCACAAAATGATATTACTATTCAAGCCTTGAGATCTCGACCCATCAATAGAACTTATCTATCTTGTAATGCTTACGTTCCCCCTTGATTCAGATCCAGCCACACAAACCAATCACTTGCACGTCTTCAGATATTCAATACCTCAGTTGATCCTTGCCTAATGATATCCTTCCTTTTTTATAGTCTTAGGCCTTTCACAATACCACGGTCCAAATCCATAACAAACCAATACCATGGACCCAATACTTGGGATCAACACATCTGACGAGATACTATGGTCCAAAACCATAGGTTCAAATACCAAGGACTAAATACCACAGACCAAAAATAAGTTATCCCATATGTACACGCTTTTCTTTGCGTGAAAGTGCGTGTATATGCATACGCATCTTTGGAACGTCTAACCCGTGTATATACGCATCTTGGTCAAGGTGAACCTGCATATATATCTTTTTCCTTGATTCTGAGAACCTGAACTGAGATCTGTCATCAGAGTGAGTTGCCATCAAGGACAACACCTATGCCATAGTGCCAAACCTGAGTCATAATGCCAACAGTGTTTTTCTAAGTCAGGGCGATAAACATGTTTCTTATTTGAACGAGAAGTTGAATGAAACTAGGCAAAAATATTCCACCTATGATAAAGAAATTTATGTAGTGATACAATCTCTAGAAGAATGGAGGTATTATCTCATGCCTAGGGAATTTATCTTATATACTAATAACCATGCTTTGCATTTTATAACCATGTAGGAGAAGTTAAATCAAAAGCATGCTAAATGGTTTGAGCTCATGAGAAGCTTTAATTTGTTCTTAAACATGTCAATGGGAGTGCTAATAAGGTCGAAAATTCTTTGAGTAGGAGGTGCTTGGTTTTGCAGGAATTCCAAGTGGGAACTTTGGGATTTCAATACCTCAAAGAAATGTACATGGAAGACCTATAATTTAAAGACGTTTATGAAGCATGTGAGAATCCAATGTTAAGAAATAAAACACCTTGGATCGAGTATATGATTTAGGAGGGATTTTTTTTCAAGGATAACCAATTGTGAATTCAAAAGTGCTCATTGAGATACAACTTATTGAAAGAAAATCACAACAGAGGATTAACTGGCCACTTTGGACATGATAAAACTTATGTTCAACTAAGTTCTTTTTATTTCTGGCTAGGTATGAGATTTGATGTTAAAAATTTTGTGGATAAATGTAAAATTTTTCAATATTCCAAGGGGAAGCAATAAAATGTTGGTTTATATCAACCATTTTCCACACCAAGTAGACAATGGGATGCTATAAGAATGTATTTTGTTTTGGGTTTACCTAGAAATCAAAAGAAAAATTATTCAATCTTCATAGTTATGTACATAATTTACAAAATGGATCATCTCATGCATTATTATAAAACCAATGATGCTACTCATATTGCAATTTTTTCCAAGGAAATCATGAGATTACATGGGCTACCCAGTAGTATAGTTTTAGGCAGGTTTGCAAAAATTTCCAGCATTTTTTGAAGAACATCATGGAGAAAGCTTGGAACACATATTCCCTTTAGTTTAACCTATCATTCTCAAAAGGATGGTAAAAATGAAGTAGCAGACAAGAGCTTAGGAAATTTATTGATATGCTTAGTAAGTGAACATAAAAAATAATGGTTCCAAGTTATACCACAAGTTGAATTTGATTACAATGATTCATCCAATAGAATTATAGGAAAGAGCTCATTTCAAATAATGTGTGGTATACACTCGAGGGGAAATTCTAAACTTAAAAACCTGGGAAAATAAGAAGTGTTTGGTATGTGTTATACTCTTTGCACAACTAGACCTATGCGCGATATATTGCACCAAGTGCGGTAGGGGGGTGGTTGGGGGAAGCACCCTGATTTTTTTTTGGGGAGGACCCTCCCATGGTTTTGCACATGATTTCTCGAATGATGGTTTTGCCAATGGTTTTGTAGATATGGTCAAAGGAACTATGGTTATGTTATAATATATGGTTGATCGCTTGGGGGTTTTATGAATGCTTGGGTGTGTATATAATTTATTATAACATCGAAAGGAATATAATGAAAAACGAATATAGTTTTCCCAATTTCGGTTTCCAGGGGAAAAATATGTGTACATTTTCTGTTCTCACCATTATATATTTTTTATATTTTAAGAATATGTTCGCAATTATTATCTATATAGGGTTAAAACCTTCAGTAAGAAGTGCAAGTGCAAAGGAACTAAAAAAATGAAATAATGTGCGAGTACTCATGCTGGGTAATACAAATTTCAATATAAATGTTTATTTTTAAATTATTTTTTTATTTATATATTATGTTAAATATAACAATAGTTTTAACATTTCAAAAAAATATTAAAAATAAATTAAATTTGTAACAACCCTTTTTCATGTATACAGATCCCAACTTTGTGAACTATATATGTATGTATATATCTATGTGAAAATAAATTGATGATTGGCCTGAAGAGAGGGACAAACAAATCCAAAATTCTAAGAGGGAAAATATGTGGTGGGTTGTTGTGTCGTCAATAAGTGATTGTTGCGTGTTGGTTGATTTCCCTATGGCGTGTTGTGATAAGGTCCATACCAACATCCTTTACTTGTCATAACTATCCACCTAATGACAAAATTTTGGCTTCTGTTGACAAGTAATGAAATTAGAGTGGGTAGCCTAAGTAGACGACGACACCATATCATCCCATTTCCTCATGAAATGTAGAGAGACAATAGAATTCAATCTCCTAGTGGTTGTGGAGAAGTGGTGGTTGAGGTATGCAAAGAGAAGACAAATGCCAAAAATAAATGGAGAAAGGAATTTCTGAGTGAAGACATTGAAGGACCATTGTTTGAAGATATTGACATGGAAGCCATAAGTAACTAAGATGACATAAAATGAACCAATTTTATGGATTGGGAATGTGTTCCATGTAATGTTGTTGAGGCCACATGATCATGTATCTAAGCTTGATTGGTTAATGAGGAGCTCAGGGGAGAACTAGGTCATTTGTGGTGCTTTCCTTTGGGTTTTAAAACTTGCTATTGGTTTCCTCGCTATCAAACCATTGGGAAAAGGAAATTTGGGCCACTGTGGTGCTTTCCTTAGGGCTATGAAAGGACACATATAGTGGAATGTGGACCTCTATGGTGCTTTGTGTTGGTTACTAAATTTTCCTACTTTTTACTCGCCTTTTTATCCCTTCCCTATACTCATTTCATGTCCTTGTTGGCCGATTTGTATTCTAAAAAACAAAGGTACACCTATTGTCATGTCTTTGTGAATTATTAATCAATTAAGCGTAGTCGTAGGGGATTATTGCTTAAATCGACTTGCTAACTTAAGTTTCCTTGCAAATTATGAGGAATTATGATCAAAATCTTGATTCATCATATGATGACTATCGAGCTGGAAATGCTATCTTTGGATATTAGCTGCAAAGGTGGTTCAACCTATCGAGCAACACAAGTGTTATATTTATAGTCTGTTATATCTCAAGAATCACTATGTATTTGTAGGTAGACAACTATCATAATCTTAGGCACTGTTAGTTGTTAATGAAAGGTATAATTAGTGATTACGGCATTGGTAAAGCCACCGCTAGGAGATATATGAGATTTCTAAGCTATAACAACAAACCTTTGTAATGATATTTTGATTAAGGCACTTGTTGATCTTTTGAGTATTTTATAGTTCTTGATCTTGTCACAGTCCTCATCAGGGAGTTGGGCCCACTCTCTTGACAAGGTGCTATTTGATTAGTTATGTGCATAGGTTTATTTTTTGTTTTGTTATCTCTCTGTTGTGTAATGATTTCATTATGTTTTTGTGAGTCTTAACGTGTTGGTACTATGATTGTTGTTACAATTATAACTTGTTGTTACACAGTGTTATGTTATGATTAAATGTTAAATGTTGGGTAGGGAAACTGTGGCCTACATATACCTTGCATGATAGCCTTGAAATAACGAGTTGAGCCTCAGGTTGACAATTAATGTGGAATTGGGTGAATTGTATGATTCATATCTGAACACCAAAAGTTTGGCACCATTTCCGAGGAGGCTATTGAAGACACGAAAGTACGACCAATATTGACCATAGGACCACTCTCTCATCCCAGGGAGGGATTTTTTTTCACCCTGCTCCAGGTCCTAAGCATTAGACTATTTTTTTTCTTTCATATGAATTGCTCTCTAGATCTGGGAAGGGAATTTTTTTCCACCCTGTTTCAGGTCTTGAGATTAGATTTTGTGGTTGGTTTGCTTTCCTTATTTTGATTTCTTTTTAGGGGCCACTCTCTCATCATGGGGAGGGAAATTTTCATCCCGCTCCAAGTCTTGAGGTTTTAATTTTCTTGAATGTTTTCCTTTTAATTTATGATTGCATGAACATAGATACAAATAAAAGGGGCAGAGGAAGACCCCCAAAAAGAGGAAGGAAATATCTAAAATGAATTACCTATATCCAAGAAATAATTTCAAAAGTTAAGTTAGGAGCATCATCATGAGCTGTTGTTAGGGTGAGATCTCATATGAGATCTAGAGGGCAGCCAGTTTCACAACCAGAACCTCCCCCAATAACAAAAGCACAATTCAAGGAAGAAGAAGCAGCAAGCAAAGAATCGGGGGAACTGAACATTGTGAGTTCAAAAGAAGAAGAAGTCTTTAGGGAATTGACTACACCATTTGATCAAGGAAGTGGTGTTAAATAGACTCAACCGCGCATTATAGAACAACTAGAACCTATTGATATTCCAAGTGAATATTGGAAGATATACATGGAGGGTGTAACTTCTTCGATCGAGTTCCCAATTGGAGATATTAGGGGTGATGCGCCTATGAAGCCTATTCCTTTGAAAAAATTACCTAAATTTGATGGTATTTCTTCTGAAGATTCGGGCATATTCCTATTTGAATTCGACATTGTCTATCGGGGGTATGACTATATTTCTCATTCCTAGAAATTGAAGATATTCCCCACCACTTTTAAGGGAAAAAATTTAAGATGTTTCATGGGTTTAGGGGGAAATCTATTACTACATGGGATGATATGAAGATGATTTTCCTCAAAAAGTATCAATACTATTGCAAATCCCGAGATGTTAAGAAAGAAATATTTAAGTTATGCAGAAAGAGGATGAGGACATGGAGGACTTTGTGGAATGTTTCAAATACAATTTTTAGAGATCAGGACGTAGTGATCTGGATAAGGACATCTTGAAGATAATTTTTCTCCGGGCACTAAAGGAGGAATCTTTGGAACTTTTGAACATAATAGGAAAGGGAGATATATCAAAGGAAGAATTTGAAACCATCTTAGAATTGTGCATTAAGTGTTCACGTGGAGCTGCAAGGCATATGCAAGGGATTTGAACCCTCAAGAGATTCAACGATGGAGTTACAAAAGAAAAGATTGGAAAATGGTTGGACAACTTGAGGACTGATATCTTGAGCACACTCTACTCACAGCTGGACATTTTACAGTCGAAACAAAGGCATATGGAAGTAGAGAAGGCTATGTCCATTTTCTACCCTCTTTGTAAGAAGAAGAACCCATTGAAGGAATGTCCACTCAATACTTTCGAGACCTATGCGATATGTGAACATAGTCATTCCACTAGCACCTGTCCATCTTTTCTTGGGCCGAAGGTAGCTTTTCAGGGAGCAAATGAAGAGGTAGATAAATTGTACTTCATGGGATCAAGGAAACCATAGAAACCATGGCCACGAAACATGAATCAAGGTATGCCTAAAGAACCCTCTCAGTATTTTAATAATTTGAATTTAGGGCCTTAGTCTGTACCTTTTTTGCCTTCATGGCCACAGTCCTATCAATATCCAATGCCCTGGCAACCATGGTTCCCTCAGTCTGGTCCAACTCCTTCATGGTCCTAGAATTGGCATGGACCTCCTCCTCCTTCAGGATAGTTCTCCCAGCCTATGCCACAACAATAGTTACAACTACCCTCTAATGCCTCCACCAGTAATCCTCCTCTTTGTCCACAATTTCCTGTTCAATCCAACCCAAATCCAAATAATAGGGGGGCTCAAAAAGTTGAGACACTCAACCTTCCTGCATACAGTATTGCCACAGCAGAATGTAATGAATTAAACCTATTGTCAAATTGGGTGGTAAATACACAGACTTCACCAAAAATTGTTGAACTTACCGATGATGAAGTCTCAGAACCAAAACCTAGGAATTATGTTGGAACAACTCGGGATGAGTCAACACAAACTCCTATGGAACAACAACCCCCTTCTCAAACAATTGTTACTAGAGGATGTTAGACTAGTCCACCTTATCCTAAGAGACTATCCTTGATCAAGCAAAGTTCTCGTCATGAATTTGAAATTTTAGGGGAATTGCAAAATTTATTTGTCAAAATCTCGTTACTTCAAGCTATGAAATACGTACCAATTTATGCCAAAAAGATCAAAGTATTTTTCTCTAAGAAACCTGGAGGAAAACCGAAGGATCCACTCTATTCATGTTATGGGAAAATTATCAAACATAATGTTGGGGAAGCCTACACCTGTTAAGTATGGGGATCCAAGGAATCTGATTCTTATAGTATAGATTGATGGGATCAATATCCCAAATGTGATGGTAGACTTAGGAGCATAAATTAATGTCATAACTTCTGCAACTGTGATTACCTTGGGCCGGTGAAACATTAAACAAACTCCCACCATCCTAGAATTAGCAGATCGGTCTACTATAAGACCAGTAGGGAAGTTGGAAGATATAACTATCTCAGTAGACTCATGGAAGTACCTTGTTGATCTTTTGGTATTACATACCCAATCTTGAGACAGTGGGCATCCATTTATTTTAGGAAGACCTTGGCTTGCGACCACAGATGCTTACATTGGATGTTGGTTGGGAAGTAATATCCATTGGGGAAGTTATAAAGAATATTATCCTGTATCCCCCTACAGAACCAAGTTCACCATATAAACAAGGATTTACCATAATACAAAAATATCTTCTTGCAAAAAGGGTCAAACCTAAAAACAAAGAAATTACACCAATTCTTACTATTGGTGAGGCCATTTGTTTTAAGGATGAAACAAAAGATGATGCCATTAGTACCTTTATCAGTAGCCATAATTCCGTTTATGATTCAACTTGCCAGATATTAGAATATGTTATGAGCTGTAATGTTTAGGAAGCCATCGAACTAGAGACTGAAGTTGAGAATGTTCCCGTAATTATACCCCATAATAGTGTTCCTATAGAAATTGAACTAGGGAAGACGATGAATGTTAATTCTAACCTTTCACCTTCCCAGACAGAATGGTTACTGAAGTCCTTTAGGAACAGAAAGAAACCTTCGCTTGGGAATATACAGATATGAAAGGAATCCCTGTTGACTTATGTACTCATCACATATACATTAAAGAAGAATGTCGACCTATTAGGTAACCATAGAGAAGAATAAATACTCCTTTAAAAGACATTGTCAAAGACAAATTACAGAAACTATTAGATGTGGTATTTATTTACCCAATCTCGGACAGTCAATGGGTATCCCACTAGTCATTGTTTTGAAGAAGAAAGGTAAGTGGTAGATTTGTGTTCATTACAGGGAATTAAATAAAGCAACTCAAAAGGATCATTTTCCCTTACCTTTTATTGACCAACACCTTGATACATTAGTCAAAAAGAATTTCTTCTCCTTTCTAGATGGATTTAGTGGGTACTATTGTGCTCTACAACAACCCCCCATTTCATATCATTATTTACTTAGCAAAACTATCATATGAAATGGGTCCCTTTAGTTTTGATTGGTATCAACATTGTATTATTCAAAAAAGGTCCGAAAACAAAATGAAAAAACATTATGAAAACCTTTTCGATAAACCCATTTTGATCTTAATAATACAAATAATCAATCTTTTATCATTGCGATAAAGCGATTGCAAGATCGCATATCGCAATGACATAGGAAGCATACTTTAACAGCCCATTCATTTTCCCCGATGCGATATCACTATCGGTGATTGGCAATATACTATGCATGTACTTAAAGCACCCCAGGTAATTCACCCGATGCGACGCGATATCGCTATCGGCAATCGGCAATATGCTATGCATGTTTTTAAAGCACCCCAGATAATACACCCGATGCGATGCGATATCGCTATCGGCGATCAGCGATATACCATCCATGCGTCCGTAAAAGTGCTCACACTCCCGATGCGATGCGATATCGCTATCGGTGATCGGGGATTTCAAAAGGTATCAATATAAGGAGTTAAGTTTTCCTCGACGCCCGATTGCGATAAAGCCAAAAGCGCAAATTTCAAAAAAGCCATTAAGACAGAGGGATATTATGATCAATTCATATTAAAAGCTTGATCTGTCGAACAATGATTTACCCGCGCTCAACCGCCAAAACATCCAGGCACGCTTAAAAAAATCATTTGGCTGATTAATGATATGATGGGCATTTAAAGGATTGGTAGGTTCTAAACAGCCATTTAATGAAATTGTAAGTCCTAAAATCTTCCCATAGATTGTATCGCAGCCACTTTAAAGTTAATCCCTCATCACGCATTGATCAATATATCTCTCTAATATTCGATTTTCACTACCAATTCTCTGTGTTACGCTTATTTTCACGCCTGTGCAGAATTCTTCCAAAGCAGAAAACTCAAACAAAATGGGGAAGAAGTCTAAGAAAACCACAGCCGCTTCTGCTGCACCAGCCACAGGACAAGCCGTCGCTGATCCAACAAATAAAAAGAAAGGATTGATATCTGATACTACATGTTCTGGTCTCGGCAAAACTACTTGGCAAAGTACCTACAATTTGATTGAAGCCGAAGAACCTGAAGTGACAACAGTACAAGCCTCTGCAGATTCAACTCGGAAATCTGATGGTACTTTAAAGGACTTAGCTGACTCCTTCCTTCATCGAATAGCAGCTCGGGAACAAATTCTCCCATATACGGATGTAGTACGGTGGGCAATTGAGGAAATCCCAATCATGGACAGAACCTTTTGCACCAGAGACGGGAGAATTTTCGGGTCATTCAAGGCTGATGATTTAAGGCAAATGTATCATTTGCCTGAGCCAGAGAAGAAGTACAACAAGGCGTTCTTGGAGAAATTCCGAAAAGAGAATGAAATTGAATCCGAACCCATCCGGGATTGGAGACAAAATCCGGCAAAACACAAACATGAATCTTCTGGTAAGTACTCGGTTGATTCCCTATGTTCTCCTTATTGTTATGCTAGAATAATGATGTGTAGATATTGGGGGTTGCACGATTCTGCTAATTTCACTATAGAAATGGTTCCCTTGATGGAAGCGGCGTGTAACAGTGAAATAATGGATTGGGCTACTATACTCTCAGATAAACTAGCAACAGCTGTTCTTGAGTTTAGAAATAAGACCCGTGTTACTGAAAGGTTAATTCCCCCATTCTACTATAGTGCCTATATTTTAGATACCTTGTGTTTTAACTCTGAATTTCCTGTGCTCGACTGGAGGTGGACGTCACAAGACCCCATGCCGATTCACATATACCCTCAGAAATTGTGGAAATCTTCTTATAAGCACCATTTATACCAAGTCTGCAATGGCTTTATGTTACCCATTCATTATTCTATTTTTGATAAACCTACTCCCAAGATTTCCTACCAAGCCGGGATTGACTTAACATCAGTAGGAAGATGGTTCGGGGAGAAGAAGTTCACTTATATAAGAGTTTTCGGTAGCCAAGCCGAACCTCATGTCCTTCCCTTGTATATACCTGATAAACTGCTAGCGAGGGAAATAGCTTATCAGATCATTGCCGAGGGAGTCACACAGACCCTCAAGAAAAATAAGAAGTAGGGCTGGCCCTCTTTTCCTTTTAGATGCAGTGTCTACACATTGCATGATTTCAAACATGCAGAGAAAGAAGCTACAAAGATAAAATCATTAACTCTAGCAACTCTCCCTAATAGGCAATTTTATCCCAACAAAGTCGCCTATAATGCACTTGAACAGGCCAAATTGGCAAAGTTTGATCGTAAAGAAGATATGTTCGATGACCTATTCTCCTCAGCCAAGTCAATAATCCAGGTTAAGGCATTTTCCAGAATGAAATATAAAGATGAAGGGTTGGTTGAATTCAACAGACTTAGAGAACAAAGGTTGCAAACTCTGCCTCTAGATCTGTTAGAGACAACCCCAACAACATCATCAAGCGAGCCTGAACAGGAACAGTCAAAGGAACCTCCGGTTACAACAAAAGAACAAGAAAAACCACAAGAGGAAATTCAGACTAAAGAGCAGGAGAAAGTGCGGGAGGAGACCCAGACTAAAGAGCAAAAACAGACCAACATTGAAGTAAATGTGGATACTCATATTGATCCTAAATTGCTCCAGGAATGGCAGCAATTTGATTCTATTATCAGCAGTCTGGAATGTTCAAAGAACACTGAACTTCGAAAGCAGTAGACACACAGGAAACCACTTCACAACAGGTTCAAAGTGGAACCAGCGGCCCACCCATTTCAAAGGAAGTAGAAATAATACCAAAGGACCCCTTCGATCAAATTATTTTGCAGGTAGAAGAGATTCCTCCCTTGGATGTCTTTTACAGCCCAAGGCATAAAGCTGTAGTAAAACGACAGAGGAAGAGAAGAAGGAATGATCAACCTTCCCTTTTCCCAGAACAGACGGTCACGGGCAATGTGGTTTGGAAGGAGGAATTTGACCCCTCTGATGACCTGACAAAACTGTCACAATATGCTGGAGCCTATTCAGCAGCAACAATAGACAAGGCATCAGAGGTGAGTCTTTTATTGAAAACAAAAGACCAGGAAATCTTCTTATTACAGGCACAGCTAACTGAAGCAAAGCAGAAAGTGGAGCAGGCAGAACAGCAATTGTTGACACAACAGCAAGTGAACAATCAACTAACTCAACAATTGCAGGCAGAGAAACAAAGGATTGACCACAGCACAATCCAAAAGCAGAAAGAATTGTCAGAGGCCTTGGCACAACTGAAGGCAGCAAATGAGAAAATGTTGAAAACCAAAGATGAGCAGATTGCTCAACTATCAGCAAAGCTTGAGAAGACAAAGGGCGTTCCACAAATAACTGAATTCAGAGTAGAAGCACTACAGATAAATACGGCACTAATAGCACAAATCAAACTTCTATGTCAACAAATCGCCCAGGCAAAGCCACTATGTGAGTTAACGACATCAATAAGTGAGAAAGTAGAAAAGGCTAGGACAGAATTGGATCAAGCTGAAGAAACAATAGCTGCATTTCTTGACTGGCAAGATACTGACCAAGGACAAGCGGCGAATTTACCAAGAATTTTAGAGTCACATAATGATATATTATTTACAGAATGGCAGTCCTAGTTAATGAAAGCAAAGAGGGCAATTTCAAGGTGCAAATCAACTTCAAGCAATTTGGTTGAATTAGTTAATAACACTCTCTACTTGTCAAACATGATTTCCCAATGCACACCAGGAAAATTGATAGTGATGAAAACATTGGAGCAGTCATGTTATCCGGATCTAGAGGAAAAGGGGAGATTAATTGCTGGAATTAACAGTTTAACATGGGACACCTATTGGTTCTTCTTGGTAAAACCACACACTCAA
Organism: Pinus tabuliformis; assembly: GCA_031772625.1. NCBI lineage: Eukaryota > Viridiplantae > Streptophyta > Pinopsida > Pinales > Pinaceae > Pinus > Pinus tabuliformis. The sequence continues at coordinate 679,112,841 of CM062818.1, read as the reverse complement.
AGAGCTGCCCTCAAGTGCCTTACAGATGCAATCGGGTATATTATCCCCGATATTCAGGATGCCACCTATGTTGCCCAGCTTAGCTCTCGCCTCAACAGACCACCCGAAGTGGAGCCGATGCTTGCGATAAGTCAGCTCAGATTCAAAGGCAAACAACCTACTTGATGAGTCATGCCGCCGACTGCCAGATTGCTGAGGAAATTATGATCAAAATTAATTGATACCAATTAAGTAGGATTTCAGTTTCATAGATAGTTAGCTTAATTAAGTATTTATAGACCCTTTCATGTTTTTAGAAAGGGTCGTAAATTTTTGTACTTGACTTAAAGACTGAAGTTGCACTATTGTGCTTCAGCCATATTCTTTTATAAAACTAGACCAGTTATTCTAATTTTGACAAGGAAGATTTTATGCAAATGTGCACTACTGTCTTTGTTTGAAAGTATTTCTGCGTTGGAAGAAGAATCTCAAATAGCGATTGATATTGGGAGTGTTTAGCAGCTCATATGGTAATATTATCTATGTCTGGATTCATTCTTTTCATATGAATTGCTATTTGATTGCCTTTGCTATTATCGAATATATGTATGTGTTTTAACAACATTTCTCTATTCCTTCCACTATTGGATGTTTATGGGATGCTCTTCCTTTGATCATATATGTATCGATGATATATAAAGTGTAGCAATATTGCGCTAATCCTTTTGTTTAATGATTTAAGCAGAGTAATTCTTGAATGAATAAAAGTCCATGTTTATTGAATAGAGTCATCTACATGCCTGTTTATAAACATAGATCATCAAGCGCTACACTTTAAAAAATACAATAGTTCCCGGGATTAGTAGTATTTCTTTTATTTCGCCGATAGATTAAGTTATTCGCCGATCATTAGATTAATCAACCAATCATTCATTCATCCCGTTTATCCATTACTGGGAAACTAGTCCCATTATCCCAGTCAGAGCCACCATTCCAAACGGAAAAGGATCTGTACTAAGGTCTGAACCGGGTGGTTATCCCCCAATGTTGATACAACGATTTTTGGGGCATCAACATTTTTGGTGCTAGAAGGAGGGCCCAACTATGAATGGAAAGCAAACCCAAATTTACAGGCCATTCTAAGAGTAATTCTCAATCCGTATCACCTCGTACTTCCCAATTGCATGCTGGTTCTCCAGTATCCAAACAAGAAGAAGAGGAATCAACTACCACTGCTCAAACCCATCATACTCCAGAACAATTAAGTCTCGAATCCCCTGAAGTCCAGTCTCTTATCCACAAACTTCAGAGCTTCTCGATTTCACCACAGAAATCTGAGGTATCACAAAGCAGTGTGGCTTCGCAGTTCAATTTATCTCACCCTCTCACCAGACTTCAGAGAGAAAAGCTCGGTATTGAACCCACTGAGTTCCCTTTACCCAAAAGGAAAAAGGCGAAGAAATATACTGAAGGATCTGACAGTGAAGAGCTTTCATCCACATCCTCCATCTCACTTTCCCCTGTGCGAAGTCAACCATCCACTCCCCCATTACATATTGTTGTTCATCAGGGATTAGGAACTTTAACATCCCAGCCTGCTTACTCCGCAATATCATTTCCTTCCGAGACATTTGGAATTTCAACAGTAGTATCATCTACTACTGCTGTTATAATGGCAGATCCATGGACCAGGCCTGGTGCAGTCAACATGCCTACACCATTGCATGCATTACCTGATGCTCCTGAAAAATGGCTACCCAAGTTTAACCCAGATGATGGGACCCAAGCTGAGGAACATATTAATAACTTCATGTTGGCAGTCAACTTGAAAGGAGTAACAGAACAAGATGTTGTTGTTAGACTTTTCCCTTATACCTTGCAAGGATTAGCAGGATTCTGGTATTTTTCTTTACCCTCTGGTTCCATTACCAGTTGGAACACTTGCCAAGAGCAGTTTCTTACTAAGTATGGAAATGATAGGTCTTTGGCTACACTAATAAACGATCTCTCCAATCTTAGGATAGAGCATAGGGAACCGATTAAGGAATTTAACGCCCGATTCAATAAACTCTTGAATAAAATCCCAACGGCCTCCAAACCAAGTGAGCAAATCCGAAGCGAATGGTATATAACCGCCCTACCTGCCAATATAGCTATTTTTGTAGACAGGGCTGGGAAACCTACTTTAGCTGAAAATATGAAAGAAGCACTTGCTGTGGAGAAACGCATTAATGCTCTAGAAAAGAAAGCTGCTCTAGAAGACAGAAAAGCCAAAAAGGTTTCTTTTAAAGATGATTCAAAGAAGAAAACCCCAAAAGATCCATATGACATGGAGGGTCTGCAAAAGGTCCTCAAGACTTTGTCAAACGAAATGGTTGAAATCAAAAAACAGGTAGCCGAAACCTCAACCAAAAGACCCTTTAGAAATTTTAAGAAAAATGAATCTAAACCACCAAATGTTATATCAAATGCAGATTTAGATCTTGAGGAAGGAGAAGAAGAAACAGTTACACCTACTGATGAAGAAGAGGAAGTTGTTGAATGTCATGGAATGTGGGATTTCATACTGCCTAACTCCGATACAGATAATGAAGAAGAAGCGTTTCCTGTTACCACTAGGAGTAAAAGTACCTCCAAACCTGTTCAGGCAACTTCAAAGAAAAGGAGTGTGGGTGCTGCTACAACAAAGGAAAAAGTATCTACAAAGAAGCCACCTGCAGCAGGTCCTCAAAACCAACCTTCAACCTCAAACACTCCTCTAACATCTAAAACGCTGGTAGTATCCAATTCAATGGATTACAATATTGTTGATGATATGAAGAAAACTAAGGCAAACATTACCATGTTTGAACTAAGCAAATTAAAACATCAGCAAAAATTGCTTCTCAAAGAATTAAATGCTGTTCCCACTTCACCTCTTCCCAGTACTAAAGCTGCTAATGATGCAGGTCAACCACCTTCTGGTATGGTTGAAGCTACTGATGCAGTCCTAATAGGAGATAGATCAAACTCTCATACTCCACCTTTCCTTCTAACCTATGAGATCTACAATAGAAACCTGCACAACTGTTTGATTGACTCAGGGGCATCTTCTAACATAATGCCAGCTTCAGTTTGTTCCAAACTGAACATTGAACCCTAGAAGTCTGCTATTCATATTGTACAGCTGGACAGGACCAAAGTACAGGTTTTGGGAGAGATTAATTCCGTAACTATCAGGTTATCTACTGATCCCAGAATAGTACAAAGGATTGATATCCTAATAGTCGATATACCTGAATTTTATGGTTTAATCTTGAGTAGGGATTGGTCTGAGAAACTACATGGGTATATTTCTATTGATTGGTCACATATGTGGCTTCCCTATAAGGGGAAGCCAAATCAAATAAGGATCGATCGAGAAAAGCATATGACCCATACAGTCACTGAGTTTGAGCAAGAAAACCAGCCAATAGCATTTAATAACAACATTTTGGGGAATTATTCATCAGAATCATTCTTTGGCAACTTCGCTGCCCAGCCATCCCCTTTCTCAGTAAACCATTTTACATCTCAGATTGAAAATTTTTCACAAACAGATAGGTCAAGATGTTTCAATGGTACTGAGAAAACTGTAAATAAAATTGTTAATACTTCTTTATTTTGGTCGTTATATTTCGATGGGTCCAAATCTAGTGAGGGCTCAGGAGCATGATGTATTTTGATTAGCCCACAAGGGGAAAAAAAAATGTTGTCCTGTAGGTTAGAATTTGAATGCACAAATAACACAGCAGAGTATGAAGCCTTAGTCCAAGGACTATATAAAGCCATCGGCCTTAAGGTCCAATATTTGAAAGTGTTCGGAGATTCTGAAATTATTATCAAACAAGTAAGGAATACAATTCATTGTCTTTCCACCCATCTCAAGCATTATTAATCGCTGACATAGGAACTTACCGCCAAATTTTTGGCATTCAATATTTCTTCTATTCCCAGGTCTCAAAATTCGGCAGCTAACTTGCTAGCCAATGTTGCCTCCAAGCTCCTACCTTCCGATGACTACAACCCAGATAGATTTTCAGTAGAGTTGCTTTTTAGGCCATCAATTCTTGACAATGTCACGAATTGGAGAGTGTTCAACCATTATGAAGACATTTTACAGTTCTTAACTTCCAAAAAGTCCTATGATGATCAAATCATCGAGGAAAACGAGCATGACCTTCAAATAAGAGGTAAACCTGAGGAAAATTCAATCCCTAAGCCTGTGGTAAAACTTGAAGATCTTTATGATATTAAAGACAGGTTTAAACCTGTGACTAATGCAAAGCTCCAAAGTTCTACCCTAAGGTTTGAATTGATAAATCTTGGCACTGAGCAAACTCCTCAAAACATTAATTTAGGATTAGGACTTTCCTTGGAAGAAAAGGAGGCATTCATTAGACTGTTAAGGAAAAATAAACAGGTTTTTGCTTGGAAGTATGATGATTTAAAGACATATGATACATCCATCATCCAGCATACCATTCCAATGCTTCCCGATCAGAAACCAATTCAGCAGAAGTTGAGGAAAATACATCCGAACTTAGAGAGTCAAATAAAATCTGAACTTAACAGACTCTTGAAAGCTAAGATTATTTTTCCCGTTCGGCACTCAAACTGGGTCTCCAATATGGTGCCAGTCAGAAAGAAAAATGGCGACATTAGGATTTGTATTGATTTCAGAAATTTGAACAAGGCGAGCTTAAAAGATAATTTCCCATTACCTACTATGGAGCAGATACTCCAATCAGTAGCAGGCTCTGAGTTAATGTCCTTTCTAGACGGTTTCTCAGGATATAACCAAGTTCTAGTCCATCCTGATGACCAACTTAAAACCACATTCAGAACAAAATGGGGAACATATGCATATTAGAAAATGCCTTTCGGACTTATTAATGCAGGAGCGACATTCCAAAGAGCGATGGATATAGCCTTTAAAGGGTTGATTAATAGAACAGTAGTCGTCTATCTAGACGATATTACTGTATTTTCTAAGGAAAAGTCCAATCATTTGCATGATCTAAATCAAATCTTTCAACGCTGCAAAAGATATGGTATTTCTCTTAACCCTAAAAAATCTTTCTTCGCTCTTGACCAAGGAAAGATCTTAGGATTTATTGTGTCTAAAGACGACATTTATATTGATCCTGACCGGATCAAAGAAATCTCTGAAATCCCTTTCCCTCATAATAAAAAATCCATGTAGTCATTTTTAGGCCAAATCAATTTTGTCAAAAGATTTGTTCCAGATTTTTCTCAAATTATTTTGCCACTTCAAACTATGATTAAGAAAAATTCAGTCTTTAAGTGGGGATCAGCAGAAAAGGAAGCGTTTGATTTAATCAAGAAATCAATAATCAATGCCCCAGCCTTAAATACTCCTAATTTTTCTAATCATTTTACATTGTATACTATCGCATCCAACTTGTCCTATGCAGCAGTACTCACGCAGCTCAATGATCACAATGTGGAAGCACCTATTTCATTTTATAGTTCAAATCTTCAGGGTGCTGAATTGAATTACTCCAAAGTAGAAAAACAAGCCTTTGTTGTATATAAAGCTGTCAAACATTACAGACCCTTCCTTTTAAAAACCCACACAAAAGTTATAGTTCCTTTTCCTGCAGTAAGGCAACTATTGATCCAAAAGGAACTAGGTGAAAAAAGGGCAAATTGGGTTACAACACTTCAAGAATATGACTTAGAAATTAAACCAGCAAAGATTGTTAGAGGCCAAGGTTTTTGCAGGTTATTGGCAGGAGCATCCAACATTCCAGAATCAGGTGATACAGATCAAACCGAAGAAATCAACTAGATAAGTATTACTGATTCTGAGTCACAATATGCTGACTTAATATTTTATTTGAAAAATGGATATGCACCTCCTAACCTGTCTTACAAAAACAAAAGGGCCATTAGATTGAAAGCAAAGAATTTCACAATTATTGATGATGTGCTTTTTATGCGAAATTATGATTCAATCTTATTAAGATGCCTAGAAAAACCTGAAGCACAAAATGTTTTGCAGGAATTACACGATGGACCAGCAGGAGGACATTTTGGAGCTGACACAACAACCCATAAAATCATTCATGCTGGCTATTATTGGCCCACTCTGTTTAGAGATGCTCATGAATATGTAAGGAAATGCCAAAATTGTCAAACTTCTAGTGGAAGACAAAGAAAATCAGCTTTTCCTTTACAGCCGGTCAACATTGAACAGCCATTTGAGCAATGGGGATTGGATATCATTGGGGAAATTACTCCGCATTCTACCAAACAGCATAAGTATATCCTTACTGCTACCGATTATTTTACTAAGTGGGTCGAAGCAATTCCTTTGAAGACAACAAATTCTGAGGCAATCATTGAGTTTATAGATCAATTCATCATTACCAGGTTTGGTGTCCCAAATGCTCTTGTTTTTTATAATGCATCTTACTTTTCAGGCAATGCTATGTTTGATTTCGCTATTAAAAGAGGATTTAAATTAAAATATTCCGCTAATTACTATCCTCAGGGTAATGGTTTAGCAGAGTCTACAAATAAAAATCTGATTAAAATTATTAAGCGAACTATCGAACAGAACCATAAAACATGGCACAAATCCTTAATATTCGCACTATGGGCTGATAGGATAACACAGAAGGCTTCCATAGGATCTTCTCCGTTTAACCTTTTGTATGGAAAAGAAGCAGTGTTACCAACAAATCTTGTTCTTCCTTCTCTAGCCTTAGTTCAGTTTATTGAGGAAAGCCCTTCTTCTTCTATTCAACTTAGACATGACCAAATTCTAAAATTAGAAGAGGAAAGGGAAAAAGCCAAGGTTATTCATGCAAAACATCAACAAATCATCAAGTCATCCTTTGATTCAGTCTCATCCGGTTCAAAACAGTTTCAAGTCGGTGATTTAGTTCTGAAATGGGACAAAGCCCATGAGGACAAGGGAAAACACACCAAGTTCCAGAAGATGTGGCTTGGGCCATTTCAGATCTGTGAGAAGATAGGCCATTCGACCTTCATATTACAAGATTTATCAGATTTGAGAGATTCTCTCCCCGTTAATGGCCTTATCTTAAAGAAATTCTTTAATTGAGGAGGTAACCCCTTCTCCTTTTTTAGTTTAATAGAGTTTTGTAGTTTGTAGGACCATTAGAAAATAAAGTTGTAAGGTATCTTCCATTAACCTTCGCTGTATTTGAAAGTTGCTCCACAAAAGTAGTGTGGATATTTACTTTTAAATAATAGAAGTCTTACATAAGATGGATGATTTCTAGGAAACTAGGTATAATTGCATTCCAAAATCACAATTCAATTTTTGTGAACCCTTCTCAAAGTTTAGAAGTATTGTAAATCATTTTATGTTTTCAGATTGGCCACAAAAAGGGTTATCAATATCAGAACAGAAACTAATCTTTAACTCTTACCTTGTCATCCATTTACTCTTAAGGAGAAAATTGTCCATCCCATTCACCAAAGTTTATGGTTACTCAGAGTGTAATTCTAAAATATCTGATATTAAAGATAAGAGGTCTTATTACAAGCCTGCTTACCATGATCATAGGGAAATAGTTTAACCGACATTACCAATACTGCATACCAAAACAGGGTAATGGCTTAGAATTATAAGACAAGGGGTCTCATCACGAGCCAGCTTGTTCGGTTAGATTACTACCAGTGAATGGCATTGTCAATAGCTGGCCACCAAACCAGGACAATAGCTTTTTATCTTAGCAATAACAGAAAAAGAAAGGAAATACAAAATGTGAAAACATGTTTTGAATTTACTCTGTTAATCACACTCTTAAATGGATGGGACAATGGACAATAATATGGTTTAAAGGTATCCCTGTCAAAACTATGAACGTTTACTGGCAGCAGAGGTTCTACCTATGACAAAGGAGTCAATTCTAAAAGCTGATTTGGAAAGGTTCTCTGTTTTATCATTATAAACCAATAAATGCCAATTTAAAACTTAGAATGTATCTAATTTTAAACAAGAGAGGAAATTAACAAAGATAGATTCATTTTATTTAGAATGCATATATACCTATTTATATTAGAATTTTCCCCTTTAATAAGAACTCTATTTTGAAAAAGTTAAAGTATTTCCATACTTTTCAGAGATAACTGTTTCTTCCAGTGAATCGCCAATTGTTGTGCTCTACAACAACCCCCCATTTCATATCATTATTTATTTAGGAAAACTATCATATGAAATGGGTCCCTTTAGTTTTGATTGGTATCAACATTGTATTATTCAAAAAAGGTCCAAAAACAAAATGAAAAAAAATTATGAAAACCTTTTCGATAAACCCATTTTGATCTTTAATAATACAAATAATCAATCTTTTATCATTGCGATAAAGCGATCGCAAGATCGCATATCGCAATGACATAGGAAGCATACTTTAACAACCCATTCATTTTCCCTGATGCGATATCACTATCGATGATCGGCAATATACTCTGCATGTACTTAAAGCACCCCAGGTAATTCACCCGATGCGACGCGATATCGCTATCATTGATCGGCGATATGCTATGCATGTTCTTAAAGCACCCCAGATAATACACCCGATGCGACGCGATATCGCTATCGGCGATCGGCGATATACCATCCATGCGTCCGTAAAAGTGCTCACACTCCCGATGCGATGCGATATCGCTATCGGCGATCGGGGATTTCAAAAGGTATCAATATAAGGAGTTAAGTTTTCCCCGACGCCCGATTGCGATAAAGCCAAAAGCGCAAATTTCAAAAAAGCCATTAAGACAGAGGGATATTATGATCAATTCATATTAAAAGCTTGATCTGTCGAACAATGATTTACCTGCGCTCAACCGCCAAAACATCTAGGCACGCTTAAACAAATCATTCGGCTGATTAATGATATGATGGGCATTTAAAGGATTGGCAGGTTCTAAACGGCCATTTAATGTAATTGTAAGTCCTAAAATCTTCCCATAGATTGTATCCACAGCCACTTTAAAGTTAATCCCTCATCACGCATTGATCAATATATCTCTCTCATATTCGATTTTCACTACCAATTCTCTGTGTTACGCTTATTTTCACGCCTGTGCAGAATTCTTCCAAAGCAGAAAACTCAAACAAAATGGGGAAGAAGTCTAAGAAAACCACAGTCGCTACCGCTGCGCCAGCCACAGGACAAGTCGTCGCTGATCCGAAAAATAAAAAGAAAGGATTGATATATGATACTACATGTTCTGGTCTCGGCAAGACTACTTGGCAAAGTACCTACAATTTGATTGAAGCCGAAGAACCTGAAGTGACAACAGTACAAGCCTCTGCAGATTCAACTCGGAAATCTGATGGTACTTTAAAGGACTTAGCTGACTCCTTCCTTCATTGAATAGCAGCTCGGGAACAAATTCTCCCATATACGGATGTAGTACGGTGGGCAATTGAGGAAATCCCAATCATGGACAGAACCTTCTGCACTAGAGACGGGAGAATTTTCAGGTCATTCAAGGCTGACGATTTAAGGCAAATGTATCATTTGCCTGAGCTAGAGAAGAAGTACAACAAGGCGTTGTTGGAGAAATTCCGAAAAGAGAATGAAATTGAATCCGAACCCATCCGGGATTGGAGACAAAATCCGGCAAAACACAAACATGAATCTTCCGGTAAGTACTCGGTTGATTCCCTATGTTCTCCTTATTGTTATGTTGGAATAATGATGTGTAGATTGTGGGGGTTGCACGATTCCGCTAATTTCACTATAGCAATGGTTCCCTTGATGGAAGCGGCGTGTAAGAGTGAAATAATGGATTGGGCAACTATACTCTCAGATAAACTAGCAACAGCTGTTCTTGAGTTTAGAAATAAGACCCGTGTTACTGAAAGGTTAATTCCCCCATTCTACTATAGTGCCTATATTTTAGATACCTTGTGTTTTAATTCTAAATTTCCTGTGCTCGGCTGGAGGTGGACGTCACAAGACCCCATGCCGATTCACATATACCATCAGAAATTGTGGAAATCTTCTTATAAGCACCATTTATACCAAGTCTGCAATGGCTTTATGTTACCCATTCATTATTCTATTTTTGATAAACCTGCTCCCAAGATTTCCTACCAAGCCGGGATTGACTTAACATCAGTAGGAAGATGGTTCGGGGAGGAGAAGTTCACTTATATAAGAGTTTTCGGTAGCCAAGCCGAACCTCATGTCCTTCCCTTGTACATACCTGATAAACTGCTGGCGAGGGAAATAGCTTATCAGATCATTGCCGAGGGAGTCACACAGACCCTCAAGAAAAATAAGAAGCAGGGCTGGCCCTCTTTTCCTTTTAGATGCGGTGTCTACACGTTGCATGATTTCAAACATGCAGAGAAAGAAGCTACAAAGATAAAATCATTAACTCTAGCAACTCTCCCTAATAGGCAATTTGATCCCAACAAAGTCGCCTATAATGCACTTGAACAGGCCAAATTGGCAAAGTTTGATCATAAAGAAGATATGTTCGATGACCTGTTCTCCTCAGCCGAGTCAATAATGCAGTTTAAGGCATTTTCCAGAATGAAATATAAATATGAAGGGTTGGTTGAATTCAACAGACTTAGAGAACAGAGGTTGCAAACTCTGCCTCTAGATCTGTTAGCAACAATCCCAACAACGTCATCAAGTGAGCCTGAACAGGAACAGTCAAAGGAACCTCCGGTTACAACAAAAGAACAAGAAAAACCACAAGAGGAAATTCAGACTAAAGAGCAGGAGAAAGTGCGGGAGGAGACCCAGACTAAAGAGCAAAAACAGACCAACATTGAAGTAAATGTGGATACTCATATTGATCCTAAATTGCTCCAGGAATGGCAGCAATTTGATTCTATTATCAGCAGTCTGGAATGTTCAAAGAACACTGAAACTTCGAAAGCAGCAGACACACAGGAAACCACTTCACAACAGGTTCAAAGTGGAACCAGCAGCCCACCCATTTCAAAGGAAGTAGAAATAATACCAAAGGACCCCTCCGATCAAATTATTTTGCAGGTAGAAGAGATTCCTCCCTTGGATGTCTTCTACAGCCCAAGGCATAAAGCTGTAGTAAAACGACAGAGGAAGAGAAGAAGGACTGATCAACCTTCCCTTTTCCCAGAACAGACGGTCACGGGCAATGTGGTTTGGAAGGAGGAATTTGACCCCTCTGATGACCTGACAAAACTGTCACAATATGCTGGAGCCTATTCAGCAGCAACAATAGACAAGGCATCAGAGGTGAGTCTTTTATTGAAAACAAAAGACCAGGAAATCTTCTTATTACAGGCACAGCTAACTGAAGCAAAGAAGAAAGCGGAGCAGGCAGAACAGCAATTGTTGACACAACAGCAAGTGAACAATCAACTAACTCAACAATTGCAGGCAGAGAAACAAAGGATTGACCACAGTGCAATCCAAAAGCAGAAAGAATTGTCAGAGGCCTTGGCACAACTGAAGGCAGCAAATGAGAAAATGTTGAAAACCAAAGATGAGCAGATTGCTCAACTATCAGCAAAGCTTGAGAAGACAAAGGGCGTTCCACAAATAACTGAATTCAGAGTAGAAGCACTACAGATAAATACGACACTAATAGCACAAATCAAACTTCTATGTCAACAAATCGCCCAGGCAGAGCCACTGTGTGAGTTAATGGCATCAATAAGTGAGAAAGTAGAAAAGGCTAGGACGGAATTGGATCAAGCTGAAGAAACAATAGCTGCATTTCTTGACTGACAAGATACTGACCAAGGACAAGCGGCGAATTTACCAAGAATTTTAGAGTCACATAAAGATATATTATTTACAGAATGGCAGTCCTAGTTAATGAAAGCAGAGAGGGCAGTTTCAAGGTGCAAATCAACTTCAAGCAATTTGGTTGAATTAGTTAATAACACTCTCTACTTGTCAAACATGATTGCCCAATGCACATCAGGAAAATTGACAGCGATGAAAACATTGGAGTAGTCATGTTATCCGGATCTAGAGGAAAAGGGGAGATTAATTGCTGGAATTAACAGTTTAACATGGGACACCTATTGGTTCTTCTTGGTAAAACCACACACTCAAAGAGCCGCCCTCAAGTGCCTTACAGATGCTATCGGGTATATTATCCCCGATATTCAGGATGCCACCTATGCTGCCCAGCTTAGCTCTTGCCTCAACAGACCAGCCGAAGTGGAGCCGATGCTTGCGATAAGTCAGCTCAGATTCAAAGGCAAACAGCCTACTTGATGAGTCATGTCGCCGACTGCCAGATTGCTGAGGAAATTATGATCAAAATTAATTGATACCAATTAAGTAGGATTTCAGTTTCATAGATAGTTAGCTTAATTAAGTATTTATAGACCCTTTCATGTTTTTAGAAAGGGTCATAAAGTTTTGTACTTGACTTAAAGACTGAAGTTGCACTATTATGCTTCAGCCATATTCTTTTATAAAACTGGACCAGTTATTCTAATTTTGACAAGGAAGCTTTTATGCAAATGTGCACTACTGTCTTTGTTTGAAAGTATTTCTGCGTTGGAAGAAGAATCTCAAATAGCGATTGATATTGGGAGTGTTTAGCAGCTCATATGGTACTATTATCTATGTCTGAATTCATTCTTTTCATATGAATTGTTATTTGATTGCCTTTGCTATTATCGAATATATGTATGTGTTTTAACAACATTTCTCTATTCCTTCCACTATTGGATGTTTATGGGATGCTCTTCCTTTGATCATATATGTATCGATGATATATAAAGTGTAGCAATATTGCACTAATCCTTTTGTTTAACGATTTAAGCAGAGTAATTCTTGAATGAATAAAATTCCATGTTTATTGAATAGAGTCATCTACATGCCTATTTATAAACATAGATCATCAAGCGCTACACTTTAAAAAATACAATAGTTCCCGGGATTAGTAGTATTTCTTTTATTTCGCCGATAGATTAAGTTATTCGCCTATCATTAGATTAATCAACCAATCATTCATTCATCCCGTTTATCCATTACTGGGAAACTGGTCCCATTATCCCCAGTTGGAGCCACCATTCCAAACGGAAAAGGAGCTGTACTAAGGTCCGGACCGGGTGGTTATCCCCCAATGTTGATACAACGATTTTCGGGGCATCAACAGGTACAAACGCATCCAAATAGCTCCCTAGGATCAAGATAAAACTACCTTCACATGCCCTTGGGGAACCTTTTCATATCGAGTCCTCCCATTCGGTCTCTATAATGCACCCGCTACCTTTCAACAGGCAATATTAGGATTTTTTTTTCTGATCTAGTCAATGATAGTTTTGAAATCTACATGGATGACTTCACCCCTTATGGGGATTCTTTTGAAGAAGGTCTGGAAAACTTAGAGAAAGTACTTAGTATATGTAAGAAAACACAATTTTCTCTTAGTACAATAAAATTCCATATGATGATGAAAGAAGGAATAGTGTTGGGACATGTGCTTTCCATTGCAGGAATCCAGGTTGATCTTGCCAAGATAGAGGTGATATTAAATTGTCCTACACCTAAGACACCAGCACAGGTGTGTAGTTTCATCGGTTATGCTGGATATTATAGACATTTTATAGATTTTTTTTCTAAGATAGCATTTCCACTTTTTCAATTGTTACCTAAGGATGTAGATTTGTGTGGATAGATGAATGTGAAACAACCTTCGTGAAAATAAAAGAACTAGTTTGCAAAGCTCCGATATTACGTGATCTTGACTAGAAGTTCCCATTTCATATCTCTACAGATTCTTCTCACACAACAGTAGGGGCAATCTTGGGACAATAAGAGGACAAGAAACCATACGTGATCTATTACGTTAGCAAGAATCTGACTCTTGCTGAATTAAACTATACGGTAACTAAAAAATCATTTTTGGATGTTATTTATGCTATTAATAAGTTTCAGCATTACATTACAAGGTATCCCAGTTTCATGCACATTGATCATACAACCATCAGGTATTTGATGAAGAAGTCGATAACTCCTGGTCATATTATGAGATAGTTATTATTAATTCAAGAATTTGATATTTCCGTTGTAGATAATCTAGGCAAAGATAATGTAGTTGCAGATTTCCTATCTAGGTTGGATACTAATGATGAAGGTACACCTGTAGAGGACAATTTTCTAGATGAACATATTTTTTCAATTTCTACTCACACTCCATGCTATGTAGATCTTGCTAACTATCTTGCTATAGGAAAAGTACCTCAACACTTGCAATACAAAGATCAACAAAGAATTATCCATCATAGTGCATGATATTCATGGATAAAGGGATGCATCTTTTATACAGGACCTGATCAACAAATCTAGTGCTGCATAGGTGAAGACGACATCTATGATGTTCTAAAAGTTGTTCACGATGGCCTTTGTTGAAGGTATTTTTCAAATAAGAGGACTGGTCATAAGGTGTTACAGATGGGGTAATATTGGCCCTCTATTTTTCGTGATGCAAGGAAATATGTCTGAGGGTGCAATAGGTGCTAGTGGATGGGACAACCTGGTCGATTAGATGAGATGCCATTACAGCCTCAACTAGTCCTTGAGCCCTTTGAGAAATGGGCTATCGATTTTGTTGGGCCATTCAATCCATCCTCACATCAGAAAGTCCACATTCTAGCCTGCACAAATTATGTGACAAAGTGGGTAGAGGCCAAGGTTGTTGTGAAAGAAACATAACAGGTTGTCTCAGACTTCTTATTTGAAGAAATTTTCACTCAGTACAAATCTCCTAGAGAGATAGTTTCAAATGGAGGGGTGCAGTTCACATCAGATCTGATAGAAGGACTTATGAAGAAGTATGGAATCAAGAAGAGGGTGTCATCTCCATATCATCCTTAGGTGAATGGTCAAGTCGAGAGTACAAATAAAGTGCTGGAGAATATCCTTCCAAAGACTATAGCAAATCATCGCCAAAATTGGGCCGAAAAGCTTCCTAATGCAGTTTGGGAGTATAAAACAACATGGAGGAACACAACATGATTTTCACCATATGAGCTTGTCTATGGGAAATCCCCTTTGTTTTTGGTGGAATTCAAAATTAATATACTTAGAAAATCCCTTGAAGTAGGTTTGGATCTTTTAGAAGCCCAGAAACACCGATTGGAATAACTAAATGAGTTGGATGAAATTTGTTTGGTAATTGTCCAAAACATTGCTGCAATTCAGCAGCAACGAACTAAATGGAATGATAATTTATCAAGAAAATGGTGTTTCAAAGAGGAGATTGGACATTTCTCTACGACTCTCAGTTCAAATATTTTAAAGGAAAACTATTCTCTACATGGATGGGACCATATGAATTGACATGGTGTTTGATAATGGGACTGTTAAACTCATAACAATTGATGAGGCACATACTCCTCTGATTGTAAATGGACATCACCTTAGATTGTTTCACTGTCCAGTTTCTAAAGACTCCTTTATTAAACATCTCTCTAATAATCATGGTTTTGAAATTGTTAGTGTAGAGAACTCTTCCTCTGCACCTCTTATTAAAAAAAAAGAAAAAAAATGCACATATATACAATAAAATGATGTTACTACTCTATCATTATTTTTCTTGCAGGTACTTTTTTGGTGCTGCCACTTCACTGGTGTTGTTACTCCTCCAATGTTGTTACTCCTCAGGTGTTGTTACTCTGTGGATGTTGATTTTGTCTAAGTACTTCACTGGTGTTGTTATTTTGTTCCTCATGATCATCTAAGTACTTCACTAGTGTTTTTACTCCTTCGGTTTTGTTACTCTGTTTGTTACAATTGTCTTAGTACACTGGTGTTGTTACTCCATTCATCACGATTATCTAAGTACACTGGTGTTGTTACTCCTTTAGTATTGTTACTTCGTTCGTCGTGATCATCTAAGTACACTAGTGTTGTTACACCTTCGATGTTGCTACTCCATTCGTCACGATTTCTTCTAAGTACATTGGTGTTGTTACTCCTCTAGTTTTGTTACTCCATTCATCACGATTTCATCTAAGTACACTAGTTTTGTTACTCCTCTAGTGTTGTTACTTTTTTCATCATGATTATCTAAGTACACTAGTGTTGTTATGCCTCCATTGTTGTTAATCCTCCGATGTTTTTACTCCATCAAGGTAATTCGCTAGGTACATCCCCACCCGACTTCATGGGTTTGAATGATATTTTACCTATGACATGACTAGACATGACTGTGGACGACCATCCTGTTGTAGCATTTTTTGGTTTTGATAAGATAGAATATTTAAAAAATGTTAAGTTAGGATATGGACATAACAATAGTGAATAAAATGTTAGTAAAAGAAAATATCTAGATGATAATATCCATGTTGAAGAAAATGTTAGGGTAGATGCTCTAAAAAATCAAGGCAAAAATAAAATGTTAGGTTAGAAAGAAAAGAAAACTAATAAAATCTGAAAGTGAGCAAGTCTAAGTGCCACTACTAATTTTCTACAAAATAATGGTTGTGTGCAGCTTGTCATAAATGCCACAACCCATGACAGTCAAACTGTTTAATCTTGACTGCTTCATATCTTCATACATTCATATTCACTCATTTTCATAAAAATCCCTTTTCCTAATGTCAAAATCCTTTTTACCTAGGAAAAGTAAAAAATTCCATGTTAAACCCTTTTTACACAAAAAACCCACAAAATATTAACACCCCAAGTATTGATGCATATATGAAAAATCAAATAAAAGCATTAATACTTAGTGTTTTATCCCTTTCCGCTCATATTCATATTAATACTAATTTATGTATTAAAACCCTTAAAATTTCCCTTTCCTATATAAAATTAACTCCTTAATTAAAATACCCTGAAACCTTTAGTTTTATTATAAAACTATGTATTTTATACAAATATCGCATCGCAAGCCTTTTATATGAATCCACTCTCCCTGCATTGCGATATACGATGAACAAAGGACCCAGACCTGACACAGTTATATATAATATTTCAAAACCATTTTGCATCCGCCCTTTATCGCAAGTCCCGAACAAAGCAATAACCCTTTGCCATTCTGATCTCCGATTGCAATAGACTCGGACCCGACGCGGTTTATATCACAATTTATTCCCACATCGCATCTGCCCCCATCATAAAGTCCCAGTTATAATATATATCCTTCGCATGCGATATGCGATGCGCGACGGACCTGATGCTATATATATCATAATCTATCGCCATATCGCATCTGCCACCATCGCAAGTCTCGGCTAATGTAATAACCCTCCACCATTACGATCTCCGATTGCGATTGGGACCCGGACCCAATCACATATCATATATCATTTATTCCTACGTCGCGTCCGGCCCTTATCGCATTCCTTTGAGATGGGCCTTCCCCCGCTAAAACTACGATAGTGATATGCGATTAGCCCGAATCCGATATCATTATCTGCCTGAGTTCATAAAATTTCAAATTCGCCATATGTGTTTTGCAAAGATTTTCTTTGTTAAATCATTTTTACGATTTAAATAGAGAATTAACCTTAAACCTCCATTTCACCGCTAATCACATTTTTAACCCATAATATAGCCATTACCGCCATATTTAACCATTCGCCCCCTTCGTACTCCTTCTTCGCTCCACCACTGTTCATTTTGCCCGATAGTTCAAAAAGTTAACTGTTGTTTTCATTTAAACGCAGAAACACCATTTTGCTTTGTTTTACCTATTTTACCCGGCGAACCCTCCATAAACTGATGCGACCCATAAACCATGGTTTCACCCTCTGATACGTCCTGGACTCCTTCCGATAGCCTTTCGAGCTCAATAAAACCAATAAAGACCTCCTCTGTCACCCGGTTTTCTTAAATAATTTCTGTGTTTTGCAAGTAAAAAGCTTATGTTCCAGGCTTACAAAGAAAAAGCCTGCGTACAGTTGGAAGACAAATATGAAGACTTATTGTTGACAAACACAGTAAAAACTTGAAATGCATAGTAAAGTCTACTCAGCAGGGTCAAAGGAGATTTAGAGAGTTTAAAGAGTATTAGATGAAAGATCAAAATGAAGAAGATAGCTAGCATAGAGGATACAAAAAATTGATCAACCTAAAGGGAAAAATATCAAACAAACAAAGCCAGCACAGCTTGAATAAAAGGGACAACAAGAATCAATTCAATAGTTGCCCCTATCTTCTTGCATGAAGATATTTTCCTTTCCTAGAATAAATCTTAATCAGTTTTAGGAAATTTCTTAAGTTTATTATTGTATAAATAACTCTCTTCTTGAGATGTTACGGGTTCGGAGTTCAAGATTCATAGTTCATTTCTTGTAAAGTCTTGACTCTTAATTCTACTTTGAACTTGGAAGCCACCTTTGACGCAAATATTTTGAAGACACTTGATGTACTCAGTATTTCTGGGACCTTAATACAAAGCAGAGGATTTTGAATTTGGTTTCACACAGTTTGTGTTATCCTGTAAGTTTTTCTAGTTTTCAATCAACATGTTTTTCTTCATATGCTTATGAATTATAGAGATATCTAGGTAGGAAAAATTAGTGTTTCAATTGATTCTTATAAGCTCCTGAAGTGATCATCTATGAAGAGAATGGATTAATTAACTGTCTGTTTAGCTAATCCCCTCTAATCAATAAATCATCAGCATCTTGAGTAAGCTTAAGTATACTGCCTTGAACCTTTGGAATGTAGTTTAGAAGGTTTTCCTACTTATGATTGTTCTATTTTACAGTTTGGAAACTGTGATAATCATATTATTTTATGTCTTCATCTCACCACTATTTTGACCTATATCACTGTGTAAAGCTTTATAGCAGCCCTTTGTTGAAATATTAATATTATCCAAAGGATTAAGTATCATCAATTCTACATCTGTCTTCATTTATTGGTCTTACAAAACTAAAACCAAAAACCCCAAAACAATTATTTAGATGCTCTGGCATTGGTAGTTGACCTACTACTATCTCAGAGATACAACATCAGACTGACACCGTTGTTGGGGATCGAATTTCATTTAAGTTTCCCTTGGGACAATGATATTCATTCATTCTTTTCCTTTATAGGTGATTAAAGGATTTAGAAAGGTTAAAATCATTCACCTACGCAACTCCACACTCCCAAGCTGGCACCTTTTAAACATACCAAATCTCATTCAGAAGGTGACATAGTTAGTCCTCTGTCAGATCTTGAAAAGATTATGAGAAAAGCCAGATCTAAAAGGGAACACCAACCATCTTCTTCTTCCTCTTCAGTCCTATAGTCTGAAGAATTAGAATCATTTGACCCCTATAGTAATATCCCATTTGATTCATATTACTCCCATTTATCTCCTAGGGTTGCTGAACTTCTAAATAAAGGAGTTGATTTTAAGTCAACCTGCCTTATTCATTCATTAAAATCTCATCCAAGACCCACACTACCACTAGGATCTCCTAAAACTGAATCTGATTTGGGTGTTAATCTACCAGAATATAAACCCACAGATTTCATATTCCCTACCACCTATCATTTTCCTTCCATTTTTGACTGACCTAAAGCTTCTTCTTCTGAACAACCTAAGGAGACCTTTTCTGTATATACCAATCCTCTCTTTGAATCAAAAAAAGGTATTCCTTTACAGGTAACAAAGTTAGTTCTTAAGACTCCTTTGAAGCCTTTCAGGAGATTTCCTCCTCCTTCACCTCCAACTAGTTCATCAACCCCTGAATTACCATCTTCTTCCTATATTTCTTCTTCATCCTCTTCATCCACAAAAAAACCTCATACTCCACCTGGACAACCTCATACACCTCAAGCACCTCATACACCACCTATTGTCATGGCTTTCCGACCTATTGTATAGGCTAGATATGCTGCCTTATTCTTACCTAATAACCTTGATGCTTTCCCAGCTGGATACTTAAAATACCTTCCCAAGTACAATGGAGAAACTAGTGCCTCAGCTGAGGACCATCTTCAAGCTTTCCTAGACTTTGCAGACAACATGAATATTGAACAAGAAAGAATTTATATGAGATTGTTTGTACAGTCACTAGAAGGAAATGTGAACAAGAAAGCATTTATATGAGATTGTTTGTACAGTCACTAGAAGGAAATGTGAGGATTTGATTTAGGCAGTTACAAGAAGCTTCCATTAGAAATTGGGAAGAGCTTACAACCATATTCAAAAATCAATGGGGTGTGAAAAAGGATCCTCTTCACCTCCTCACAGAATTTAAAGAGCTCAAAAGGAACTTCGATGAACCAGTATCAGATTTTAACAAAAGATTCAATAGACTCTATCACAAAATGCCTGTTGATTGTAAGCCCCTTGTAGTAGCAGCTAAGTCTAGATTTTATAAAGCTTTTGATGATGTCTTTGCTATTATGCTACATGAGATAACTTCAAGAACTATTGAATATATGCAAACAAACACTATAGAAGTAGAAGCAAACAGGGCAGCCTCAACTTCTTTAAAACTTAAGAAAAGGCCTAAAGAAAATTCAAATCTGTTCAAGAAGCCTCTAGTTCCCCTAAGACTAAATCAGAAGACTAAAAAATAGATGAAATAACATCTCTTCTTAGAAAACTATCAAATATGATTTCAAATATTGAGACCCAACCTAGGACAATACAACAAATAGTTACTAGACCCCAAAACCAAAATCAAGGTCAGTATAAAAGAAACCAACCACTACAAATTCTTCAGAGACCTAGCAATGATAAACAGGTTCCTACTCCTCTATTAATAGATGATCAACAACCTAATGATAATATTATGAAAATTACTGAAGATATTAATAGTATGGATTCTTCTTCCAATTGAACAACGATAATTCCTCTCTCACAACAGAATCAGATTCAAGAAGATCAGGAAACCTCAAAAGTCTCTAAATATCATGCTTTTTTATGAATTTTTAATTGCAAAATTAAACAATAGGTATGATCTTAGGCCTAGACCTGGTCCTGGGAGACCTCCCAAGGAAACTCCAATAATTGAACCATGTACCAAAACTGCTGAAACTCAAACAACTCTTAATACTACGCAAACTGGAAAAAACATTTTGACTGCATTTAATGTTGAAAAAGAATTAGAGAGGGTCAAGATGTCAATTCCAATATTACAACTTTCTAAAAACCATGGTTAAAAAATCCAAGTCATAAAATGGATTGAAAATACCTCGGTTGATGCTGAGGTGATGTCATAAGTCTCCAAGATGAAAAACCAGCAGTGGTTTTTGGCCCTAGTTCAGACATGATAGATGAGATAGTGCCTCCTTTCTATGTAACTCTTAAAACAAAGGATTCCATGTTGTATAATTGTATGCTTGATTTAGGAGCATCACACAACCTTATGCCAAAATCTATCATGGACCATTTGAAACTCGACATCACTAAATCCTACCATGACCTGTACACCTTTGATTCTAAAAGGGTGCCCTGTTTAGGATTGATCAAGGATCTAGTGGTTACCCTCGTCCAAACTCCAGTGAAAAGTGTAGTAGTTGATATTGTTGTCACAGATATCCCTCCCAAGTTTAGAATGCTCCTTTCTAGGTCTTGCTGTGCCAAATTAGGGGGAACTCTACAGATGGATATGTCATACGCTACTATTCCTATTTATGGAGGACGGCAATTAAGATTATATAGAGAGGTAATATTTGTACATACTGTTTGTAAGACTGGCTAGCCAAGGAACCATCCAATTTATGCGATAGATCAGGATTTTCGTTGTTTTCAACTCACTTCAAACCAACATAAAACTCAAGTCAAAATTGAAGAGATCGTTGAAAGTCCTGAACCAAACCAAACTGAAATTTGGAAATTGGTCTTTGATGGATTTTGTACAAAAGATGGGGCAGGAGCCGAAGTAGTTTTAATTTAACCTGAAAAAGAAAATATAACCCAATCATGTAAATTAGACTTCGAAGTTACGAATAACATGGCTAAATATGAAGCTTTCCTTTTAGGATTGCAATTAGCAAAAGACTTAAAAGTTCAGAACTTAAGAATTTTTACTAATTCAAAACTTATTGTTAAGCAAGTAAAAAATGCTTGCCATACCAAGCACCCTAGACTTAGGTCCTACTGAAATGAAGTATGGGATTCAGTCGAAAACCTCTTTGATGCTTTTAATTTGACTCATATTCCCAAATATTAGAATATTCACGTAGATGCCTTAGTTGTCTCTGCTAGTGCTTTTAAAATTCCTGATCATACTGACGTACTTTATCAGATACAAGTCAAATATAGGCTGTCTATCCCAGATAATCTGAAACATTGGAAAATATTCAAAGATGATGAACAATTGAAATCATTTCTGCATGTAATAGATGATTTTTCATTTCTAAAAATTGATGATGATAAAACTGAAATAAATGAAAACACAGATGGAAATGATACTTCAGATTTCAAAACCCAAATTGCTAATCACGACATTATTCAATTATCTAATAATTTTATTCCAAAGGGACTCATTCCTTTAGAAAAATTATTTGATCAAAATGATGTTTTTCAAAACCGGAAATCCATTTCTTCAGAAGATGATGTAGAAGATATTAACATTGGAACTGATGAAAATATAAGAAACATCAAAATATGTGCATCTCTAAACCCTGAAATCAAAGCTCAATATCTTAAGTTACTACAAAATTATAAGGATTTTTTTTGCTTGGACTTACGCTGATTTAAAGACCTATGATATTTCATTAATACAACATAAGATTCCTTTGAAGCCAGAAGCAAAACCTTATCAATAGAAACTTAGAAGCATAAATCCAACCCTTCTACCAACCGTAGAAAGAAAGATTAAGAAAATTCTAGATGCGCAGATCATCCTCCCTCTTAGATATTTTAATTGGGTTGCAAATCTAGTTCCTGTTAGAAAGAAAAATGGAGAAATAAGACTCTACATGGATTTTAGAATTCTGAACAAAAAATCATTGAAAGATAATTACCCTTTGCCCAAAATGGATCAATTACATCAAATGGTTTCAGGAGCACAAAGAATTTCTATGCTTGATGGTTTTTCAGGTTACAATTAGGTAAATGTTGATACAATGGGCAGAGAAAAGAGAGCCTTTACTACACCCTGGGGTACATTCATGTACGCTAGGATGCCATTTGGCTTAACCAATGCTGGAGCAATGTTTCAGAGAGCTATGGACATCACTTTTATGGGTCAGGTAAATAAATTTGTGGTTATTTATCTTGATGACATAATTGTTTTTCTAAATCAGATTAGAAACATCTAAAGCACTTGATGAAGGTTTTTGACAGGTGTAAATAATTTGGAATATCATTGAACCCTAAGAAGTCCTTGTTTGCTGTGAAAGAAGGAAAACTGTTGGGCCATATAATTTCAAAGGAGGGAGTAGTAATTGATCCCAAAAGAGTATCTTCCATTGAAACATTGACCTTACCTAGAAATAGGAAGGAGATTCAAGCCTTCTAGGCAAGATTAATTTTCTAAGGAGATTCATCCCAAATTATGCAGAGATTGTGAAAGATATAACTGTCATGCTCCGAAATGACCATGAAGTCAAATGGAATCCATCTTCTAGGCATGCATTTGAACAAATAAAAAGGGATATCTCTGAAGCTCCCACCTTAGTCAGCCTTGATTACACTAAGCCATTTATTATTTTCTCTTTTGCCTCTGAAACAACCCTTGTTGTTGTTTTATTACAGAAAAATGAAGATTCCCATGACCAACCCATAGCCTTTTTCAAAAAGGTTATGAGAGATGCTGAGCTTAAGTATGACATCATTGAGAAGCAATCCTATGCCCTCATTCAAGCCCTGAAATCATTCAGAATGTATGTATTACATTCACCTATTAATGCATATGTCCCAAATAGTGCTGTGAAAATTGTCCTAACCCAACTAGACACTGATGGGAAAATAGGTAGATGGATCACTCAAATTCTGGAGTTTGATCTAACTATCAAGACTACCAAGTTAGTAAAAGGTCAAGGATTAGCTAAGCTTTTAGCTGAATCTAACTGCAAAGTTCTTGGAATCAATTCTGTTTTAGAAATACATGGGAAGAATACACAAGAACCTTCTACCCTTGCAGAAGAAGAGAACCCACAAGAACCTTCCCTTCCTTCTAAAGGAGAGAATCCACAAGAACCTCCACCTTCAAAGCAGATCAATCATATACACATTGATGAAAAATTCATGTTGTCAAGCTAGTATCAAGATATTGTAAATTTCTTGATCCATTTTCAGTGTCTAGCATCGTTCTCCAAAACCCAGTGTAAAACGCTCAAGTTAAAATCAGTCAAGTACTACATTATAAATGCAAATTTATACTGGAAAAATCCATTGAATATTTTTTTATCATGTTTAACAGAATCAGAAACTGAAGGAATCATTGATCAATTTCATATAGGATTTTGTGGGGGACATTATGCTTGGAGAGCAACAACATATAAGATACTGAGGGGAGGATTTTATTGGCCCAAATTGTTCTTACAAGTAGGGGAAAAGGTCAGAGGTTGTGTTCCTTGTCAAATGTTTTCTAGTAAACAAAAATTAGCAGCTCTTCCACTTGTTCCATCAATAGTTTCAGCACCTTTTTCTCAATGGGGACTAGATTTTGTTGGAGAGATTCACCCCACTTCAAGTAATCAACATAGATGGATCCTCATTGCAACAGATTAATTTACTAAATGGGTGGAAGCCATTCCAGTTAGAAATGCTACTGATGTAGTAGTAATTAAGTTTATTGAGGAGAATATCTTATCTAGATTTGGTTGCCCAACTCAAATTGTCACTAATAATGCAACATCTTTTTCTAGTGTTAAATTGATTGACTTTTGCCAGAAATATTAGATTCTGTTGCATCATTTAACTCCATACTATCCTCAAGGTAATGGCCTTGCAGAGTCATCAAACAAAAGTCTTGTAAAGGTAATAAAAAATACTCTAGCTAATCATAAGAAGAGATGAGATTCACATTTGATTTATGCAGCATGGGAAAATAGAATTACTCCAAAGAGATCAACTGGAAAATATCCATTCCAGTTAGTCTATGGGAAAGATGCAATTTTCCCTACCAATTTGGCCTTCCCTGTTTTAAAATTCCTGCAGGATTCAACAGATGAACTTGATGATTTTTCAAGAAGAATAAATTAAATTATTGAACTTAATGAAAACAGAGATGAAGTTCAATACAAATTGATGAAATATCAGAATAAGATGAAGACCCTGTTTGACAAAAGAGCCAGGGAAAGAGACTTTAAGGAAGGTGATCTAGTTCTAATATGGGATGCCAGGAGAGAAGAGAAAGGAAAACATGGCAAATTTGACAATCTATGGTTTGGACCTTTAGCAATTGTTGAAGTGAAGGGTAACAACACTTTTGTGCTACAGAATCTTGAGGGGCTATATTCCACTTATCCTGTAAATTGAAGGTTTCTCAAACATTACATTTAGTACTAAGAAGTTGAAATAGCTTTCATTGTAAATACTCCGGTTTTATTTTACTTTTCAAGATGTTATTGTGATTTTCTTATAGCAAGGACTCCATAGCTCGAGGAGAAGGCACATGGATATGTAGGTTCTCTGCATTCTACAGGAGAAAGAAGTTCCCAGTTGGAACCAATGTTGTAGCATTTTTTGGTTTTGATAAGATAGAATATTTAAAAAATGTTAGTTAGGATATGGACATAACAATAGTGAATAAAATGTTAGTTAAATAAAATATCTTGATTATAATGTCCATATCGAAGAAAATGTCAAGGTAGATGCTCTAAAAAATCAAGGAAAAAAGAAAATGTTAGGTTAGAAAGAAAAGAAAACTAATAAACTCTGAAACTGAGCAAGTCTAAATGCCAATACTATTTTTCTGCAAAATAATGGTTGTGTGTAGCTTGTCATAAATGCCACAACCCATGACAGTCAAACTGTTTAATCTTGGCTGCTTCATGCTTTAAATTTGATGTTATAGTTAGAGAATAAAGATCTTGCCAAATTGTTTAATCTTGGCAGATCAGTAGTTAGGTAGAGAATAATAATGTGCTCATCAGTTTAATCTAAGCCCTTGGATGTTATAAGGGTAGAATTAGATAGTTTGTTTTTGTTAAATAAGAAGAAAGGAAAAGGGTTTGCTCGCTGAAACACACTCATTAAGTGAAGAAAAAATGATAGGATAAGCAAAGGGTAAGCAGAGAAAGGTTGCAAAAGTTTGATTATTAATTGGAGAAAATGTACATTTATCATGTTTTTATACCCATGGTGCAATTACACAAGGCAAATGAAGGTCTACGAGATAAATTAATTAACTTCCCATTTATCCCCATTCATCCCTATATTCACTAATTTCCCCTTCCCATCTTCATACATTCATATTCACTCATTTTCATAAAAATCCCTTTTCCTATGGTCAAAACCCTTTTTACCTAGGAAAAGTAAAAAATTCCATGTAATACCCTTTTTACACCCTAAGTATTGATGCATATATGAAAAATTAAATAAAAACACTAATGCTTAGTGTTTTATCCCTTTCCGCTCATATTCATATTAATACTAATTTATGTCTTAAAACCCTTAAAATTTCCCTTTCCCATATAAAACTAACTCCTTTATTAAAATACCCATAAACCTTTATTTTTATTATAAAACTATGTATTTTATATAAATATCGCATCGCAAGCCTTTTATATGAATCCACTCTCCCCGCATTGCGATATACGATGAAAAAAGGACCCATACCCGACACAATTATATATAATATTTCAAAACCATTTCGCATCCACACTTTATTGCAGGTCCCAACCAAAGCAATAACCCTTTGCCATTCTGATCTCTGATTGTGATAGACCTGGACGAAACATAGTTTATATCACAATTTATTCCCACATCGCATCTCCCCCATTGCAAAGTCCCAATTATAGTATATATCCTTTGCTTGCGATATGTGATGCACGATGGACATGATGCTATATATATCATAATCTATTGCCATATCACATTAGCCTCCATCACAAGTCCCGGCTAATGTAATAAACCTCCACCATTGCGGTCTCCAATTGTGATTGGGACCTGGATCTGATCACATATCATATATCATTTATTCCTATGTCGCGTCCGGCCCTTATCACATTCCTTTACGATGGGCCTTCCCCCTCTAAAACTGCCCCGAACCCGATATCATTATCCGCCCGAGTTCATAAAATTTCAAATCCGCCATATGTGTTTTGTGAAGATTTTCTTTATTAAATCGTTTTTACGATTTAAACAAAGAATTAACCTTAAACCTCCATTTCACTGCTAATCACATTTTTAACCCATAATATAGCCATTACCGCCATATTTAACAGTTCGGCCCCTCCGTACTCCTTCTTCGCTCCACCACTTTTCATTTTGCCCAATAATTCAAAAAGTTAACTGTTGTTTTTGTTTAAATGCAAAAATGCCATTTTTCTATGTTTTACCTATTTTACACAACGAACCCTCCATAAACCAATGCGACCCATAAACCATGGTTTCACCCTCCGATAAGCCCCGAACTCCTTCCGATAGCTTTTTGAGCTCAATAAAACCAATGAAGACCTCCTTTGTCACCTGGTTTTCTTAAATAATTTCTGTTTTTTGCAGGTAAAAAGCTTATGTTCCAGGCTTACAATGAAAAAGCCTGCGTACAGTTGGAAGGCAAATATGAAGATTTACTGTTGAAAAACATAGTAAAAACTTGAAATGCATAGTAAATTCTACTCAACAGGGTCAAAGGAGATTTACAGAGTTTAAAGAGTATCAGATGAAAGATCAAAATGAAGAAAACAACCAGCGTAGAGGATACAAACAATTGATCAGCCTAAAGGGCAAAATATCAAACAAACAAAGCCAGCACAGCCTGCATAAAAGGGACAGTAAGAATCAGTTCAATAGCTGCCCCTATCTTCTTGCATGGAGATCTTTTCCTTTCCTAGAATAAATCTTAATTAGTTTTAGATATTTCTTAAGTTTATTATTGTATAAATAACTCTCTTCTCAAAATGTTATGGGTTTGGAGTTCAAGATTCATGGTTCATTACTTGTAAAGTCTTGACTGTTAATTCTACTTTGAACCTAGAAGCCACCTTTGAAGCGAAGCTTTTGAAGACACTTGATGTACTCAGTCTTTCTGGAACCTTAATACAAAGCAGAGGATTCTGAATTTGGTTTCACACAGTTTGTGTTATCCTGTAAGTTTTTCCAGTTTTCAATCATCATGTTTTTCTTCATATGCTTATGACTTATAGAGATATCTAGGTAGGAACAATTAGTGTTTCAATTGATTCCTATAAGCTCCTGAAGTGATCATCTATTAAGAGAATGGATTAATGAACTGTCTGTTTAGCTAATCCCCTCTAATCAATATATAATCAACATCTTGAGTAAGCTTAAGTATACTGCCTTGAACCTTTGGAACATAGTTTAGAGGGTTTTCCTACTTATGATTGTTCTATTTTACAGTCTAGAAACTGTGATAATCATATTATTTTGTCTTCATCTCACCACTATTTTGACCTATATCACTTTGTAAAGCTTTATAGCAGCCCTTTGTTGAAATATTAATGTTATCCAAAGGATTAAGTATCATCAATTCTACATCTATCTTCATTTATTGTTCTTCCAAAACTAAAACCAAAAACCCCCAAACAATTTTTTTAGATGCTCTGGCATTGGTAGCTAACCTACTACTATCTCAGAGATACAACACATCCCTTAGTTTGGGGGAGGTATCATATTAATGCCGTATTTAATAGTAATAATGATCTGTCATTATCGTTGTTGAACCTTGCACCAACTTGTACATTCCATGATCATTATTCCAGTCCCCACCATACCTTGCGCATTTATCCATACGCATTGGAACTTGAACTACATACGATTGCATTAAATTATGGTCCTCCCCAATGCATTGTGACAATTGCCATTATTTACCATAATCCACCATGGAATTTTCCCATAATATCAGCGTGGATTTCTCTTTCATCGTATGCTTTGCCACCACAATCCCTGTTATCGCAACCTTACCAAATAACACTCTCTTCAATGGTTTTGATGCTACTCTGAGTGTTGCTATAGAGAAACTAGAAGAATGGATGGGAAAGCTATTAGGCATGAACAAGAAGACACATCACAGGTCCGGCACCATCTGGATGTATGGTAGGTTTTCCAAAATAAGGGATGGCACACCTATTTTGAGAGGTTGCAGGGATTCGATGAAGTCGTTATAGTAGAATTGGCATTGAACTTAGACAGGAATTATTCCAAATTCTATGGGCTCGACATTCCTGTCACTGAAGAAATTATCTCTATTGTCAGTGGGTTACCACAAGGAGGGCAGAAATGGTTCACCCAGAAATCACCCTTACTAGAATTTCCGGAATTATTATTGCAAGCAAGAGAAATTATGGTTCAAAAGGGAAGGGGAAATGATTGGAAATCCTTGCCACATCCATGGGTAGAGGTCACATACTTTGTGGTGAAATACAATACTTGTGAAGGTTGGCTCGCTATTTTGTTCAAATATCATTTTAAACTTCTTGCATGCCTTCGGTTCCGCTGTATGCATTCTCTAGATATGTCATATTTCTTATGGAATAACCATCAGTTAATGGCATGGTCTGCTCGTTAGTTGCATCAACCATTGGCGGTCCTCACAAACCACATGCTTGTCAGGCTGCTAGTGGTGCATCCTCTGTCACGGACTTCTATGGCTTGGCCACAATTCACTAAATTACAGAAGAGGAACTTGCGGCCATGACATCGGCAAGAGAGGAAGAGGAATTAATGGCAAAGGAAGAAACCATAGATGGTGTTGTTACACAAGAACCAGCATCGGCTGCCAAATAATTGGAAGAATTGGTGATGGAACATGCGACAGTAGAATTTCTAGTAGAGGAAGGGACCATAGATGATGTTGTTGCAAAAGAACCAACATCGACTACTGATCTGGAACTAGAATCAATGGAGGAAGAAAGGGGTGTAGGCGACGCTGCTACACAAGAACCAACGTCGACTGTCAACTTGGAAGAAAGAGAAATTGAAGTTGGAATAAGTGCAGGTGATGCTGTTACACAAGAACCAACGTCGACCGCTAAACTAATGGAAGAATTGTCAACAGTGGAAAAAACAATAGGAAATGTTGTTACACAAGAACCAGCATCGCCTACCAAAGTGGTGGAGAAACCAGTGGAAGAAGCGAAAGCTATAGTCGATGCTGTTACACAAGAACCAGCGTCAACTGCCGAGAAAGCAGCCAAAATGGAAAAACAGGTGGCACAGGAAGAAAAGGATAAGGAAATTATGGAACAGCTAGGGAAAGGAGAAGGAATTGAAACATCATGTGCTGAAAGGATGGAAAGTAAGGATGATATCCCTTGTTCTCCACTTTCCGCTTCCATACCAATAGGGGTAAGGAAATTAAGCTCCCCCAGAATTTTGGTGAAAGAAAAGATCTCTCCCATGATACTAAAGTTTGTAGGATAGCTATGGGCATCAGCATCGACACTCTCACACAAGAACTAGTGTCGACTGGTGGACGAATTGGTAAAATCGAAGGACTGGTGGTCGACATTGTTACACAAGAACCAGTGTTAACCGAGGAGAAAGTTGAAGAAAATGTGGTTGATGTTATTTGTGCAGGGCCACTGGAAAGAAACGTTGTTGTTGGTACTAACCCGCAAGGTCCATAACCAATTTTTTAGAAAATGGAGGAAGATAACCAGGTAACAGAGCAGCAAGAGGAAAAGGGTGTTGAAAATGTTACTCTGCAAGGGCCTGCAGTGGCTCTAGAGTCATTTAGGGAAGATGTGGAGGTTCCAAGACCTGTGGAAGAAGATGTTGGGGCCGTCCCCTGAGTTGAGGAGAAGAGAGAAGAAATAAGGGTGAAACAGGAGCCGATTGACGATTTTCCTGACGTCAATCTGCCAAACCAAACATCGGTCATGAGACCAATGGAGGAGGTCATTATCAAATAAGAATTCATTGAACAATGCACAAAGATAAGGGCCCCCATCTAGGAAAGGTATTGGTCACAATTTAAGGAGAATATGCAATTAAAAATGGAGATTATTAAGCTAAGGAAATAGGTGTTATGCTTACAGAGACGGGTGAGGAAGCATAAGAGGAATGCCGATAGAGATCTTGAAAATCCTGGAGCCGAAACCACTTTAGCAACAGTATAGACCAAGTCATTTTTGCATCTGTTTGAGTCGCGGGAATTCTTGCTCACCATAGAAATTCAAAAATGGTAGGCTACTACATCTCGCCTTCAACGAGGGTCTATCTCTTTGGAAACCCACCGGGAAGGAGTGAGAGGAATTCGAGTACAAGCTACAAAAGTAGTGATTGATTACATGACCTAGATGGAAAAAGAAAATTAAAAACGGGAAAAGCAATAGAAAAGGATTGAGGAACTAGAAGAGAAAGTACAACTATTGAAGGCTAACAAAAATGAAATGTTTGCTCTTGTCCAGTAGGTGATGGTGTGCCAATCTCCTGATCATGTTATGCTCTGTTCCTCCATGAAAAATACATGTTCTTATGTTTGGAGAGCATCCACTAAGAGACAATCCATGAAATTGAAGATCTGATATAGTTTCTACGGATCTTGAGGGGTCATAATATCCTAAACCAACACTTGATGTGCAAACTCTACATGCACGATTATTTTATGGACACCGATCAATAGTTAAATCCATTTCCATATGTGGGGGATATTTATTTGAGAGCCTTCACCTCCTTCATGATTAACTAGGTTAAGTGGAATAAATCCTTCGATGCATTCGAAGAGAACCAAGCGAACATGACACTTGTAGTTCGAGTAGAGCATTTTTAGGCTATGAATATTTTTAACAAACATCGTACCTTCTTGGGAACAAAAGGAAGGAAGGGTCAAATGCTGGAAACACAAAAGTGGTGCACTAACATGTGTACAAAGAAATTTTTTACTTGTCATGAGGAGGCCCGAGATGGCTATCAGAAACAATGGGTGTTGTCATCATCTGCAGTAAGGATACGAGAAAGTTTTGGGGCCCCTAATGTTGCTCGGGATTTGGAAAGAATACCACGATATATTGAATGTATCCAGCACTGTGGGGCCCAATGGATGGGTTTGAGATTTTGGTTTCCCATTATTTGGTTGCCAGCTTAATAACACACACCAACTTATGTGGTACATAAGGATTGGTGGAAGGAATTCCTTCACATAGATGGATATAAGATTCCATAAACAAAAATGGCGCAAAATATGACCTCACACAACTCCATGCTGACCACAATAACTCTAACCCAAATATGTGTAGAAGACGAGCTACATGAGGACATGAAAAAAGTTTAGTTAGGGGGAGATGTTGGTTACTAAATTTGCCCACTTTTTATCTGCTTTTTTATCCTTTTCCTTTACTCATTTCATGTCCTTGTTGGTTGATTTGTATTCTAAATAGAAAAGGTACACCTATTTTCATGTCTTCATGAATTTTTAATCAATGAAGCGTAGTCATAGGGGATTATTGCCTAAAGCGACTTTCTAACGTAAGTTTCCTCTCATATTTGGAGGAATGATGATCAAAATCATGATTCAACATATGATGACTATCGAGATGGCAATGCTATCTTTGGATATCATTTGCAATGGTGGTTCAACCTATCAACCAACAAAAGTGTTATCTTTATATTCTGTTATATCTCAAGAATCGTTATGTATGTGTAGGCAGATGTTAGCCGTAATCTTAGGCACTGTTAGTTGTTAATGAAATGTATAAGTAGTGATTACGGGGCTGGGAAAGCCACCGTTAGGAGATATATGAGATTTTTGAGTCGTAACAACAGACCTCTCCAATGATATTTTGATTAATACAATTGCTGATCTTTCGAGTATTTTATAGTTCTTGATCTTGCCGCAACCCTGATTAGAGAGTTAGGCCCACTCTCCTGACCATGCACTGTTGGATTAGTTCTGTGCATAGGTTTATCTTCTGTTGTGTTATCTCTCTACTGTGTAATGATTTCAATGTGTTGTTGTGAGTCTTAACTTGTTGTTACTGTGATTGTTGTTACATTTATAACCTATTGTTACACATTGTTATGTTATGATTAAATGTTCAATGTTGGGTAGGAAAACTGTGGCTTGCATATACCTTGGATGATAGCCTTAAAAGAACTAGTTGAGCCCTGGGTTGACGGTTAATGTGGAATTGGGTGAATTGTATGATTCATATTTGAAAACCAACACTTTCCATGAGAGGCAATTGTTGAACCAATATAATGAGTGATTCCATCTCCTATAAATGAGGTAGATTTGATTTGAATCTTGTGTGAAACCCTATGTTTATAACCACAAAGAGTCACTCTCATGCTTTCCTTAGGGCTATGAAACCACCAGAACAATGGAATCCTTCTCCTAGTTGTATGAATTAAGCCTTGGGTTTGAATGTCCCTGGATATGCATCCCCTTATACTTTCAATATAGATTGAGAGCGGTCAACTACAAGAAAGATTGCAATGAAACTACCCTATGGTTGGGTGGTGATTTGAAGTCCCTCCTTTAGTTTCCATTTGTATTTGAACACACATATGAGTGTACATTTCCCATGTGAACGTCTTATGGACTATGATAAAAAAATTTACATTTCTAATAATGCAATATCTTGTGTGATATGTATATAAATGGTTATCAGAGCTTTAATGCTCACATATATGACCCTAATGGAAATTTTTCATGTAAACTCATGGTTTGTTGTATGTCTGGAATATGTTTCTCTACTTCCATGATCATGATCATGTGTTTTTTGAAAATATTCAAATGAATGTATAATTTGTATAACACCCTCCTCCTACATTTACCCAAGTTAACCGGTACGCTGGGGTGAACATGTGATGAGAGGCTACTATGATGTGATTCAAATCCCAATTTATAGTTAAGAAAGTGGAACCAACAAAAAATAATAATTTTAATCTTCCACACATGTTATAGAACCTTCAGGAGCTAACCAACCCTTCCAGGTGACCAACCCCTGAGACAACTTGACATTTGAATGACCTGGACCCCCAATTTCTCCCATTACAAGCCATGCATGTGACTAAGGCCTTCCATTTTCTACCACAACAAGGCATGCCAATGGCTATGGACTATTTAAACTAGTTCTTAGCTAGCAACTCTGGATTTTGTGCCACTTTTTTAGGGCCAAGACTCAGGCCACATCCCAGAACTTCATGAAAGTTATAAAAATTATAAATGACATTGGAGCAAAGGTAATAATGTAAATAGTTGATCAATGACTTGACTAGACCCCTACTAGTCATGATAGGCATTTCATCAAACATGTCACAAATATCCAATCCATAGGTCATAACAATAGATCTGAGCATAAGGGTCTCATACTTATCTAAGATTCATAAAGAAGAATTGTTTCCATGTCATAGTAGCTCCATTATCATCTATTAGGTCATGTATTCATTTTAATTTCAATTACTAATCAAAACATGATGAGATCCATATATTTAGTCTGTCATAAAACATACTCATAACCAACATATAACCAAGAAAAATAACAAGGACATAATAGCCATAAAATCCACATATAAGGCAATGGATTTACACATGAAACACCAAGGAGAAGGAGCTCCTATTAATGAATGCAAAAGCCAACCAAGTTTGGGACTTCCATGAACCACCCGGCCATATATTGGCTAAGCCAAATATTTGTTTCAGCGAATTTCCCTTGTGCCATACTCCAAGCATGAATGTGGGACTCAAAACCAATCCAAACTAGGTTTCCTCAGGCTTTACTGCAATCCCCACTAGATCACTAAACAATCCTTGATTCCAATGGATTTCTCCACCAACACCGAGAGGAATTTCCTGTCTCCTAGTCTCTAGGGTTTACGATATATCCCACCATACAATGGTCGAGGATTCCTAGGCCCAATCAAGACTCCACCCTCTAGGATTTACGTATATCCCACCAATCACTGGTTAAGGATTCCTAGGCACACAAAATCTAGCTTTATTTCAATCCTAGATTCTTTGGTCTAGGGATTCCTAGGCCTTGTGTTCTTTCTTTCAGATACCACCTGACTCAGTTTTAAAACCATTTGGAAATATAGCTAAACCAAATACAAGATAACCCATCACACCATGGTTATCCAAAAAAGGAAAGGAAAGGATGAAGAACATTTTCACACCTAGCGAAACCCATGCCAATGTTAGCAAGATAACCAAATACACACATACATGCGAAATCTAGCAAGGAAATCACACTTGCAAATCGATACCTACAAATAATCTTGTTCTAGTTATTAGATGTTGCTCTTCCTTTCTTGATATTTTATTTCCTTTTCCTTCATTGTGCTTCCTTCACTTTCCTTGATCCAATTCTAAAGTGCTCTAAGAATGCTCTAAGTATCCAAGAATTTGAGAGAGAGTGGATAGGTAGAGCTCCAAAACTGAACTGACAAAAGGTACTGACTGATCCTTAGAATCCTTTTTATTAATGAAGCCTCTATTTTCTTCAATTTTCCATTATTTTCCTTAATTTTCCTCCTCACATGAAACTTGTGACCTTTCACCTTCTTTTTCTCCCAATTTCAATTATTTTCATAAATAAAATGCTAATTATGACTCATGCCTTTCTAAATCCTTTGTCATTACCTTTTCCAATTTCCCTTAGCCATAATAAACCAAATGAACACCCACACTAGGATGTTTTTCCCCACATTCATCTTGGAATATGTTGTTACATATCCATTTGGGCACATCAATCCCATCATCCAGATCAGTGTTTTAGGGCTCATCAAACCCTAATTTCAGTTGCTACATTCCCTAAACAAGTCACCCCTTTGAATGCATCCTTCCTAGACAGTTTTACGACTTGAAGACATCCATAAATGGCCTCTAGAGGGACTAGCGCAGGTAGGCCCATGTAAGGGTGCACTGTAGAGCAATTAAGTCCATGCCAAGGTGCTCTACAGAGCACTTAAGCTTCCTTTCACCTCCACTGGGCGAGTTTGAGTGAAATTAACATAGGGTTTGGGGAATATTCTTATCTTTTGGATTCATATAGAAGGTTCTCTTACTTATAAACTCCTATGAGCTCGAAAATGGATGAGGAATGAGTTAAGATGCATCCTATCCTCTCATCCCTTCCTCCATGGAACTAATTCTAAGTATGGAAGGCCATTCAATGCCACCATTTATGAAAAAACCTCCTTCATCTCCCTATAAATTGACCTCTCATCTAAGTGATCAGGGGTTGGATTATGTTAAATTGTAAGGAGATAATGTTGCTATGAGATTTGGCTTTGGAGCAAGTATTGTAATGCTACAAGTTTGTCATGGTTTTGAAGTGATGTGGATGGGATCTAAGCTGGAGGAATGGCTTTGAATCAGACACCAATGGTTGTAATTCCTTCTTCTATTCAATAAACTGTTTGAACCTTTCTCCCATATGTTTGTATTGTTTTATAATGCTTATATGTGTGAATTGTATCTAATTCCTTTCACTTATATTCAATAGATCTTTTGCTTTGATCATTTCTTTGTTTTATGTTGTGTTTATAGGTACTTCTCAAGCGTATTAAGCATAGGAAGGAGAGATGGGATCGATAAAAAGGAGACGAGAGGAAAGTGGAACTACAAGTAGGTCATCTCATCTTATCATCTTATATTTTGCTTATAGGAAAAGACTAAAACACTTTAAACTGTTGTTCTAGATATGGTTACTTATCTAGGGAATTAGTATTTATCTGTAGATACCAAATTCTCCAAAACAAATTGGAGACTCCACTGGGGAAGATCCTCTTTCCTAGAAGCTTATACACCTCCTGGGACATCCTTGCAGACCTCACTTGTGTTCATAGACTGTAATTTATCTCTTTGCATTGAAGAATTGGTCAAAATTGTGTCAAATTGCCTCTTGAAATGGCTCACTGTCACCAACGCAGGCTTGTGAGGGACATAGTGCGTTGTAGAGCACCCCTGGATTAGGGATAGTGCTCTGAAGTACACTGTCTCCCATTCAGGGCTGCAGTGATCCACCTTAGGGAAAATTTTCACCTTTGGAATGTGTTTTTGCCAACTTTTATCTATTTGTTTGTTTGCTAATTGATCAATGAATGTTATGTCTCAGAGAACAAGTTTCTATCTCCCTTGCTAGCCCTACTTTGACTTGATTGATTAATGTTTCTTAAATTTTTTTCTTTTTCATTATCGATCCATAGTCAAAGTTATAATATAGTTGATTAATCTTTGTTCGAAAGAAAGTGTCGTAAAAGTCTTCTTTTCCTTCGAAACTGAACTGTCGTAAAGTCTTCATTCTTATAAAAAGATTGATTGATTGTATGTGCATTAGTTTCCATTTTGTTCATCATACATTAAGGGAGTCGAAAAGAAAAACTTGCATTGTTCGTATTGTATTTTGTGAATGCCTGAAAGGAATAGCTAGGGAAATTGCATTAGATGTGCTCTTTGTTCTTTGTCAAAGATCTGATTGCTCTATCCCTACTAGCTAAGGTTTTCATTGTTCAATTGAATGAAATAATGCTCATGATATTAATTTCATTTTAGAAAATGCAAACATACATCACGTGGTGAACCTTGAAAGGAAAATTCTAAAGAAGATCAACTTAAAATTTATTTGAAGTTACCTAATGGACGATTGTCACCTAACGAAAAACATTTATAGGTCTAGGCTAGAGATGTTTGTCGACGTCATAAAACAAAGCAGCTGCCGCTAACTTGTCTGCAATACATCCCGAGTGTGATACCTCATTCCATGTACATGAGTATATTGTAGCTCGTTCACATACCTTTGGGTATATAGGGTGGTGTTACAGTACGTAAAATATATGGGAATGCTCTCACTGTGCGGTTTTTCATTAGACAACGCTTATACGGATTGGGCCTCCACGTACTTTTAGGTATATATGGGAGGAAAACACTAGGTTGCTATCCATCCTTAGGTAACCGAGTTGGACGCCTTGTACACTGTGATACACTGAACACAACATTCGGGGAGATTTCCTGCTCGTACTTCTTGGTTCGCCAGGAGGTATTATGCAGTTCACAGTTGCTTGGTAAAACTTTTGCCTAGATTATCCCTCTTTTGTTTTTTTATGTTACATTAATTAAAATGAAATTTATTGACCACGAATAACATCCTCCATGCTCACTCCTTAGTTGATCTTAGGTTGAAACATATGGCGACAAATCCGGAGTCCACCAATCAAGGAATTCCTTTTGATGGGAATCCTACTCCTTTTCCTCCTTTCAGAAATATTCGTGCTCCTTATATGGCTACATTATCCCTACCAAGATTTACCATTAGCTTGCTAGTATGGTTTTTTTCAACCTCCTTGGTTCAAAAAGTCATGATTTCTTCACAATCGAGTACTCCAACTGGACAAAATCAGCCTCTAGTTGATCCTAAAGTTGACCCTTTGCCTTCTTCCTCATTTGTTTCTTCCTCCCCTTCTTCCTCTTCGCCTGGTGAAAGTATTGGTACTAGTAACCATGTGGCTAAGAAGAAGAAGAAAGGGAAGAAGAAAAACAAGAAGAAGAATCAAATTCAGCAGAGGGGCAACCAAGCAACCATTGCTTTGAATCCAACATCTGATGAGAAACCGTCCGTCAAGCCTCACAAAGTTTGATATCCATGAAGAATTTGTGCGGGAGACCATATTCTTCGAAATTGTCTTGATATTCCTCAGATCTTAGAACAATGGTCTTCTTGTTCACATCATACTGTGTCATCAACTTTTGAAAATCATGATGGTGACACACCATCAACTAGTGGTAGTAAAGTTCATGCAAAGAAGGGTAAAGTTAAGTTTCCCTGTAGGTTATGTGAAGGGAATCACCCCATTCACAATTGTCCCTATCTGGATGAAGCCAAAAAAGTGTTGGATAACTGTTTCACTTCTCCACAACGACTTCCATTTGGTCACAAGAGACTCTCCCTTAACCCTTCATTAGTTGATGAATTGGCTGACTCAAATCAACCATCGGTCAAACCCACTCTCTCTGAAAGTGAATCCTATGAATCTATACCCCACCCAAATCAACAGGTTGAGGAAACAGTTGACCCAATTTCACCTTCAGTTAATTGTACCTTTTCCGAAGAGAGTGAATATGATACCACTCAGGTTCTTTTCATTTCTTCTGATTCAAATGAGCTTGGGTCAATCCTCCTATTCCTTCAAGATAGGAGGAAAATCCTCTCGCTCTCATAAGTCAAGGGGTTAATTCTCCTGTTTCTATGGTACCCCTCCAAGTAGTCTGGTCACTTCCTTCGATTGGAACCGACTAGTAGGATTTCATCTTCCTTCTTATGTGCCTTTCTAGATCATAGTACAAGGTGTGTAATATGATTGCACCTGGCACTATTATAGATGAAGGTGCATCTGGGAGTATCCTTTCCTCAACTACTTTGCAAGCGCTCAGTTCACCGCCACTTGTGCCTGTTACCCAGAATCTGTTAGCTTTTAACAGAGGAACGAGTCAACCATTAGGGATCCTTCCTCAGTTGCTTATTACTTTGGGAGGAAAAATTGTTTATCTCAATGTGATGGTAGTCCCAGGCCCTTTAGATTACAATTTACTTCTTGGGTGTGACTATGTTTATGATATGGGAGCTATTGTTTCAACACTCTTTCGAGTGATTTGTTTCCCACATGAAGGCAGAATTGTCACCGTTGACTACCTTTCATTTCCCAGTCCAAATATGGCTTACTATCAACCATCTTCCATAAGTGGTCTTTTTGTACCAATTGTATCATCCTCGCCACGGGTTAATTATGTGGCAACCCGTTCCATGCCTACATCGACAAAATATCAATTCTGTGATGTTGTACATTATGTACTGGGGGCATTGGAACCAGATCTCTCCTTCCATAGCATTGTTCTCCCATCGGATGAGAACCTCTTGGAAGTCATGACCTATTATGGGTCATGAACTAGGTCCAAGAGAATAGTTCTTTTACTCTGTCAACCTCATTAAAAAATGAAATAGGTCCATGAGGATAGTTCTTTTCCTGTGTCAACCTCATTAAAAAATGAAAACAAGGAGTATGAGGATAATTCCTTGTCTTGTGTTAACCTCGTTAAGAAATGAAACAAAGGATATGAGGACAGTTCCTTGTCTTGTGTCAACCTCGTTGAAAAATGAAACCAAGGATATGAGGATAGTTCCTGGTCTTGTGTCAACCTCGTTAAAAAATGAAACAAGGTATATGTGCAGAATTCCTTGTCTTGTGTTAAGCTCGTTAAAAAATGAAACAAGGAATATGAGAATAGTTCTTCTACTGTGTCAACCTCATTAAAAAATGAAACAGCTCCCACGAGCAGAGTTCCTTGTCTTGTGTCAAGCTCGTTAAAAAATGAAACAAGGACCCCTGGAGAAAAGTTCCAATTCAAGTCTTTGATTAGATCTCGTAAAATCCCAGTCAGGTCTTTCACTTGATCTCATATACGAACCTTCATTTCATCCACCTGATAGCCACGAGTAGTCTGCTTAGGTGAATGTAATGAAGCTTGGGGGTGAATGCACTTAGTGGTAAAGTTAAGTTTCCATGTAGGTTATTTGAAGGGAATCAGCCCATTCACCTTTGTCCCTATTTGGATGAAGCCAAAAAGGTGTTGGATAACCGTCGTGCTTCACTGTAGTGACTTCCATCTGGTTATAGGAGTCTCTCCCTTTCATCATGTTGGGGGCATGTAAACCAATCTCAAGGATAGTTCTTTGTTTCAAGCTTGTGTAAAAATGAAACTGAATTTAAGCATAGTTTTTCATTTCAAGCTTGTGTAAACATGAAACTGAATCCAAGCATAGTTCCAACAGTTCAAGCTTGTGTAAAAATGAACCCATTTCCATTTTTACCCTCGTGATTTCCATTCTATCAATATTTTTCATTAGATGAGCCTTGGTTGCTTTCATCCCATCACCACCATCCCTTTGGCCGATCATACGCTTTCACTTGGTTGTTTTACCCTTTTTTGAGGAACAGTTGCAATGAGTGGTCTTATTAGCCAAACTCTTCACATAAATCAACATGTTTTGAGAAGTTCCAACATCATCGGAACTAGTTGCTACCCTAGACACCACTCGTTCCTTAAAGTGGATTCCTCTTTAAGCTCCTTTCAGACTCTCGAAATATGAAAAGATTCTCGAGTGCTTGTCCTTTTAAACTCATTAATGGATTGGAAATGACATCTCTCTTGTATTATTTTACGCTTTTTTGTGCTTGAGAGATTAATTTACAAAAAAGAACTTGTGGAATTTTCTTTTTTTCCCTTTTCAAACTCTCTAAACATGAAAAGGACTGAGTTATCTTTGTCATTAAACTCGTTAAAAACTTCAAAGAGCGACAAACTTGTTCATCTCGACAAGATTGAGTTTCACCTTCACTAAACTCGTTAAAACATCAAATATTGATGGATTCACCCGAAGGGTGGAATTATACAACAATAATATGTTATCCTTCTCAATCTTGATAAAAATAAAGAGGTATTGGTTAGCAATGACTGGGGAAAATGGGAAAAAGGGGAAAACCACTTTATGGTAGCAGGTCACTCTTGAACATGACACTTTCACTCCAATTCATTCAGACTATTTGGGTTGGGTTATTTTCTTAATGGTTATCATACCTATGGTCTATCACACCATCCATTACTTTGGTTTTGGATCAATGCCGCCAATTCATTCAGTGTTGCCGATATGTTCAAGAGAAGTCATCTAGTTAAAATTCATCCTTTACAATACTTATAAACTTTCATTTTCATGATCGCCATTCCTAAACCTTGTGTCGCCAGTCAAATTCTGTCTCCAAAATCATTACACTCATTTCGTGTCATTGATGTGGGATACATCAAGGCCCTCCTGCAACGAGTCACTTCTTTTCAACATCTGCTCATTATCCAAGAAGTTGACTTAGAAACACTCTTCCAATACCTTGAGGCTTGCATACATCAATGGCAAGTTTCTCGCTTCCAACGATAAGTTGACATCACTGGCCTTTGATCGAAAGACTTTGTATGGTGTTTGACATCAAATCATTCATTCACACCATGCAGAATGTACTGTAGTACCTTGAGGATCATTATCATTATCGGTGATTTCTCTCGCATCTGTTAACAGCTTACATCATTGGCTGGTAATCAGATGGTGTCTTCCCATGTTCGACTTCAGATCAAATATTCACATGGTTAGACTTGTACTTGAGCGAATGATTGAACAAGATAAAATACCCCAGATCTAGTTTCATCCATCCAGGCTGCGATTTCAAGAGTACTAAATCATATGTACAATGGATTTACATTGATGGTCATTCCGATCATGGGTCTATATCTGTAGATGACTGTTTATGTATATGTAATGAAAGTTTATAATCTGAGCATGGGTATTCCTTCCCTCAGCAATTCATGTAAAAATAAAATATCATGATATATGTATTGTAATTGATGCAGGTCACCTTCCACTTTGATACCTCCTCATCACATCGTAAAGCATTTCATTTGACTAGCATTTTTCCAACTTCATGCTTTAGGGGGAAGTTGTTACAAATCCATTTGGGCACATTAATCCAATCAACCAAATTAGTGTTTTAGGGCTCATCAAACCCTAATTTCAATTGCTACATGCCCTAAACAAGTCACCCCTTTGAATGCCTCCTTCCTAGACAATTTCATGACTTGAAGACATCCATAAATGGCCTTTAGAGGGACCAGCGCAGGTAGGCCATGTAAATGTGCACTGCAGAGCAGTTAAGTCCATACCAAGGTGCTCTGCAGAGCACTTAGGCTTCCTTTCACTTGCACTGGGTGAGTTTGAGCAAAAATCACATAGGGTTTGGGGAATATTCTTATGTTTTGGAGTCATCTAGAAGGCTCCCTCACTTATCAACTCCTATGAGCTTGAAAATGGATGAGGAATGAGTTAAGATGCATCCTATCCTCTCATCCCTTCCTCCATGGAACTAATTCTAAGTATGGAAGGCCATTCAATGCCACCATTTATGACAAAACCTCCTTCATCTCCCTATAAATTGACCACTCATCTAAGTGATTAGGGGTTGGATTATGTTGAATTGTAAGGAGATAATGTTTCTATGAGATTTGGATTTGAAGTAAGAATTGTAATGCTACAAGTTTGTCATGCTTTTGATGTGATGTGGGTGGGATCCAAGCTAGAGGAATGGCTTTGAATCAGACACCAATGGTTGTAATTCCTTATTCTATTCAATAAAGTGTTTGAACCTTTCTCCCATATATTTGTATTGTTTTATAATGCTTATATGTGTGGATTGTATCTGATTTCTTTCACTTGTATTCAATAGATATTTTTCTTTGATTGATTCTTTGTTTTTTGTTGTGTTTACAGGTACTTCTCAAGCATATTAATTATGGGAAAGAGATGGGATCGATACAAAGGAGATGAGAGGAAATCAGAACTACATGTAGGTTTTCTCATCTTCTCATATTATCTATTGCTTATAGGAAAAGACTAAAACACTTATTCTAGATATGGCTACTTATCTAGGGAATTAGTATTTATCTGTAGATACCAAATTCTCCAAAACATACATGTCCCATGACCTTGGTTATTATCTTTCCTTTACTAAATTTATTAAATGGAATTTTGACCATCGCTATTACAGAACCCTCCCACTTGGCGGAAAACCATCCTCGGTGTTTAATGACACCTACAACCAACAAGACCATTGAAGGAAAAACATACTGCCCATGGAGCTTTATAACTTAGCTCTATGTAGTATTTACAATGATAAACTTAATGAGAAGAAAACCAACATCAAACATATCAACATAACAACCATAGCAACACCTCATACCGCTTATTGGAGCTTTATAGCACACTCATGGTGGTATTTACATCCATATACATATGTACGTATACTAAAAACATCACACCAAAATATATACCAAAAACATTTGCTCAACCAATGAATAGAGAAGGATACATAGCTTGAATCTGATCCACCATCTCCCATGTAGCTTCATTGGGCCCAAAGTGCTTCCACTGCACTTTAACTTGCTCGATTGCTCAATTTCAGAGCACGATCATATTTCTTTTTAATATACACTAAGGTTCCAGTTGTAATTCTCCATCTGTCTCCACTTGCAATACAAACAATTCAATCACATGATCAACATCTTTAACATACTTCTTAAGAAATGACACATGGAAAACATCATGGACTTTCACTGTCAGAGGCAGTGAAAGTTGATAGGCTATTGGTCCAATCCTTTAAAGAATATTTAGATTTCCACAAAACTTAGGTGTTAACTTGGCAAATGATCCAATCCTCGAGGATCTCTTTCTAGGCTTGATGCGCATATACACTTATTCCCCAACCTGAAACTCCTTAAAAAACATGTTATGATCTACATAACTTTTGTGCCTATCCTGTGCTACCTTCAGATTCTTCTTGATAACTTGCATTTCCTGTTCCATTTCTACCAACATGTCTGGTCCTATCAATATCATGTTCACTAGATCACTCCAACTAATGGGAGTATTACAACTCCACCCATATAGTGCCTCAAACAAACTCATCCTCAATGACTCCTAATACCCATTGTTATAATAAAATTCAACCAACGAAAGGTACCACTCCCATCTCCTTTATTGATGCATCACATACATCCTCAACATATCCTCCAATATCCTATTGACCCTCTCTATCTATCCATTTATTTGCAGATGATAAGTTGTGTTGAAGGAAGCTCTGTCCCCAAACATGCAAACAACTTCTAAAACTTGGAAGTGAACTTAGCATACCTGTCTAACACAATCTTTCTTGGAACACCATTCAACCTCACTACATCTTTGATGAATACCTATGCCACAT
The DNA here is from genome assembly GCA_031772625.1 of Pinus tabuliformis. Lineage (NCBI taxonomy): Eukaryota > Viridiplantae > Streptophyta > Pinopsida > Pinales > Pinaceae > Pinus > Pinus tabuliformis. The sequence goes on along the minus strand of CM062818.1, from coordinate 679,068,042 downwards.
CACTAGTTGAATAATTAGACGTCACTTCACTGAAGTGAGCTACCTTTGTCAACCTTTCTACCAAAACCATGATGATATCATGTTGTCTAGATGTCTTCAATAAACCTGTGATGAAATCCATGGAAACAACATCTCACTTCCACTATGGAATCAGAATCAATTGTAGTAGTCCACCTAGATGCTTACATTCAACTTTCACCTATTGACAGTCTAAACATCTAGCCACAAACTATGCCACATCCTTCTTCAGATTCGGCCAACGATAAAACTTCTTCACTACTTTCAATTTCTTATGGTATCTTGGTTGACCTGAATATGGTTTTGCATGAAACTCTCACAAGATAGTCTTCTTGAGCTCATTTTTTTTGGGCACATAATATCTTGTCTCTAAATCTAACCAAACCATATGTTTTAGGACGATAGTCCACATCCTAACCACCTATACTCTACTATAACCTATGCATAAGCTCCATATATCTACCATCTCGTTGCCCTGCTTGTAAGATCTGATCCTATAAGTCTATCCCATAAGAACTCATAGTTTCTATGTGATTCACCTATATTCTCCTACTAAGAGCATCTGCAACTCTGTTCTCTTTCCCATTGATGTACCTAATCTCAGAGTGAAAATGACTAATCATGGTCAACCATCTAGCTTGCCTGGCATTCAGATTTATTTTGTTAAATAGATACATCAATCCACTGTGATCACTCATCAATACAAACCTATTGCCAAGAAGATAATGTCTCCACATCTTCAATGCATGGATGATTCTTGCCAACTCAAGATCATGTGTTGGATAATTTTGCTCATGCTCATTCAATTTTTCTAACTCATAGCATACTACCTGTTATCTCAAAATCAAACCCTGGAAGGCTGTTCACCAGGAAGACCTTAAGTAACTATTTCAAACCTACTTTAGGCTGAGGCTTAGCCTCCCCAACCCTGAGAGGGCTCTCTCAAGGGATTAATGATTTTTTATTGTGATTAAGATGGCTAACTCTTGTGAAACAAAGATAGAAAAGTGAGAGTGGTGGAAACACAATTAGAAAGTATCCATTGGGCTTATGGAGTCAGATATGCTTCAGTATTAACAGTAAGGTTAGCTTTGCATAGAAGTCAAGGCATTCAGAATCCAACATATGTAGAAGACACCAAACACGTAGAAGACCAGTACAGTTTACGAATATATGAAGGAAATTAGAGCACTGCTACTGATTTCTAAGTAATCACATATTCATAACACTGTAGATAATAGGAAAAGACAACACAATACATTCATCACATTGAATTCTTTATGATTCTTGAGAAGCAAAGCTAGTACTGTATTACTAAAAACAGAGTCTTTTACATAAAGCCAAATATCAGAGCTTTTTTCAATAAATTTCCAACCCTTAGTACATTGCTCTTTCTCCTATATATAGAATTCTTGACAAAACTGAGATTCCTCCTCCAGCATGAGGGGAACTCGAATTCTGCTTGCTATGACACCTATTCAAACTTTAACTAACTATTAAATACTATAACTACTAACTGGAAGTTTTTAGAAACCTAAGACAATTAGGAGCCTAACTCCACATCAGGCTATTAATAGCATTTATTACAATCAAAATTCATTCTTTGACGAGTGGTTCCCTTCTGTTTAACTTTGATGGATGTTTAAAACTCCTTGCTGGCGCTTAATGTCTTATCTCCTTTATTGCTCCTGCAAAGTAGGAAACTGCCCCTGTTTTCCTACTTTTGGTTTCCTCAAGGATATTTGAGACCAATTAACCATGATGTTTTTCTTTGATTACACAAAAGTGTATTGGAGTGCCATGTTCTTGATGTGTTGTAGACCCTTCCCATATACTCGTATGGAGACAAAACTTCTTCAAAGCCGTTTGAAATGTCGTGGACAAAACTAGCGGTGATTATTTGTATGACAAAACTTATAGTTCATATATCTTTTCCTCCGCTTGTTTTACCTTTGTCGGTTGCTTGCACATTGTAAATGATCCTTTTTGACACTCCCCTTTCAAAAAATTTCCCCTTGATTACTCAAAATTGGTCAACTGAGTTTAATTATGTAGCTTCAGCAGTTTCGTAGCACGCTACGAAACTGCTGTGCATTATGCGTCATTTTCAGCAGTTTCGTAGTGCGCTACGAAACTGTTGTGTAATCACAAAACACAATTTAACACCAAAATTTGACTGCCTTGAGCCTCTTTTATCTTGACATATCCCTTTCAACTGCCCTGAAGCTATCAAAACTGAGTAGAGATGTATCATTCTTCAAGAAACTGTAACAAGGTAAATCATCAAAATTTTGAATATAACCTTACTTGCTGTGTGGTTTCCTTAAGGAGATCTTTCTCGCTGGCTTAGCTGCAGCTTCAACTCCTCAATTTGTCTCTTCATAACCCTGATCCCAGCTCTAAGTTTCATATTAACTCTTCTGATGAATTTTGCTTCTTTTATTGCGGGAACTGACCATGTGTAGTATTGAGCGTTACAGTCGACCACCTCAGGTATTTGAATTGTTTTGTCTTCCCACAGAGCCTCCATTTTGTCGAAATGAGCTTCCTTGATTGCATGTTTCCTTGAGGCTTTCTTCAATCTAGCAATTTCCAGGTTTGCTAATTTCAACTTCTTTTTTAACTCTTCAACACTATATTCTTCTTGAGGGATAACTGCCTTACCTTTATCTTTTCCTTCATGAGACTGTGCTATCTCCTCTATTTCACTTGCTTCGAGCAGTGTCTCTTGTACCTGTCTTGAATGCCTCGTTACTGGTCTTCTTGGCTTAAAGACAAATTTAGCAACCGGGTCATCAAACTTGAGATTTTTCGAGGCTTTGATCTTTTTGGTCTTATCCTTTCTTGATTTTACCAAATCTGCTTGAACCAAGGGAGATTCTTCAATATCAATAGCTTGCAGTAAGTCATTAAGACTTCCCTTTGAAACTGGGCTTTCTTTAGTATCCACTGTCTTGCCTTTTTCTTTGGCTAACTGGCTCCTTGTCATTCTTCTCTGAACTACTTCACCTGTAGATGATTCATGTACACCCTCTCTGATATGAGTTTTCCCTTTCTGGGAATATTGGGGTGTGTCTTGGATTATCAGTGGTTTGGCAGGTTCTTTTACCTGCTTCCTAGCCTTCAATTTTACAAATCTCCTAGATCTTGTTTCCCCATGATGGCCGGTTGCTATTGAAGATTCTTTTGCAGCTTGAGGACTGAGACCAGTCTCGTTCTTGAAACCAGACATAAACATGAACACGGACCATTCTTTATTTATCTTCTGGAGCTCATGCAGAATTATCAACTTAACTAAGCCGTGATGAAACAACGAGGTCTCATAGGCTTCTTTCTTTAACTGGACCTTATCACACATTTTTCCCAGGCTATGAAACAAATAGAAGGGTAAATCAATAGAGATCTTTCCAGTGAAATGAAGAAGTAGCTTGAAGTGATAAGGATACACCTTATGATACCTCCCTTCGCAGGTGAAGTACCTCTGTATGCAGGTAAGCAAATTAGCGTATGAATCTTTGACAGAACTTCTGGGCATGGACTTGTTTAAGTCTGAATTGATGAACTCCAGTTTCAGAAATTCCTTGCAGGGGGCCATGTCAAACTTGAAGTTTTTAAACCATTTTTCCTGTCCCCTTGGAATCTCAGTGACTGTCGATATAACTTCTGGAGAGATTGGCAACTCAAGTACCCCAACCTTTGAATTCAATCCTGTGAAATTTAAAGCGAACTCCTTGGTGACTTGTATATGGCCTCCTTGAAGTTTTTTGCAAAACCTCCAATAGCCAACCTGTTTGAAGGCTTGCGTAACTTCATAATTCTTTAGGATGCTGTCTAAACCCTCAGGTTCATTCCTCAAACATCTGCCTAACCTATGCTCTTTTTTCTCTACAGATCCCTCCATGAAACTCCAGTAGTATGAAAATTTGAAAGACTGGCACTGTCTCACACTTTGATCACTGCCTTGCTTGAAAACTGCCTCGCCTGATAGCTGGCTCGCCTGATTTCCAAGGAATTCAAATTGAACGCTTGACAATTTATTCCTTACATATGAATCTAACCACAAATCATGACCGTGAGTGCTTGGCTTTTCTTGAAACTTGAAATCTGAGCGTACCAAGGTACCTAACGACTCTAATGATGAAGATAAGCAGTTGGACATGATAGGCGAAGTGTAAAAACTGACAATTGATGATGTAAACATAACGGACCTTGATGGATATGACAGTTGAGCAAGATTTTCTACGGATCCACATGAATCCCCGATTTCGTAACGCAGCCAGTGTAAAATCTGGGTTTTGCGCTATGAAAATGCCTAGACTCGTTTCCACACTACGAAAACACTTAAACTGCTTTATAACACATCATAACCTTAAAACAAACTTGATAGAAGGAATCTATGCGGGTTGTGGGACCAATGATGAATGAGAACGGATTATTTACCTTTATTTAACCATACCACAAAGATTCTAAAGACCTAGACACTACATTGAACATGGAAAAACTGAACTTGGACTAACACCTAACCTTCACAAACAAATTGATGTGAACAGTTTGGTAATCCCTTCTTAAGTGATAACACTACCTATCCTTCTGCATCAAGATTCCACCAAGCCCTCTCTTTCAAGTGTCTGTACACACCAAAAAAATTTCCTAGATATGCAATCTTTAACTCTAGATCGTTTGTCAATAACTACTTCAATTGCTCAAAACTGGTTGCACATTTCTCTGTCCATTCAAATTTCTTACCTTGCCTCTGCAGTGAGCTAATAGGATATGTAATGCAATGAAATTTCTTGATGAACCTCCTAGAATAACTTTCTAGCCCCTTAAATTATCTTAACTCATCCACATTTCTAGGAGCTTCCCACTCCATGATAGCCCTCATCTTCTCTGGATTCACTCCTATGCCTTCCTTGGAAACAACATGTCTCAAGTCATATACCTTTGTCTGAAAGAAACTATTTTTTTTAAGCTTGGCATATAGCTAATGCTCTCTCAGTAATCTCAGCACTGCTGCTATGTATTTGACATGTTCTTCCTCATTCTTAGAATATATAAAGATGTCATCAATGAATACACTATTCATCAAGCACATAAAAGTATTTGGAGCATTTGTCAAACCAAATGGAACTACAAAAAACTCATAATGCCCATACCTGGTCTTGAAATTTGTCTTGTATATGTCCTCTTCCTTAATGTGTACCTAATGGTATCCTCATCACAGATCAATCTTTGAGAACATTGTTGCTCCCTTTAGTTGATCGAACAAGTCATCAATCCTTGACAAAGAATACCTATTCTTGATGGTTACCTTGTTCAATTTCCTATAATCAATCCATAGCCTGAGAGTAACATCCTTCTTCTTAACAAACAACATCAGTGCACCCCAAGGTGATACACTTGGCCTAATTTATCCCTTTTCAAGGCTTTACTTCACCTTTAACTTCAACTCTACTAACTTTGGAGTGCTCATCTTGTATGATTCCTTTGATGCTGGTGCTACCCTTGGTACCAACTCAATGGAAAATTCCACTTATCTGTAAGATGGAAACTATAAAATATCTGTTGGAAACACATCCTCAGACTGCTCCAAGATCAAGTACCTTCTCAATACCTCTGCATCCTCAACATCCTTACCTTTATCACTAGAAATATGCGTTGCAAAGAACACTCATGCTTTTCTGCAACTGTGCTTTGCCTACATGGTTGTCACCATTTTAATTGATGTTGACATCTTCTTACCCTACAAGATTATTTGTTCTCCATTTTCATCCAAACATTCAATAACTTTTTCATAATAGTCCACCGTAGTCCTATGAAGATATAACTAGTCCATACCCAAAATCATACTATATGATCCCAATGGTAATACATTCAAATGTGCTAAAGTGGGCGTACCATTCAACTCGAATGAAAAAGCTTTTACCCAATGATGAACTCTCTTCTTTGTACCTATAATTGACTACATAACCAAGAGTTTTGCATGAACTTTTTTATTCAAACCACACTTATCCACCAGGTCAGGAATAACATAACTATAACTAGATCCAGGGTCAATCAAAATGGAAAAAAATTAATCACAAAGGTTGTTGTCCATATTGACAACAAATTCCTAGTGATCTGCATGCTTGTTATCCAACATTGCATAAATCCATAGAATTCTCTGCCCAATATCCCCAACTCTCTATGCCTCTTGTGCACTGTAAATCTGAGGCCTACCACCCTAATTCTGCAGGAAATCCCTCGTAAGATGTTCCTTACCACATGTCCAACACTGCAACCATCCTATAAAATCACCATTATTCTTATACCCTCCATGCTATGACCCATTAAACTTCTTGTAAGGTGCAACATTTTATGTCTCACCTACATCTTGAGGCCTTGTTTTCTTTGGCTACCATTTTCCTTTAGCTTTGTCTTTCCCTTTCCAACTTTGCTAAGGTTTTGTCTTATGCTTTGAATTCTCATAACAATAATTCAATTTCCCAATAACTTTTTTAAGTGACCGAGGCTCATCATACTCAATCCGATCTCTAAATGATAATGGAATCCACTAAAAAATCTTTAAACTTTAGCCTTCTCGTCCTTAAGATATGATACATACCCCAATAAATCCAGGAACTTTGTCATGTGCTCTTGATCTATTATCATTCCAATCTTAAGCTCATAAAATTCCTTGTCTTTGTTGTCGTAGTACCTCTCTTACAAGTACTTCTTCCTGAAAAGTCTCTTGAATTCATGCCAACTCAAGTATTTTGTCCTGATGTCTAACCCACTTCAAATCTTCCCACCAGATGTCTTCTTTCCCTTTGAGGATAAAGATAACTATTATGGCCTTCATATTCTCTGTGTACTCATGCAACTCAAAGAATTTATTCATCCCAAGTAGACATGCTTCTGCATCCTATGGTTTCTTCAAATCTCCATCAAAGATAGGTGGCTTCACTTTCTTGAACTCATCTAAAAAATATCCCCTGACACTCCTCTTGTAAGGATGATAACGATGACGATCATTGTTCCTATCAGAACTAGAACTAGAATAGAACCTGTGTCCATAAACTCTCCTATCTAAATTATCTAAGAGCCTGCCATCTCTGATCGTGTCATCACTATCCAACCTGTGCCCACCATGAGACCTACTACCATATACCCCATTAGTTTTTTCCTTCTGCCCATTGTTGATCCAAAGCGGTCCCTATCTCTGCAATTCTGACAAACTCTAAATGATTATTGCATTGACTTATGGTTATTTATCCCATGTCTTCATGATTCTATCATTATCTTCTTTGCAACTACTTATTTCTACCTTCAAACTCCTCAATGTGTCTCCCATATCAAAAGAGTGCCCAACACCACGCTATTGATCCAATCTATAAGGAGAGTCTCATGAACTGTAGTCTACCATCTTGCTAGTCATCTTTGACCTCTTTCCTACAAGTAGACCATGTAATCTAAAACCAAAAAATAACATAATCAACATACCTTAGTATAGTTCAGGGGAGGATATCTCGTTTGCAAGATCAACCAGATTAGCACGATACATGAATAATCATAATCACATCAAGATATAACATTAGTTTAACCACTATCCATTTATCAATGCTTGACCATACCAACCATATACCATGACCACATGCATGACAACTACAACCATATTAATGTATGCATAAAAATATATAAGCGCTGACATGCATAACCAACACATAACTGGCATACACCCATGACGACCACATCTAACAACACATCATCCACTTTCACATGGTGACACCACTACAATCATGACCACCACCATGCATACATAACAAGTTAGTAGACCACAAACATAGAGAACGCATATATGAAATCAACATGAATGCATGATCAACACATCGCCCATCTAGTCTAAGAGGTGAACCATGTAGGGATTCAATAGTTGAATTGAGGCTTCTATGATCCATATCGGGTTTAAGAGAAAAATTTTGGCGTAAATCACATGGTAATACATTTGTCGACATCTTTCGAACCAACAAGTGTGGTTCATCGTCAGGACAAGTTGAAGAATCAGATCATGGCTACAGAATTAAATAGGGAGAACAGATCTTCCAATGGCGAGAAAAACGGCTAAAATTTTGACCAAGAAACGGCTAGACTTGACTATTCAAATTGATTAATTATACTATTATTATGCTAAAAAATATTATTTTAATACGCAGATACTACTGGGGAATACTTATAAAATTGATAGAAATGATCACCTAAAATAATAGAACTAGGGAAAAAAACAATTATTAATCAAAAGGATTTGATATTAACTAAAATAATAATTCATAAAATATTATTATTATAATAAGGTTAATTTATTATTAATGGCAAGTGTAACTAATCAATAAATTTAATAGAAATGTTATTTGATGGGTAAGAGTATTAATAGATCTAGGGATATTAGCAAATGTAAATATTTAATATTAACAAAAATAATATTAATTATTGTTATACTATATATACTTGGCTAGTCAAGTAATAATAGATACCATTATATTCTTGCTAAAGTATTATTCTAATAATTAATGGTTAGGGTAACTAACAGTTCTAGGGAAATTAGAAATAATAAAGATTTATTGTATTATTCTTATTACTATAATAGTGTTATAATAATAGTATTATTTTTAAAGGTAACTAAATTATATGGATTTATTTGGTAAAGTTGTCTAATTTAGCTATATAAATATAGAAGAAAATGATTGTCACTCAAAAATAAGAAATCAGGGGAGATTCCTATAGAGGATCAAAGGATTAAGGCTAAAGAGAGCAGGTTAAGAAAATATTTATATAAGAAAATTATAACCAGCTATAAATAGAGGGAGGGGAGGAAGGGGAAGGAACGATTAGGAAGAGAGGGCCAGAATCCAGCAACTGCTGATCTTCCAACCATCATCCCTATTGAGATTACTTGTTCTTCTTTCAATCTCAATGGCTTCCCTAAATTTTTGGTGATGGAACTATGCAACTTTAGCAATAACACTAACCTCCTCAATACACACATGATGTTTGGTCTTCTCTGCATGCTCTGCTAGTGCAAAGGACTTGGTTCTCCTGTGTTTTAGGTTAGTTGCATGCTCATTAATCCTTTGATTAATAGAGCATCCAGTTTCACCAATACAGGGGGTCCCACAAGGACAAGGAATAATATAGACACCCTTCATGTCTTTAGGGTCGATAGGATCCTTCACAGAACGAAGGGATTTACAAATGGTGTTAAGGGGTCTAAAGGTTGAGGGAACATTATGCTTCTTGAGAATCCTAGCGATCTTATTAGTGGTCCCTTGAACAAAGGGTAGGTGGACCCCGGGGATTCAATCTTTAGGTTCTTTTTTAACAACCGAATTCTTGGAAGCTTTAAGGAAAGCCTTCTAACCAAGATGTCTACTATAACCATTCTCAACGAAGACATTAAGGAGATGGGATTTCTCTTTCTCGAAGCTCTTTTCATCAGAGATCTTAAGAGCACGAGTAGTGAGGGTGTTGAGAACACCCAACTTTTCCCTAGTTCCCTTATTTTACGTGATCATTTCTATCAATTTTATAAATATTCCCTAGTAGTATCTGGGTATTAAAATAATATTTTTTAGCATAATAATAGTATAATTAATCAATTTGAATAGTCAAGTCTAGCCATTTCTTGGTCAAAATTTTAGCCGTTTTTTCCAGTATGATCTATTATAGCTGTTTTTCTAGCCATTGGAAGATCTACTCTCCCTATTTAATTCTGTAGCCATGATCTGATTCTTCAACTTGTCCTGTCGATGAACCACACTCATTGGTTCGAAATGCGTTGACAAATGTATTACCAGGTGAACCATGCTCTGATACCACTCTGTAACACCCTCCTCCCACATTTACCCAAGTTAACCAGTCTATTGGGTTAAACATGTGATGAGAGTCTAATATGATGTGATTCAACTCCCCATTTACAATTAAGGAAGTGGAATTGACAAAACAAAACCATTTTGAACTTCCACATATGTTACAGAATCTTCAGGAGCCAACCAACCCTTCTAGGTGACCAACACCTAAGAAAAATTGAAATTTCACTGATCTGTACCCCCATCCACTCCCATGATAAGCCATGCATGTGATGAGGCCTTCCATTCACTCCCACAATAAGGCATGACGATAAGTGTGGAATTTTTCACCTAGTTCTGAGCTAGTGACCTCATATACTTTGCCACGTTTTTAGGGCCAAGACTCAAGCCACTACCCAAAACTTCATGAGACTTCAGAAAATGATAAATGACATTGGAAAAGAGGTACTAATTCAAACAATTGATCAATGACTTCACTAAACCCCTATTAGCCATGATAGACATTTCGTCAAACATGTCACAAATATGCAATCTACAAGTAATAAAAATAAATCTAAGCATAGGGGTCTCATACTTATCTGAGATTCGTAAAGAAACATTGTTTCCATATCACAATAGTTGCATTATCATCTATTAGGTCATGTATTAATTGTATTTTCAATTACTAATCAAAACATGATGAGAGCCATACATCAAGTTTGTCATAAAACATACTCATAACCAACATATAACCAACAGAAATAACAAGGATATAATATCCATAAAATCCACATATAAAGCAATACATTTACACATGAAATACCAAGGAGAAGGAGGTCTTATTAATGAATGAAAAATACAACCAGGTTTGGGACTTCCATGAACCACCCAACCATACATTGGTTGAACCAAATCATTGTTTCAACAAATCACCCTCGTGCCATATTCAAAACATGAATGTGGGACTCAAAACCAAACCAAACCAGGTTTCCTCAGGCTTTACCGCAATGCCCACCCGATCACTAGGCCCTAAAAAAGCGTGAATGCTATAGTATTTCTCCACCTACACCATGAGGAATTTGTATGTCTCCTATTCTCTAGGTTTTACCATAAAACAGTTGAGGATTCCCAGGCCTAATCAAGAATCCACCCTCCAGGATGTACTGAATATCCCACCATTCATTGGTCAAGGATTATTAGGAATAATTGAGGGCACACACCTCTAGGATTTACTGTATATCACTCCATTCATCAGTTGATGATTCCTAGGCCCATTGAGGCATACAAAATCTAGCTTTATTGCAATCCAACCTTCTCTAGTCCAAAGATTCCTAGGCCTTGTGTTCTTTCTTTCAGAGACCACCTCACTCAGTTTCAAAACCATCTAAAAATCCATCTCAACCAAAGACATGAGAATCCATCACACCATGGCTATTTGGAAATAGCAAGGCAAGGCTGAAGAACACTATCACACATGGAAAAAACCATGCCAATGACAACAAGAGAAACAAATGCACACGTGCATGTACCATGCATGCCAATTCTAGCAAGGAAATCATACATGTAAATAATCTCTTTGTAGCTGCTAGATTTTTATCTTCCTTGCATGATCTTTTCTTTCCTTTTCTTTCATTTTCTTTCATTGTCCTTCCTTCACTTTCCTTGATCAAATGCTAGAGTTCTCCAAGAATGCTCTAAGTAACCAAGAGTGAGAGAGAGAATATAGAGAGAGCTCCAAAAATGAACTGAAAAAAGGTAACAACTGATCCTCAGAAACCTTTTTATTTATTAGGCCTCTATTTTCTTCATTTTTCCCTTATTTTCCTTCATTTTCCTCCTCACATGCAACCTGTGACCTTTCACCTTCCTTTTCTCCTAATTTCCATTATTTTCATTAATAAAATGCCAATTAATGCTTCATAACTGTCCAAAGACTTTTCCATTTCCTTTGTCAATTTCCCTTAGCCATAATAAACCGAATGAACACCCATAGTAGGATGTTTTTCCCAACGTTCAGCTTGGAATACGTGTCCCATGACCTTGGTTATTATTTTTTTATCAACTTTATTACAAGGAATTTTGACTAGGGATGTTATAATTCCAAATGTTTATGCTAGTTACTTTGTTTCAATTTGGAGGGTGAGACCTCAGGACTTGGGGCACAACCCCAGAATGGGCTTATGTTAAGACTGTAGACTATTAGGATTAGGTGGGGAGGCCATCCTCTTGTTTACAAAAATTACTGAGGAATATTATTTTCTGTAGCGAATGGTATGTTATCGACACTAAGTGGGCACTGGTGGAATCAAGCCCCATCATAACCAAGCTCCACTTCGCATCACTTACCACCCCTCACCTATGATAGTATCAATCATCACGATCGATAATATAACTAGGTGTCATGACATGGACATGACCTGGAAAGTCCCTTATGTTGACCTACTAGCATGATGTGGGTTTGTGTATTCACTTGAAACAAATTTTGGTCTAAAATCTAAATAATGGCGAAGACCTAAGAAATGCCAAAGGGAGGTACTTGGTGGGCCACATAATGAGTTGATGTGAAAATGGCCATGTGGTACTTACCTTATCACTCACTTCTCACTACTTTACACTGAAGTCATGGCATGGTGCATTTTATATGAGCGCGCTGGTGGGTATAAAAATATTGATTTTAATAAACCCTTCCAAGTTAAAGTGTGATGCAAGTGGAATGGCCATTAGTGTTTTTCTAAGCTAGGATGATAAACATGTTATTTATTTAAACAAGAATATGAATGAAGTCAAACATAAATATTCCATCTGTGACATAAATTTATGCAGTGATACAGTCTCTAAAAGAATGGAGGCATTATCTCATGCCTAAGAAATTTATCTTATCTACAGATAACCATGATTTGCAATTTATAACTAGGAAGGCGAAGTTAAACCAAAAGAATTCTAAATTGGTTGAGTTCATGAGAAGTTTTACTTTAGTTTTTAAACATATCAGTGGGAGTTCTAACAAAGTTACAGATGCTTTGAGCAAGAGTTTCTTGGTTTTGCAAGAATTGTTGTTGGGTTGTGTTATATTCATTCCACGACTAGTCGACATAGTTAACCAGGAGGTTAAAAGGGGGCAGAGCCCCCCTTCATTGCGCCGATTGCGTAGTGAGGGGAGTTAGAGGGGGTTTGAGGGGTGTAGGTAAACCCAGTTTATGGGGTCCGGTTAGGTTGGGCGGACCTACCTATGGTTTTGTGCATGATTTTCTCCACATGGTTTTGGATGCGATGGTTTTCGGTCCATGGTTTTGGACGCGATGGTTTTCAGTCCATGGTATTGGATGCTTCAGCATGTATAAATATGTATTGTAACATTGAAAGGAACATAATGAAAAATCAAGTTGGTAGTCCTAGTTTTGGGATCTAGGGGAAAATATCTATGTATATGTGTTTTATGTGTTATGCTCTCACATTGTTTATTTTTTGTGTTTTAGAATTCGTATGCAGGTAATTTCTGTATAGGGTTACAACCTACATTTGGTATCGGAGCAATTTGGCTTCAGGGGGCACCTTTGTTTCTGAGGGGTTTTGTTCGGGCCTATGGTAGACCCTGTTCAGTGGGAGATCTGCGAGATCGATTCTAGTGGTGAAAGAAGATGGTGGACAGTGGAAAGATAGAGATCAAGAAATTTAATGGTCACAGTTTTTAGTTGTGGAAACTCAAGATGGAGGATCTATTGGTGGATAAAGATCAGTGGATCATGGTAGATCTAGGTACTAAACCAACGGGAGTGTCCGATTAAGAATGGAAGAAGTTAGATCAGAAGGCAAAGAGCACAATACGATTGTGTTTTCAGATTCAATATTACTAAATGTATCAAGGGAAGCTATGACTAAGGCTTTGTGGGACAAGTTAGGGACTTTGTACCACTCTAAGTCTCTAGTGAATACACTATTCCTGAGGAAAAAGCTATATAACCCGAGGATGAAAGATGGAGACGTGGTGATAGAGCATCTCAATGCATTTAATACTGTGGTAAGTCAGTTATTATTTGTTGATATTAAAATTTCAGATGAAGATAAGTGCATTAGTTTGTTGTGTTCTCTATCAGATTCATGGGATAGTCTAGTTATTGCAATAGGTAGCAATGCAACTGCCTTGCAGTTTGATGAAATAGTCTCATCCTTGCTAACGGAGGAGATGAGATGGAAAAATATGGAGAGCCATAATGGTGATGCCTTGTCTATACAAGGATGGTCCCAGAACAAAAACAAAAATAAGTCATTGAGTGGGAGATCTAAATCTCCAGGAAAACCTGTAAAGGTGGTGTGCTAGAAATGTGGAAAGGAAGGGCACTACAAAAGGGACTTTAAATCTAAAGCTCCTAATAAAGGAAAGGGATCTGATGATGCTCCTTCTTTAGAGGTGAAAACCACCTCGGATGAAGGTGGGGATGTGTACTTGGCTTCTTCAAGTACACATGTAGATCACGAGGCATGGTTGATTGACTCAGGTGCATCCTTTAACTTCACTCCCCATAGAGAGTGGTTCTGCGAGTTTGAGAAATATGATGGTGGTGATGTCTTCTTGGGGGTGATAGGAAGGCTAGAATCGTTGGTCGCAGAAAAGTAAAGTTGAAGTTGCAAGGTGGAAGGGTTATAACACTTCCAAGTGTTTTGGATATTCTTGCATTAGCCAGAAATATGATTTCTGTAAGCAAGATGGATGATGCAGGTGTAAAAACAGTGTTCAAGAAGGATACCTACAAAATGGTTCGAGAAGCACTGGTATAGATGTGGGGAGTTTAGATTGGAACTTTGTACAAGTTGCAAGGTAGCACGATTGTTGATGGATGCAATAGTTCTGTGGTTTCTGAAAGTGGAGCAGAAAATCTAGTGGTCTCTGGAGAGAAGACCATGTTGTGGCATCAAAGGCTTGGACATATTGGAGAGAAGGGCCTTTGAATACTTCATGGTAAAGGCATGGTAGAAGGTATGAGTAATAACTCTCTGGATTTTGTTTTCTGTGAAAATTGTGTATATGGGAAGCAGAATTGGGTGAGTTTCCCCACTAGTGGTAAGAGGGTGAAACAAATATTAGAGGTTGTGCACAGTGATGTGTTTGGACCTGTGAAGGTTCCATCACTGGGTAAGTTTGTGTACTATGTATCATTTATAGATGACTTCTCAAGGAATACATGGATATATTTCCTTAAGAATAAATCTAAAGTCTTTGGCAAGTTTAAAGAATTTAAGGCTCTGGTGGAAAATCAGACGGAGAAGAAGATAAAGGTGTTGAGGACAGATAATGGTGGAGAGTTTTGCAGTAAGGAATTTGAAGAATTCTGTAAGAAGTGTAGTATAGCACGGCAGAAGACTACTCCATATACACCTCGACAAAATGGAGTTGCAGAAAGAATGAACAAGACGTTGATGGCAAGGGCAAGAAGCATGCTCAGTGGTGCCAGGTTAGGATAGGAATTCTGGGCAGAGGCGGTGGAGACAGCATGTTACCTGGTCAATAGATCACCTTCATCAGCATTGGAAGATAAGACTCCACAAGAAGTATGGACTAGTAAGAAACCCTCTCTTTCACATATAAGGGTATTTGGATGTGATGCATATGTACATGTTCCAAAGGAGAAACGAACCAAGTTGGATAGTAAATCTGAAAAGTGCATCTTTATTGGGTATAAGGATGGTTTAAACGGTTATAAGCTTTGGAATCCAGTAACAAGGAAGGTTGTGTACAGCCAAGATATGGTGTTCAAAGAGGTAAAAAATGTTATTAAACATGAAGTCCAACCAAAGGAACCTGAGAAGATAGAGTTTGAGCTTGAGGAGGAAGAATCAGACTCTACAACAGAGGAGGAATCAGAAGAGGAAGAGCCACAAACTCCGAGTGTGAGAAGATCAGTTTGAGAAAGAAGGTAGCCAGAAATGTATTGTCCATTTGCTTTCTATTCAAATTTTGATTTATCTATTACTGATGATGATCCCAAAACTGTGAAGGAAGCAGTAGATTTAGAGGATGGAAAACTCTGGAAAGAGGCCATGGTTGATGAAATGGAATCTTTGCACAAAAATGAGGCTTGGGATCAGGTGGAGTTGTCGGATGGAAGGAAACCCATTGGCAGCAAATGGGTGTTCAAGAAGAAGACAAACGTAGAAGGAAAGGTGAAGAAATACAAAGCTAAGTTGGTAGCAAAAGGTTATTCCCAAGTGTCGGGAATTGATTTTGGTGATATTTTTTCTCTTGTTGTCAAGGTAGCTTCTATTAGATTACTTTTATCTGTTGCTGATACTTTTGATTTTTTGGTAGAACAGATGGATGTGAAGACAACATTGCTTCACGGGGATTTGGAAGAGGAAATCTACATGAAGAAACCTGAAGGCTTTGCAGTGAAGGGTAAGAAAGAACTGGTATGCAAGTTAAAGAAGTCTCTGTATGGGTTAAAACAGTCACCAAGGATGTGGTATCAAAAATTTGATACATTTATACGGGGACTTGGCTTCACTAGAAGCAAAGAAGATCACTATGTGTATTTTAAATTAATTGGTGAACGTGTTATTTATCTAGTCTTGTATGTGGATGATATGTTGCTGGTTGGAAATGACAAAGAAATTATCCAAGATTTGAAGACCCATTTGTCCTCCGAATTCAACATGAAAGATCTTGGGGCTGCAAGCTATATTTTGGGAATGGAAATTAAAAGAGATTGGATAAAGAGGAAGCTTTGGTTAAACCAGAGGAAGTATGTCGAGATAATATTCCAGAGGTTTAATATGTAGGATAGTAAATCGGTGAAGGTTTCTATTCTTGTAGGTGTGAGTTTATTTGCTGAACAGTGTCTCAAGACACAAGAAGAGGAAGAGGACATGTCCCATGTTCCATATGCAAGTGGAATTAGTAGCTTTATGTATGCAATGATCTGTACTAGACCAAACATTACACATGCAGTGGGAGTATTGACCAAGTTTATGTCAAAACCAAGGAAGGAGAACTAGACAGCAGTGAAGTGAGTTCTCAGGTATTTGCGTGGCACTAGTGATTATGGTTTGTGCTACCAAGGAAGAACAGGATTGGATAGAGTGTTGGATATTCATGGCTTTGTTGATGCAGACTGGGCTGGAGATTTGGATGAGAGAAGATCTACAAGTGGGTACGTGTTTAACCTATTTGGAGGTGCAGTCAGTTGGATGAGTAAGAAACAATCTGTAATGGCACTATCAACTACAGAGGCAGAATACATGGCAGCCACTCATGCAAGCAACGAAGCAGTTTGGTTGCAAAGATTGTGTTCAAATATGGGGTTAGTACAACGAGCTATAAGGATATACTGTGACAACCAAAGTGCAATTTTCTTGGCAAAGAACCCTGCATATCATTCAAAGACAAAGCACATTGATGTTCAATATCACTTTGTGAGGGATACGATAGAAGACAAAAAGGTGTTGCTGGTAAAGGTGGACACTATGAAGAATACTGCAGATGCATTGACAAAATCAGTGAGCTCTGAGAAGTTCTCTTGGTGTAGAGAAACAATGGGCATTGTATGGATGGATAAATGACTAATCTCTCTTGTGGCCCCCTATTGAAAGAAAACAACAAGTGGGAGAATGTTGGGTTGTGTTATATTCTTTCCACGACTAGCTAACGTAGTTATCCGGGGGGTTAGAAGGGGGGTGGAACCCCCCCTTCGTTGTGCCGATTGAGCGAGGGGAGTCACAGGGGGTTTGAGGGGTGCAAGTAAACCCACTCGCTGCCCTGGAAAATTTTGGTTTTGGACCCTATGTTAGGTTTGGCGGACCTACCTATGGTTTTGTGCATGATTTTCGCACCTGGTTTTGGATGCGATGGTTTTTGGTCCATGGTTTGGATGCGATGGTTTTCAGTCCATGGTACTGGATGTTTCGACATGTATAAATATGTATTGTAACATTGAAAGGAACATAATGAAAAATCAAGCTAGTAGTCCTGGTTTTGGGATCTAGGGAAAATCTCTGAGTATATGTGTTTTATGTGTTATGCTCTCACATTGTTTATTTTTTATGCTTTAGAATTCGTATGCAGGTAATTTCTATATAGGGTTACAACCTACAATTCCAAGTGGGGACTTTGGGATTTGAATACCTCAAAGATATGTACAAGGAATACCTAGAATTTAAATATCTTATGAAGCTTGTGGGAATCTAGCGCTGAGAGATCAAACTCCTTAGATCAAGTATGTGATTTAGGAGAGACTGTTGTTCAAGGGTAACTAATTGTGCATTCCAAATTTCTCAATGAATGACAACTTATTGAAAGAAAAACACATTGGAGGGTGAGTTAGCCACTTTGGACACAATAATAGTTATGCTCAACTAAGTTATTTTTATTTTTGGCTAGGTATGAGATGTTATGTTTAATTTTTTTTGGATAAATGTAAAATATGTTAATATGCCAAGGGGAAGCAATAAAATGTTGGTTTATAACAACCATTACCCATACCAAGTAGACCATGGGATGCTATAAGAATGTATTTTATTTTGGGTTTACCTTGAACTCAAAAGGGAAATTATTTATTCTTTGAAGTTATAAATAGATTTTCAAAAATGGAACATTTCATACCTTGTTATAAAACCAACGATGCCAATCATATTACAAATTTGTTTTTCAAGGAAGTCATGAGTTTACATGAGCTGCCCAGAAGTATACCTTCAAACAGGGATACAAAATTTCTCTGGAATTTTTGAAGAACGTCATGGAGAAATCTTGGAACAAATATTCCCTTTAGTTTAGTCTATCGCCCTTAAACAAATGGGAAAACTGAAGTAGTAAATAAGTTTTGTAATAAGGAATTATTGAGAGGGGGGCGGTGAATCAGTAATCGTGAGATTCTTAAATATTTTCTTGAATATGATTTTATTCCTATTTATTTACTGTTACTTATGAGAGCTTTCATATTTTCATAAAACCAATCACATGAGCAACACACACATTTTAACACCAGCGTTTTCGCGTGGAAACCCCGAGGGAAAAAAATCACCAAATTTTTGTTTGTTTATGATCTAAATTAAGCACCTACTTAATTACATCAGTTTGTTTATGAGCACCCACTCATAGGAGGCACCAACCCCCTTATGTTAGAAAGAACCAACTTGCCAAGAGGAACCAACCTCTTCTGAATGTAGTCACCAACCTGCTCTTGCCACTTTTATACTATTTCATACAATTTTCAAATTGAAAACAAAGGCATATACATTTATGGAAAATACCAATCAAGTTGGTTGTAGAAACAACTTATGCTCTTAGTCCACTGTTGTTCCATAGTTTCTCCTTGGTCTCATACAACTTCTCTTTGCCCGTTGCTCATAGTAACATATCCTTAAGACTCCATCTCCTCTCGCATAGGCTCTCTGATGCACTCTTTTCAACTATGCTCTTGCTATTCATCTTACAACACACTCTCAGCTTTTGTTGCTCTCATTTCTTAACACTTCGACAATACACACTTCCCCACATTTATCAATGGCGACCAAATGGTTTTGATCCTCTGATACACACTGCACAATGTTTTCTCTACTACCTATGTCCATACTTCCTGAGTGTACCTCAGTATGGCTCCTCCTGTTGTTGTTGCATTTGTTGGATGAACTCTATCAGGGAATTAAACACAAAAATGGGCTTTCAAGTTCTTCACTGACTCCATGAGTAATCCTCCACACTGAGAATTTAATCTCAGGTGGCCTGCACACTCTACCGTGACTTCCAATACTTATTTATTACTTCAGAGAGCTTG
Organism: Pinus tabuliformis; assembly: GCA_031772625.1. NCBI lineage: Eukaryota > Viridiplantae > Streptophyta > Pinopsida > Pinales > Pinaceae > Pinus > Pinus tabuliformis. The sequence continues at coordinate 679,048,439 of CM062818.1, read as the reverse complement.
AAATTCCTCCAGAATAGCCAATATGTTCCTAATTTAAATTTACCAGATGTGTTCGTGAAGCAGTCGATTTCTTTCTCCATTTCTTCAGTTCTTCTCTGTGAACAATTGTCCTCGTTGCCTTATCTTAGCACCTTTTGCAGATCCAACCAACTCCATAAACCAACTTTGTTGATCTACATTTAATCTTCAGCTTCTGACCCATTCATCTCCTTAACTCACTGTATTGTTTCATCGGAGCCCCAACATATCATAACTCAAACGAACAAACTTTACGATATTACAGAGCTCTGATATCCTTAACCCCCTGGTGCTTAGCTCCCTGAGTGTATAGTTTCTCATACAACCAGGCATGTGACCATCGGCTTGGCTTACCAATGTAGTGTTATATTGGAGCCCCTTTGTATCATAACTTCTGCAAAGTCTCGATTACATCTTAGGTCTCTCTGTTTAGCCCTTGGTTCCTTTAATCTCCATATGACCATGTGTCAGATAATATCAGAGCCCCTTTTATCGTAAGCCTTCAAATTCCATTTGCACAGGAGTTACGATGTCGTCATCCTCCAATACACTAACGTCTCATATGCTGAAGTCACTTCTACACGTGGCGACTCCTGAGTGGTGACACATGTCACCTTGATTTTCCCTAATGGGCCATTGAAAATGCTAAAATAGGTTGCCACATGTCCACCTTACTGCAACATCATGCTGATGTGAGTTGCCACTTTAGCTTCTCGGAGCCAATCGCATGCTGCCATTTTTCCTAATGGAGGAGAGAGAAAGAGTCCCGATTAGCCTTGGTTTTTTAGCAAAGTCTTTTGTTAATTCTGCTAAGCATCCTTCGACACTTTTAACCATATAGGTAGCACCAAATATCGTAACTTCTAAAAATACAAATGTTAAGAAGTTTTGATATTCTAATACTCATGCTTCTAATATATCGATATCCTTTGACCTCCGATACAACTTGCTTTGGTTTACGATATTCTGATCTTCGATATAGCCTGCTCCAATGTGCTAACCTCCAATATTTCATCCTTCGTAGGACTTCAAGTCCCTAAACTTTGACAAACCATAACGTTTGATCCAAGAGTCCATTTTTAAGCTTCCACACATTGTTGGAAAGCTCGCTTAAAGAACTTTCCAATGGGGAGGGTCCAATGTAGGCTTTTAGCCCATATGCTACCTATAAAATGGCTGCAAACTCTCTGCCACTCTTTTCTCGTTGACTCTTCTTCTTGTGCCTAGAATCCTAAACTCCCAACCACCATAGTCATAATTTTATGGCTTCTCTAGTAAGCATGCTACTATGATGATTATCTATAGAGGATTGTAGAAACCTTGGGATTCCTCCTGAACTACCTATCACCATAGTCATCATTTTATGGCTTTTCAATATGCCTGCTACTATGATGATTCTCTACCAGAAGACTGTAACTTCCATAGGATTTCTCTTGGACTCCCAATCACCATCCTGATCCCAGTTGACATCAATTCAAACACTATCACAACCACTAGCCATCCACACACTTCCAATTGTCCAACAATCTCTCCCTTTTGAATGGATGGAAACACCATAAGCTCCCCCCAAATCTAGGCATGGTCTTCTCACATGCCCCAGTAATATCCTCCTCCTTTGCAATCAATAGAAAATAATACTTCCTGGATACTCCCCCTAAACCACTATAGCATACTCTTCCATTGATCCCACATGTGATGTACCTTCCAACGCCTACCAAAATGAAGTCATTTGGAAGGGGGAGTTACAACTCCTATTCGCTGCCTGAGATATTGAAAGGGTTATCTTGGTAGTGGCTTAGTAAAGATATCTAAAAGTTTATCTTTAGGGGCCACATATTCAAGTCTGACAACATTGGTTGCAACTTGTTCCCTTAAGAAATGGAACTTGATAGGAATATGCCTAGTCTCTGAATGCATGACTGTATTTTTGGAGATGCTGATGGAACTTGTATTATCACATATAATTGGAATAGGATTAGTCAACTGTACCTAAATATCTTTTAAAGTCTTCTTCATCCAATGAATATGCATGAAACAAGTAGCAGAAACAATATATTATGCATGAGTAGTCGATAAAGAAATGGAGACTGGTTTCTCGCTAACCCATAACACCAATAATTTCCCCAAGAAGAAGGCTACACCAGAGGTGCTTTCCTTGTCATCAAGACAACTTGCCCAATCAACATCAATGTAAGTATTCAACTTAAATTTTTTGCTCTTATCATACCATAGTCCATATTATGTTTTTCCTTGAAGATATTTGAAAATCCTTTTGACAACAACAACATGACTTTCACGCAGGAAGGCCTGAAATCTAGCCACAAAACCCACAAATTACATGATATCTAGCCTCCAAGCTATAAGATACAACAAGCTTCCTATCATGGATCTATATTCAGTCTGATTTACTAGTTGTGTCTCATCTTCTTTGCACAATTTGCAGCCTATAGTCATAGGTGTGCTCACTAGCTTGTAATCTTCCAACCCAAACTTCTTTAGAGCTTCCTTGAGATATTTGGATTGAGAGATAAACACTCCTTGTGGGGATTGAGATATTTGCAAATCTAGGAAGAAGGAAAGCTCTTTGACCATAGACATTTCGAACTCTATATGCATACATTTTGCGAATTGATTCCCCGATTGTTCGATGTCACTACCAAATATTATATCATCCACATACACTACTACAATTAGTTGATGGTCACCTTCACACTTTATGTATAAATTGTTGTAAACTATACCTTTCTTAAAGCCTTGTCATTGAAGTATGTTGTAGTGACTACAACTACCCTGCAAAATTTTTCCTGTGCTTTGTTCTGGAGCCTCCCTCAAGTCTTAGTAGCTTGTCTTGCACTGCTCAGGTACTTGTGCTTTCATTTGAATTTATCTTTTGCTTTACAGTTTGCGTCGCTTACTTGCTTTGTTTTCTAACCACAAGCTAACCCCCCATGATTTGGTTGATTTGGTTTTGGCACCACCTTGGCAAACCATGCAGTCCTAGAGGGAAGCCATCCTTGCTCTCAGGAGTTATGTAGAGCAACCCAACAGTGAGCCTTCCTCTCAAGAATTGTGCAGATCAACCCAACAGTGAGCTTTGGCTCTAGAAATGCGCAGAACTAGCTGATAACTTGTCTTCAGGTGGGAAATTTTGTAGAGCATGAGAGGGAGTCAGAACCAGTCAACCCATGAATTACACATAAGCATTCCCTTAGCTATTGTCCAATGCATGTGCCAGTAGGTTGCCCGGTTTCCTCAAGAACTGCGCAATTTCTCCATGCACGCATCACAACATTTCCCAAAAAATAAAAAAAAGCATCCCTAAAAATTAGGGATCTATTTATAGTAGTGTGAGTTACACTTAAGCTAATTTTAGAAAATTGTCGCCACTTGTTTCTTTTCCTATATTTTTGGCGTGCGCGTCATAAACCCTAAATCGATCAAATCTATTTAATGGACGCCACCAGAGCTCATTTTCACATTTGATATGGCTCTATGGCATTCCCAAAGCATCTAGGAACCTTCGGCATGATCGGCATGACATTTTTGAGTAAGTTTTTCTTTCCAAGTCTTTTGCTGCTTTCTTTGTCACTTTTGTTTCCTTGGCTTGTGTGAGTGTTGTTTTTCATGTTTTATTAAACGGCCACTGGCATTTTAGTTTGTTTTAACTTGTAGACGTTTTGTTTCAAGTTTTTCATTGTCTTTCTTGAGCGTCACATGCATAACCCTATTTTTTCACTAACGGTCACCATTGTGGCGACTCTCCACACCAACTTTGTGTTTGCCCATTTGATTGATTTCTGCACTTGCTTTGATGGCATGCATGGCCATTCACTCAGATCTACACCAACATTTTATCCTACATTCAAATCTAGTCATTTTTAAGTTTCCCTTGGGTAGATATGGGCTGCCTTGGCTCAGATCTAGCTTCTCCCAGGTTGGAATGTGCATTTCTGGAACTCAAGGCTCTTTCTTGGCTCCACAAATTGCGCAGAGGGTGTTAGTGATTGGCTCTATCTGCACTCTACGTAGTTCCAAGGGATAGTCCCCAATCTTAGCCACTGTGATTACACAATGTGCAGTCCCATCCAACATCAAACCAAACAGAACTACGCATTGCGTAGTTCCAGTCCACAACAAGCCACACTGGACTGTGCTCTGTGCAGTTCCAGCGATCAGTACCTCTCACTAGCATCTGGGACTACGCAATGTGCTGATCCAGCTAACAGTCACTCACCGCTGAGAGTCACAACTATGAAATCTTGCCCAACAGTTGCCCAATTTGTTGCATGATCCATCCTAGAAGTGCTTTGTGTTTTTAAGCTGAAATTTGCTTTCCATGAGTGTCCACTCTATCTCCAGGTAAATTAGTTGTTGAGAAGCTTCTTAGTAGTACAGGCATCATGGTTTCCAAGAGAGTGGGATCAAAGGATACTGTAGAGAGAAGCACTGGAGATGTAGTTGAAGAGGTACCAATGAACTTGCCCATCTATCTAGACACATAGTTGTTCGTAGAGAAGGACATATTTATAGGAAGTTTCAAGGAAGATCTGGAAGATCAGCAAGTCTATGTCAACATTCACAAGTTAGGCTTGTACAAGGTTGCATTCATGTACCTTGCCTTCCCATGCAGGGATATCATCCATTGGATTGTCTCACGTATCGATCTCAAGATGATGACACTGAGCATTACTAGTGGAATACAACTTGCCACCTTCAAGATGGAAAACTACCATCGGATGCATCACTTGTTGCAACCGGTGAACTACATGAATGTATTGTTCTACACTCCCAACACAAATGTGAACACTAGAGACATCATGAAGTGTTGGGTAAAAGAGCCATCAAAGTTCAGAGCGACACCCAACCAGGTCTACAAGACAAAGTCACTCAAGAAGGCTTACCAACTCTTGGTCATATTTGCATGTTTCTTGTATGGTCAAGAGAGCACAAAGACCTTTCTACAGATTTGGGTGGTTAAGATGGATCAGTTGGAAAATGAAGGAAGGCCATTCAACTAGTCTGACATGTTGGCTCTTCAATTGAAAGTGCATGTTTCTGATTATAGAAGTCTGCCTAAGGATGAGCAAGCAAGATTCTTTATGTCCACGTACTTTCTTGATGGAAATCTGTTCCCAACAACAATTCCCTGGCATGGGTTGGACATGGACACCATCATAGGATCTATGAATATATATATTACAAGTTTCTCTCTTAGTGCAACTATCGAGGAGTCATGGCGAGGTTGTCTAACCACTTCATCACCCCACTGTACAAGATGATATTCGAACATGATCCCCATTGCATGTCCCAAGAAGCGATGCAGGCATTACTTAACATTGTAGATTGGTATGCCTCACCTGGTGGCACCTTCATCAGGATGTTTTCCGCAAAGAAGCCTCTGCATGAGCTACCGAGGTTTTCCATGGACAAGTTGGTCATGCAAGAGTTTGCATATCACATCTCCATAAGGTTATCAAAAGGACTGCACAGGAGGAAGAATGCACCATGGCCTACTCTTTCTTTGCGGATTGGTTTCTACGAGATCTGTACCTTGAAGGATGTAGATGTTAAGGCTAAGGACTTGAAGAAGTTTGGGTTCGACACCAATAGTCTCAATTTGTATAATCCCTATTACATATGCAAGATCCACTATCCAAAGGTGTATTACCCATGGATCCATGGGGCATGTCATTAGCCAAAGGAAGATACTTGGAGATATTTCTACAACTCCTCTAGGCTCAATGAATTGGTCAACATGGTGGAAGAATGAAAAGCAGCACCATAGGAAGAAACAACAACAACAGTAGTGAGCAACAAACTGACGCAAGACAAAGGCAAGAGGAATATTGCCAAGAGCACAGAGGTTGAGCAAAGCTATAAGTTTAGAGAAGATTCTCTTGTTGACAAACTAGCTTTGGAGATAGAGGCGAAGAGGAAACAATGCAAAAGGAGAGTAGAATGAAGGAAGAGAGAGAAGCAAAGGTTGGAAGATGAAGATAGGAAGTTGCAGGAAATAGAAAAGAAGGTTAAAGCAAAGGAAGATCTCAGAAGGAAAGAAAGGGAAGAAAATAAGAAATAAGAACAGGAAGAAAGGAAAGGTGCACTAAAAGAGAAAACTACGACTATACAAGTTGAGATAGTAGATGAAGAAGAGGGTGAGCAGGTGCAAGTTCGGGAATTTTCTTAGCAGGTTGAGCAGATGGTTGAGGCAACAAAAATGGAAATAGAACAAGAGCCACAGGACCAAGACACCAATCTCATGCTGAGAGGATCCGAGGTTGCACCACAATCTCTACCTCCTATAGAATCACAACCGGTCCCAAGAGAGCAAGGAGAGGTTATTCTCCTTGATGATGATCTGGATATGGATGTGTACAATCTGTCATTCGACAAGTCACATCACAAGATTTTACAGCCACGTAGAAAATTGCTCCGGGATGATCACACATCACCTATGCACATAGAGGAAAGGGTGATTTTATCAGATGTTAGAAGACATCAAGTTGCCATGGCTAAGGATTCTCAGGCTTATGCAGAAGCCATGAGTTCGATGGTCAAGTTCTTGATAGTAGAGAATGATCAGATGGTGAAGGATTTGCAAGAGGCTAGGCATAGAACAGAGCAGCCTGTAGGATCCACTATGGCAGAAATGAAGAAGGAAATACTTGCGAATATTTCAACTTTTGAGACCACCATGCGGATGTTGTATATAATATGTGTTACCATGCACAAAGTGGTTTTTCATCTATATGGTTTTCAGCAACAGTGCACAAAGATAGCCCAAACTTCAAAGATATCCACACTGCCATTGCACATGTATAGGAATGGAAAATGAGGTACAAGGGGCCCCCTCTTTACTTGCACAAGATGATGAAGCCATAGGCAAAGCTAGACACAAAATGAATTCAGATGTTTATCTAGAATTATGAGCATATCCCTCCACTCATCACCAAAATTGAGGCTTCCTATGAACAGTTGTACAAGAGTCTGGATGTCATAGTGAGGACACACATGATCCCTTGCATAGGAACCCTCACTCAAGCCATGAGGAAGAACCAAGTCATGCTGGAGGTCGATGGGTGCATAGAGCAGATGATGAGCAAAGCCACCAGTGATGACTTGCAGTGAGCATAGAGAACATGAAGAAGTACATCGGTGGTCCAACCACACTCCAGACAGTTCTACGCATGCTTCATGATGAGCTAGACAAAGGTATCACATCAATATACCCGGAAGCCATGGAGGTGAGATTTTGCTTTGATAAAGACATCACCAAAAAGTATGGGGACACGATAGTGTAGTACTAAGCTTGGTATCAGTTCGTCACTGAAGACTACCATGAGGAGGTTACCACGCTGGTCTTTCCCCAAGACCCTGAGTGATGTTGTTTGTCTTGTTAGGCTGACTCAAGCCTATTCTTGTCCCACATGGGTATATGTGGAAATTATATTATTGTAAATATGTTGTAAGTGAAATTCCAAGTGTCACTAGTTGAATGTGAACAATCACTATGTAATGTGAAGATTCGTGAGGGTATTCCGAGAGTCAAAGGGGAATGTCAAGGGTCACCCCACCCTCTACTATATATAAAACCTTATAACTCACAGTATAGGATTTTGGGAGCCAAGCTTTTGGCTAGGCATTGCTTAGAGAAGGCTTGGAGAGTATTGTGATGAGCCTTGGTTTCTCCACAGCGTAGAGCAAGTATATCTCTTTGGAGGAGCAGGCGGTGTTGACTGTAATGTTCCACTATTGGGGCTAGTGGTTGTCAATGGTGTATGTATGGATGGAATTTTCACTTAATAATATAACTGAGCCAACACATTTTCATGCATATGTTGTTATTGTAGTTCGAATATTTTGGTTACTTTAGCAATGTATGTTATTTCACTTATGCTTTTGTGTATGAACTATTTTGTATATGATTGTATGAGTCTTGTTGAAGACGTGTTGTTGTATTAACCCGTCATTTCATATTATGGACTATTCGGCTTCCAGCTTGTGATGTCATTCTGTTGATGTGTTCCTTTCAGCCTGCGTACTATTACAAACTTCTAAGGGGCACACTTCCTTTTCACCTCTTTGTGTTAGAACCCCCATGCATCTCACTTGACTCACTGAAAGGTTACACACTTTCTTCTAACAAAGTTATCATAATTACCTCTATGCGCTACGGCAGTCAAGGCACTACTGTACTACCCACTGCTGGGACTCCTCCTCCAAACGGTCTGAGGTCTAGTTGGGGTTTCTTACTAGGGAGATCCCTTGACTTGTTGGTGGGTCGAGAACTGTCAACATTTTTGGCACTAGAAGGAGGACTAAATGGCAATCTGAGTCCTCAAATTCTGTTCTAAATCTCTGGACAACATTTAGGACTTACATTACAACCATACCTACGACATGTCTTTATCATGCACATGATTTCGAAGTGTTGGAGGATATCATTGATGACTTGTCACATTTTAAGTATGATGGTGAAGGCGCAGAAGCCTTGCCAAGGCACGAAGTTTCCTTCATAGGCTTCTGTCATAGGAATGAAGTCCCCTTGGATGAAATTTTTTGTGGGTTATTCGCTTACACATTTGAAAGGAGCATCAAACAATGATGTCGCACATTGCTCGCAACCTCCATTCACTCTTATGATCAAATGATTGGTGAGTTGTTCTGTGCTTTCTATCATTATGACCGTAACACACTAAACAAAAAAATTCTAGAATTACAGAAATAACCTAATGAATCTATTGCACAATTTTGGGTGCGCCTCCTGAATATTGCCTTTCAAATCCCCGAAAATGAAATTGATTGGAAATTTCTTAGGGAATGGTTTTAGTATCTTCTTCACATATCCAAAAATCCTCATGTGTTAAAATCATTCAAAACCGCTCCCATCATACCTCAGTGTTAGAGCTACCAAATATAAGATGGATAAGGTTGTTTTCACAAGTGACCCACCATCCACTCCTCATCAAACAACTCTAGCTCCACAGGATGAGGTGGGAGAAGTTGTGAATCCATCTGTTGAACCATCACCCCCTCCCACCCAACCTACTCTTGATATTTGTGCAGATGTGGACTACGATCCTTTTGGTTGTCACGTGGACTCATTTTCTTAACCTCTGTCCTCTCATTCTATTGATCCTTTGGATTTTGGTGTCTTATGTTCATCCATTCCGAACTCCACACGTGATGTTCACGAGGATCAAGTTGGCAATAGAGTTGGTGTCAAGCAACTAACCTGCACTGTAATTTTTTATGAGTATGTGTGGGAATTTGAAGAAGAACTTGTGCTGAAGGATGACCTCCTTCTGTCTGCACCTCATCCACTCTATCCTAACATCTTCTGTGATCTTGCCATTTCTGATTTGTTTTGTGAAAATTCATTCCCTGATGTTTCCTCTTTCGATCATTCACAAGACACACAAGATTTTAGTCCATCATTCAATTATGGGGAGGATAAATCTTCCTTTCTGAATCCACTCAATCTAGCATCTTTCATTTCTAAAAATTTAGAGGGTGGAATTTTTTTTTCTCATCAACCCCTCTGTATGATTCGTCAGATCAAGAGGATGTCGATGTACATATCAAATTTTATGATTGTGGTTGTCGTGGACTCTTTACTCCTTCATTCAGTCATGATTCTGATTCACTTGATGTTGATCTTTCCAAGCCACCGGTCTTTGATGATCTACCCATTGATGAAGAGGAAACCCCTCAAGCTGTCGAGGCACTTCAGCCCGAGTTGATGGTTATGTAAGGCTCTCCTATTCTTGAGGATAGTGCCACTCCTGATCATAAATCCATTGAAAGACCCAAGGATCCTCATCACTTTCTTGTTTACATTGAAAATCAATCAGATCTAGAGATTTCACTTCCTCCACCAGAATCACACGATCCTATCACTCATGCACTGGAGGAGTCATACGTAGCAAGTCATGTTGAGAAGTGAAATTTTTCTTCTTTTTGAAAGTTTGCTCATTTTCAAAGATCAAAAGAGTGTGAATGTTCATTGTCTATGCACAGTGTGATGCTTCACCATGGTACATCCACAGAGTGTTTGTCTTGCACTTTTACATTTTCTTTTCTATGGACGCATTCAAACTTTGAGTGTGTTGGTTTTCATTGTTTTATCTTTCTTGTGTGTTGGTTTGCTTAAACATATTTCTTGACGATTGTGCCTTCACTTACATGGGCCACCCAATGCATTGGTGACTGCATTGGAAGTATCACTTCGTGTGAGTAGGGCCATCCACTATTTAGATTAGGAGTAGGAGTAGTGTTTAATTTCTTATATACTTTGCTTTCATGTTTGCTTTGATTACTTGTTTTTCTTTCATTTTACTTATCTCCTTTGTTTTTATTTGTTTCTTTGTTTTGCACCCGTAGGTTTAGCTTCCAATGAAACCGTGTCTAGCTTCTTGAGAAAAGCTGGGTTAAACATAAGAGGACTTGTACAACTATCAACATTTGGTTATCTATCTATTCCATCTCTTTGTGGAGACCTTGCATTATTTCAGTCAATGATACCCTAATGGAAAATACATTATGTTCTGAGTGAGTCTTGGTGAAAACACAACACTTGTACTTTTAACTAGTACCTTCTACTCTAATCAGTTTATCTAGATTCAATTATTGTCAACTCAGTCAAGTAGACTAAGGTGAGGGGGAAAACCTTAAAAACTGTCTCAGAGTTATATATAACATACTTCTCTAAAGGGACAACCTCTTATGCTCTCAATAATTCGGGATCCATCTTCCATCTCATGAAAATAAATAAGTGCCTATGCACAGTTCTCTGAAAAAAATGAAAAAAAAATGAAAATGAAAAAAAATAAAGGTGAAAGAAGAGAAAGGCTTCCTATGTACGAAGGTGAAGCAAGTAACTCCATCGGGGTACTGTCTGAATGGGAAGTAGAGAAATGCTTGTGTTCCTAAAGTGAATCCATCGAGGTACTATCCAAGCCTACTGGTATCGGAGAAACATGGGTGATGAAACTTAAACTCTGATAGTCTACATCACTTGTGCATCAATATACCCTTCATCCCTAATCAAAATAGCTCAATCGACTTGGCTTGGTATGTGTGCTGGCCGATCAAGAGAATGGCAAGGACTATATCTTTAACTCAAGCTAGTGAGGAAGTCTTGATGATCAAAGAATCGAACAATACTTCTAGAGGAGTTAGACTCGCTTTACATGAGACAAGGTCCATACAGAGTGTTTCTGGGAAACTAGTGTCTTTTCGATCTGCTAGTCCCACTAGGATTGGTAGCTATCCTAGAAACAAACAATCAAAGCAATTTGCGATTTCCTTTATGTATGATAGATAAGGGAGGAGCAAAGGGACCAACCTGGATCTTCCGCTTGACTCCTTGCTTGATTTCTCTCTCCCTTGATAGAGCTTGCACCTCTTCTCCTACTTATCTCGCTCAATGAATACCTGCATAGACAAAGTAACAAAACACCATCAAAGCATCTCGATCTATTATATCATAAACAATGCAGAATCATAATACATTTATCATACAATGGCATTCACAAATAACAACATTCACAAATACACGATTGTATGGAGGACAAATCAAAGAACTTTATTAATAGTAGAAGGGAGAACTGCATCCCCACTATCTGATCCAGCATCATCCTCCAAGCATCAAAGCCCTCTTCACCTCATGAAAAGCAAGATCACCCAACTATACAATGCCTTTTCTCAAAGACAAACTATCAGCACTTCCTTACAAATTACCAAATTCCAGCCTCTAGATCTCTCAGATGAGGGATCCATTTATAGTTGTCTGCAAGGGTGTGAGTCATCTTTGGGTTTTAGATTAGTGTCATTTCACTTGTTGTTCTTGGTTCCACTTGGATATTTCTTGGATCTCTTACTCATCCCTGGGCAAATTCAGAGAGGCAAGTGTCACAGGAGAAGTTTCTGGAACATTCCATGAGCATCCACTTAGCAAACTGTCTTGGAAATTTGTCCATCCTCGCTCATCACACCCTATAGAAGGCCTCTTCAGTATTCATCGCACCTTGCTAGTGTAGAAGTCAGTATGCATTGCACCTTGACAGTGGGGCAATCAGTATGGTCCAGTTTTGGGCAGTTCTGAGTGGTTTTTCAGGTGGAACTTTTGGGGAATGATGTAATCAGTTGACTATGATCCTTCAGGGTATGAAACAACACCCTTAGGGGTTAAAGAGCCCTTGGTTTATCGACATATAAGATTGGGGTTGCAGTGCCCAATATGTCTATAATAGTTGCCCCCTAAAGCATGAAGTTGTAAATCTTTTGATGTCGGGTGAAATGCTTTATCATGAGGATCCGAGGTATTCGAACTAGAAGGCGACCTGTATAAGATACAATACAATACATCATCATCATATTATTTTCATGATCTATCTAAGGTAGGCATTCCCATGCTCAGCTTTATAAATTCATTTTCATGTACATAGGACAGATAATTGTTTGCAGTTGCAGACTGGTTCTTCTTATGAAGAGTCATCTTCCTTGGCTTAGATGACTATCTGTTCAGCTTCTGTGTACATTTGATGTCTTTATATTCCTGAATATATCACAACCTGGATGGATGAAACTAGATCTAGGGTCTTCAAACTCGTTCAATCTTCGCTCGATGTACAAGTCGATCCACGTGAAAATATGTCCTGAAGTTAAACATGGAAAGACATCGCCTGATTACTAGCCAATAATGTAAGCTCTTAGCAGGCGCAAGAGGAATCACCGATAATGATAATGACCCTCAAGGTACTATAGTACAATTCACGTGGTGTGAATATATGATCCCATGTCAAACACCACACAAAATCTTTCGGTCAAAGGCCATTAATGTAAACATGTCGCCAGAAGTGAGAAACTTGCCATTGAGGCATGTAAGCTTCAAAGTACTGAAAGGGTTGTTTCTAAGTCAACTTCTTGGATAATGAGCTGATGTTGACAAGAAGTGAACCATCGTAGGAGGGCCTTAATGTATCCCACATCTACGACACGAAACGAAGCAAATGATTTTCTAGAGGTGAAAACGATCGACGACACAAGGTTCAAGAATGGCGGTCATGAAAAATGGAGGTTGAAGGTATTGCAGTGGATGAGGCATTGACTGGATGGTGAATTCTTTGAATGACTTCTCTTGAACATATCAGTGACACTGAGATGGATTGGTAGCGTTAACCCCAAAAGATGGATGGTATGGAGGACCAATGGTGATATGATCGGTGAACAGAATAACCCAACTTGACTCAATCATGGTGATGGAGTGAAAGTGTCATGTTCAAGAGTGACCTGCTTCAAGTTTTCTTCCCTTTTTCCCCAGTCATTGCTGACTAGTACCTCTTTATTTTTGTCAAGATTGAGGAGGATAACATATGCTCGTTCTATAATTTTCCCTTCAGGCAAACCTATCACTATGTTTTAGCGAGTTTAACAACAGTGAAACTCGTTCTTGTCTGGGTGGACAAGTTTGTCGCTATTGTTTTAATGAGTTTAATGACAAATACAACTCGGTCCTTTTCATGTTTAGAGAGTCTAAAAAGGGACGAAAAGAGAACTCCAGTAGTTCTTTTTCATAGCATAATCCCTTAAGTCTGAAAAAGATTAAAATAATACAAAAGGGATGACTTTTCCAATCACTTTAGCGAGCCGAAAAAGACAAGCGCTCAAACTTTTTCATGAGATAATCCCTCAGGTCTGAAAGTTTAAAATATACAGGAGGGATGGTGCTTCCAATCACTTTAGCGAGCTGGAGAGGCCAATTGCTCGACAATCTTTTCATATTTAGTGAGTCTGAAAAGGGTTTAAAGTGGACTCGTTTTTTGAGGAATGAGTGGTATCCAGGGTAGCAACTAGTTCCGGGTAATCTTGGAACTTCTCAAAACATGGTGATGTGAAGAAGGTGGCTAACAAGACCACTCATCGCAACTATTCCTCAAAATGGTAAACAATCAAGTTGAAGCATATGATCAACCAAATGGATGGAGGTAATGGAGGGAACACAACCAAGGTTCAAAAGGCTAATATAATTGCAATCACAAGGGTTATTTACCGAAGGTGGGTTCATTTTTTAATGAGCTTGAACTTTGGGGGAACATATGCTCAGTGGTAGGTTTATTTTTTAACGAGCTTGAACCATATGATAACATTGCTCATATTAGCGGTCAGAAATGTTCAATTCACCATTTAGCACATTAGATTCTTTCATAGGTCGTTCAACCTACTCAATCACTTCATCAAATTGATTATCAATACATATATATGCATGATAAATGAATTAAAACTAACATTTTACTTGAAGTACGTGAATAGTAAACATAAAAGTAGCTTTACCTTTCATTTTCATATTTTCATTTCGAATTTGGGATTTTGAAGCTCTGGAGTGGTTTTCCCCCTCAAATTTCACCAGCTGATTTCGGGAGATCCGGTGGACTATTCTCCGTGCTACCAGGACCAGGTAGGAGCTAACCCTGAGCTCTTCATTTTCATTCCATCCTTTCTTGATTTTGAGCAAGCTTTCCCATTCTTATGGGCCCCTGGGGTTTGAAGAATTCGTTCTTTCCTCATCGCACCTGTTCTGCATCAAAAGGAGCGATGCATACTGAGCTGCACATTGGCCAGTCAATATGCATCTCACCTTGCTCAAAGGCAAGGTGTGATGGGTGTAGAAGGGAAACTTTGCAAAGTGATTTTTCATGAAATTTTTGCCTGTTTTTGCTCAAATTTGGATCCTAACTTATATTTTGTCTGTGTTTTAGATATTTGTTGGATCAAGATGGTCATCACATGGCGTGAAAATGAACATGAAGAAGAGGACATGATTGCTTTACATGATTAGGGCACAGTTACTGCATTACAAAATTGTGGTTTGCTCAAATTCTTCCGCATATCCAGCATGAGGCAACAAATCAGTTTGTTGCAATATTTTCTCAATGCTTGGGATCCGATCGACCAGGTATTCCAAATCAGAGGAAAATCCATTCCATTGAAATTCCAGGATATTTACTTTCTGACGGGGTTCCCCTCTTTCACTATCAAGATCCACCCGTGGGGGTGAATCTGTGAGAGATTATATCTGTCAGTTCTATAGAGATGGATCTTAGCCTAGCAGAGATGGCAAGATCAATATCTGGGATGTCACTAATCAGCCCTTGAGGACCATCTTATTTACCTTTGCTAGATTGGATGGTAGCGCGACTCTTCATTTGGCAAACAGATCTTACATGCAATACACCTTGGAATGCCTGGAACCAAAGGTGTTCAACTGGTGTGAGGTGGTACTTCTTGTTATAAGAGAACAGCTCTCCAAAGTAAAGAATGGAAGATCTAAGAATTTTGGCTACAGTTCCATATTGACTGCTTTTTCCTTGGAGAGGATTCCACTGATGCAGCCTTGGTATATTTCACTAGGATTGCCAGCACCGAGGGAACCATGGATGCAGAGATGGGTTGATCTTATGGCTAGACATGCTGGTCAGTCATAGATTTCTTTCTATGATGCCTTCTTTGAGTGGTTCAACCATCAGGAAATGGTCTTTGCGGAGTATCCATATGTTAGGATGGATTTCCGAGGCGACCCGGATTTGGCGCTACCAACTGGCAAGCAGTGGAGTGTGATAGGTAAAATGATTCGACCATATCTTTGTTTATTAGTTTTATAATGATTTTGTGCTTTAAAATGTTATCAAGACTAATTGAACTCATATGTGCATGCAAATATTGGGCCAATGCAGCTAGCGGCATGCCCACGGGCGGCAGCTGGCGCTCGAGTAGGAGAGGCTGTAGGGAGGGCCGTCCTTCAAGTTTTGGACATATCGGAGACCCTGGCAGTGCTTCAGGATCAGGTCGAGCGCCTTACTCTCGATATTCAGGATGTTAGGACCGATGAGTTACCCCTGAGGTTACAGCAACACACTACTGGTGTGCCGAGTCAATGGACCCGACTCTTGCACATGATCGCACAGGCGGTGACATGTTATCACCAACATCATTAGTCTAAGATGATTTTCTGCATTCATTTTGAGTTTCTTGGTCATGTGACCGATTTTGTCTTGGACACAAAACATTTTGTAAAAACTATAAACAGTTATATATTTTTTATTTTCGGAGTTTTATTCTGGTTAAGTTATGCAATCCTGATGCAAATATTAATGTAAAATGTTTTCTTTACAAATGCTGCAAATGTTTATCTAACACATAGTTTTCTAATGAATCAGTTAATGTGTTTAAATTTCTAGAAATATGTTGATATTGAATGGAATCAAACTATCTTTCCAAAATCTTGACTCTTAGGAACATGCGATAAATAGTTGGGTTCCGAACAGAATAAACACCAGTAAGCTGTAGAATGACGAGTTGTGAATCTAGCCTGACAACGAGTCGGCGTATACCACATGAAATGGAATCAGAGAGAAGTTCAATCAACGCGCTATATTCAGTGATGTTGTTCATCGAATGACCAATACATATCCCCCTAAAACTCACTAACTCACCGCTTGGAGTGAAAATGGCCCAGGCCGCAGAAGATAGATTCTGCGTACTATGACTAGCTCCGTCGTCATACCCAACAAATGGTTCCAAAAAATTTGACATCTGCAATCAAATGCAAATTGGATTACCTAAACAAAATGACAACTCTAAAAGAAAATAAAAATGTAACAAAAGTATATATACAAAGAGTGTACTACACTTAATCAAGCATAGTAACGCTTAAGATACAACCCATTTCGGGGCTGTGATAGTGGAATCCCATAATAATCGACCAGCCCATAAGCTCCTTTTGTCAATACTCGTTTAACAATGTAGGGGCCCATCCATAATGGTTCGAATTTTCCTACTCCCAATTTGTCAGAGTCCTGATCGTAAAGCAAGACCAGATCACCTTCTGAGAAGACACAAGGCTTAACATTTTTGTCAAATTGTGCCTTGACACGTTTCTTATGGGCTTCACTAGCTAGTGCGGCATCATGACGGGTTTCATCCAAGTGAATTAGTTCTAAGAAACGAGCCTCTTCCTCCGAAGTTTCAGGAAGCAGATCAATTGTGAGCTTGAGAAACAAAATTTCGCACTGAATTCGTAAGACAGCTTCCAAACCATACACCAACTGAAAATGTATAAATCTGGTCACATTTCTCACCGAAGTCCTATATTCCTACAGAGCTAAGTATAGGATTAAATTCCAATTCTATTTGTGGACTCCAATCATTCTCTACATCATGCACTTAAGGACTTTGTTGATCACCTCAACCTGTCCGTTAGCCTGCGGATAATATGGAGTAGAACTATCGCGGGACAGTCCTAATTTGGCAATCAATTCAACCATCATGTGATTACGAAAATGTGATCCATGATCTGTGACTATACCCTATGGAACACCGAATCTAGAGACAACATGATTGAAAAAGAAAAGAGCAGTCGTTTCACCGCTGTTGTTGAATGTAGGCATCACCTCCGCCCATTTTGTAAAATAGTCGACAGCGACTATAATATATGCATGCCTCCTAGCCGAGGTGGGGTTACATGTCATGAAATCAATGCCCTATTTAGTGAATGGCCCAATAGCAACTACTGGATGTAGTGGTGTAGGTGGTAATCTGGTTTTGTGATAAAAAATCTAACAAGCATGGCAACTTCTGACTGCAATTATGCAATCTTTGAATATAGTGGGCCAGAATTAACTAGCGCGTAAGATCTTTTGTGCAGTAGCGTAACCAGATAGATGCCCCCCACATGCACCTGAATGACAGTCATTCAGAACTTTTTCGGCCTCCTCATGCGTGAGGCACCTTCGCAGAACTATATCGACACCACAGCGGTAAAGTGTATCACTGACGATCATGTAGTCTTTTGCTTGGTATCCAAAATGCTGTTGTTTTGAGCGAGAGGTGTTTGGCCTAAAAGTTTGGGTTTGGAGATAGATCAGTATATCTCCATACCATGGATCACTTGATGATATCAGAAATAGAGTCTCATCCACGATTGATGCTTTAGATGTTAAATCGTTGGATGACAATGGAAGGTCACAAAGTAACTCCGCGAAGACAAGAGACTTCTTTGATTTGGATTTGGTGAATTCTAGATCAAACTCTTGCAAAATGGCTATCCATTTGGAATATTTCCCCCCCAGTAATTGACGTGATAGAATGTAGGTGATAGGGTTGCAATCTGACACAATGGTAGTTTTGCGAAAGAGTATATAGTGTCAAAATCTTTGTATTGCTTTGTTTCAGGGAAAACTAGTGTCGATTCGAACTACTAATCCCACTAAGATGGGTAGCTATCTTAGAAACAAACAATCAAATATTTTTGAGAGTTCCTTTAAGTGTGATAGATTAGAAGGAAGAAAAGAGGACCAACCTGGATCTTCCACTTTGATCCTAGCTTGATTTCTCTTCCCTTGATAGAATTTTCCACTCCTCTCCTACTTGTCCCGTTTCAAAGAGTACCTGTAGAGTCAAAGTAACAGAAAACCATCAAAGCATCTCCATCTAAAACATCATAACAATGCAGAATCAGAAACAAATTAACCATACAATTGCATTCATAAACAATAATATTCATAAACGATTATATGGAGGAAAACTCAAAGAACTTTAGTAATAGTGAAAGAGAGGATTACAACCCAGCTGTCTGATCCAGCATCATCCTCCTAGTGTAGAAGCCCTCTTCACCTCATGAATAAGCAAATCACCCAACAATGAAATGTTTCTTCTCACCAACAAACCAACATCACTTCCTTACAAAATACAAAATTCCAGTCTCTAGATCTCTCAGATGAGGGATCCATTTATAGATGTCTTGCAAGGGTGTGAGTCAGCTCTGGGTTTTTGATTAGTGTAATTCCACTGATATTTCTTGGTTCCACTTGGAGATTTCTTTGATCTCTTACTCATCACTGGGTGAATTTAGAGAGGCAAGTGTCACAGGAGAAGTTTCTGTAAGATTCCATGATCATCCACTTAGCAAACTGTCTCTGCCATTTGTTTATTCTCGCTCATAGCACCCCACAAAAGGCCATTTTAGTATGCATCACACCTAGCTAGTTTGGTAGCCAGTATGCATCGCACTTTGACCATGGAGCAGTTAGTATGGTCCAGTTTTGGCCAGTTCTGAGTAGTTTTTCAAGTGGAACTTTTTGGGAAATGATGTAATCAGTTGACCATGATCCTTTAGGGTATGAAACAAAACTTTTAAGGGCTAAAGATCCCTTAGTTTATGGACATATGAGTTTGGGGTTGCAGTGCCGAAATATGTCTATAACAGTTGCCCCCTAAAGCATGATGTCATAAATCTTTTGATGTCAAGTGAAATTCTTTATCATGAGGATCTGAGGTATTTGAACTGGAAGGTGACTTGTATAAGATACAATACAATACATCATCATCATATTATTTTCATGATCTAGTTGAGGCGGGCATTCCCATGCTCAGATTTATAAATTCATTTTCATGTACATAGAATAGACAATCGTCTGTTGTTGCAGACTGGTGATTCTACGCATGAAGAGTCATCTTCTTTTGCTTAGATGACTATCTGTGTAGATTTTGTGCACATTTGATGTCTTTATGTTCCTGAATATATCACAGCTTGGATGGATGAAACTAAATCGAGGGTATTCAAAACTCATTCAATCTTCGCCCGATGTACAAGTCGATCCATGTGAAAAGATGTTCTGAAGTCAAACATGGAAAGACATCGCCTGATTACCAGCCAATAACGTAAGCTGTTAACAGATGCAAGAGGATTCACCAATAATGATGATGACCCTCAAGGTACTACAGTACAATTCACGTGGTGTGAACATATGAGCCGATGTTAAACACCATGCAAAATCTTTTGGTCGAAGGTCATTGATGTGAACCTGTCACCAGAAGTAAGAAACTTGCTATTGAGGCATGCAAGCTTCAAAGTATTGAAAGGGTTGTTTATAAGTCAACTTCTTAGATAATGAGCTGATGTTGACAAGAAGTGACCTGTCGTAGGAGGGCCTTGATGTATGCCACATCTATGATGTGAAACGGAGCAAATGATTTTTCTGGAGGTGAAAACGATCTGATGATATAAGGTTCAGGAATGGTGGTCATGAAAAATGAAGGGTGGAGGTATTGCAGTGGATGAGGCATTTGCTGGATGGTGAATTCTCTGAATGACTTCTCTTGAACATATTGGTGACACTGATATGGACTGGTAGCGTTAACCCCATGGATGGTATGGAGGACCAATGGTGATAGTGAATGGAAAAACCCAACCCAACT
Organism: Pinus tabuliformis; assembly: GCA_031772625.1. Classification (NCBI taxonomy): domain Eukaryota; kingdom Viridiplantae; phylum Streptophyta; class Pinopsida; order Pinales; family Pinaceae; genus Pinus; species Pinus tabuliformis. The sequence continues at coordinate 679,028,165 of CM062818.1, read as the reverse complement.
CAATCATGGTGATGGAGTGAAAGTGTCATGTTCAAGAGCGACTTGCTACCAATAAAATTATTCAAGTTTTATTCCCTTTTTCCCTAGTCATTGCTGACCAGTACCTTTTTATTTTTGTCAAGCTTGAGGAGGATAACATATGCTTGGTCTATAATTTTCCCTTCGGGCAAACCTGTCGCTCTATTTTTAGCGAGCCTAGCGTTAGTGAGACTCGTTCTTGTCTGGGTGGACAAGTTTGTCACTATTGTTTTAACGAGTTTAACGACAAAGATAACTCGATCCTTTTCATGTTTAGAGAGTTTGAAAAGGGACGAAAAGAAAACTCCAATAGTCCTTTTTTGTGGCATAATCCCTTAAGTCCAAAAAGTATAAAATAATATGAAAGGGATGACTTTTCGATCGCTTTAACGAGCCGACAAAGACAAGTGCTCGATCTTTTTGTTTAATAATCCCTCAGGTCCAAAAGGATTAAAATATATTGGAGGGATGGCATTCCCCTTACTTTAATGAGCTGGAAAGGCCAATGGATCAACAAAATTTTTATATTTAACGAATCTAAAAAGAGTTTAAAAGGGACTTGTTTTTTAGGAACAAGTGGTATTTTTGGGTAGCAACCGGTTCCAGGTAAGTTTGGAACTTCTCAAAACATGGCAGTGTGAAGAGGGTGGCAATTAGAATCACTCGTCGCAGTTGTTCCTCAAAAGGGTAAACAATCAAGTGGAAGCATATGGTTGGCCAAATGAATGGAGGTGATGGTAGGAACACAACCAAGGTTCACAAACGCTGATAGCAAGGCGATCACAAAGGTTATCTACCAAAGGTGGTTTCATTTTTTAATGAGCTTGAATCAGGAGAAACTATGCTCAGTGCTGGTTTATTTTTTAATGAGCTTGAACCTTGCAGGAACATTGCTCTTACCAGTCATTTGAAAATGTCTCTTGGTAGATTTATTTTTTAATGAGCTTGAACACTACTATAACATGTGCTCATTGCCTTTTTATGCAGGCTAGAAACGACCGAGCTATGAGGTTAAAGGGTTGAGAACCTACAAACTAAGAAAATCAAAGGTCATTTTTCACTTGCATACAAAGGTTTGCATGCCCCCAGGTATTTCAGTAAAAGGAGAGTTTTGAGGTCACCAAATGAAAGTCCTTGTGGTTAGGCAGGATTGTCTCTGTCGTAGACAAAAACTCTTCCTTTGCTTTGTCCATCGAAATAGACAAAGGTGACTGGTGTGAGCTTCCAATCACATAACGTACGAATGTGAATGGTGTGAGCTTCCAATCACAATCGTACAAGGAAATAAGTGTTTCAGACTGATCACATAACCTACACGGGAATGTTTCTTCAGTCCAAGCATTATGACCTTCAAGAAAATATCTCTTTTCCTCTGGGTTCACCTGCCGAAGCAGACCAGGGTACACGCCCCCTAAACTTCATCACACTCACCGAAATACCCACGGTAATTAGGTGGATGGAATGAAGGTTGAAGAGACATTGTTGACGCGAAGAGACCATTTAGGGGTGATGGTTGATTCATAGATGTGTTTGAACCAGGGAATGAAAGCTGGTCGACAAGTTGCACTAGTCTGCCTTCATGTGGAAAACACATCACTTGAAAGAATGTGGAAACGATAGCTTCCATGCTATATATATAGTCACGTCCAAGGAGTAGATTGTAATCTAGTGGCCCTTGGACCACCATCATGTTCAAATGAATGGTTTTCTTTCTCAAAGGTATCGATAACTTTGGAAGGATCCCTAACAGTCGACTGGTTCCTTTGTTGAAGCCTGACAAATTTTGTTTTTCAGGAAAAAGTGATGGCGAACCAAGCACTTTCCAAGCAGTTGAGGAAAGGATACTCACAGAATCCCCTTCATCTATGATAGTGCCAGACACAATCATTTTCTAAACTTGTACTATGATTTGGAATGGTACATTAGATGGAAGGCGGGTTTTTGCTAGTTGATTCCAATCAAAGAAAACGACTAGACTACTCAGAGGAGGTACCGGATAAATGTCCGGATAAATCTCATGAACTGGGGGGGTCTCTTCCTGTTGTAAAGGAATGGGTGGATTGCCCCCAAGTTCATTAGACTCTGTATCGACAAAAAGAATTTGAATGGTGTCATTCTCATTCTCTTTGGAAACTATATCATCCGAAGTTGGGCCTTCTGAAGGCAAGAGTGGGTTGACTGCGATCTTGACTAGTTGACTTTAGTCCGGTGTGGACTCAGAAGGTTCACTTTCAATGATAGGCGATTCGATCAATAATTGAGTTATGTCAATTGGGTTTTCAACTAGTGAAGGACTTGGTAATAGTTTCCTGTATCTAGGTGGAAGTCGCTGCGGTGAAGTAGGATGGTTATCCAAAATGATTTTGGCTTCGTCCAGAAAAGGACAACGGTGAAGAGTATGATCACCTTCACATAACCTACATGAAAATCTAACTTTTCCTTTCTATCTATTGACTTCATTTCACTAGTTGATGGAGTGCTGTCAACCTGACTGTTAGGGGTTGATGACATCGAATGGTGCAAATGGGGAGATCATTCTCTCAAGATTCGTGGAATGCAAGGGAAATCTCGATGGTAGTGGTCTCCCTTGCAAATTGCGCATGGAAATTTTGGTTTGGAAAGTTTTATGTGCGGATTTTCGCCAGATGATGCATGGTTGCCTCCTTGTTTAGCTGGCTTCTTCTTCTTCTCCTTCCCTTTCTTTTTCTTCTCAGCTACTTGGTTTTTAGTGTCACTAGTTTCACCAAGCGAAGAGGAAGAAGGGGAAGGAGAAACAAATTAAGTAGAAGGTGAAGGGGTAACTTCAATATCATTTGGTTGCTCATTATATTGTTGAGGAATTATGTTGTTTTGAATGACAGAGGTCGAGAAAAGCCATACCGGCAGGCCGATTGTGATTCCTGGAAGGGACAATGTAGCCATATATGGAGAACCAATATCTCCCCAAGAGGAGAAAGGACTAGGATTCCCTCCAAGAGGGATTCCTTGATTGGTGGGCTCCATTATCTCAACCTCAGATCAACAAAGGAATAGGGATGTTATTCCAATTTAAATAAATTTTAAGACACTTTGATGCAACTTGCCTTTTCAATTCTTAAGAGCCGAGAAAAAGCTAAAGGTGACTCTAATCGCCTTCGATTTTTAATGAGCTTGAAGTGACAAGTGCTCAGATGTACCTTTTCTTGTAAGGAGTTGAAAATGAATGAAAGTGACTACTCTGGAAATCTAGACAAAGGGATTACCAAACCGATCGCAAAACTGCAAAATACACCTTGTGATAAATGATAGAGAAATTACTGATCCGGATTTAAACAGGAATGCAACAAATTACAGAGATAACCATATACACAAAGATGCAGCGGAAATAATACTTCATTTCATTAATGGAAAATACTGAAATATGCTTACAACCAGAAATGGAAATACACCAGCTAGGGCGATGGTAGCTTATCCCTGAGAAGAGATGTGATGGCTACATGCCTCTGAACTGTCTTACAATGAGGCTCGAAGGCCTATTTATTATTGAGAAACAGTGGGAAAACCCTTAACATTCCAAAACCTAACCCTAGAAGATGAAACGCCAAACTATGGGCCCCGTTTGGGGTAAGTTGGTACATCAACTTCCCGAGGTCGTAACTTTGGCATACGATCTCCATTTGACGCATACAATAGCTCGTTAGAAAGATCTATCCGAGCACTATCATTGTTGGAACGAGCAACATCGGTCCATTCCATGGACCCATGTTGCCCCTGGATTCCCCAAAAAACGTCGTTTAGGGCCTCAAAATGACTCTGGAAGTTCAGGACCCGAAAAACTGCTAAAAATAGTAAGTTGTGCTACAATTAAGGAAACTGAAAATGCTGAGAAGAACAATGGTGGGGGTCCAGGTGGACTAGGCAGGTGGGCACCAATATCCACTTGGATCATTCCTCCCCCCTTAGGAAGCAATGGTCCCCATTACGTTGAGCTCCTCCATGAGATGAGGAAACTTTTGCTGAACTTGTTCCCTGGTGAGCCACTTGCCCTGCTGAAGGAGTTGGCCTGCTTTGACAACTCGATACAGTTGGAGGTTCTGTTGGCGAGTGTTCTTGATCTGTGTGTCCATGATCCGATCAGCTGCAGCTTGTTCCATGCAATCTGGATTTAATTCTGTGGATTTGAGTTGTTTTGCAATGTCGGATGTGTCTAGTAATGGTGGAAAGTATGGCCGAAGGCGGTCCACATTGAACACTGGGTGCAGGCCAAGGAATGGGGGAATGCTGAGCTCAAATGCATTGTCTCCCATAGCCTTAGTGATGGTGTAAGGACCATATCGGAGTGGTCTCAATTTCCGATAGGCTCCAGTAAGGCGTTCCTTTTGCAAATGCAACTAGACTTTGTCGCCCACCTGAAACTTGTGTGGCACCCGATGTTGATCATGTCGCTGCTTGTACTTGGCATTTGATTTCTCAAGAATGTCATGGACCTGCTGGCGAATGTGTTGGATGCGCTCAATGAAGCTGGTGGCCTTATCTGTTTTGGACTGGACATGAGCTGAATTTATGTGAGTAGCTGCAAGTGGCATGGCCACATCAATGGGGCATAGTGGTTGGAATCCCAAACCCACCTGAAAAGGGCTATGGCCAGTGGAGCTGTGAAGAGCTCGGTTGTAGCTATGTTGAACATAGGGGAGGCTCTCGTCCCATGTGCGTGGATGCTTTGAGTTATACATGCGCAGAATGTGCACAATCATCCTATTGAAAACCTCTGTCTGGCCATCAGTTTGAGGATGGAAGGTTGTGGACTTCGTGAGTTTGGTGTCCAGCATTGACCAGAGACTGGACCAAAATGTGCTGAGAAACCGACTGTCCCAATCTGAGATGATAGACTGTGGGATCCCAAAGTGCACCCACACTCGTTCAAAGAAGAGTTTAGCAGTGGCTTCTGTTGTGATATTCTTCTTGTAGGGCACCATAATGGCCATCTTCGAGAACCTGTTGACGACCACAAAAACACAGTCATTTCGATGCTTAGTGGAAGGAAGGCCTGACATGTAATCCATGGAGATGGATTCCCAAGGTCGACTAGGGGTAGGAAACGGGGTATAGAGGCCGTGCTTCTTAATGGTCGGTTTGGCAATGGCACAGGCAGTACATGATCTGATGTACTTCCCAACATCCTGTCGAAGATTTGGCCAATAGAAATAATTTTGCAGAACTGCCACTGTTTTCTTGACCCCGAAATGCCCAGCAGCCCGACTGTAGTGGGCTTCCCAAATAATCTTGGTACGCTCGCTTGAAGGAACACAAAGGTGACCGAGGTGGCATAATAGGGCATCCTGAAGGTGAAAATCTGGAACATGCCGACCCTCCAAGAGTGTCTGGTATGTGTGGCCGAATTCTGGGTCGCTTTTGTAGAGAAGTGGCCAATCAGAAGTCTTGTGCCCACAAGAGTTGAGCACGGTGGTTAACGCCATGATCGGTGGTCGACTGAGGCAATCTGCAACATTATTGGCGTTGCCCTTCTTATACTTGATATTCAAGTGGAACTGTTGCAGGTATGTAGACCACTTCTGATGGCGATCATTCTGTAATTTCCCTTGGGTCTGTATGAACTACAAGGGTTGGTGGTCTGTGTGGATGACCGTTTCCTTCCCCAAAATGTAATGCTTCCATTGTCGGCAGGCCTGTACAATGGAATACATCTCTTTATCATAAGTGGGGTACTTCCGGACTGTGTCTGAAAGTGTTTCACTGTGATATGCCACTGGATGTCCATGTTGAGTAAGGACTGCCCCAATAACATAGTCAGAGGCATCTGTCTCAACCTCAAATGGTTGTTGTAAATCTGGTAACGCTAGCACTGGTGTCGTGCAGAGGCGATCCTTCAACTCCATGAATGCCTTCTGTTGAGATTCAGACCAAAAGAATTTTGCTTTCGCCCCTCCCTTGGTGACTTGACTCAAGGGCCAAGAAATATGAGAAAACCCCAACACAAACCTGCGGTAGAAGTTGGCAAGACCTAGAAAGCTGCGGAGCTCTGTTAGAGTGGTTGGAGAGGGCCAATCCCGAATGACTTGGATCTTGGCTGGATCGACGTGCACCCCCTGTTCATCAATGATGTATCCCAGATACTGAACCTGGGTCATGCCAAAAGTGCATTTCTCCAAATTGGCACATAGCTTGTGTTGCCGCAGTGTTTGGAGAACCTGTCGGATGTGGTGGAGGTGCTCTTCCCAACTCTGGATGAAGATCAGAATGTCATCCAAGTATACTACTATGAAGGAGTTGGTGAATGGCCGCAAGATGTCATCCATTAGCCTCATGAAGGTTGCAGGAGCATTCGTCAATCCGAAAGGCATAACCAACCATTCGAAGAGGCCCTCCTTGGATTTGAAGGCAGTCTTTCACACATCAGAGGGTTCGATGGGTACCTGGTGATATCCTGACTTCAGATCGATCTTGCTGAAATATTTCGCCCCCTTTAGTTGGTCTAGGAGGTCATCAATCCACGGGATCGGGTACCTATTACGGACAGTGATCTTGTTCAGCGCCCGATAGTCAATACAGAGTCTCCACGTCCCATCCTTCTTCTGTACCAACACGATCGGGCTCCCACAGGGCGATGAACTTGGATGGATGTGACCTTTCTGTAGGAGCTCCTGAATCTGCCTCTTGATTTCATCGTTCTCCAGAACAGAGCGCCGATAAATTGGTCCATTGGGTAGCGGTGCACCTGGGGTCAGATCGATGGAGTGCTTGACTTGACAGTGCAGAGGAACCCCTGCCGGGGAGGTGAAGATGTCCTCGTACTCCTCCACAACCTTGTCCATCTGTAGTTGTCGTGCAAAGGGACCCCGTCTGGCAGCCGCGGCCACTGTCTTCTTCTTTCCTTGAGGGCGTATCATCAGGAAAACAAATTTCCTGGTTTTGGAAATGATCTTACTGCATTGTTTTGCAGTAATAAAAGAGATGGCGGTAGGTGGTGCTACCTCTGGTATCCTGTACAACTTATTTCCCAATGTAATAATAACAGCACGGGGCCTTGATTCATACACAGCATGTCGCTTCCACAAGTATGGTTGTCCTAGTAATACATCACAAACTTCAAGGGGAGCAATGTCACACAATACCTCATCCATGAAGGGCTTGATGTTGTATGGAAGACGACACTGCTGGCTCACGCGAAGATCTCGTCCTTGGTGAAGCCACCCAATGGTGTATGGTTGTGGATGTGCTGTGGTCGGTAAGCCCAACCGCTTCATGACCTCTGCCGAAATGAGGATTTTTTGACTCCCGCTATCAACAATGAACTGTATCGGGGAGCCCTTTACCCACATCTGGGAGTGGAAGAGACACTCCTCCTCGTCTGGATCTTCGGGTTCATTTTTCTGGATCTTTGCGGTAGCAACAGTGGCGCTGGGATCCGCATCAATGATCTGCTTCCCTTTTTCATTCCCCTTCTCGGGTTCTGACTCAGAGTCGGAACATGCATCTGATTCTGAAACCTTTAGCTCAGCCACCAGTGACTGCTTGGCCCGACACTCACTTGTGTTGTGAGTGGAGCTCTTATGGAACTTGCACCATTTTCCAGTGTCCTTTCTCGGCTTCACGGCGCTGTTCTTTGCTTGCAGCTTCGGCTGGTTGTCTTGGGCTGTCCCGCCTTGGCTTTGTCCTTTATTCTATGGTTTAGGGGCACCTTTCCCCTGCTTTGGATTCGCAGATCCAAAGTCTCGCTTCTTTTGTTTAAACTTCTGCTCGACCTTGACGGCATATCGGTATGCGGCGTCGAGCGAGGAGATGTTTAGGAATTGTATTTCTTCCTGGATGTACTTGTGCAGGCAGCCATGGTATTTGAGTATCAAATGTTGCTCCGAATCTTTGATACCCAACTTTGTGCGAAGGGTATGGAAAAGATTGGTGAACTCCGGCACGTCTTGGTCCCTTCCCTGCCGCAGCGTGGTCCACTTTATGTATTCATCCTCATAGCTTCCAACAGGGTAGTACTGCTCCTTGATGGCTTCCCGGAATGAATCCCAGGTGGGTGCGGCTGAAAATAGTGAGCCAGTACTTTCATCCTTCTGCTCGCAGTAGGTTTCCCACCAGTCCTTGACGTGGGGGGCTGCTTTGAGAAGAGCAAAGACAATCTTTTCCCGACTCGAAAATTCATGAACAGAAAAATAACCCTCTAGCAGATTTAACCATTTATCTACGGCATCTGCGTCTATCTGACCCTCGAATATGGGGATTTCAAAATTAACTTGTACCTTAAAGGGTGTGGCGTTTCCAGAGTAGCTGCTGGAAGCCGATGCGTTGCTTCTGGGTAGCCGCTGAAGGATCTGGGCAAAGCTGTCCATCATCGCGTTCCGTTGTTGCTCGAGGGCTTCTTCGAGCAAGATTTTGATGGGATCTACTACCCCCTCATCTTTCTTCTCATCCGCCATGGGAGGCCGTCGGGATTTGTGAGGCTGGTCTTGCAAAGGTTCAACCAGTTCAAGCCCTAACTCCTTATATCCCGACCTTGTTGGGGACATGCAAAGAAAAACAGAGAAAAAGCAGACCGCTCTGATACCACTGATCCGGATTTAAATAGGAACGCAACAAATTACAGAGATAACCATATACACAAAGATGCAGCGGAAATAATACTTCATTTCATTAATGGAAAATACTGAAATATGCTTACAACCAGAAATGGAAATACACCAGCTAGGGCGATGGTAGCTTATCCCTGAGAAGAGATGTGATGGCTACATGCCTCTGAAATGTCTTACAATGAGGCTCGAAGGCCTATTTATTATTGAGAAATAGTGGGAAAACCCTTAACATTCCAAAACCTAACCCTAGAAGATGAAACGCCAAACTATGGGCCCCGTTTGGGGTAAGTTGGTACATCAACTTCCCGAGGTCGTAACTTTGGCATATGATCTCCGTTTGACGCATACAATAGCTCGTTAGAAAGATCTATCCGAGCACTATCATTGACCTATGTTGCCCTTGGATTCCCCAAAAAACGTCATTTAGGGCCTCAAAACGGCTCCGGAAGTTCAGGACCCGAAAAACTGCTAAAAATAGTAAGTTGTGCTATAATTAAGGAAACTGAAAATGCTGAGAAGAACAATGGTGGGGGTCCAGGTGGACTTGGCAAGTGGCCACCAATATCCACCTGGATCAATTACCAAGGACTTATGTACGGTAGTCAATCTTCTTGAATGCTGTGTTTAGTGCATTGCGATCGATAGGGCAGCAGACACAACTTCCTAAGGATAAAGGATATCAGCCTATTGTGGTCTCCCAATATATACTCGATAGTACTGGGAGCACAAGTCCGTACTGGCACTTGTCATATTAAAGAGGAGGAATCACCCAACCTTTGATGAAAACGATAGTTACCAGGTTTTACAATGACGGAACACATCTCTAGCCTAGACTTCTAGATGTGTTGCGTTAGGTTCCAAAGCGTTTTTATGTTCATTGAGATTTATTTTAGAGTTGATCTTGCTTAGGAGTTTGTCTTTCAAGGTTCACCACATGATGTAGATGTGAAATTCCTAAATATGCAATCTAAAAATGATAAACAGTCATTTATTTTCTTTTAGAAATGAAAATCCTAGCTACAAAGGAAAGAAGATTATGATTTTTTTTCTTTCAGCAGAGAGCATAGAGCACACACTAAATGCATTTTCCTAAATTAAATTTCGCATGCAGTCAAAATGAAAATGCACATGCATGTATTTGTTTTCCGCTTCCTTAATGTGTGAATGCCAAAAAGGAAAGCTAAGTACAAATCTAAACTATTTTCTTTTAAAGCAACATTTCTAACAATTTCTTTTCAAAACAAAGGAAGACTAAGACGACACTTTTCGATTTCGAATTGAAAATTTTTTTCGACACTTCAAATACTAATAACTCAAATTAGGCACAATGACAAAAGTATAATCAACTATCTAGAAGAGGAATACTTTACGACACTCTTCTTTTGATTCAAAATGACAATTACGACACTTGCATCAAAAAATGACAGTTCGATTAAGCTACTTTCGACAAGGGAAGACTGTAAATGATTCACAAATACACAAAATCATTTACAATTCCTAACTAATGGAGGCTGAAATATGTGAAGGAAGAAGGTTTCAACAAGAAGATACTGATCATGAACAACAAAACTACTGAATAGAGCTGAAAACAAGGAGAAAAAACCAACTCTCGGAGAGAAAAACAGTATCACTCAATCATCGCACCTGTAACATAGGGAAACAGGGATGCATCTCACCTACAACACATGGGAGGTGTGATGCATATAGGTTTCCCAGTTACAGACAGTTTGATGGACCAAGGAGCGAAACTGAACTTGGTTTTTGCTCAAAATTTGCAGCTAAGTTCAGTGATTTAGGCTGATTTATGATGGACAGTAAAAACAAAGTATAGGGGTAAGATCTTCTGAGGTTCTGAGCTACCACAAGGACACTTAGAATGCTTGTAAGTCAGATGTTCAGTTCATAAACCAACCCAGAGATTGAATGAAGTAGAATTCATCTTCTTTGCAATTGCATAGCAAAGGCGTTTCGAAGGCTAGCTAGCTAACTTCAGGCTCCATCTATAGTTTATAAAGCAAACAATAAACAAACAAAACAAACTATTCATTCCCCAGTGGAGTCACCATTTTGTTTCAGGGAAAGCTAGTGTCGATTTGAACTGCTAGTCCCACTAAGATGAGTAGCTATCTTAGAAACAAACAATCAAAGCTTTTCGAGAGTTCCTTTAAGTGTGATAGATTAGAGGGAAGAAAAGAGGACCAACCTAGATCTTCCACTTTGATCCTAGCTTGATTTCTCTTTCCCTTGATAGAATTAGCCACTCCTTTCCTACTTGTCCCGTTTCAAAGAGTACCTGTAGAGTCAAAGTAATAGAAAATCATCAAAGCATCTCCATCTAAAACATCATAAACAACGTGGAATTAGAAACACATTGACCATACAATTGCATTCACAAACAATAAGATTCATAAATGATTATATGGAGGAAAACTCAAAGAACTTTATTAATAGTGAAAGATAGGATTATAACCTAGATGTCTGATCTAGCATCATCCTCCCAGTGTAGAAGCCCTCTTCACCTCATGATTAAGCAAATCACCGAAAAATGCAATGTCTCTTCTCACCAAGAAACCAACAACACTTCCTTACAAAATACAAAATTCCAGCCTCTGGATCTCTCAGATGAGGGATCCATTTATAGATGTCTTGCAAGGGTGTGAGTCAGCGCTGGGTTTTTTATTAGTGTCATTCCACTGATAGTTCTTGGTTCCACTTGGATATTTCTTTGATCTCTTACTCATCACTGGGCAAATTCAGAGAGGCAAGTGTCATAGGCGAAGTTTCTGGAAGATTCCATGATCACCCACTTAGAAAACTGTCTCTGCCATTTGTTTATTCTCACTCATCGCATCCCACAGAAGGCCATTTCAGTATGCATCGCACCTAGCTAGTTTGGCAGCCAGTATGCATCGCACTTTGACCATGGAGCAGTCAGTATGGTCCAGTTTTGGCTAGTTCTGAGTAGTTTTTAAGGTGGAACTTTCTGGGAAATGATGTAATCAGTTGACCATGATCCTTTAGGGTATGAAACAACACTTTTAGGGAATAAAGAGCCCTTAGTTTATGGACATACGAGTTTTGGGTTGCAGTGCCCAAATATGTCTATAACATGCTTGAACAGTTGCTAAAGCCAGCATTTCAAGATAGGAGTATCTGCTTTCTGTATCATTTAAGTTTCGACTTAAATAATATATAGGATCTTCTATTCCATCATTTTCTTACACTAAAACCATAGCGATGGTTGTATCTACGGCGGCGAGATACAAGTTAAAGTCTTTTTGATAGTTAGGAACATACATTAATGATGCCTTTATTAGGGAATCTTTTAAAGCATCAAAGGAAGCTTGCGCAACCTGATCCCAGTTGAAGGGTACTTCTTTTTCCAAAAGACACATATAACCTTTAGCAAGTTCAACGTAATGTAGAATGAACCTCCTCAGGTAGTTTGTTTTTCCTTGGAGTTTTTGAATCTGAAGCAAATTTGAAGGTCGAGGCATGTCAAGGATTGCTTGAACCTTACATGGGTCGAATTGAATTCCGTCCTTAGAAACTACAAAACTAAGTAATCGACCAGAACCAACACAAAACACACACTTGTGTGGATTGAGTAGTATTTTGTAGTGTTGGCAACGTAGAAATATGGCTCTTAAATGTTGTGAATGATCAGTCCGCTTTCGCGAATGAGCTAGTAAATCGTCGAGATATGGTTGAACGATGTGCTTGATGTCATGGAAGGTGTAGTTCATTGCCCTCTGAAAAGTTGCCCTTGTGTTCTTCAAACTGCAAGGTAATTTGCAATATGTTAATGTGCCCCACAGATATATAAATGTAGTCTTTGATTGGTCCTATGGGTGGATATTGATTTTATTGTATCCGGAAAATCCATCCATAAATGAAAAGATTTCGCATCCGGCACATTCATCAATTATCTGGTCGATGAAGGGTGTAGGATAGTTGTCCTTTGGACAATCTTGATTTACATCCCTATAATCAATGCACACTCTAATTGTTCCTTATTTTTTCATTACAGGAACAATGTTCGATACCCAATCAGTGAGAGGAACAAGGTAAATGAAACCAGCATGCAAAAGTTTTTCAACTCCTGCCTTAATGGCAATGGGTTTCTTCGGGTGAATAGGTCAAAGCCATTGTTGTACTCGTTTGACATCTGGATACATCTTTATTTCATGTTCAACAATTCCTGAGTCAATGCCTAGCATTTCTTCATATGACCATGCAAAGACATCTCTAAATTCACGAAAGAGAGCGCAATAAATTTCCAATTCTGATGAAGAACATGATTTGCCAACATGAATATTCTCTACAACATTAGGTTTGGTCAAGATATTAATGGCTATAGTTTCTTCAATATTGGACAGATTTCGCTCGGAATCCATTGTATTTACATTATTTGATAGAAAATCAAAGACTGAAGGATGATTAAGGTCACTTGAATAATCTTCATTGTTATCTTGAAGGTGGGAACGATGGTGGTAATCTTCCCATGGCGTCTCTCCTATCATCATAGATTGAATGATTCCTTCGTCTGTAGAATGTATACGAGACCAAGAATCAAAAGAGGTACCATACTCTAGAGACCTATCTATCCAAAAGTCGCTGAGTGTTGATTTGGGTTCGCCGCCTAGGCCCAGAAAATTGATTGCTATAAAGATTCTATGGGGCTTGGGGGCAACACTTCGCAATGATCCACACTATCAAAATGGTCAAAGTTCTTCTTAATCTTTGATGATGTAGAAGATATCATATGACAGGTTTCTACTCTGGCCACTTCTGCCAGATTACTTGGAGGCGGGAGGGAAAAAGTACCCATTAAAGAAGGGTCTTTTAGGAGACCTACTCCGACATGTTGAAGCGATTGAGAACTTCCATGGATCAATGGAATGCTTCCAGTAGCTTATGAACTATTGGGGAAAAAGGCTAGTTGGTCAATGATTGTAATTCCACCTTGGAAGGGAAATGTAATCTTTCTAAAATATGTTGACACAACGGTAGCCATAGCATAAATCCAGGGCCTTCCTAGCAAGATATTGTAGTCAAGGTTTCCAGCAATGACGTCGACTTAAATTTCTATTGTCTTGCCCCCCAATTCAACTTGCAAGTTACTTAATATCCCATATGGCATGTATGTTCTTCCATTGAACGCTTTTAATGTCGCTGATGATCGTGACAAGGGTGGTGAGCCTAAAGTTTTCCAGCAACTCATTGACATAATACAGGTAGATGCCCCCTCATCAATGATTGTTTGATGAACAGTTTTATTGATGGCTTTTACCTGTATAAAGAAAGGGAGTTGGGCCGATAACTGAGGTTCATATCCTTTATGTTTAAAGGCCACAAGATTGGAATCTGTTGGGTCAATCCCACCTACTCCTGATAACAAAACCTGCTTTTGGGAGGGGCAATTTTGTAGTACTTCAAGTGTCGACATAGCGGATAGCGATTGTGTTGGATCTTCCACTATATTATACTTCTGTGCAGCTTGAGCACGAGGATTAAATATCAATTTATGTACTACTCCCTTTGGTGGATTTATTGATAATTCAGGAATGATGGGTGGAACAACTTCAGGCGAAGTTGTTGTTTAACTACTAGGTTGATCTGTAGCCTTGTTGTTCGACAACGATGGATTCCCATAATCTTTATTCCTTGTTGATATCAATGCATCATTTTGCTATTTTGATATGGATATCATAAGCACTTGGGATGGGGAAGCATGATCGATAGCAACCAAATTAGTTTATGGGCTCGGAAATGGATCAGTCAACACCGTTGAGGTACTTGAAGTCTTTAAAAATTTCATAACCTCAGCTTTATGTGGACAATATTTCGTGAAATGCCCGTCGTCGCATATGTAACATGGATAATGAGGTTTATTTTGCTCGGTAGGGTTTTGAGAAGATTTTTCAAGAGGTGAATTTCCCTGTTTCTTCTTATTATTTTTCTCTTTCTTCCTTCCCCCTGGTTGCTTTGGATTCTTGCCCTTATCAGATGACATGGCACTAATCTCCGAGGCAAGAGGTTCTTCATTTGCTTTTTGACTAGAAATTGCAAGGGCTTTTTTAGATGGAGCCTTTGCAGTTTTCGTGTTTGTGCGACTGATCATGCCATCACCGGCATGAGAGTCCTTGTTTGATTTAGGAGGGGGAGGAATGGAAAATTATGGTTTAGGAGCGTTAGGAATTTTGTCATAGAGCATGCCAGACTGAGTATAGATCAAGTCTAAATATTGTGCACGAGCAATGACTTGCTCTTCAGTGACAGCTCCTCCCTTAGCCACATCCTCAGTAAATGAGGGCAATAATGACTTAATAAACCATTCAGCTAAAAGCTGATTAGGAGCATATGTCTTTACCATTCGATGATGACATCGCCACTCATGAATATGATCAGATATGTGAGTGGTTGTTGTCTGTTTAAAGTTGGTAAGGAGTTCTGTCCCCATTTCGTACCTTATGGGTAACTGAAAATGGGTTAAAAAGGTAGTGGCAAGGGTGCTGAAGTTATCGAATGAAGCTCTAAGAAATTCAATATACCATTTTGCTACCGGACCAGTGAGCGTTCTCTGAAAAAGGCAAAGCCTAATCGAATCATCATTTAGGGTGTTAGATGAGCACCACAAATGAAAGATCATTACGTGATTTGATGGATCTTCTCCTGGATTTCCATGGAATTTAGGAATATCAGAGGGAAGTTTATAAGGAATCGCTGGCCACCAAGGGGTGTAAGAAATTGGATCATTCGTCAGCCGGCTCAAATCTGGTAATTATAGAGTTGCCACAAAAGGCAACAGTTGATTCAGGTTAGGTGAAGCATACCCAGGATAAGTTGGAATTTCCTAAGAAGTAGGTCTTTGCATAGCAGCATAATGTATCTGATGTTGGTAACTTTGATAAGGTTTTTGGACATAACCATTATAGTATGGTTGTTGATAATTGTTTTGAAAATGCAGTTGTCCATTACCTACAAATCCTTGTTGCTCAGGTCCTCGGTAGGTTTGCTAGAATTGCGGTTGTTGGTATTGTACCAGCCATGGTTGTTGGACCATTTGTTGTTGCCCAATAATGGAAGATTAACCAAGATGCAGAGTAATCATACCCGTTTGAGCCTGATTCATTCCAGGTAAAGAAGCACTGACTCGAGGTTATGATTGAGCCGTAGAGACAAGAGGCTGTTGTATTGCAACTTGAGAGACTTGAGGTTGACACACAACAGGGAGTGCTTGTACTTGCGACATAGTCACAATAGCAAGTGTAGTGGGAATATTTGACACAGTTGGGTTGGTTGCATTGAATATACAACCCTTGGTTGTTGAGGTAGTATTGGTACCCAACTGCTAGATGTAATTCCAGTTTGACCTGAATTTTGTTGTAAATTCTCATATGTTTGTTCTCTAGGAGGGAACAATGAAAAAGCATACTGCCCTCCATATAGAGGCAATCCAGTGTTCAAAGGATATATCGATCTTTGAAGATTGGACTGCCCAAATTGATATTGGCAAGCAGGATCAATTTTCTGAGTTTCAACATAAGAAATACTAGATGGGACTGCAAATGAACAAATAGGAATAAACCATGTTGTCGAAACAGCCCCTGAATGGACTCCAGCTAGTGATTCGTAAGTAACCAAGACATATGGTATACCAGCAAACAATGTAGGAATGGCAGTAGGAAGCTCTGTTGTAGCTGTATCAGATGTTACAGTCCTAGATGTTGATGGTTTTTCAGACATATTTAGTCTATCCAAAAGATTTTCTATCTATTCGATAGGAACTTGCGATGAAGGATGATTAAAAGAACTAACTTCAGGATTAGAAGGATATAAGTGAATCCTAGTTCCAAAATGCAATGGGGTACTGGATGGAATATCCTCTACTATCTCTTCTATTGCAATCAATTCAGGTGGAAGAGGTAGATCATTAGGTCCGTAAAATACTTCTGGCGCTGAAGAAGGTATTGCTTCTGCAGTGATAGATACCTGAGGGGTGACACCTTCTGAATTCTGGAAATCAACTTCCAGATGTTGAGGTAAGTGAACTTTAGTCTCTGGATCAACTCTATCTGGAGCTGTTTCAGGTATAGAAGTGTCTATCGTTACACTAGGATTAGTTCTAATGTCCTCTTGCAACTACGGAATTCCTTCTCTAAAGGCAGATGTACCAGAAATGATTAGAGTAATTGTAGTCAATGATGATGTTGAAACACAAGTTTCAAATAAATCAGGTGAATTGGACTCAGTTAAATGAGACCGTTTTGCCTAGAATGGTTTCGTTTCCGAAGTCAAAGACAGTTGACTTGCTAGTCTCTACGAACAACGGGGTTTTGATGGACTTTCCTCCACGATTGCAGATTACTAGATCAACTCAAAATTAAGGGGAAAAAGTTATTCCGAATTTAAATAAATTTTAATGACGCTTTGACACAACTTTTTCTTTTTTCAATTTTTAAGAGTTGAGAAAAAGCTAAAGATGACTCTAGTCCCCTTTGATTTTTAATAAGCCTGAAGTGACAAGTGCTCAGATGGACCTTTTCTTTTAAGGAGTCGAAAAGGAACAAAAGTGACTACTCTGGAGATCTAGACAGAGGGATTACCAAACCAATTGCAAAACTACAAAACACAACTTGGTAATAAATGAAAGAGAAATTACCAAGGACTTATGTATGGTAGTCAATCTTCCCGAATGTTATGTTCAGTGCATTGAGATCGATAGGGCAGCAGACACGGCTTCCTATGGATAAATGATATAAGCCTATTGTGGTCTCCCAATATATACTTGACGGTACGAGGAGTACAAGTCTATGCTAGCACTTGTTGTATCAAAGAGGAGGAATCACCCAACCTTTGATGAAAACGATAGTTACTAGATTTTATGATGCCAGAACACGTCTCTAGCCCAAACCTCTAGATGTGTTGCGTTAGGTTCCAAAGCGTTGTTAAGTTCATTGAAATTTATTTTAGAGTTGATCTTGCTTAGAATTTTGTCTTGAAGGTTCACCACGTGATGTATATATAAAATTCCTAAATATGCAATCTAAAATGATAAACAATCGTTGTTTATTTTTAGCAATGAAAATCCTATCTACTAAGGAAAGAAGATTATGATTCTTTCAAACAAAGAGAAAAGAGCACACACTAAATGCACTTTTCCTAAATCATTTTTCGCACACAGTCTAAATGCAAATGAAAATGCATGTATTTTTTTTTCGTTCCCTTTAATGTGAAAAATGTCAAAAAGGAAAACTAAGTATAGATCTGAAATATTTTCTTCAAAGCGACACTTCGACAATTTCTCTTCAAAATGAAAGGAAGAATAAACGACACTTTTCGATTTCAAATAGAGAATGCTTTCGACACTTCAAGATATCAACAAATCAAATCAAATACATGACAAAATGTTCAATCGACTATCTAAGGAAGGAAGACTCAATGACACTTCATTTTTTGATTACAAAACGACAGTTATGACACTTTTTGCACCAAAACGACAGTTCGATTTAAGAAACTTTTCGACAAAGGATTTCAAATGATGGAAAAATACATAAAAACATTTACTAATCCTAATCAATGGAGGCTGAACTATGTAAAGCAAAGAGGCTTCAACAATGAGGTATTGTTCATAAGCAGCAAAACAATTGAACAGAGTTGAAAACAAGGACAAAAACCGAAATTTCAAGGAGAGAAATAGGACTACTCAGTCATCGCACCTGTACTTCACAAAAATAGGGATGCATCTCACCTGCTATACTTGGGAAGTGCGATGCATACTGGCTTCCAGTGACAGATAGTGTGATGAGCCAGGGAGAGAAACTGAGGTGGGTTTTGGCTCAAATTTGCAGCTAAATTCAGTGAGTTAAGCTGAGCTATTATGGACAGTAAATAACAAAGTACAGGGTATGATTTTGGAAGGTTATTGAGCTACCAACAGGTCATCTAGAATGCTTGTAAGTCAGATGTTCAAATCATAAACTAAACCAGAGATTGACTAAAGCAGCACTCATCTACTTTGCAATTGCAGAGCAAAAGCAGTTCGAAGGCTATCTGGCCAACTTCAGGCTCCGTCTGTAGTTTATAAAACAAACAATCAACAACAAACAAACAAACTATTAGATCCCCAGTGGAGTCACCATTTTGTTTCCAGGAAAACTACTGTCTTTTCAATCTGCTGGTCTCACTAGGCTTGGTAGTTATCCTAGAAACAAACAATCAAAGCAATTTGCAATTTCCTTTATGTATGATATATAAGAGAGGAGAAAAGGGACCAACCTGGATCTTCCACTTGACTCCTTGCTTGATTTCTCTCTCCCTTGATAAAGATTGCACCTCTTCTCCTACTTATCCCACTCAATGAATACCTGTAGAGATAAAGTAACAAAACACCATCAAAGCATCTCAATCTATTATATCATAAATAATGCATAATCAGAAATACATTGATCATACAATGGCATTCACAAACAACAACATTCACAAATACATGATTGTATGGAGGAAAACTCAAAGAACTTTATTAATAGTAGAAGGGATAATTACAACCCAACTGTCTAATCCAGCATCATCCTCCCAGCATCAAAGCCCTCTTCACCTCATGAAAAGCAAGATCACCCAACAATACAATGCCTTTTCTCAAAGACAAACTATCAACACTTCCTTACAAATTACCAAATTCCAACCTCTAGATCTCTCAAATGAGGGATCCATTTATAGATGTCTGCAAGGGTGTGAGTCATCTCTGGGTTTTTGATTAGTGTCATTACACTTGTTTTTCTTGGTTCCACTTGGAGATTTCTTGGATCTCTTACTCATCCCTGGGCGAATTTAGAGAGGCAAGTGTCATTTCTGGAAGATTCCATGAGCATCCACTTAGCAAACTATCTCGGACATTTGTCCATCCTCGCTCATTGCACCCTACAGAAGGCCTCTTCAGTATGCATCGCACCTGGCTAGTGTAGAAGTTAGTATGCATCGTACCTTAACAGTGGGGCAGTCAGTATAGTCCAATTTTGGCCGATTCTGAGTGGTTTTTCAGGTGGAACTTTTGGGGAATGATGTAATCAGTTGACTATGTAGTCTTTGGCACTGGGATGGCACAATGTGCAGTCATAGCCAACATCAAGAAAGACTGAGCTGCACATTAAGAAGTTCCAGTCCGCAACAAGCCACACTGGATTGCATTTTGCGTAGTTCCAATCATCAGTACCTCTCACTGGCAATTGGAAATGTGCTATGCATAGATCCAGCTGACAGAGCCTCACCTCTTAGAGTCACAGCTGCAAAATCTTGCCCAGTAGTTGCCCAATTTGTTGCATGATCGATCCTTGAAGTGCTTTGTTTTTTTAAGTTGGCATTTTCTTGTCATGAGTGTCCATTCTATCTCAAGGTACATTGGTTGTTGAGTAGCTTCTCAGTAGTACAAGCATCATGGTTTTCAAGAGATTTGGATCAAAGGATATTGTAGAGAGGAGCCCTAGAGATGTAGTTCAACAGGTGCCAATGAACTTGGCCATCTATGCATACACACATTTTTTCTTAGAGAAGGACATGAAGATTAGATAGCAGGAAATAAAGGACATATTTGCAGGTAGTTTCAAGGAAGATATGAAAGATTGAAAAGTCTATGTCAACATTTACAAGTCGTGCTTGTACAGGGTTACATGCAGGTACTCCACCTTCTCATGCACGGATATCATTCACTGGATTGTCTCATATACCAATCTCAAGATGATGACACTGAGAAGTAATAGTGGAACACAACTTTCCATCTTCAGGATGGAAAATTTCCATTAGATGTATCACTTTCTGCGGTCAGTGAACTACATGGATGCAATGTTCTACACTCCCAACAGCAACGTGAACACTAAAGACATCATGAAGCGTCAGGTAAAAGAGCCATTAAAGTTCAACGCGAAACCCAACCAGATCTACAAGACGAAGCCACTCAGGAAGGCTTACCAACTCTTGGTCATCTTTGCATGTTGCTTTTATGGTCAAGAGATCACAGAGACCTTTCTGCAGAGTTGGGTGGTAGTGTTGGATCAGTTGGAAAATGAAGGAAGACCATTCAACTGGTATGACATGTTGGCTCTTCAGCTGAAAGTGCATGTGTCTAATGCTTGGAGTCCACCTAAGGATGAGGAAGGAAGATTCTTTATCTCTGCATACCTACTTGATGCAGTCTATGCCTAACAATAGTTCGTTTGCATGGGTTGGACATGGACACCATCAAAGGATGTTGTGAACATCTATTGCAAGTTTCTCTCTAAGTGTAGCTATCGAGGAGTCATGGCAAGGTTATCTAACTACTTCATCGACCCACTCTACATGATGATATTCAAACAAGATCCCCTTTGAATGTCCCAAGAAGTGATGCAGGCATTGCTTAACATTGTAGATTGGTATGCCTCACTCGGTGGCACCTTCATCAGGATGTTTGGTCCATAGAAGCCTCTAAATGAGCTACCAAGGTTTGCCATGGAAAAGCTGGTCATACAAGAGGTTGTGTATCAAGATCCGTACCTTGAAGGATGTGGATGCCAAGGTCAAGGACTTGAAGAATTTTGGGTTCGACACCAGGAGTTTCAATTCGTATGATCCCCACTACATATCCAAGAGCTAATGTGCAAAGGTGTATTACCCATGGATCCACAGGGAATGTCATTGGCCAAAGGAAGATCCTTGGAGGTATTTCTACAACTCCTCTAGGCTCAATGAACCAGTCAACATGGCTATAGAATGGAAAGAAGCACTACAGGAAACAACACCACAAGAAGCAACAACAACAACAATAGTGAGCAACAAACTAGTGCAAGACAAAGGCAAGAGGAAGATTTCTGAGAGCGCAGAGTCTTAGAAAAGCTACAAGTTCAGAGAATATTCTCTTGTTGATAAAGTAGCTTTGGAGATAGAGGTGAAGAGGCGACAACACGAAAGGAGAGTAGAACATAGGAAGAGAGAGAAGAAAAGGTTGGAAGATGCAGAGAGGAAGTTGCAGGAAACATAAAAGAAGCTGAAAGCAGAGTAAGAGCTCAGGAGGAGAGAAAGGGAAGAAAATAAGAAACATTAATAGGAAGAAAGGCATGGTGCATTGATAGAGTAATTGCACCTATACAGGTTGAGACACTAGAGAAGCCAACAGATGAATAAGAGGGTGAGCTGGTGCAGGTTCGGGAAGTTTCTCACCAGGTTGAGCAAATGGTTGAGGCAACAGACATGGAGATTGAATAGGATACATAGGACCAAGACAGTGATCTCACATCGAGAGCTTTCGTGGTCACTCCACAGTCTTCGCCACCTCCAGAATCACAACTGGTCCTCAGTGAGCAAGGAGAGCTTATTCTCCTTGATGATCATCGGGAGAAGGATGTGTACAATCTCTCATTCGACAAGTCACATCACAGGATTGTACAAGCACGTAGAAAGAAACTCCCTGATGATCACACATTACCTGTGCACATAGAGGAAAGGGTGATTGTATCAAATGTTAGAAGACATCCAACTACCATGGTCGAGTCTTCTCAGGCTTATGAAGAAGCCACAACTTCAAAGGTCAAGTTCTTAATAACAGAGAATGATCGGATGGTGAAAGAATTACAAGAGGTCAGGCAGAGAATAGAGCAGCCTATAGGATCCTCTATGGTAGAAATGAAGAAAGAAATACTTGCGGAGATATGAACTTTGTGATGAGCCTCGACATTGCAACAAGAATGCTGCAACTCCCAAGGCTATTGACTTTAATTATCAACACGGGTTTGTACAAACTTAAGATACATCGACACTATATGTGCAACATACAATGTGTCCTTCCTTTTTTGTCATGATGTAATGGAGTGCATGTACTGAAGTCAAATCCTAAACTAATTGCAGAAAATAAAATGTTTGAAATGGAACCTTAACCTATTCCAAGAAAGAAAGTACAAGGAAAGACACTGAAATCAAATGCTAAAACACGCCATTTTCTAGCTAACTGCTAAGAGGATTTGCTTCAAAAGAATGCTAAGTTAACATGTATGCAATCCTACTGTCCTAAGCATGCAGATTCAAACCATCAAACCTTCCACTGTTGTGCATGTAAATGAATAAAATAAATATGTTTTTATTTTTTTCTTTCTTCAAGTGAGAGTGTGAAAACTAGTTTCTTTTGGTGATGTGGTAGGTGTCCTGGAGATGATGGTGAATGGTAAAAAGGCTTAGGAGACAAGCAAGGACCCTTTTCTAGCTTCCTAGAGGTGTCTTCCTCAATTCAGCCTCAAAACAGGGTTTCCTACAGGATGCTACAAGATTTCCTACAAGATGTCCTGAAAACCTACAGGATACAACCGAGAGCAAAAGGATGGATTTTGAAGGTGATGGAAAGCTTAGGAAAGGTGGTTTGTGGATGGAATGAGCCAAGGGAGTGCCTAGGACCACTTCAGAACTAAAAACCAAAGTTGGGAGATGGATAGATTTTCTCAAAAATCTTGGAGAATTTTCCTTGTGAAATGATGAAATTGGTGAGGGTTTAATGAAAGAAAGTGAGGACCATGGGTGGATGAAGTTGGGATGAGGTTGCTGACTATGAAATCTCTCTGTACTCCTCAAACACCTGCACTAAATCAAACATTGACATTTACCCAGAAATCATGCAAACAAGAAGAATTTCAATTATCTAAAGGGAACATAATTTCATGAGCTAGTTGTCTACTTCATGCATGAGGAAAACTTTGTCGAATGATATAAAACATTGATGAGATCTAATGTAAGACTGAATATAGAAGAAAAGGAAATCAAATCCTACCCTTGAAAACGAGAAAAATGCTAACCAAAGTGTGGAGCAAGAGGGTTAAAATGGTCTTGATGGCATGGAGGTCAAGTAGAGTCCCAATCCCAACTTCAATGATGTTTTTTTTCAATTCAGCCTCAAAACAATATTTCCTACTGATGCTAGAGTAATTTCCTAAAAGATGTTACAGGTTTACTATATGAACTTATAATTCATCGAATTACCAATCAAATCAAATCAGAATTGGATGGGACAAATTTTTTTATTAACTAGGATTTCTTAGGTCCCCATTCCAAGTGGAATAACTCAAAAATACCTCTATTAACCAATGCTAAAAAATAGAACAACATTACTAGTCGAAAATCTAGAAATTCGAGAAATAGTGAGCTAGTAAATCTAAAAAATGCCTAACCTAATAAAGTGAAAATGCAATGGGGTAATTTTTGTCATGAACTATAATGTTTTTGTGATCTAATTCAAGTATAACCAACTCAATTGAAGCTCATTAGCATGCTCTAAAAAATAGCATAAATTTATTGTTATTTGCCACAAAGGAGTTCCGAAAGTCTAGATTTGGGAATAAGAAGACTAATCCAACCATCTCAACGATTACTATGAACTTCCAAAGCTTTTACAAGGATGAAATAATGCCTGTGATCCTGTAAAATAAATTTGATTAACCATTTAACTCAATCCTACAACAAGAAATCATTAATACTAAATGCTGAAGTAGAAATAAATAAAAACTAGAGATGCATATGAATAAGTAGTGAAAAGAAGGAAAGAAAATGATATAAAAGGGCTTTGAGGCTCTTGGTATGGCCAAGCCCAAGGAAACTCAGAGACCTATGGAGGAGAACAAGATTTAGAAGTTGAACATGACACCAATCTTCATTATTTTCATCAATATAATTACATCCTTGCAAGAAAATACAATGGAGCTGAAAAAATACAAGTTCTCTCCACAAGAACACTAATCAAAATCTATCCCTAGAGGCAAATTCGACTTGGTACTTATACAAAATGATTAGGAATCATTCCCCATGAATGGAGGAATCTTTCCCCACCAAAATCCCTTGATTAGTGGATCTGGTCTCCAATACTAGGAATCTGCATTAAATGGCACGGAACACATTCCTAGATTTTGTCAATCATTAGAGTTCCACAAGCTATGCCATAATTCCATAATATCTTGTTGATTTATTATTTATTATTTATACTCCTATAGTAGGGAGAAAGTCCCTAAATTATCTCCTCCTCCATATCTTCATAATCTGCTCAATATTCTCATAATATTCCACAAAAATAATTAATATTAGGCACAAATATGAAATTAGTCATAAACCTTCCTAATGAATATTTTAAAGTTAAAAATACATTATCTAATGTAGAAAGAGAGGTTTAATGTGCTGAAGGATGGTCATAGGCCTTAATTTATGTTTTAATTTAGAGGTATGTGCCTTAATTTATGTCTAATTTAAAGGCCCATCATACCCCCTGCTGAAAGTGTTGCTTAGCCTCTGAGCAACCTAGTGACCTCATTGTGCCTCATTCATGGCCATGGTTGCCTCTCTCTTGTGCATTAAGAATATTGGCTGCAATTTCTACAAGGACAAACCCAAAAACATATATGTGCAAAGAAAAATCATTGTTTCTTGAGACCATTAGCTTGCCTTCTTCCCCTTATTCAAGATGGGTTCTTGAATATTTTTTTGTTTGGAAAGGTATTCCACACGCTTATCAACCATCTGCTACCTTGTTTCGCCATTTGGACACCTCTAAAACCTTCAAAAATCATTTATATGAGACCTAAGACATCCTGTAGTAATTATTGTCAAAACTACAGGAAACCTACAGGAAACCCTGTTAAAACTACACGAAACCCCTTTTTGAGCATAAATGGTATTCTGAGCCTAGGACAGGCCCTCAACTTGACCCACATGCCTTTTTCCCATTTTTAGGCCTTGGACAAAATCTAGAAAGAGATTGGAGACCTCTTGGAAAAATTATTTTCATCACTACAGTTTGAGTTTTGTTTTGATGATGAATGCCTCATTTCCTTCTGTTGATTTCTTCTTCTTTCTTGTGCCCTAGATGACTGCATAATGGCCTTGGAGTTCTCTGTTTTTATTAGATCTCTCTTAAGCTCTGCCATCTTGGGGTTTAACATAATTTGTTCATTTCTTCCTTCTTGTAGCAACATTCTCCCTTCCTGAAGTAGTCATTGCTCCTCTTTCAGGGTCTTCTAACTGTATGGGAGTGGGGAGAAATGATGAAGAGGGATTGGATGTTGATGCTAGGGATCAAAGGGAGTAGTGTAGGTTTGTAAAAATGGAGAGGATGCTCTGTTTGTTTTTTTCAAGAATGAAATGGGATGGATGAATGATGAATAGAGAGTGAATATGAAATGGATGGAGGGCTTGGAGTGCTGTGGTGAATTGGCCTTTGCAAACATTTCTTGTTTTAACTGTTATCCTCGTTCATTGAAATCATCACCCTTCATAATTTGACTTTTCAACATTGCATGAGTGAAGGAGTGAGCTACAATTAACTAGTTGAAGACGATTGAGACTACTGACCCATCCTTAGCTTATAAAACCTCATCTCTCATGCATTGACAACAAATTTCTAACTATAATATGCTCAAGTGAAGACGTCAAGAATATTGCATACCTGTACCTAACTGATGGTTATTGGAGAGACATGCATGCTGCTGCTGAGTTGATGTTGATGTGAAGGTGTTGGATGATGATGCTGATGATCCTGATGCTACTGCTAAGCTCTAGAGGAGCTTCTTTGACCTTTGGATCTCCATGCTCAAGCTGTTTGCAAATCTCTAGCTACTTCATCATCATATGCCCTCAATTTTTCAAAGAAACCCATCCAATTGTGCCTTGTGAATATCTCTAGTATAGGAGGGTGCTTATGAATCCTCATTGTGTTGATGGGTTCCCTCTTATTAAATCCCCCTGTCATTTCTCTCTGATGGTTGGAGGTTTGTATATGTCTGATACCAAATTTAAAAATTTCGTGTATACAATTCCACTAGACTACAACCTTTTTCAATAAACTAGAAGGCTTTTCTATATTTTTTTCACTTGGAAAATGTGGGAAAGTATAGAGCCTACCTCCTTAGCCAACCTCTGTTTTTCCCTTTTAAAACGACTTACTACCTATCCTATAGGTGTTATTCTGTATCCTGTAGGATCTCTTGTAGGATCCTGTAGGTTTTCAGAGAATCCTGTAGGTTTACAAGGTAACCTTTTGTAGCCGACTGGTGTTGTCCATATCTCCCAAATGGAAGAATGGATTGACTTGAAACTTTCTGAGCATATTGTCATCATCATTATTCACCTCCCCAGAAAAAAAAAAAAAAAAAAAAAAAAAAAAAAAAATTGGTCAATGGATGCACGGATTTCAAGAAAAATTAAAAATGGATGAAGGTGATGGAGGTCGATTTCTTGGAAATCATGCATTGGAATTTGTTGAAATTGCTTGGTCATGTTACCATCATCCATATGCATCTCCCCATGAAACATTTTTTGAAATGGACGCATGGATATCAAGAAAATGCAAAAATGGTTGTAGGTGATGGAGGTTGATTTCTCAAAAAAGTTGCACTGGAATTTGTTGAAATTGCTTGCGCATGTTACCATCATCCATATGAATCTCCCCCTAAAACATCTTGGAAAATGGATGTATGGTTTTCAAGCTATGGCGAAAAAAAAATTCTTCTCTATCTATTTTTGTTTCCTATAGTAAAACAAAGCATCCTGTAGTTTTTTAGGACAACAAGCAAACTGAATGGTAGAAGCTTGAGAATGATGGGTGGATGGTGAAAATAGATGAGGGGGATCGATTGGCATGGCCTTGGCCTTGTTGGAGCATTTGAGAAAAGGAGGAGAAATTCAAAATTTGACTTCTTTTGACTAGGCTTGACCAATTTTCCTTTTGGTACCAACTTTTTCTTGTTGCTTACAAATTTTGGAGAGTACACACATTCACCAGAGAGATATATGAAGCAAATATTTTTTTATTTTTTCCTCTCTTTTTTCTTCTAGGCCTATTAGTTGCCTCAAGGAGGTTTTCAACTAGTAGGTCTGCCTAGGTGCCTCAAAGGAGGTTTTCACCTAAGATCTTTTTCTTTTTTCCTCTTTTTTCCTTTTTTCCCAACCCATTGACTGCCTTATGGAGGTTTTCAATCAATGAGCTAATCTCAGGTGCCCCCAAGGAAGTTTTCACTTTATATTTTTATTTTTTCTCTTTTTTTTTAATCAATTTTTTTTCTCTTCTACCTTACCCTACTTGAAAACCAAAATCACTTTCAAGTATAAGAATACTTCCAGTGGAGCCATGTGCACATAAAGATGAAAAAAAATGATGTGGAGGCTTGAAATGTATGCTTTAACATGTACCTGGATTTGAAAGATCAAATTATTTGACTTTGATGATATCAAGAACATTTGAAGAAGAGGGTATTGTTGCAACTTAATGACTGTCTAGAACCATATTTCAATATAGTTGTGATGCCCCTAGTCCACTTGCTGATTTGGATCATCTTGGATGTCTTCTTCTTCTATGACCTTCAAATCTTCCTCTTTTTGCTGATTGTTCTCTTGAACACATGGAGGACTTGATGATAACCATGAGGGAGATTTCTCAATCTCTGATTTTATTGTCTGCTCTTCATCAAGTGTAACCCATGATTATTTGATCTTATTTTTCAAATCTTATTTCTCTTCATGTTGTCCCTCAATGGTGTTAGGAGAATCACTATTTTGTAATAATCTTCCCGAGCTATGGTGAATACCATTGAGCTCAACCGGAGATGTTTGGAAGTGTTGTACCTCATCATTGTAAGTGGGTTGCGCTACTTCAATGTGTGGGTTTGGAAATGGTAGTACAGGTAGTTGAGTGGGAGTGGATATTTGAGATGGATGTGGTTGGGGTTGTGGTTGTGGTGGAGATGAATGGTAGGGATAACATGGAGTTGGGTATGGAGGATATTGAGGAAATTCTTGATGATATTGTGGATGGATACCATAAGTTTCTTGCCAACGTTGTTGCCAAGATTGGTTTTCGGGTTGAGATGGCCAATGTTGCTAAGCAAAGGGTGTGTTCCAATTACTTTGAGGTGGATATGCATAACCTTGAAATTGTGAATTAGGCTCTTGCATCATACTAGGTTGACTAGGCTGCCATGGTCGTCTTGGAGCTACATAACATAGATGCATTGGCAATTGACTTGCTCCATTGTCCTCTTGGTGAACTTCCTTCAACCTTGGTAATGAGGAGCAACATTTAACATCATGTGATTCTACATGGAAAACATGAATATCAACATCTTCTTTTTGCTCATTTTATATTCTTAACATTTCTACTTGTTCACTTAGATTGCTAAGAATTTTTGTTTTAAAGTTATCAAGCAAATTTCCAAGTTTAGCTTGACTTACCAATCTTGATGCCGATTTACCTACTCTTGCCCTTCCTCTTGATATGTGTTTGAATGTTTCACAAATTTCTTCAAATGATAATTGGTATACATCACCTCTACTCATGAGATCAAGGAGATCAATCGACTCATCCCTACTTGTTCTAAGTAAGAGGTTTTTTAGTGTGTAAGATCCTAAATGATGTAGTTTTCCCCTCTTAACATTGTACATGAACCTCTCTATTAGATCCTCAAGGCTCTCATCTTCTCTTTGATTCATTCTAAAGATTTCTTCTTTAAGATCATGATCTTTATATTTTTCTAGAAATATCTTTTTCATCTCACTCCATGATCTTATTGAAATTAGTCCCTAAAATCATGAACAATTTAAGAGCTCTATCCTTCAATGTTTTCGGAAACAATCTCAGCTTTCGAGTTTTTAATAAGTAATTGTAAGATCTACAAACAATTTCAAATTCAAAGAGAAAGGTTTTCGGATCCTCTAACCTTAGACCATGAAATTTTGGAATAAAAGATGGAGGGATGTTCTTCATGTGCACACTACCATTAGTATCTTGAATGGGAAATCCGAGAGGATCTTCCTCATTGTTATCATCTCCATCCATTTCTTCTACATTCTTTTACATCTTCTTCTTCTACCTGAAAAAAGTGAATGGTGATGTGGCTCTTACTGCACCACGTGATCAAATGGGGGGCTGGGTTGGTGTTGGAATTTTTTTTGTTTTTATGATTGAATGAAAACTATAATGCAATGCAGTTTTCTACTTTTGAAATTAAATATGCCTAATGCAAAAAAAAAATTGGTTTTGTAAAAAGTAAAAATAAATGAATCAACTAGGGAAGAAAACAATGCACACTTTGACACCTCCCCAGAAATGGCACCAAAATGTGATGAGCCTCGGTATTGCAACTCCCAAGGCTACCGACTTTAATTATCAACCCAAGGTTTGTACAAACTTAAGAGATATCGACACTATATGTGCAACATACAATGTGCCCTTCCTTTGTTGTCATGATGTAATGGAGTGCATGTACTGAAGTCAAATCCTAAACTAATTGTAGAAAATGAAATGTTCGAAATGGAACATTAACCTATTGCAAGAAAGAAAGTACAAGGAAAGAGACTAAAATCAAATGTTAAAACTCACCATTTTCTAACTAACTTCTAAGAGGCTTTGCTTCAAAAGAATGCTAAGTTAACATGTATGCAATCCTACTGTCCTAAGCATGCATATTCAAACCATCAAACCTTCTACTATTGTGCATGTAAATGAATAAAATAAATATATTTTTCTTTTTGTCTTTTTCATTTGAGAGTGTGAAAGCTAATCTCTTTTGGTGATGTGGAAGGTGGCTTGGAGATGATGGTGAATATTCAGAAGGCTTGGGAGACAAGTAGGGACCGTTTGCTAGCTTCCTAGAGGATTTTTCCTCAATTCAGCCTTAAAACATGGTTTCCTATAGGATTTCCTACAAGATGTCCCGAAAACCTATAGGATCCCCTCAAAATACAGCCAAGAGAAAAAGGATGGATGTTGAAGGTGATGGAAATCTTAGGGAAGGTGGTTAGTGGATGGAATGAGGCAAGGGAGTGCCTAGGACCACTTCAGAACTCAAAACAAAAGTTGGGAGATTGATGGATTTGCTCAAAAATCTTGGAGAAGTTTCCTTGTTGAATGATGAAATTGGTGAGGGTATAGTGAAAGAAAGTGAGGACCATGGGTGGATGAAGTTGGGATGAGGTTGCTGACTATGAAATCTTTCTGTAATCCTGAAGCACCTGCACTGCATCAAACATTGACATATTACCCAAAAATCACGCAAACAAGAAGAATTTCAATTATCTAAAGGGAATATAATTTCATGAGCTAGTTTTCTACTTCATGCATGAGGAAAACTTTTTCGAATGATATAAAACATTGATGAGATCTAATGTAAGATTGAAGATAGAAGAAATGGAAATCAAATCCTACCCTTTGAAAACTAGAAAAATGTTGACCTAAATGTGAAGCAAGAGGGTTGAAATGGTCTTGATGGCATGGAGGTCAAGTAGAGGCGTAATCCCAGCTTCAATGATGATTTTTCTCAATTCGAGCTCAAAACAGGATTTCCTACAAGATGCTACAGTAATTTCCTACAGGGTGTTACAGGTTTACTATACGAACTTATAATTCATCGAATGACCAAGAAAATCAAATCCAAATTGGATGGGACAATGTTTTTTATTAACTAGGATGTCTTAGGTCCCCATTCAAAGTGGAATCGCTCAAAAATACGTTTGCTAACCCATGCTAAAAAATAGAAGAAATCTAGAAATTCGAGAGCTAGTGAGCTAGTAAATCTAGAAAATGCCTAACCTAATCAAGTGAAAATTCAATGGGGTAATTTTTTTTATGAACTAGAATTTTTTTGTGATCTAATGCAAGTGGAACCAACTCAATTGAAGCTCGTTAGCATGCTATAAAAAAAAAAGCATAAATTTATTGTTCTTTGCCACAAAGGAGTTCGACAAATCTAGATTTGGGAATAAGAAGACTAATCCAACCAGCTCAATGATTACTATGAAATTCCAAAGATTTTCCAAAGATGAAATAATGCTTGTGTTCCGTTTAAAGAACTTTCATCAACCATTTAACTCAATCCTACAACAAGAAATCAGTAATACTAAGTGCAGAAGTAGAAAGAAATAAAAACTATAGATGCATGTGAATAAGCAATGAAAAGAACGAAAGAAAATGATACAAAAGGGATTTGAGGCTCCTGGGATGGCCAAGCCCAAGGAAAATCAGAGACCTGTGGAGGAGAACAAGATTTGTAAGCTGAACATGACACCAATCTTCATTATTTTCATCAATATAATTACATCCCTGCAAGAAAATACAATGGAGCTGCAAAAATACGAGTTCTCTCCACAAGAAAACTAATAAAAATCTATCCCTAAAGGCAAATTTGACTTGGTATTTATACAAAATGATTAGGAATCATTCCGCATGAATGGAGGAAGCTTTTTCCACCAAAATCCCTTGATTAGTGGATCTGGTCCCCAATACTAGGAATCTGCATTAAATGGCAGGGAACACATTCCTAGATTTTCTCAATCATTGGAGTTCCACAATCTGTGCCATAATTCCATAATATCTTGTTGATTTATTATTTATTATTGATCCTCCTGTAGTAGGGAGAAAGTCCCTAAATTATCTCCTCGTCCAAATCTTGATAATCTGCCCAATATTCTCATAATATTGCACAAAAATAAATAATATTAGGCACAAATATGAAATTATTCACAAATCTTCCTAATGAATATATTAAAGTTAAAAATACATTATCTAATGTAGAAAGTGAGGTTTAATGTGTTGAAGGATGGTCATAGGCCTTAATTTGTGTTTTAATTTAGAGGTATGAGCCTTAATTTATGAGTAATTTAGAGGCTCATCACTTTGGAGACCACTATGCAAACATTGTATAGAATATTTGTCACCATGCACAAAGTGGTTTTCCCTCTATAAGGTTTTCAACAGCAGGGTGCAAAGACAATCCAAATTGTCAAAGACATCCACGCTAGCATTGCACATGTATAAGAATGGACAATGAGGTACAAGGGGGCCCCACTTTACTTGCACAAGATGATGAAGCTGCATGCAGAGCTAGACAAAGCACATATTCGGGTGTTGATCCAAAACTATAAGAAGGTCTGTCCGCTCATCACCAACATTGAGGCTTCTTATGAATGGTTGTACAAGATTCTGGATGTCATAGTGAGGGCACACAAGATCCCTTCCATTGGAACCCTCACTCAAGCGATGAGGAAGAACCAAGTCATGTTGGAGGTTGATGGGTGGATAGAGCAGCTGATGTGTGAAGCCTCCAGTGATGAATTGCAGCTGAGCGCATAGAACATGCAAAAGTGCATCAGTGGCCTAGCCACAGCAATGACAGTGTTTCACATGCTTCAGGATGAGATGGACAAAGGTTTTATAACAATATACCTGGAAGCCATGGAGGCGAGAGTCTGCTTGGATAAAGACATCACCAAATAGTACGGGCACATAACGCAGTACCAAGCTTGGTATTAGTTCATCACCGAAGACCACCACGAGGAGGTTACTAAGTTGGTGTTTCCCCAAGAACTCAAGTGATGTTGTTTGTCTTGTTAGGCTGACTCAAGCCTATTTTTGTCCCACATGGGTATATGTGGAAATTATATTATTGTAAATATGTTGTAAGTGAAATTCCAAGTGTCACTAGTGGAATGTGAACAATCACTATGTAATGTGAAGAGTCATGAGGGTAGTCCAAGAGTCAAAGGGGAATTTCAAGGGTCACCCCGCCCTTTGCTATATATAGAACCTCATAACTGACATTACATGCTTTTGGGAGCTAATATTTTGGCTAGGCATTACCTAGAGAAGGCTTGGAGAGTATTGTGATGAGCCTTGGCTTCTCCACAACGTAGAGAAAGTACATCTCTTTAGAGGAGAAGGCAGCGTTGACTGTAATGTTCCACTATTAGGGCTAGTGGTTGTCAATGTTGTATGTATGGATGGAACTTTCACATAATAATATAACTGAGTAACACGTTTTCAGGAATATGTTGTTATTGTAGTTCGACTATTCTGGTTACTTTAGCAATGTATGTTATTTTACTTACGCTTTTGTGTATGAACTATTTTGTATATGATTGTATGAATCTTGTTGAAGACATGTTGTTGTATTAACCCATCACTTTGGCTTTTGGACTATTCTGCTTCCAGCTTGTGATATCATTCCGCTTGTGTGTTCCTTTTAGGATGTGTACTATTATAGGCTTATAAGGGACACACTTCCTTTTCCCCTGTATGTGTTATAACCCCCATGCATCTCACTTGACTCGTTGCAAGGTCACACACTTGCTTCCGAAAAAGTTATCATACTTACCTTTGTGCATTACTGCAGTCAAGGCACAACTGTACTACCCACTGCTGGGACTTCTACTCCAAATGCACTGAGGTCTAGTTGGGGATTCTTACCGGGGAGATCTCTTGACATGTTTCTGGGTCCAACACCATCAACAAGGTATTTATCCAACCTTTCATACCAAGCCCTGAGAGCCTGTTTTAGTCCATATAGAGACTTTTTCAATTTGCATGCAAACCCTTCATCTATGGTGAGTATAAATCCTTTTAGTTGCTTAACGGAAACCTCTTCTTCTATATCTCCATTGATAAATGCAGACTTCACATCCATCTAATATACCTTGATGTTTTTATGGCATGCAAGAGTAAGACAAATTATCATAGATTCCAGTATTACTACTGGTGCAAAGGTTTCCTCGAAATCTACCCCTTCTATTTGGGCATACCCTTTGCAAACAAATCGAGCCTTACTCCTGATTACTTGACCCTGCTCATTTAGCTTGTTTTTGAAAACCCATTTGGTTCCAATAATGTTTTTCTCTTTAGGACTTGGAACAAGCTCCCAAGTGTCATTCTTTTCAATCTAGTCAAGTTCTTCATTCATACTTTCACCCAAAACTTGTCCTTACTTTCTTACCTGAGATTCTTAGATTCAATCTATGAAAACAAAGCCAGACTTGCATAACTTGTATTGCTAATAAGTTTCCTCCTAGTCTGAACACCATGTCTTTGATCTCCAAGTATTTGACTCTTAGGATGTTCTTTATGTACATACTTGGAAAGTGTCTTTGGCCTTGGATTTGTGCTTGCTTCCTCATCTTCACTACCTGAATCCATTTCTTCTAGATATGCAAACCTCATATATGGATTTTCTTCATCATCTGAGTTCTTTTTTATTTTATAGGACTCAGGTTGTGAATATATTTCATCTACTATCAGATTAATTCAATCCTTAAGCTTCTTTTTTCGCTTGTTGTAACACTTATATCCTTTAATTTGAGTAGAGTACACAAGTAATATTCCCTTTTCATAAAGTACTTGCTCCCAAACACCTTGAGATGTTTAACTGATGTAGGTCTTCCCTTCCACAACTCATAGGGAGTTTTATTAATATTAGGCTTGAGTTGACTTATGTTGGACAGATACACTACTGCCTGAGCCACTTCTTTCCAGAATATGTGAGACACATCTGCTTCATCCAACATTGCTCTGGCCATTTCCTGGATTGTTCTATTCTTTCTATACACTACTCCATTTTGATGTGGAGTTCTAGCCACTGAACAATTCCTCTTGATGTCTTTCTCTTCACAAAATTCTTTAAACTCTCTCGAAGTGTACTCTAGTCCTCTGTCTGGTCTTAAGCATTTTATCTTCAAGTCTCTCTCATTTTCTACTTGAGCTTTAAATTTTTAAAAATGCTAAAATGTTTCGGACCTTTCTTTTAAGAGAACAATCCAAGTGGCCCTGTTAATATCATCAATGAGCAGCATGAAATATCTTTCCCCTTTTGGGGTGTTTTCTCTAGTTGGGCCACAAATATCTATGTGAATGAGCTCCAATCGTCTAGATGAGGAGAACTCTTTTGACTTGAAATGAGTCCTAGTCTATTTGCCAAATTGGCATGACTTGCATATTGAGTTATCAAGCCTTAACATTCTTGGTAATCCTCTCATAGCTCCTATCTTGCTAACCTTCATATGGTCAAGAATTTTGTTCCATAGCCATGCTTCATTTATTTTTCTTAAATAGCAGTTAAACTTAGAATCCTCAAACACATATACATTATTATGGGTTCTGATTGGTTTTCCCACCAATTTTACATTCTTCATGTTGTGGATCTCAAAGTCCTTGGATCGAAAGGTCACATCATAGCAATTATCATGCATTTGGTTAGCACTAGGCAGATTCTGCTTCAGACCTTCCACATATAACACATTTTTTTCTTTTGTCTTTTGATTAAGGATGACTATGTCTTTACCCTTAATTATTTTTGGAGCATTGTTTCTGAAGGTCACATTGTTTCCTCTACCCTTTTCTTTTAGTGACAAAATGTTTCTTTTATCCCCAGTCATATGCTTGGAACAACCACTATCTACACACAATATATTCTCTTGATTGTGGGATGATAGAGCGAGTCCACACTGCGTGTTCTTTTTTCATCTTTCATTTCTAGCCTTTTGGGTAGTTGACTGTCTAATATTTTAGAACTCAGATAGGTATTCAAACCTACTTCTACACTCACATGCTTTGTGCCCAAAATTATTAAATTTGAAGCGTTCTACTTCACTTAATAGGGGAGATAATACATTTTAATCTCTAAGAGGAGAGTTTTGAGATCTAAAATTCTGATACTTATTATATCTAGAATTTTCATCTCTTTCAACTTTGATCCTTCTACAATCAATAAATTTATGTCCAAGGATACGACACTTATAACAATGACCATAAAATAAATAGGCATTCCTATTTTTTGAAGACTTATTATTTTGTGCATGAAGGTACCTTGGTTGTCTAGATGGTTGGTTCGTTCTCCATTGATGATATCCTCTTTGCCCTGCTTCTCTTTTGTCTTCATTGATTCTTCCTTGATGCTTCTTTTCATAGATTAGCGGTTCTTTGATTTTTTTGGACCTGAAGTTTATCTTCTCCATAGAAATTCTTGTGTCTTTGAGTACCCCAAACTTGTTTTGATTCCTGAGGACCTTTGGCTATTTAGAATATGATCTAGTTTCCTTGTGTCTTCTGCAAATTTTTCATTTAAACCTTTCTTGGTCTTTATTCCCTCATGATATGTTCTTAGAGAGACAATCTTTGCCTCAAGACTCTGACAATTATCTTCCCATTCATGGATCAAGTCTTGAAGAAGCTCTTCATTTCATTTAGCTTCTTCCAGCTTACCTTTCAAAGAAAGAATAGCATGTGTGCATGTCTTTTAGATTGTTTCCTTCCTTAACTTGAGAAACTCCTATTTTAATTGCTTATTCACATCTTCTAGTTTCTCACATGTTCCTTGTTTTTCTTCTAGTAGAAGGACTAAACTATATTTTCTCTTGATAACTACTTCAAGTTTTTCCTTTTGATAAGAAAACTCCTCATTATCAGAGTTATACATACATTCTTCAGCACAGTCTAGCTGCTCCTTTAGATGCTTATTCTTTTTCATTTCTTTCTTTAACTCATCAAGAGCACTGATGAACCCCCTTTCAAGGTCCACTATTCCTTGTTCTTATTATTCTTTATCTTCAGAGTCCATAATACTTTGTTTCTTGGAATCTATTCCAAAATCCATAAGTAAATACTTATCTGAATCATCCTCCAAATATTTTTCACTATCTGACTCTGGTGCCAAGCTATCCTCTTTGAAGTAGAACCCTTTTTTCATATAGAACTTTTTCTTCGTATGTTTCTGAGATTGTTTTCCAAATTTCTGATCATATTCCTTTTCAGCCTTTTCTTTGTAAGGGAATTTTAAGAAAAATGTCCAACTCTTCCATAGTGAAAAAATTTAACAGGAAACTTCCCTTTATATTTTCCTAAGCCACACTTCAGTTTCCTAGCTAATTGAGCCAACTGCTGATCATATTTATATTTAGGGCAGTCGTTATGATCTTTGTGCTCCTTAGCCTTTTTGGATACTTTGAATACTACTTCCTTAGGTTCAGAATTCTCTCTTCATACTCTCATCTCATAGGCTATGAGAGTACCATGTAGCTGGTCCATCTTGAGATCCTTTAAATTAACCATTTCTTCAATTGTTGAGACTTTGGAATTAAATCTCATGGCCAAAAATCTTAAGATTTTATGAACAATCATCTCTTCCTTGATCTCTTCACCTAGTCCTCTAATCATATTGGTTACTTCATCAACCCTGAGGAAGTATTCTGCTATGTTTTTATCTTCACTCATTCTCAAGCTCTCAAACCTCATTATGAAGGTTTTAAGTTTCCCCTGCTTGACATTGTCATCTCCTTCATGACTCTGATTAAGATGTATCGACACTTCCAAAGCAGAATTACAATGCAGAAATTTTACAAGTTTTGTTTGACTAAGACCAAATAGAATGGCATTCTTGGCTTTAGAATTATTTCCATACAATTGTTTACCATTTGCATCAGTGGGAGGAATATTAGGGACATTGTAATATACTAGCACTAAAGTCCAAACATCTACTCTCAGGGATATAAGATACACTTCCATCCTTACTTTCTAAAAGGAAAGTTTATCCCATCAAAGAAAGGTGTTATACTTGAGTAAGCCTATTGACTCTCTTGCCTAGACATAATTCCTTGTAGATCTACCTTCCAGTGGTTAGACTATTCCTGAAGGAATGTCACTCTAATACCAATTGTTGTAATAAGGAATTACTGAGGGGGAGGGGGTGAATTAGTAATAATGAGAATATTAAATCCTTTTCCTGAATATGCTTTCAGTCCATTTTATTTACTATTACTTATGAGAGCATTCAAATTTTCATACAACCAATCACATGAGCATCACACACATTTTGACACAAGTGTTTTCATGTGGAAACCAAGGGGGAGAAACCACCAAATTGTTGTTTGTTTGTGATGTGAATTAAGAACCTACTTAATTACATCTGTTTTTTTGTGAGCAACCACTCACAAGAGGTACCGACCCCCTTACGTTAGTAAGCACCAACTTTCCAAGAGGTGCCAACCTCTTCTAAATGTAGGCACCAACCTACTCTTGAAACTGTTCTACTATTTCATACAATTTTCAAACTGAAAACAAAAGCATATACATTTATGGAAAATACCAATCATTTTAATTGTAGAAGCAACCTCTCCTCTCGGTCCACTGCTATTCCACAAACTCTCCTTGGTCTCATATAACTACTCGTTGCCTACTTCTCACAACAACATATCCTCAACACTCTACCTTGTCTCTCATAGGCTCTCTCTTGGACCTTTTTCATATTTTCTCTCGTTGTTCGTCTCATAACAAACTCTCTGCTCTCATTTCTCTCACTGCTCAACACTTCGGCAATACACACATCTCCACATTGCTTGATGGCGATCAAATGGTTTTGATCCTATGATGCACACTCCATAAGGATGTCTCTACTACCTGTGTCCATACTACTTGAGTGTACCTCAGTATGGCTCCTGCTGCTTCCATTGTATCTGCTAGATGAAATCTATCAGGGCATTAAATACAAAAATGGGATTTCGAGTTCTTCACTGACTCCCTAAGTAATCCTCCATATTGAGAATTTAATCTCAAAGGCCTGAACAGTCTACCGTGACTTCCCATGCTTATTTATTACTCGTTAGTGCTTGAATGTCCTTTGAAATGGCCAATATGTTCCTCATTCAAATCTATCAAACGTGAAAGAGAAGCAACCTATTTCTTTCTCCATTTCTTCAGTTCTTCTCTATGAACTATTGTCCTTATTTCCTTGTCTCAACGCCTTCTTCAGATCCAGCGAACTCCATAAACCAACTCCACCGATCTGCATTTTGTAACACCCTCCTCCCACATCCACCCAAGTAACAATGCCAAATGGGGTGAACATGAGACGAGAGGCTACTATGATCAAATTCGACCTCCTATGTGACCTTAAGGAAGTGGAATCGACAGAACATCACACACAATCATCCAACATCATCAACAAAACCCTTAGGAGACAAGTCAGCAACTCAGACAACCTATCCTTAGGTCCCATTACTGTTCTTGACCTCTTAGGCCATAGTCACTCTCATGCTATGGGAAAGGGAGCGACCAACAACCCAAAGTCACTCTCATAGGCTTGCCTTCTAGCGGTCAGGGACCAAAATTGCCAGTTTGTGCCAGCGACCCTAGGATTTAAGCCAATTTTTCAGGCCTAGAGCCCAGACCACTGCCCAGAATGGAGTGATAGCTTAAAATCAGTAAAAATATAGGCAAACCATGATGCAAAAGTAATAAAATGAACAAGACCATATCCATACCCCTACTAGCCATGACAAGCATTTCGTCGAACACATCATCAACATGTAACCTATAGGTGTAAATAACAAAATTAAGTGTAGGGCTCTCATACTTATCTGAGAATCACTATGAACCATTGTTCCCTCATGTCATTTGCTACATTATCCTCTATTAGGTCATAAACACATTATCCATTCATATACAAGTAAAAACATGCTGAGAGCCATACATAGCTACTGTCATAAAATATACATATAACCAACACAACATGAATATTAATACCATAAACATATCAACCATCAAAATTCACATATACATCAATACATTTACACATGGAAATCAAGGGAATGAATTTCTCATTAATAAATGCAATGAGCCAACCAGAGATGGGACTACCACATTCCATTCGACCATAGATTAGCTGATCCAAGTCTCTCTTCAGCCAATCATCTTCGTTCCATATTCTAAGCATGAATGTGGGACTCAAATGAAAAGAACTGATACCGAGGCTAAACCACTTCACTCTCATCAACAGAAACCAGGCTTTACCATAATCCATCCCATATCTCTAGGCCAACACAATGAACACATCATAACAGGATTTACTGTGATCTCCATCCGATCATTAAGCCAAACAAGAATGGATGGCACCATATTTCTCCACCTACACCGTGAGAAACTTTCCTGTCTCCTAGTCTCTTAGGATTTACCGCAATCCAAATCCAGATCACTAGGCCCTAAACCAAAACCTACTCTCCAGGATTTACCACGTCTGCCAAACCCGAGATTACTAGGCCCAAAGAAGAGAAAACCACATCTTGAATTTATCGTATATCCTGCCATTCACCAACAAGGATTCCTAGGCCGACCAAGGCAAAACAATCCTAGATTTATCATAACCTGCAATCTAGTTCAGGAGTCACTAGGCCAATGGCTTTACCATGATCCACAATCTGGTTCAGGGACCACTAAACCATGTGCTCTATCATTCGAAGATCCACCCCACTCGGCTTCGAATCTATCTGACAATCTAGTTCAACCAAAACATGAGAACCCCATCACACCATGGCTATCCAGAAATGGCAAGGCTAGGCTGAAAACACTATTACACCTAGAAAAACCCATGCCATGATAGAAAAGAACCACATGCAATACCATGCATGCTAAATCTAGCAAGGAAAATACACATGCAAGTCGACACCTAGAATGAAGGCTGTTGTAGCTGCTTGATCCTACCTTTCCTTGCTTGATCCTTGCTTCCTCTTGCCTTCTTTTCCTTTCTTGCTCCAATGCTAAAATTCTCCAAGAAACTCTTAGTGTCCAAGAGTATGAGAGAGAGAGAGAGAATAATGAGAGAGCTCCAAAAATCAACTGACAAAAGTTTACCAACTGATTCTCAAAAGCCTTTTTATGAATGAGGCCTCTATTTTCTTAATTTTCCATTATTTTCCTTCAATTTCCTCCTCACATGCAACCTGTGACATTTCACCTTCCTTTTCTCCTAATTTCCATTATTTTCATAAATAAATATGCCAAAAATGCCATTTTTCCTTTCCAAAGCTTTAGCCATTTCCTTTTCCAATTTCCTTAGCCATAAACAACCAAATGAACACCCCCTAGGATGTATTGCCCAACATTCATCTTAGAATAGGTGTTCCATCAACTGTGGTTATTGTTTTTAACTTTTATTACATGGAATTTTCACCAGGTATGTTACACATTTAGTCTTAAGCTACCAACCCATTCATCTCTTTAACTCACTATACTATTTCATCGGAGCCTCAATGTATCGTAACTCAAAATAAAAAATGTTACGATATTACACAACTTCGATATCCTTAGCCCCTTTGGCGCTTAGCTCCCTGACTGTTTACTTTCTTATACAACCAGGCATGTGACCATCAGCTTGGCTTACCATTGTAGTATTATATTGGAGCCCCTTTTTATCGTAACTTCTGCCATGTCCCAATTGCATCTTAGCTCTCTCTGTTTAGCCCTTGGTTCCTTTGAGCTCCATACAACCATGTGCCAAGTAATATCAGAGCCCCCTTTATCATAGATTTTCAAATGCCAATTGCATAGGAGTTACAATGTCCTCATCCTCCGATATACTAACCTCCAATACATTGACGTCACTTCTATGCATGGTGACTCCTCAGTGGTGACATGTGTCACCCTGGTTTTCCCCAATTGGTCATCGAAAATTCCAAAATAGGTTGCCACGTGTCCACCTTACTACCACGTCATGTTGACATTAGTTGCCACTTCAACTTCTCGGAGGAAATCACATGTTGCCATTTGTCCTACTAGAGGACAGAGAAAGAGTCCCGATTAGCCTTGGTTTTGCAACAAATTCCTTTATTAATTTTGCTAAGCATCCGTCAATACTTTTAACCATGTGGACAACAACAAATATCATAACTTCTCAAAATACATATGTTAAGAAGTTTTGATATTCTGATATTCATCCTTCTAATATACCGATATCCTTTGACCTCCGGTACAACTTGCTTCAAGGTTCCAATATTCCGATCTTTGATATAGTCTGCTCCAATGTGCTCACCTTCGATATTTCAACCTGCTTAGGACTTCAAGTCCCCAAACTTTGGCAGACCATAACTTTTGATCCAAGAGTTCATTTTTAGACTTTCACACAAAGTTGAAAAGCTCTTTTAGAGCACTTTCAAATGGAGAGGGTCTAATGTCGTATTTGAGCCCATATGCTACTTATAAAACGACTGCAAAATCTCTACTACTCTTTGTTCGTTGACACTTCTTCTTGTGCCTAGAATCCTGAACTCCCAACCATAATAGTCATAATTTTATGGCCTCTCCAATAAGCCTGCTACTATTATCATTCTCTACAGAGCACTACAGTAACCGTTGGATTCCTTCTGAACTCCCTATCCCGATTGTCATCATTTCATGGATTTTCAGTAAGCCTTCTATTATGATGATTCTCGACCATAATCATGCAACTATCATGGGATTCCTGCTGGAATCCCACTCACCATGTTGATCCTAGTTGACATCAATTCCAACACTATCATATCCAGTAGCCATCCAGACATTGCCAATTTTCCAATAACAAGAGCTTAATAAATATATTGATGTGCTTGGTAAGTTAGCATAGAAAATAATAGGACCAAGTTCTACCAGAGGTTGAATTTGATTACAATGATTCACCCAAATGAAGTACAAGAAATAGCCCATTTCAAATAACATATGGTATGCACTCAAGGACCCAGGAAAAAAATAAGTGTTGGGTATGTGTTATACTCTTTACACGAATAGCACTAAGCGTGATATATTGTGATGGATCCACCCATGGTTTGTTTTTTTTTAGCAGATCCACCCATGGTTTCATGAATGATGGTTTTGAAAATTTAGCAAAAGGAATTATGGTTATGTTCTAACCCAGGGTTGATCAATTGGGGGGTTTATGAATTATTGGGAATGCATATAATGTATTATAACATTGAAAGGAATATAATGAAATATTAATATGGTTTTCCTAGTTTTGGGTTCCAGGAGAAAAATGTTTGTGTATATTTTCTATTCTTGCCATTGTATATTTTTTATTGTTTAAGAATTCGTTTACAAGTATCATCTATTTAGGATTAAAAAATTCAGTAAGGAGTTCATGTGTATAGGAAATAACTAAAACCATGCAAATGTTACATGAGAAAATCATAGTGGCAGTTACAAGACAACAAATAAAAGGAAGATCGAAAGAGAAGAGAAGTTAATTTTGAAGTTGAAGATCTAGTTTCTCCACATATAAGAAAAGATATTTCCAAAGAATTAACATAATAAATTGAAATTAAAGAAGATAGGCCCTTGCAATATCCTGAGAATTTTTTCAGCAAATGCTTATGAAATTGAATTACCAACTAAAATTGGGATTTCATAAATATCCAATGTTACAAGTTTATACCCTTAAAAGGAACCTAAATTCAAGAAGTAGGATGATCAAGAGAAACTTTAGCGGGAAACTTAGCTACCTACAACCAATAAATTTCAGATGGAAAGGATCGTGACTAGAAGGTTGTCAAAATCACTAGAAAGAAGGACTACTATGAGTACTTGGTTACGTGGAAAGTCCTCCCAGCTAAAGATGCAACTAGGATGAGTGCTAAAGATATTCAAAAACACGACATGAAAGTTGAATACCTCATGGGAAAGATCCCATGAAACCCTTTGGGTCTATGGGAGTCTCATGCAGGAGAATTAGGGTGAGCAAATTTTATTTCCACGTGGTTAATTTTTTTTTCTTTGTAGTTATGTGGTTATGATATGCAAAGGAATTTCTATTTGTTAGGTTGTTAAGATGAAGTGTCCCTATGGAACATATGTAAATAATCCACTTACACTCATGGAAGTTAAGT
Organism: Pinus tabuliformis; assembly: GCA_031772625.1. Lineage (NCBI taxonomy): Eukaryota > Viridiplantae > Streptophyta > Pinopsida > Pinales > Pinaceae > Pinus > Pinus tabuliformis. The sequence continues at coordinate 678,984,132 of CM062818.1, read as the reverse complement.
GTTTAGAATAGGGGAATATGTAGGAATCTTTGAAGGTTATTAGTTACAACTCCATTTTGCCTCATGGAGATACTTTGTTAGGGATGACAGATATAAAACAAGAAAAGAGATATGATGTTTAGAACTCTCTCAGGCCTATGAAATGCCACTATATCTATGTAATTCCCTTAAATATGAATTATTAAAAAATGATTTTTATGTTTATTGTTATTTTTTAGTCTAGGTTACCTTTATGTTTGAAAAGGTCCATGTGATGGTTGAATCAGTGTCAAATTAACGTTTTCCTTAACTAACAATGCTATGAAAATATTGCTGAGAGTTCGAAGGATGATTAGATTCGAGATGACTAGGAGACTCATTATGGTCAAAAGCCTACAAACCTAGCTATACACTAAACCAAATCACCTGTGAAGGTATTATACTTAAGTTTAAAGGCGAGTTTGAGTTTCGAGGGAGAATACCCGCAATTTTTAGCATAGGGTTGATCCGAATTGGATCCATGAAGATTATCAAAGTGTCATGACAGTATCAAATCAGGAGAGACTTCAAAACTTATGCAAAGAGTGATCAGGAAGACCTCTGGAAAAAAACCCCTCGAGAAGGAAAATCCCCGAAGTGCTCGACAAAACCCCTCGAGAAGGAAAAGCCCCGAAGCGCTCGGTCACATGGGAAGCTAGGAAACCGTGGGGATAGCGCTAAGGTGAAAGGCGATTCCTATGCTCCAAAATTGGTGGTATATCAGAGGCATCCTCGGGCGGTAAGCGGATTTGGTAGAAAATGAGCAATTCCATTCAGCGCATGATGCATGTCCGGTAGATGAGAGAAAAAACCGCCTCTTGTCACATGCTAACAGTCGAGCAAGTCAACCGTGCGAAATGAGCAAACACTGTAGGATATGGGGGATCCAAATCTGACGGCAGAGATTGCGCTCGATGGAGGAACCAGATTTGACAGGGGATTAAGCCGCAACACATAAGATTTTGATGTCCGATTTGACCACTGAGTCAGCAGATGAGTCATTCCACAATGTAACTAAAATACCGAACTATCAAGGAAGAGTTGGTGCAGTTCGTGAGAGGACAAGTGGCCACCTCCTTGTGAGACGTTGGCGAGGACGCAAAGGCAGGGAACTCCAAGTGAACAGCAGTAGGTGAACTGAAGGGGGGAAGAGGAAGCAAATAGTCAAAGACAAATTGGCTTTAAGCCATGAATAGACAGAGAGGAAAGAGATAAAAGAAAAGACAGTGAAGCAAGAAGCAGAAAATAGAGAGCCGAGCTGACTTTAGGCAACATCGAGTAGACAGAAAGCTTGAGAGGTTTAAGCATTCCTTAAGAGAATCTGTTGGGAATTGAGTACCACATTGGGCTCCTCCCATTAAAGACCAGAGAGGTCAAGATTTGGTAAGGAAAATAGTTTGTGCACCCTAGTGGCTTGGGGAATTCAAGAACCACCCTAACAACATCATATGTTTCAGGAGACTCAAATTGAGCTCCTCATTGTAAATCTTTGCTTTAAAGACACAATAAACGAAGGCCACCACTGAAAGCTGGACCAAAGATGTAGCCCTGGAGAATAGGGTGAACTCCTTATTAATTGTTGTGTTCTTGCATTTTCTTACTGTGTTTTCCTTACTATTTTCCATTTTCTAGTGTCTGTGTATTTTGCATTATGATCGATCTGTTGCCTTAAATAACATAGACACACACCAGCACATGAGTCTGTAATACCTTCATTAGTTAATTAATTAACTGAGGTCACTCACGAGTGATTTTCATATCAAGTGGTATCAGAGCTCTAGGATGTTAAGGTTAGGCAAGCTTGTGTTGGTTTAACTGTTGAATGCTAACTAGATCAAAGCTCAAATTAGGAGAAGGAGAGTTGGTTGAAACTAATCTTGAAATTGGGAGAGTATATTCTCGGAAGAAAATGTCAGACAAAGGTTCTGTAGGGCCAGATCCTCAATTCATAGATAATTTCCTAGCCTTAAAGTCCATGGTAGAAGAAATGTATAGGGACTTTAGAAAACACAAGGATGAAGATGCATCAGGCTCCAAACAAGACAAAGGAGAAGATGAGTCTTTCCTCCATGACCACTCAAAAGGAAAAGGGAAAGAAGAACACTTTCTCACACCTCTTAGTAGCCTTGTACATAACAAGAAGGCATCTTTGATTAAACTAGATTTCAAATTTGATTTACTTATATATGATGGAGAGTTGAATGTAGAAAAGCTAGACAGTTGGATTAGACAAATTGATGTTTATTGCAAAGTGCAGAGTATCGACTCACACAAGAGCAATATTTAGCTGGCAAGCCTACGCCTTAGAGGCACTGCCTTGGTTTGGTGGGAAGGCAGGACCCAAGCTGACATGAAGAGACATGGTAAGATTATCTCTGTCTGGAGTGAATTTGTTTCTGCAATCAAAAAGCAGTTCTATCCATTGACCTACATGCAGCAAGCCATGATGAGTTGGCAAACTCTTCGACAGTTGAAAGGGCAAAGTGTGCAAGGGTACACTCAAGAATTTAGAAAGAGAGCATTGATTCTAGGAATCTCATTAGACTCACCTGAGACTCTGTTGAAGTACATTGGTGGTCTACACAGCTACATGAGGCACACTATCCTCATGTTTAATCCCACTAGTATAGATGAAGTATCTATACAAGCTACTCATCTAGAAGCTAGAGGAAAGAATGGAAGTCTAGAAGTTGGGGGATCATCCCAACCCACTGCAAGCAAGAATAAGGAGAAAATAAAGCAGAAATGGAAAGCAAGGAAGGCTAACATTGCACAAAAGAGCCAGTTTTCATGCACACACTGTAAAAAGGATGGGCATGATGATGAGCACTGTTGGATTCTGCATCCAGAGCTAAGACCTAAGAAGTTCGAGGGTAAGAAGAAGAAGACTGTTGCAGCTATTCATAAGGATTTGGGGTCAGACTCAGGAGATGAAATAACTATTGCAGCCACAGGTATAAAAGATAAGAATTCTAAAGCATCTACTAGTAATTCTGCACAATCTATTATTGATGAAGAAAATGAGAGAAAAAGACATGAACTTTTCCATATTCTAGTTATTTCCAAACATCAAAAGATTGATACTTTGTTTGATAGTGGCTCACAAGTAAATTTAATTTCTGAAGCAATTGTAAAGAAGTTGGGATTAGTAACTACACCTCACAAGAAACCATACCCATTAGGATGGTTAAATGATAAAGCACAACTACAAGTGACTAGACAATGCAAACTCAAGTTTTCTTTTGGGTCAGCATTTGTAGATGTGGTTGTGTTAGACATAATTCCTTTGGATATAGGTGGAATTGTTTTAGGAAGTCCTTACTTGTATGACAGAAAATCTATCTTCTATAGACTGAGAACAAGTATCTACTTGTTAAAGATGGAATCGAATACTTTGTAGAGCTTATAAGCTCAAGAATAATTATACTCTCATAAACTGAGGGCAGATGAAACGAATGATAAATTCATGTAAACCATTCTTACTGATGGTTGTAAAGGAAAAGAAACCTGATAAAATCAATGTATTTGAAGGCTGTAATGTTGAACAGCAAGCTAATTTAGAAAAGGTTGTTTTAGAGTATGATATCTTGTTTCAAGAACCTAAAGGTCTGCTAACCAAAAAGGAAATAGTACATGATATTATTTTGCATCAAGATGCTCCATTGCCTAACATTGGAATGTACAGGTTGTCTACTTTAGAGAATGTTGAAATCAAGAAGCAGGTGCAGGAGTTGCTCGAGAAAGGGTTCATCAGACCTAGCACATCACCATGTGGATCACCAATCGTTTTGGTGAGAAAGAAAGATGGCTCGTGGAGAATGTACATTGATTACCAAGCACTGAATAAGATAACAATAAAAAATCGTTATCCCCTTCCTTGCATAGATGATCTTTAGATCAATTGAAAGAAGCTGTTTATTTTTCCAAGTTAGACTTGCACCGTGGATACCATCAGGTTGGAGTTTCAAAACAAGATGCGTGGAAGACTGCTTTCAAAACAAAGCAGGGATTGTATGAGTTGCTGGTTATGCCTTTTGGCTTAACTAATGCTCCTACTATCTTCATGAGATTAATGAATTATGTACTCAGACCTTTTCTTGATGATTTTGTTATTATGTATCTAGATGACATTTTGATACTTAGCAAAACACAGGAAGAACACTTAAAGCATGTTAAGCAGACACTAGATGTTTTGAAAAGAGAAAAGCTTTATGTTAAACTCTCAAAATGTGAATTTGGCAAAACATCTTTGAATTATTCGGGTCATATAGTAGGGGGTGGTGAATTGAAGATAGATCCCTCTAAAGTGGCAGTCACTGTGAACTGGCCTAAACCCAAATCTACTACAGAAGTTAGAAGCTTCTTAGGAGTAGCACAATATTGGAGAAAGTTCATTTCTAACTTTTCCTTAATTGCAGCTCCCTTACATGCTTTAACAGGATTGAACAAGGTGTTTTAGTGGGGAGGCAAATAGCAGAAAGCCTTCGACACCTTGAAAGAAAAGACTAGTACAACACCTATACTAGCACTGCCTAATCTTTAGAGACCATTTAAGATCCAAATAGATGCCAATGACTATGCCATGGGAGCAGTGTTGACACAGCACGATAAACCCATATGTTATCATTCTGAGACATTTAATTCTGCAGTAGTTAACTATCCTACATATGACAAAGAATTGTATGCATTGGTACAGAGTGTGAAAAAGTGGAAACATTACTTAATGGGAAAAGAGACAGGAATACATACTAATCATCAACCACTTCAATATCTACACTCCCAAACTAAGTTGCAGCAATCAAGACACTATAGATGGATGGGTTTTCTACAACAGTTTCATTTAGTCATCAAATATAAAAAGGGAATACATAATAAAGTTGTAGACATGTTATCTAGACCCATTATAAATGCATCTACTATACTTAAGCATAATTCTGTGTTACATGAGAGTTACATTGAACAATATGCTCAAGATATAGACTTTAAAGATGTATATGCAACTTTAAGTCAAGGAAAAAGAGTAGAAGAATTGGACTATCATGTAAAGGACCGACTCTTATACCATTGTGGGAAGTTATGCATTCCACAAACTGAAAGAGTAAAGATCATTCGAGAAGCACACACTTCTCTAATATCAGGTCATTTTGGGGTAAGTAAAACAGTTGCACAACTGCAGTTATTGGCCAAAAATGAATGAGAGAGTTTCTAGATATGTAAGAGGGTGTACTATGTGTGCGAAAAGCAAGCCCAGCAATAGAAAACTAGGCTTGTACACTCCATCACCAGTCCCTTCTCACCATTGGGAAAGTATTTCCATGGATTTTGTTGGAGGACTACCTAAATCTAGGAAAGGCCATGATTATCTATATGTTGTTGTGGATAGGTTTAGCAAAATGTGTATCTTGATACCTTGTAATAAATAGATTATCGCTGAACAGACTGCAAAACTATTCTTTGAACATATATGGGTTCATTTTGGATTACCCACTTCCATTGTATCTAATCGAGACACCCGATTTATGGGGAAGTTTTGGTAAAGTTTGTGGGAATTGATGGACACCAAACTGAAGAAAAGCATAGCTTTTCATCCACAAACTGATGGCTAGACAAACGTATTTAACATGACAGTAATCCAGTTACTCAGAGGATATTGCAGCAAACATCATAAGCTTTGGGGTGAACATTTGTGTTATGTGCAGCATGCTTACAATAGAGCAAGACATTATTCTACATAGAGATCTCCTTTTGAGACCTGTTTTGGTTTCACACCAAGGTCTCCTTTGGATTTTGTCTTTGGTAAAGACACCATAGTTGAGGGACACAGTGATGTGGATAGGGCAACTAGGTTCATTGAACAGATCCAAGAGATCCACCAGGTAGTACAGGAACAACTAGAAAAGATCCAAGCCAAATACAAGGCAAGGCATGACAAGCATCGGATGGAGCATAGTTTCAAAGTCGGTGACCAAGTCTGGCTGTACATCAGCAAGGACAGGATGCAAGGTGAAGGTAAAAAACTAAAGCCTATCAGGTATGGACCTTTCAAGATACTTGAGAAGATTGGTGAGAATGCTTTTCGCCTTAATCTACCAGCTTACATGCACATTTACTCAGTCATGAATGAAAATTTCTTGAGGCTGTTTGAACCTTCACTAATTGAGGATCCTGAAGAGCAGAGTCAATTGCCTTCTATTGATGACCTTCTACCTGAATATCTTAATGAATTGCAAGAAGACACAGTTTTGGACAGGAAGGTGAGGATGACGCGTAGGGGAGATGCAAAGTGGATAGAGGTTGGAAAAGTGAGACAATTGTACCCTCACTTAGTCGATTCTTGAAAACCAACTTTTGGTGGTCCAAAAGCTTTTTCAGTGGGAAGGCTGTGATTCGAATTGGATCCATGAAGATTATCAAAGTGCCATGACTGTATCAAATCAGGACAGACTTCAAAATTTATGCAAAGAGTGATCAGGAAAACCTCTGGACAATGGCATTTCGTAGCTAACAAGGAACGGTGAGGACCTTAGTCAAATCACACTGACCGAGGCCCATGGAGACCGTGCAGGAGGCAAAACTAGCAGTTAGGAAGCTCGGATTGGAAAACGGAGGCCATTTTTGATGCGCGATTAGCACTTAGCACTAATTGGCGCTAATTGCGCATCGGTGGGAAAAACCCCTCGAGAAGGAAAAGTCCCGAAGCGCTCAGTCGCATGGGAAGCTGGGAAACCATGGGGAAAGCGCTAAGGCGAAAGGCGGGTCCCGCACTCCAAAACCAGTGGTATATCAAAGGCATCCTCGGGCATTAAGCAGATCTGGCAGAAAACGAGCGATTCCATTCAGTGCATGATGCGTTTTTGGCGGATGAGAGAGAAAACCATCCTCTCATAGCGCGCTAACGGTCAAGCAAGTCAACCGTGCAAAATGAGCGAACACCGTAGGATCTGGGGGCTCCAGATCTGATGGCGGATATTGTGCCCGATGGAGGAACCGGATTTGATAGGGGATTAAGCCGTGACACATAAGAGTGTGACATACGATTTGACCACTGAGTTGGCAGATGAGTCATTCCATAGTGTAACTAAAATAATGAATTGTCGAGGAAGAGCTGGCACAGTTTGTGGGAGGACAAGTGGCCACCTCCCTGTGAGACATTGGCGATGACGCAGAGGCAGGGAATTCCAGGCGAATAGCAGCAAGTGAACCGAAGGGGTGGAAGAGGAAGCAAATAGTCAAAGATAAATTGGCTTTAAGATATTAACAGACAGAGAACAGAACAAAGGAGAAGAGAAGAGAATGAAGACAGAGAGGAAAGAGAGAAAAGAAAAGACAATGAAGCAAGAAGCAGAAAATAGAGAGCCGAAATGACCTTAGGCAAAGCAGACAAAAATCTTGAGAGGTTCAAGCAATCCTTAAGAGGATCTGTTGGGAATTGAGTACCACATTAGGCTCCTCCCATTAAAGACCAGAGAGGTCAAGATTTGGTAAGGAAAAGAGTCTGTGCACTCTAGTGGCTTGGGGAATCCAAGAACCACCCTGCCAACATCATCTGTTTCAGGAGACTCAAATTAAGCTCTTCATTGTAAATATCTACTTTAAAGACACAATAAAAGAGGGCCACCACTGAAAGCTGGACCGGAGATGTATCCCTGGAGAATAGGGCGAACTCCTTATTAATTGTTGTGTTCTTACATTTGCTTACTGTGTTTTCCTTACTGTTTTCCATTTTCCAGTGTCTGTGTATTTTGCAATCTGATCAATCCATTGCCTAAAATAACATAGACACACACCAGCACATGAGTCTGTAATACCTTCATTCATTAATTAATTAACTAAGGTCACTCACGAGTGATTTTTAGATCAAGAGTAGAGTTTGAGTTCGAAGTCGCCCACCCTACCCTCCTTAAGAAATCACAAACCATGGGGGCCCTAGTGAAGTAGGGTTGTGGATCATAGTGATCCAAATTGGATAACTGTATCTATTTTCATCCATCTCTATGCATTTGGAGTGGAAAAAGTGGAGGAATCATCTCACAGGACCATTTTTACTAACAGGACCCAGTTTGGCAAAACAGGGTATGAAACTTTCCAGGAGTTTTTTGATGCATCATATGATGCCTTTTGGGGGTAAAACTTTGCGCTTTAGTACCAAACATTTTTATGCTATTCTACACACAGAGACCTTTCCAACGGTGCAAGAATTGCGTTAATCGGAGTATGTATGCAAAAATTATGCCACTGAGAAGTTGGCCTTCCTGTTTTGACAGCTACAGTTCGGGAGGATGACGCGTCAATCCCAATTATTTATCGAAAAGGGGCTAACACATGTTTGTGATGTAAAATACTCTAGAAGAGCATATTTTGTAACTCTAGTTAAGAGTTGATGTAGTCAAATTTAACCACTAGTAGGCTATTGGGTTGTGTTATAACCTGACGCTAGGAGGAGGAGACATTCCATGTTGGCATTATGATTCTGGTTTGGCTCTATGGTTCAGGTGTTGTACTTGATGGCAACTCACTCAAGTGTCAAAACTCTGTTCAGGCTCTCAAAATGATGGAAAATAAGAGGTTCGCTGGTGCATCATTCAAAAGGTGCGAACCTGCAGGTTCTTCGTTCAGGAAGTGCGGACATACCCGCAGGTTCTCCGTTCATAAGGTGCGGACCTGCAGGTTCGCCATTCAAGAAGTGCGGACATACCCGCAGGTTCTCCGTTCATAAGGTGTTGTCCCCTAGTTCACTCACTCTAATGCAGAGAAGCGCACTCACGTGGGGTTTCTTATGTTTGGCCCTTGGTATTTAGCCCGTCGATTCATGATCCTATGGTTTTGGCCCGTGGTATAGGATCTAATTTATTGAACCCCGGTTTGGATCCCTTGTATTGGTTTTTGATGGTTTTGTCCCATGGTGTGGATAAGGGTTTGACTATAAAAAGGGGAAGGAGATCACTTGGCTAGTCACTTGTGAAATTTGAATATCTTAAGATCTGAAATTTTGGGTGATTGGTTTTACAAAGCTAGATCTAAATCAAGGAGAAAACTTAAGGCGAATCTATTGATAAGTCGTGATCTCTCGGGTGCATGATCAGATCTGTGGATCTGACTATCTGTGACACATTGGAGGACTGTTAATTTGGCCCTAATCAGAGGTTCGCAGGCGATCCACGGCGTAAGTGCGGGGGTACGCAGCGCAGGAGAAGACGCAGTGCGGGGGTACGCAGCGCAGCAGAAGGCGCAGTGCGGGGTACGCAGTGCAGAAGAAAGCACATTGCAGAGGTACGCAGAGGCACAGAAGGACCAGTGTGGAGGTACGCTATCAGACCGACAGTGAAGGTGCGGATCTGAGCTGAGGTACGCAGTTCAGCAGAAGGAGTAAGTGCGGTGGTATGCAAAGCAGCAGAAGGATCCAGTGCGGATCTGCACAGTTCAGGCACAGAAAGGCTGCGGATATCCGCAGGTTTATATTGGTGAAGTTGCGGACCTATCTTGAAACATTTGTTGGTTGTCTTTTATCTATTGCTGAGAGTTCTGGGTTTAGATTTCTGGTATTTATTTTCTGTTTATAGCATTCTGAGAAGTTGGGTGATTCATTGGTTGATTGTATAAGGAGATTGGGTGATTTGCATGTACTTGATGATTATTTGATCTTCTTGGATCCAGTCTAAAAATTAATGAAATGTGGTCCTTAAATAAGTATAAGAGCAAAGTGGGTTGTAGCTCCCTTCCAGGAGAGACTGGAAAACGAGAGAGAGTTGTAGCTCTCTCCAGGTTGCAGCCTGCGTACTGGTAAAGGACTGCACCAGTACAAAATCCTTGTAAAAGAAGTTTCTAATTGAAATAAGATAGAGACATATTGTAGTAGGTGGTTTTCACCCACATTGGGTTTCCACCTTATATCTGGTGTTCTTTGGTGTGCTTATCTATTTTTCTTGTTCTTGTTCATTATTATATGGCACTGACATACAAATTAATGATCAATATCTGAAGAATAAATTAAAGTATAAATCTGGAAGGCATATTGAAAAGAATTTGATAATACTGATTCACCCCCCCCCCTCTCAGTATTATTTCCAACAATTGGTATCAGAGCCAGGTTCTTCAGAAGAAGCTTGATCGCTTGAAGAAAGATCTTTCATCATGAGCAACTACGAGAGGGAAGCATCAATCAGGCCACCGATTTTTAATGGGACAAACTTCGTTTATTGGAACGTAAGAGTTACTGCCTATCTTCAATCTCTTGGTACAGAAGTCAGTGATATCATAGATACATGGTATAATTTTCCATCAGCAACTCCTATAGATCTGGCTGAGATGAAGAAATATGAAACAAACGAAAAGGCGGCTAATACTCTATTAGGATGCCTATCTCAATCAGAATTTGTTAAGGTAATGCAGTTTAAATCCGCAAAAGAGATATGGGACAAAATTGTTCTGAGCTATGAAGGAGATGATCAGGTAAAACGAGAAAAACTTCAAACCCTCATAATTCAGTATGAAAATCTCAGGATGTATAATGATGAAAGTGTGTCTAACTATTTTCTTCGTGTAGATGAGATTGTTAATTGTATGAAAAATTTGGGTGAAGAAATAAAAGAGGTTGTTGTGGTTGAAAAGGTTCTAAGATCTTTGTCCCCTAGGTTTGAATCTAAAGTTTCTGCAATAGAAGAAAAAGAGAATCTATAAAGCCTTAAAATGTCACAGCTACACGGAATTCTAACTGCTTATGAAATGAGGAAAGGAGGTCCATCAGACAGGAGAGAAGATGCCTTCAAGGCTTCAGGAAAAGGAGAGTACTATGAGTTAGGACACATGTCAGAAGAAGAAGAAGAATCAAATTTTGTCAGAAATCTTCAACGGGGTACTGGTCGTTTCCGAGGTAAGTTACCTTTCAAATGCTTTGCTTGTGGAAGAGTCGGTCACTATGTTGCCAAATGTCCTCACAAGGATAAGATTGACAAAGGAAAGGAACCTGTTAGATGGAACAAGAAACAGAATGCAACTAAGAAAAGTTACTACACTCATGAAGACAGTGATGGCCTATCAAATAGTGACGAAGATGAACGAGGTAATGATTATAAACTTTTAATGGCCTTTGAAGATGATGATTACATGGATGCTATAGATGTGGATGACTTTTATGAAGAGATTTCTAGACTCAAGACATGTTTAGAAGAAAAGAATGTGATCATTGATACTCTGCAATTTCAACTTGATGAAAAAGAAAAATCTCTTGAGAAGTTAGAATGTGAAATTGTTGGCCTTAGAAAAGAAATTGAGAAAACAAAGGTTCTTAATCTTAAGTTTGTTAAAAGTTCTGAAACTCTGGATGAGATTATCAATGTACAACATTCTCCACTAATCAAGACAAGTCTAGGTTATAATGGAGAAACATCTCAAGCATCCACCTCAAAGAGTTATCTTGATGCAGCAAGGAGGAATGAGCAAAAGCCCAATGGAGATCATCAGGTAAAGTAGGGATGAATTACATCAAGAACAAACAGAGACTACCAGGTAAACCAGGGGCAATCCATCTTAAGGGTGAACAAAAGCTACAACCAGCCACTGGTAAAAACTTCTCAATTTGATTCAAGAATGGATGACAATAGAAATTACAATCATTTGGCTGGTAGATTTGATAATCGCAGAAGTTTCTTCAATGGCCAATGTTTCTCTTGCCATAACTTTGGTCACAAAGCAGCTCAATGTGTTGCCTATAAGACAATCATGAATAGAGAAGCTCAAAAACAAAGAAGTATGACCGGGATTACGAAAAGGACCTATAACAATTTTTCGGCCCTTGAAAATGAAATTGAATGTTCTATTTGTAATAACTTTGGTCATGAAGATTCTGAATGCAGGAGCAGGTTTTGGCAGACAAAGGAACAAGCCTCAAGCACCCGAACATGGAGAATAAAGGAACCACAACCAGAAAGATGTGGGATAGCTTTTTATGCAGAAGGACAGGAAAATCTATGGTACATCGACAGCGGATGTTCGAAGCATATGACAGGTGATAAAGAAAAACTTGAATAAAAACTTGAATCATATACTGCTTTAGAAAAGGGTAAGAAAGTTTCTTTTGGAAATGATACCCCTACAGCCATAAAAGGAAAAGGCACTGCTCATTTGAAAGAAAAGGTCAAAGCTGGAAATGTTTTGTATGTTGATGGCTTGAAGCATAATCTACTGAGTGTCAGTCAGATGTGCGATCAAGGAACCGAGGTAATATTTCGATCAAATGGATGTAGCGTTCGTGATCTTGATACAGGAAAAACAATGATCAAAGATAGAAGAACTCCAAATAATCTATACATATTTGAAGAAGGAAAACAACAATGCTATTTGAGCAAAGATGATGAACATTGGTTGTGGCACCGGAGGTTGGGGCATCTAAGCTTTTCACAAATAAGGAAAGCATGCAAATACCAAGTAGTTCGTGGTCTTCCAGATATCAAAATTCCAGACAACACCATATGCAAATCATGTCAGTTTGGTAAGCAAACTAGAACTAACTTCCCTGAGAAGGAAGGATCAGCCAGCAGGCCTCTTGAACTAGTCCATACAGATGTATGTGGTCCATTTAGGACAAGGTCACCTCGAGGAGAAGAATACTTTATATTATTCATTGACGACTTCTCCAGGATGGTTTGGTTGGGACTTATGAAACACAAGGACAAAACATTCGAAAAATTCAAATCTTTCAAAGCCTTGGCAGAAAACGAATCAGATCACAAAATTAAGTGCCTCAAGTCCGACAGAGGTGGGGAGTTTACCTCAAATGAATTTTTTGATTTCTGTGAAGAACATGGAATAAGAAGGGAATTCTCTACAGCTAGGACTCCTCAGCAAAATGGAGTGGTGGAAAGGATGAATAGAACGGTCCAACAAATGGCTCGTGCTATGCTTGATGAGTCTGGGACTCCCGCAACCTTCTGGGGTGAAGCTGCTTTTGCTGCAGTTGTTATTCTCAACAAAACAAATGTCCGAGTGAACAGCACTCAAACTCCTCATGAGCTCTGGTATGGTGAGACTCCTTCGGTAAAGCATTTCAAAATTTTTGGGAGAAAATGCTATATTAAGAATACTGATGAACAGCTTGGAAAACTTGAACCTAGAGTAGATGAAGGCATTCTCCTTGGTTATTCTCCCCACAGCAAAGCATATAAGTGTTACAATAAAAGGCTTGGAAGAATTGTTGACAGCATTGATGTAGTGGTTGATGAAAAAGGATACATCCCTAGGCAAGTAAATCATGAAAATATCGAAGAGAATGTAGACTACTCTCCAAATCAGACAGATGATGAAGAAGAACCTCAAGAGGCACCAGAGGAATAGATAAGGATAGAAGAGAAAACTCCATCCAGGTACGTTTAGAAGAATCATCCAGAATCTCAGATTTTGGGGCAGAAAGAAGCAGGTGTACAAACAAGAAGAATAATTGCAGAAGCCTCAAGCTATTTGGCATTGCTATCCTCCACTGAACCACAAAATGTAAGAGAGGCATGCAAAGATGAATGCTGGGTCAAGGCAATGGATGAAGAACTTGAGCAGATCGAAAAGAACAACACTTGGGAGTTGGTTCCTAGACCAAAAGATAAGAATGTCATAGGGACAAAATGGATCTTCAAAAATAAGTTGAATGAAAATGGGGAAGTAATTAGAAACAAGGCCAGACTTGTGTGTAAAGGGTATGCTCAACAAGAAGGAATAAACTTTGAAGAAACATTTGCTCTCGTTGCTAGACTTGAGGCCATCCAAATGTTCCTTGCTCTCTCAAGCTTTCAGAAGTTCAAAGTATTTCAAATGGACATAAAATCAGCTTTTCTGAATGGAGACTTAGAAGAAGAAGTGTACATTGAGCAACCAGATGGTTTCATCCTTGGGAATGATCCAAATCTTGTATGCAGACTAAAAAAGTCTCTCTATGGTCTTAAACAGGCTCCAAGGGCTTGGTACTACCGTTTGGACAAATATCTTCATCAACAAGGTTTCTCAAAGGGATCAGCAGATAGCAATCTTTATATAAAAATTGAAAATGACAAATTACTAATACTTGTTGTGTATGTAGATGATATTATCTTTAGCAGCAATGAAGAAACTATAAGTCAAAGCTTTGCCTTGGTGATGCAGAAAGAATTCGAAATGTCTTTGCTTGGAGAACTGACATATTTTCTTGGACTGCAAATCGAACAAAATGAAGGCAGGATCTTCTTGTCTCAAACCAAGTATCTCAAGCAGATTTTGAAGAAATATGGCATGGAAGATGCAAAACCAGTATGTACCCCCATGGTCACAGGATGTAGCCTCAGTGAAAATGATGAATCAGCAGCAGTGCATCAACCAACCTATAGATCTATGATTGGAAGTCTACTTTATTTGACAGGTACCCGACCAGACATCATACATGTAGTGGGAATAGTTGGAAGATTTCAGGCAAATCCAAAGGAAACTCATCTTCAGGCAGTGAAGAGAATTTTCAAGTACCTTCAAGGAACTCAAAACTATGGCTTATGGTATCCTAGAGATACATATCTCACACTTCATGCTTATACAGATGCAGATTGGGTCGGAAGCATGGATGACAGGAAGAGCACAAGTGGTGGTGCATTTTTTATGGGTTCCAGATTAGTATCTTGGTTCAGCAAGAAATAGAGTTCGATTGCTTTATCTACAGCTGAAGCGGAATATGTGGTTGCCGCATCTTGTTGCACTCAACTCCTTTGGATGATGCAGACCTTGCAGGATTTTCAGATCACTTGTACTCCACCTATCTCCATCTTATGTGACAATACAAGTGCAATTAGAATTTCAAAGAACCCAGTCATGCATTCAAAGACCAAGCACATACCGATCAAGTATCACTTTCTCAGGGAACAAGTGCTTGAACAAAAGGTCAAGTTGGAGTATGTTCCTTCTAAGGAACAAGTTGCTGATATACTCACCAAACCATTGCCTAGGGAGACTTTTGAATACCTCAGGCAAAAGCTGGGGGTTGTTGATGCATCATCCTGTTGTTGAATCTCATCTGTTTCAGAGATTGTTGGTTATATGCAAGTTTCATATGGGGTATACGCGTACATTTGCTGGGTTGCGGATTGGTCGAAGATCGAATGGCACAAGTTCAGGGGGAGCATATATTCTTCTAATAATGCATTGTTGGCATTATGGTAGAAGATCTTGGAGGAAGTACAGAAGGAGAACATGGATGTTGATCTGAATATTGCTGCACTATGTCTCTATCTCTTTCACGGTCATGTATGGTGTATGGTGGATTATGGTTCTTCTTGAAGAAATTTTTCGTTTGCCGATCTAATCTTTAGTCAGGGGGAGCATGATCAGCAAAGCAAAGGCCTAAGCATGTTCTCAGGGGGAGCATAACCCTTTGCCCTTGACGTCAAAGGGGGAGAATGACGTTGAGGATCATGAGGTTGCCATCAAGTCCAAAGGGGGAGATTGTTGGCATTATGATTCTGGTTTGGCTCTATGGTTCAGGTGTTGTACTTGATGGCAACTCACTCAAGTGGAAAAACTCTGTTCAGGCTCTCAAAATGATGGAAAATAAGAGGTTCGTTGGTGCATCATTCAAAAGGTGCGGACCCGCAGGTTCGCCGTTCAGGAAGTGCGGACATACCCGCAGGTTCTCCGTTCATAAGGTGCGGTCCCCCAGTTCACTCACTCCAATGCAGAGAAGCGCACTCACGTGGGGTTTCTTATGTTTGGCCCTTGGTATTTAGCCCATCGATTCATGATCCTATGGTTTTGGCCCGTGGTATAGGATCTAATTTATTGAACCCCGGTTTGGATCCCTTGTATTGGTTTTTGATGGTTTTGTCCCATGGTGTGGATAAGGGTTTGACTATAAAAAGGGGAAGGAGATCACTTGGCTAGTCACTTGTGAAATTTGAATATCTTAAGATCTGAAATTTTGGGTGATTGGTTTTACAAAGCTAGATCTAAATCAAGGAGAAAACTTAAGGCGAATCTATTGATAAGTCGTGATCTCTCGGGTGCATGATCAGATCTGTGGATCTGACTGTCTGTGACACATTGGAGGTTGGTTAATTTGGCCCTAATCAGAGGTTCGCAGGTGGTCCACGGTGTAAGTGCGGGGGGGTATGCAGCGCAGGAGAAGACGCAGTGCGGGGGTACGCAGCGCAGGAGAAGACGCAGTGCGGGGGTACGCAGCGCAGTAGAAGGCGCATTGCGGGGTACGCAGCGCAGAGGAAAGCACATTGCGGAGGTACGCAGAGGCACAAAAGGGCCAATGCGGAGGTACATTGTCAGACCGACAGTGAAGGTGCGGATCTGAGCTAAGGTACGCAGTTCAGTAGAAGGAGTAAGTGTGGTGGTACGCAGAGCAGCAAAAGGATCCAGTGTGGATCTGCGCAGTTCAGGCACAGAAAGGCTGCGGATATCTGCAGGTTTATATTGGTGAAGTTGTGGACCTGTCTTGAAACATTTGTTGGCTGTCTTTTATCTATTGCTGCAGAGTTTTGGGTTTAGATTTCTGGTATTACTTTTCTGTTTATTGCATTCTGAGAAGTTGGGTGATTCATTGGTTGATTATATAAGGAGATTGGGTGATTTGCATGTACTTGATGATTATTTGATCTTCTTAGATCCAGTCTGAAAATTAATGAAACGTAGTCCTTAAAGAAGTAGAAGAGAAAAGGGGGTTGTAGCTCCCTTCCAGGAGAGACTGGAAAACGAGAGAGAGTTGTAGCTCTCTGCAGGTTGTAGCCTGCGTACTGGTAAAGGACTGCACCAGTACAAAATCCTTGTAAAAGAAGTTTCTAATTGAAAGAAGATAGAGACATATTACAGCAGGTGGTTTTCACCCACATTGGGTTTCCACCTTATATCTGGTGTTCTTTGGTGTTCTTATCTATTTTTCTTGTTCTTGTTCATTATTATATGGCACTGACATACAAATTAATGATAAATATCTAAAGAATAAATTAAAGTATAAATCTGGAAGGCATATTGAAAAGAATTTGATAATACTGATTCACCCCCCCCCCCCCCCTCTCAGTGTTATTTCCAACATTCCATTCTTTCTAGAGCATTTTGTTCCATAGCTAAGCAAAGATAGCTAGGAGAGATAT
Organism: Pinus tabuliformis; assembly: GCA_031772625.1. Classification (NCBI taxonomy): domain Eukaryota; kingdom Viridiplantae; phylum Streptophyta; class Pinopsida; order Pinales; family Pinaceae; genus Pinus; species Pinus tabuliformis. Next base: position 678,967,015 of record CM062818.1, on the reverse strand, counting down.
GAGGTAGAGCACACAAAGAGGATCTGTGCATTGTAGTAGCCCACGAGCCACATACATTACTTCTTTGTACCTACAACCATATTTCCATACATAGAAAGAGAGCGAAGAAACCTTACCTTCTAGCTAAGTTTTCTCCCGAAAGGGTTTCCCAGAGAGAATATCTTATGTCTTGTGCGTGTGTGTGCTTAGTTTTTTGTTCTCTACTTTTCTGCATAATTTCCATTTGCATGCATGAACTAATTACAATAAAATCTACATATCTAGAAATTAAATAAAACTATAATAATGTAGAATCCACATAAGTTTATGGATCATTTGGTATCAGAGAGGGTTTATTTAGATATTTTGTGGAGATTTCAGGGATCTAGATCAGCGGGGCTGAAAATCGTAAAACCCTAATCACGAGTGACGAATACAACCTCATGATCCTATAGAGGTGAGGTTTTAACATCGCGAACAACAAGTAGTGGATATAAACCGCAATGTAAACCTCCTCATGACTTCTTTCAGAAATAAGTTGGCGATATTTGGAGAAGATTGGGGTTCAAATGCAAAGCATAAATCAGAAGCTGGATCGGGAGATCGGGAAGACATGGAGAACCAGCTGAAGAAAGGATCGAGAAAAGAACAACCCAGTTTGAGTGCTGTGAATCAATCCCTGTTCAAAATGGAAGCAAAAGTCGATATCAAGTTGTACCATGGCGAGATCGGCGCTTTGAAGTTGAACCACTGGTTGCAGCAACTAGAAGTTTATTTCAACATCCATCAAATCAAGGAAGGGAAAAATATCTCATTCGCATGGCTAAAACTAGAAGGCCATGCACTGACTTGGTGGGATAGCCACATGGAAACCTTGAGGTTGGAGGGATAACCTCTAGTGATTGAGTGGGAGGATTTCAAAACCCTCATTAAGTCATAGTTTTTCCCATTGGCTATGTGGAGGACCAATGGATCTAGTGGCATCACTTCAGGAAAAATTTAGGCCAAAGCATGTAAGCATACACCACAGAATTCATAAAGATGGCTATAATGTTGGGTATCTCTCCAAAGAGTCCAGATGTACTCCTCAAGTATTTGGGGGGTTTACACTGCCATCTGCATGATAAAGTGAATTTTTTCAAGCCCAAATTGGTGGACAAGGCTTGTGTATAGAACAATACTTCGAGAAAATAGGTCTGAAAAGAGCACAATCAAGTGGATTGAAGTAGAAGGAGAAACATGAAACTTCTAAGAAGGGGAAGAAGAAGAAAAAAGGGAGAAAAGATAAAAACACAGCAACCACAACACGCTAGTACAAAGATCCTAGAAATGACTGCAACCACTACAACATTGATGGCCATATAGAGGAGAAGTGCTTGAAATTGCATCTAGAGCTAAACCTAAAGAACAAGAAGAAAGATAATAAGAAGAAGAATCTCATGGCCACTGATTTGAGCAACCAAGTTGAAAGCAACTCAGACGTGGATGAGAAGACTATATGTACATCAGTGAAAAAGGAGGTGAATCTAAGTAGCCTTCAGCAACAAGAAGAGAAATAAATGACCAAACTCTTCCATATAAATATATAAGTTGAGAAGACAAAGATTGATGTTCTATTTGACTAAGGATCATGGGCAAATCTCATTGTAGTAGAGCTAGTGAGGAAGTTGAGGTTGGTAGTTCGTGATCATCAAAACCATATCCACTGGGATGGGTAAATAAGGATGTAAATATGAAGGTAACAAAATAGTGCACAATTATATTTGCTATCGGTGCTGATTTTATTGATGAAGTGTATCTGGATGTGGTTCCACTTGATGTATGTGGAGTTGTGTTTGGGAGTCCATACATGTACATGTGTGAAGCAATTTTCATGAGGAGATCTAACTAGTACCAGCTCATTAAGGATGTAAAATCAATCATCATCAATGCACACAAAGGCAAGTAAAAAATTTCACTAGTAAGTGCCAACCAGGCCAAGAAATTGATCAGTTCCAACAAAGAAGTATGTTTTATTATTTTTAAGAGAAAGTCAATCTAAAGAGGAGTCAGTAAGAGCCAAGGCATCCCCGAAGGGTTGTACTAAGAAACAAAAACAACAATTGGAGGAGTTGTTATAGGCATACAAGGATGTGTTCTAAGAATGTAAAGAGTTACCACCTAAGAGAGAAGTGGACCATGAGACCCATCTATTGCCAAACTCCCCATTGGAAAAAATTGGGTTGTATAGGCAGTCTATTATAGAAGCAAGTGAGGTGGAGAACATTTTCAGCAACTTCTGGAACAAGGTGTCATTCAACTGAGTTCATCACCATGTGGGTCCCCCATCATCATTGTTCCAAAAAGGATGGGACTTAGCAGATGTGTATAAATTACAAGGTGTTGAATAAAATCATGCTCAAGAACAGATACCCCCTGCCCATGATAGACGATCTACTAGATTAGTTGTAACAAGCAAAGTATTTCACCAAGCTGGACTTGAAGTCTGTATATGAGCAGGTTTGAGTCAAAGAAGAAGATACATGGAAGACCGCCTTCAAAACTAGGCAAGGTTTGTATGAATGGTTAATTATGTCATTTGGACTATGTAATGCACTAGCTACATTTATGAGATTAATGAATGATATACTACGCCCTTTTATAGATTTATTTGTTATTGTCTATCTGGATGATATACTAGTATATAATGCTACCTGTAGGAGCATATCTCACATTTGAAATAGGTGCTGGAAACATTGAAGAGGCACTAGCTGCTATAGAATCTCAAGAAGTGTGATCTTACGCAATAGTCTTTGGTGTATCTGGGGTATATTATCAATGGAGGAGAGTTGAAGATAGATCCTTCCAAGATGGAGGCCGTCATGAAATTGTCAATACCTACTAATGTTTCTGAGCTCAAGAGTTTCATTAGGGCACTCGAGTACTTGAGGAAATTCATAGCCTCATTTTTAGTGGTAGCAATACTACTCCATGCCATAATAGAAAGTGGAAAGAGTTTCCAGTGGGGAAAAGGTCAACAAAAGGCTTTCGAGGATCTAAAGAAGAAGACCAGTCAAGCACCAGTTTTGGCATTACCAAACTTTCAACAACCCTTTGAAGTGGAGAAAAATGCGAGTGGGTATGCTATTGGAGTTGTCTTAATGCAAGAAGGAAGGCCCATTTGCTACCATTATGAAGTATTTCATGGGGCAGTTCTTAACTACCCTACCTATGGCAAGGAGAAACATGCTGTTAGGATATTCCGACACATAGGATATAGTTAAGTCCAACTTGGTCTAGTATAGAGTTAGGTTAGAGTTAGGTAAAGTGTGTTTCTTTACCGTTGTACATTTTGTAACTTACAATCCGACGGTCACGATATGTAGTGATCCGACGGTTCACTCTCACCTCGGTATTACCGACACTTGATCCGTGGCTTGACACCCGATTGGTCCATGAGTTCTATTTAAAGTGCATGGAGGGTCATTGTTCGGGTAATCCGTGCATGAGAGAAGCTTATGTAAATTTTCATTCTTTGATTAATAAATTGCCTGTAGTACCCACGTTGGGACAGGCCGTGGACTGTTTCCCTCCTTGCACTCTGAGGGTTTTAACCACGTCAAAAATACTGGTGTATTGATTTGAGATCTGGTTGTGAGCGGTGTCCTTTTGGTATTCTTTCTGTGGAACTTACCCTGTAAATTCCTACATGGTATCAGAGCTATTTGAGGGCCGTGTCCGTTGGTGATCCAAATCTGAAGCCGGTAGAATTGCATGCGGCTGTCGTTTCCTAGATCTGCTGTTTCTGACTGCTTTCAGGCCGAGAGGACTGCTCTGTTGCGTTCGGAGCATCTGTTCCAGTGAGGAACCCCTTTCGTTTCACGCGAAAAGGTTTCCGGTAGCCCTAGTTGCGTCATTTTTCAGATCGGGAGGTATACAGTGTTTTTTTTTGCAGTTTACTGTTATTTTCTCTCTGCTTATTTCGGTCTCAGTTTATTTAGCCTTTTTTTTTAACCGGATCTATACCTTTCATTTCTGTGTATGCTCTTTGCCTTGCGACTCTGTGCGATCTGGGCAAATCAGAAACAGAAAGGAAGGATTTTTCTCATGCGTATGCTCTTTTCCCTGCACCTTAGTGTGATCTCGGAAAATCAGAAACATTGAAAAAAATATTTAGTTTTTCGGCTAAAGCTAACTTTGAGATTTTTTTTAAAAAATTCTAGTTTTTTGGCTAAAGCTAACTTCGAGCCGCAAGGTTCGTTTTTCTTTGCATGTTCGTGTTGGGTTTTGTGTTTTGTAGGGAAAAAGAGCTTTCTCAAGGCAAGCACGCAAACCAAGACCCCCCCCCCCCCCCCTCTCTCTCTCTCTCTCTCTCTCTCTCTCAAATTTTTTGTATAGATCAATTGGTTCAAAGCTATTTTAAGAGAGTAGAGGTCTTGGGTTCAAGTCTCCATTTTGTGGGGGCGGATTTTTTCATTCCCGCACATTCGCGCACTTTGCCGGCAACGTCAACAATTTTTTTTTAAAAAGCCATAATTTCTTCATCCGGAAGCCTTTTTCAGAGCCGTTTTTTTTAAAACCGCCTATTTTTTCGAGATCTATCCGTTGGAACACTTACTTTCAGCATCTTCAGCTTCAGTTTTTTTTTTTTAAAATGGAAAGTCCATGCCAAGTCATTCTTGACAGCACTAACTACTTCCAATGGGTAGCCTACATGGAAGATTTACTTAGAAGTAAAGGTCTCTTCAGAATAGCCACAGACCAAGAGAAGAAACCAAAAGATGAAGACAAGGCGGCAAAATGGGAAAATAGACAAGATCAAGCACGTGGTTTGATAGGGATGTCTATTTCTCCTGATCTTAGATTCCACATTGCAGGACTTGAGACTCCTCATGAAGCATTAGAAAAACTTGCTAAAGTTTTTGGGATTAAAAATGTAATTAGAGCCCATCAACTTGAAAATGAGCTGCTTACTTTGGATCCTAATAATTTTTCTTGCATTGAAGATTTCTTGTCCAAATTCAAGACCCTTAGATATCTCTTGGAAGGTGTTAAAGTTAAGAAAGAAGATGTTAACCTTATTTATTCCATCCTTACTAAGTTGGGACCAGCCTACTCTGTATTTGTTTCCACTTTCCATTCTACAAGGGAAGCTTTCATTTGTCAAGGACAAGACTACAAGGCCCCTTCCTTTGACTCCTTTTGTGATTCCTTAATAAGAGAACAAGAAAAACTCTTACACCTTGGTCTTCTTAATCTTGGAAACTCTTCCACAAAAGCGTTAGCCGCCCAGCAGCAACCAAATTCAAAGAATCCTAAGAAGTCATATCCTCAAAAGAATGGTCCTAAACCATCTCAGCCTCAAAATGAAAGATCATTTCAGCAAAATGATAAGACCAATAAAAACAAATGGAAGAAGACTGATAGACATTGTAACTTTTGTAATCGAGATGGCCACTTAGAATCTAAATGCTTTAAGAAGATGGAAGCCTTGGAAGCCGCAATGAAGAAACATAACATCCATGTGGAGCCTACTTCAACTTCAACTTCCGGAATGGCACTTTCTGCATGTCGTTGTCAATCATCTCAGTCTGGTTATGCATTAAATGTATCTTCTTCTTCTTCTCATTCTCATGAGTGGCTCATTGATTCTGGAGCCTCTTATCACATGGCCAAAAACCAAGCCATGTTTTCTTCTTTAAATGATTGTAACACCAAAAATATATATGTTGGTGATGATAGATCTCTTAATGTTGTAGGGACTGGAACTGTTCATCTAGACAATGGTCAGTTTAATGATGTATTATGTGTTCCAACCTTATCCTGCAACCTTCTATCTGTCTATCAGATAACTCATTCAGGTGAAGGTAAAATTGTTGAATTTTCACCTCATGATGTTGTAATCAAGGATCTAAAAGATCCTAAACAGATTCTAGCTACTGGTCTTGCTGATGATTCCACAAGGTTGTATAAGTTTCACAACTTTGGGTCATCACATCTTCCCTCAGTATTTGTTGCTCATAATGATGAAGTGAGCAAACTTTGGCATGAGCGATTTGGTCACTTAAACTATCGCTCCCTTCAGCATCTATGTAAAGAAAATATGGTGACAGGTCTTCCTATGGTATCTTGCAGAGATGGTGTTTGTTCCGGATGTGTACTCGGAAAACATCATCGGGACAGTTTTGACAAACGTGCCTCTTGGCACGCCTCAGCCCCTTTACAGCTTGTGCACAGTGATTTATGTGGTCCTCTTCCTGTTGCTTCATTCTCTGGCTGCAAGTACTTCTTAACTTTCATTGATGATTTCTCCAAACGCACTTGGGTATACTTCTTAAAACTCAAGAGCGAAGTATTTAACACATTTTTGGCCTTCAAAGCCTTTGTTGAAAAACAATCTGGACATCAAATTCTTAAGCTAAGAACTGATAATGGTGGAGAATATGTTAAAAACACATTCATCAACTTTTGCACCGAAAATGGAATTCAAATGCAACATACTGTTCCATACACTCCACAACAAAATGGTGTAGCTGAAAGGAAAAATCGCACCTTAAAGGAAATGGCTAATTGTATGCTGCAATCTAAAGGACTCAGTCTTAGTTTTTGGGCCGAAGCAATTAATTGTGCAAATTATATAATCAATCGCACTCCTACTAAGGTTCTAGAGAATATCACTCCAGAAGAAGCTTGGAGTTCCATTAAACCAGATGTAAGTCACTTTCGTGTGTTTGGAAGTGAAGCATGGGCCCATATTCCAGATGAAAAGCATAAAGCTTTAGAACCTAAGAGTGAGAAATGTACTTTTGTTGGATATTCTGAAGATGTAAAAGGTTATAGACTTATTCCATTTAAGTCCAAAAATGTTATCATTAGAAGAGATGTAAAATTTGATGAAAATAAATCGGCCTGCGAGCCTAGTCCGGCGGATGTGCCACCTCTTCCTATCTCTTCTACTTTTGAAAACATTTCTTCTTCAGATGATGAAAGCGAGGATGATAATCCTCCCCCACCTTCTCAGGATCCTCAACTTCCAAGATGGGTCCGTGCTACTCGGGATGCAGCAGGTGATCTTGCCGGTGATCCTACAGATCAGCGACGTACACGTTCTCAGTTTGAAAGAGCCTCTTCTTTACTGGCTCAAGCTCCAGTAAATCATGATCCTGACACTTTTGCAGAAGCTTCAGGCCATCCACATTGGGAAGCAGCTATGAATGAAGAATATCATTCATTGATGACAAATGATACATGGGATCTTGTTCCTCTACCAAAGGGACGAAAACTTGTAAGATGTAAATGGGTTTACAGAACCAAGTATGGACCAGATGGGAAAGTTGATAAACATAAAGCTCGTCTTGTTGCTAAGGGCTTTTCACAGGTTGAAGGCATTGACTACACTGAAACCTTCTCCCCTGTTGCCAAAATGAACTCTATCCGCCTTGTTCTTTCCCTTGCTGCCTCTTTAAAATGGGAAGTCCATCAAATGGATGTTAAATCTGCCTTCTTGCATGGGGACTTGCAGGAAGAAATCTATATGGAACAACCCATTGGCTTCATACAAACAGACTCCAGCCTTGTGTGTCGACTTAAGAAATCCCTTTATGGTCTCAAGCAAGCTCCTCGGGCTTGGTATGCCAAAATGGATAGCTTTCTTTTAGAATCTGGCTTTTCTAGGTGTCATTCTGACAATACTGTCTACACCAAGAAAGTGGGCAACTCTCTTATCATCCTTGTTCTTTATGTTGATGATCTTATCCTTACTGGTAGTGATCCCAACCTTATAAACCATGTGAAGTCTATCCTTAAAAGGAAATTTGAAATGACAGACTTAGGACACTTACACTATTTTCTCGGTCTTCAAGTCTTGCAATCCAAGGAGGGTATTTCCTTTCCCAGTCCAAGTATGCTTGTGATATTCTTCGTCATTTTCACATGGAAGACTGTAAGCCAGCCCCTTCTCCCTTTCAGTCTGGAGTCAAACTTTCAGTCTCTTGTACTTCTCCTGAAGTTGATGCTACCTTATACCGTCAACTTGTCGGAAAACTCTTGTATTTAACCCATACTCGTCCTGATCTTTCCTTTGTTGTTGGCCTTGTTGCTCGTTTTATGCAAAACCCCCGTGAAAGTCATTGGAAAGCAGCTAAAAGAATACTTCGTTATGTTCGAGGTACAGTACAGTTTGGGATTCATTACAGTGCCAAAGCAGCTCCTCTGTTAGTTGGTTTCACTGATTCTGATTGGGCTGGTGACCCTGATGATCGGAAGTCTACTGCCGGTTATGTCTTCACTCTTGGTTCAGGACCTATTACATGGGCTTGTAAGAAACAGGCTGCCATTTCTCTTTCGTCAGCAGAAGCAGAGTATCGTGGTGCCGTGGAAGCTAGTAAGGAAGCCTTGTGGCTTCGTCAGATCCTATCAGAGTTTGGCTTTGAGCAGCAGCATCCAACCACACTTTGGTGTGATAATCAAAGTGCCATTCAGCTATGCAAAGATCCAGTCCAGCATCAGCGCAGCAAACACATTGAACTACACATGCACTTCATCAGAAAGCTCATTCATGACCATGTTCTTGAAGTGCAATATTGTCCAACAGATGATCAGGTTGCAGACATCTTCACAAAGGCTCTCACAGAGGCGAAGTTCACTAAACTTCGATATATGCTTGGAGTTCAGGAAGTTGTCACTAAGGGGGGATAGGCTCTAGTGCCTCCTTCCTTCTCCTATTGTGTCATATTTGTAAATCCTTCAATCCTATCCCAAGTTGTTCTTAAGGGGGGATGTTAGGATATTCCGACACATAGGATATAGTTAAGTCCAACTTGGTCTAGTATAGAGTTAGGTTAGAGTTAGGTAAAGTGTGTTTCTTTACCGTTGTACATTTTGTAACTTACAATCCGACGGTCACGATATGTAGTGATCCGACGGTTCACTCTCACCTCGGTATTACTGACACTTGATCCGTGGCTTGACACCCGATTGGTCCATGAGTTCTATTTAAAGTGCATGGAGGGTCATTGTTCAGGTAATCCGTGCATGAGAGAAGCTTATGTAAATTTTCATTCTTTGATTAATAAATTGCCTGTAGTACCCACGTTGGGACAGGCCGTGGACTGTTTCCCTCCTTGCACTCTAAGGGTTTTAACCACGTCAAAAATACTGGTGTATTGATTTGAGATCTGGTTGTGAGCGGTGTCCTTTTGGTATTCTTTCTGTGGAACTTACCCTGTAAATTCCTACATATGCCATGGTGTAATATGTGAAGAAGTGGAAGCATTATTTTATGGGAAAGGATACAGTAATCCACACAGATCACCAACCATTACAATACTTGTAGACCCAGAGTAAGCTACAACAAATCAAACATCACAAGTGGATAGGGTTTTTACAACAATTTCACTTGGTGATCAAGTATAAAAAGGGAAACACAAAATGTTGGCCAATTTGCTTTCAACAATACCCACATCAAATATTACAGCTTTTGGTGCCATTATGCACATGGAGCCATTCACCCATGATGCATATAGGGAGGAATATTCAAAAGAAGATGACTTCAAGGAGGTGTATCAATAGTTGCAGAGTCAGAGTCATGTGCACGATGGTGATATCACGGTTGACTACCATCTCCAGGTTGGGTTACTGTATAGGCTAGATAAGCTATGTGTTCCTAAAAGTGAGCAATTGCAACTGATTATAGAGGCTCACACCTCCAAGGTTGTAGGGCACTTTGTTCTAGGGAAGACCATGGCTAACATGTAGAGGTACATGTATTGGCCCAAGATACAATATCATGTAGCTAGGTTCATAATAGGATGCATGCTTTGTTGTACCGGCAAGCCTAGCAACATGAAACAAGGTCTATATCATCCCTTACCTGTACCTACTCATCTTTGGGAAAGCATTTCCATGGACTCTGTGGGATGTTTACTGACTACCAGGAAGGGACATGACTATCTGTTCATGGTAGTTGACAGGTTCAACAATATGTGTGTTCTAATTCCTTGTAAAAATACCATCAGCAAACAAGAAGTAACAAACTTGTTCTTTGGACAAGTTTGGGTGCACTTTGGGATACCAAGAAGCATCATTTCAAATGGGGAGACAATATTTCTCAGTGAATTATAGACTACATTGTGGGAGAATATGGACACAAAGTTGAAGATGTCACAACATTCCATCCACAGACAAATGGGTAGACAAAAGTGGTCAACAAGACTTTGGTGCAACTTCCGAGGGGTTACAACCAGAAGCATTCGAAGAACTGGGATGAAAATATGGCATATGTGAAACATTCTTATAACAAAGCATCCCACACTTCTATAGAAAATTCCCTATTTGAGACTTGTTTTGGATATTTTCCACCTTCACCTTTGGATATTTCATATGGGTAGTAAGGAGGAGTGAGGGAAGATCTCACAGGAGATGCTTTGAGGGCTGAAAAGTTTATAGAGAAGATCAAGCAGATCCATTTATAGTTACCTGAAACATTGCAAAATTCATAGGAGAAGTATAAGGTCAGGCATGATCAACACAGAACAAAGAAATCATTCAAGGTGAGAGACAAAGTATGGCTATAGTTGAACAAGGACAGGTTGCAAGTGTCTGGTAAGAAAATCAAGGCTCTCAGATATGGTCCCTTTGAGATACTGGAAAAGGTGGGTGGTAACACCTATCGACTCAGTTTACCACCATATACACTTATTTTCTCAGTTGTGAATGGAGATAATTTGAAACTCTATGAGCCTTCCATGCTAGATCAGGAAGAGGAACATGTCTTATCTTTTGTGGAGGATTTGAAACTAGATGCTTAGGCAGAGTTGACAGAAGATACAGTTTTTCAGAAGAGGTCCAAAACTACAAGAAAGGGGCAACATGACCTTTGGTAGATGGGGTTGAAGGGACAACTTTCAGGAAAAGATAAATGGTACACCAGAGATAAGGTGGAGGAAAATTTTCCTCACCTCATTTAGTAAATGCTTTTGGGGACCAAAATCCTCCCAAAATGGGGAGTTGTGATCCTAATTGGATCATTATATTTTTTTTCATCCATCTAAATGCATTTGGAGTGGAAAAAGTGGAGGAATCAACTCATGGGACCATTTTTACCGACAGGACCCAGTTTGGCAAAACATGGTCTGAAACCTTCCGGGAGCATTTTGAGGCATAAAAATGGAATTTTGGGGGGTAAAAATTTATTTTTGTGGTATTTCACCTGACAATGCTATTCTACACACAAATACCTTTCCAATAGCGTAATAAGCGCGTTAATCGGGGTTCGTATGCAAAAGTTAGGTCGCTCAGAAGTTGACCTTCCTATTTCCACACCTACAGTTTGAAAGGATGCAGCGTCAGCCCCCATTATTTATGGAAAAGGGGCTAGCCACGCGTTTTTGATGTAAAATACTCTAGAAGAGTCTATTTTGTAACTCTAGTTAAGAGTTGATGTAGTCAAACTTAATCACTAGTAGGCTATTAGATTGTGTAATAATTGGGTCACTAGGAGGGAGAGGCATTCCATTCCTTCAAAAGGATTTTGCTCCATAGCTTAGTGAAGATAGCCAGGAGAGATAGGATGTAGAGCACACACAGAGGATCTATGCATTGTAGTGGCCCACGGGTCATAAACATTACTCCTTTGTACCTGCAATTGATATTTCCAGACAGAGAAAGGGAGCAAAGCAACCTCACCTTCGAGCTAGGTTTTCTCTCGAAAGGGTTTCCCAGAGAGCATGTCTTGTGTCTTGTGTGTGTGTGTGCTTATTTTTTTTTTCTCTACTTTTCTGCATAATTTCCATTTGCATGCATGCACTAATTACAGTAAAATCTATAGATCTAGAAATTAAATAAAATTGTAATTGTGTATAATCTTAGGTTTTTAATATAATATTGTCATATTTGTTGTGAGGAACTATCCAGTGGAATATCCATGGTCATTTACTAATCATAAATCCCTGTTGAGTTCCTACTGAACCCCCATTAGTTGATAGATGCATGGTTTAACATGGTCCCACAACACAAATTTCAATATCAAACCCCCTCCCACCACCTCCCCCCGACCTCTTCTCGTTAAACAATGATTGACAAAGGGGGTCTGAGGGTGGCATTAGACTTTTGAACCATATTCCCATGCAATCATGCTTGTCAAACTAATTGAGCACTAACAAGAGCCAACGTCTACTCCAAGAGTTGGGTCTTGTGGAAGAATCGTGGGAACCATAAGCAAACAAGGTGAGCACTAACGCACCGAAGACCCATGTATTAGAAAAATGATCTCGCTACGTCACCTGTACATTCAACTCCCATTCATTTATTTAATAATATTGGATGATATTGTTTCATCACATTTATGCAAAACCCTTTGTGAAATTATTTTGGTCTTAAGTGAAAGGTAATCTAGTTTCAATTTAAAAGCTATTTGGTTTTAGTTTGTATTTTATCATTCCCCTAATTTTCTCTATCTTGAATTATGTTCCTTAAACAAGGAAAATATAAATAAGGTGGATTTTAATGAGGTTTGTTAAATACTATATAAATAAGAAGAGACAAGACAATCAAATAATAAATCTTTGATACCTATTATCTTTAAATTAATAAATAAAATTAGAAATCACCAATGTAAGTCTTACAAAATCAGCCAAAAGTAAAATGTAATGACCTTTATAATATTTTTTCTAGCCCAACAATTGAATGCTCTATATTTGATTTTGAAACATTCTTAACTTAAAAATTAAATTTTACAACATAGCTAGAGTTAATGAAGTTTGAAGCGTAGAACCCTTCTTAGAGCAGTACAAATCTCTAAAATATTTTTATATTTTGTATCTTTTGTATGGTAAGCTACCTCTATAAAAATAATTGAAACATAGTAAAGAAGATGCGAATAAAGTCCGTGAATTTTATCAACATACGCAATTTGTATGCAGCTATATAAACCGAGTTATTTGCTTGAGGGTAAAAGCTTTAATATAACACCATATCTATTTCGGTTTGAAATATATATATATATATATATATATATATATATATATTCAACCATATAACAACTAACAACAACGGATGATTTGTTAGAGATAATGGAGAATATCCTAGAATAGTGAATTGGTCCACGGTACCTCAGGATAGGAATTAGTCTCTATTTCCTAGGGTATGGTTTTAACTTCTGTAAATCCATGATTGCTATCTAATGTGTGATGTACATGGACAATGTAGAGCATTCTATAGTGCCAGACTCTCCTGGTTCAGACTCTATCGTAGAGCTGACCAGTGGGTGTTTTCTATTAATTCAAACATCGCTTTTTAACATGGTAGTAGAGCGTCAGGGCTGAGAAACCTATTCACTGAGTGAAGGATTTGCCCATTGCGCCTGAGGCGAAACCATCACGTGGTTTGGGGGAAAATCGCATTGATCCAACTGTGACACTTTCCGCATTTATTTTGGACGACAGTCGCGAATCCGTATTGGATAATCGCGTCGACTGTCACGAATCCATGCTGGCTAATCGCGCCGATTGTGCAAAAAAAAAAAAAGAGGGCAGCATCTTGGCAGTGGCTGCTAAGAGAAGGCTGTAAAGAGGCAGTGGTCACATTTCACTGGAGGAAGGTCGCGGTAATCTAGCATGGCAGTGTGGAGGAAGGCGGTGATAATAAATTTCTGCTGTGGAGGACTGCCATGGCGAGTGCGCGCAGTGGTGAGGACTGTTGAGTGTGCCTCGAAGTGGTGCAATAGTCACGCAGTCAGCTATTAAGCCTATCCTTTCGCGGTTCATCTCGGCGTTTAGTTGAGCCTATCTCATCGTAGGCCATCCACAGAACCTCCATCCTCATGCTCTCATTGCTGCATTGGTCGAAGGAGGCCATTGAAAACAACAGAGATTGGACCGAGGGAGATTGTAAACACTGTCATTCATATCTGGGATGGATTCAACATTTTTTTCTTTTCTTTTTTCTGTCAAGTTTATTTTTAAAATTGTCAAGATGAATAATCAAATGATTGAAACATACTTGAATGAGCATAACAAGCTTGATGGCTCCAATTATGCGAATTGGAAATTCAAGATGCAGACTCTGCTAGAAGTACAGAGTGCTTGGACGATTGCAAATGGGGATGGGTAGAAGCCAACAATTGAATCAGCATCAATCCCAGATTGGGAGAAGTGAGAAGGTATAGCAAGGATGCTGCTGAAGATGTCAGTGAAATACTGCATCATACCACATATCAGAGAATGTAAATTAGCAAGCAAAATCTGGGGAATTTTGAAGGATTTGTATGAGATCAGGAATACAAATTGTCTTCTATTCCTAAAGAGCAAGATCTTATCCCTGAAGATGGAGGAAAATGAAACAATTGCTTCCTTCATAGCGAGGATCAAAGATCTAAAGAACAAATTGGCAGACATTGGTGAAACAGTTGTAGATACAGATCTAGTAACCATTACCATGAATGGTGTAACCGATGACTACCAACTGTTTATCACTGGGATAAATGCGAGGGAGAAGATCCTAAATTTTGAAGAAATGACAGGAATATTAATGCAAGAAGAAGAAAGAAGATTGACTCGGAAGCCCCAGAGTGCAGATCTTGCGTTGATGGTGAAAAGGAACTTCTTCAAAGCAAAAGGAAATCCGCAACAACAAAACAAAGGAAACTCACAAAAAATACCAAATCAGACTCAAGGTATGCATCCGAATAGAAACAACTCTATAATTAATTTTTTTATTGTGGAAAACTTGGTCATATAGCTAAGGAGTGCAGGAAAAAAGAAATATCATGAACAACAACAGAAGTAGAAATGACATACAGGTCATCTCGCAAATGATAATCATGAGCAGAACTTCAGATTGTTAATGGCAGACTACGATGAGAATGTTGATGCAGACATCTGGTATGTAGATGCGGGAGCATCAACACATATGACGGGCAACAAGCAATGGTTTGAAGATTTTAAAGAAATCAACGATGGAGCAAAAATCTATCTAGGTGATGATAGAAGTTATCAAATCAAAGAGTGTGGAAAATTTTTTGTCATTTTACCAAATGGTACTGTAAGACAAATTCATAATGTCATGTATGTGCCCAGTGTAACAAAGAACTTGATTTATGTATCCATGATTACAGATCAAGATCTTAAAGTTGAATTTTTTAAATCTAACTGTTATATTAAAGATTTGTTAGATGGCATGAAGACTATTGCTACAGGAATTCAAACAGGAGGTCTGTACAAATTGGATGTAAGACCAACACCAATTCGAGCTTTGACAGCAGCGATTTTGACTACAGAAGAGTTGTGGCATCAGAGATTTGATCATATCAACTACAATGACTTGCTGCTACTTCAGAAAAATGAAATGGTAAGAGATATTCCTATATTAAAACAAGTTCATAATGATTGTTTTGTTTGTACATTAGGAAAGATGCATAGAGAAGAATTCCCTGTTCGAGTAGAAAAGAAACAGAGAGACATACTTGAATTAGTGCACTTAGATCTTTGTGGACCCATGCAAACAAATTCATTAGGAGGTGCACTGTATTTTTCACTGTTTATTGATGACTACACAAATTTTTCTTTGGTATATTTTTTTAGTAAGAAAAGTCACACATTTGAATACTTTAAGCAGTTCAAAAACATGATTGAAAAGCAAACATGGAAGCATATAAAAATTCTTCACTCCGATCAAGGGGGAGAATACAGGAAGGATGAACTTATCAAGTATTGTAAAGACCATGGGATATTACAACAATTCACAGTACCCCATTCTCCTCAGTAAAATGGAGTAACGGAAAGAAAGAACAGAACATTGGTGGAATGTGATAACCGCATGTTGAAAGGTAAGGATCTTTCGAATGGTTTTTGGGCTGAAGCATTGAATACTACAGTTTATTTGAAAAATAGGAGTCCTACAAAGAGTCTTGAGTTTAAAACTCCTTATGAAGCATTATATGGATTTAAGCCTACAGTAAAAAATTTAAGAGTGTTTGGGTCTAAAGCATTTTCCCATATTCCAAAGGAAGACAGCAGAAAAATAGATTCAAAAGCTATTAGATGTACCTTTATAGGGTATTGTTCACAATATAAAGCTTATAGATTATTTAATCCCTCTACTCACAATATTTTTGTTAGTAGAGATGTCATATTCCATGAGCAGGATCATGAAGAATCTGATAAGCGCAATGAGGAATGGGATATTCCATTCTTTGTGGAAGAAGGAAGTGATGAATCAGGTGAAGGAAATGAGCGACAACAGATGTAGCAGCAACAACAGTAGCAACAACAACAAGAAGGAAAAGAAGGTTATGTAGCTATCAAGCCAAGGCCAAAAAATGATGATCAGACAAGGTTTGAAGCTACCCCACCACTCAGGAGATCAGGTGGGAAATCTCAATTGCAAACAAGATATAGGGAAAATGCTTTCATAACTAGTATCATGAATGTAGTTGAACCTTCTGGTTATAAGGAAGCAAATGAATTTAGTGAATGGAAAACAAATATGGAATAGGAATATGAATCTATAATGAGGAACAACACTTGGGAGCTGGTTGAACTTCCTAAAGGGAAACAAACCATAGGTTGTAAATGGTTGTATAAACCAAAGATTAATGCAGATGGAACCATAGATAAATTAAAAGCTAGATTTGTAGCAAAGGGGTATTCACAAAATGAAGGTAGTGACTATGAAGAAACCTTTTCCCCTGTAGCTAAACTAAATACCATCAGAATTTTAATTGCTTTAACTACTAAGAAACATTGGATGATTCGTCAACTAGATGTAAAGTCTGCATTTTTCAATGGAGAATTGAAAGATGAGGTTTATTTAGAGCAACCTGAGGGGTTTTTCCAGAAAGGGAAAGAACATTTAGTCTGTATATTAAAGAAAGCTCTTTATGGACTAAAGTAAGCACCCAGGTCCTAGTATGAAAATATTGATTCATTTTTTCTGCAACTTGGCTACAATAGAAGTAAAAACGACCCTAATATGTATACCTTGAAAGATGAACAAGGGCGCATAGTGTTAATTTCTTTGTATGTAGATGATTTAATTATTATAGGTGATGTTATTGGTCTAATCAAAGAAATCAAGCAACAAATTTCACAGGCGTTCGAAATGAAAGACCTTGGTGAATTAAGATACTGTTTGGGTCTTGAGATATGGAGAGATTTAGGACAAACTTTTCTGTCCTAAGGTAAGTATGTCAAAGGTCTACTGGAAAGATTCAAGATGGACCAGTGTAAACTTCAGAGTGAGGATGGCTCTAAAGAGGCAGATGCGACACTTTATAGACAACTGGTTGGGAGCCTAATCTAACTGAACACTACTAGACTAGATTTGGCTTATGCAATTAGTGTGCTAAGTCAACACATGTTCAAGCCACTTGAGAGTCATTGGAATGCAAAAAAATGTGTATTAAGGTATCTACAAGGTACTATAGATTATGATATTATTTATATTGATTCCTCTGATATTAGATTGACAAGATTTATAGATTCCGACTGGGTTGAAAATGTAGACGACCGTGGATCCATAATAGGCTATGCATTCAACATTAGATCTGGGGTGATTACATGGAGCAGCAAGAAATAGAAGATAGTTTCCTTGTCTTCAGCAGAAGCAGAGTATCAAGCTATGTGTGCAACGACATGTGAGGCAGTTTGGTTGCAGAGACTTCTCTAGGATGTTGGGGAAGAACAGAAATATGCAACAACAATCAGATGTGACAATCAGAGTTCAATCAAACTTGCTAACAATGTAGTGTTTCACAAGAACACTAAACACATTGATACACAATTCCACTTTGTTAGGGATAAAGTGCAATAAAAATAAATCCATCTTGTATATTGTAATACACGTGATAATGTTGCAGACATTTTCACTAAGCCTCTTGGTAAAATTAAGTTTGAAATGTTTAGAGAGATGTTAGGCATATTTGTGAACCCCTTCTCTATTAAGGGGGAGTGTTAGAGATAATGGATAATATCCTATAATAGTGAATTGGTTCACGGTAATGTTAGCTATGCTACAATTTTCAGTGCTTAAAGGTAAAATTTGGGTCTGGTGATGGGTTTATGCCGAAAAGGAGAGCCCAGTAGCCTTTTCACCTTCTCTTCCTTCAATTTTCTCATAAACTCTTAACCCTCTGTTTCTCTATTTTCCTCCTGAAACTTCTTCATCCCTTGCCTTATCCATATTCCCCTCCTTAATTCCTTTTTATCCCTCTGTTATTGTCTCTGTTTCTTCTATATAAATCTTTATTCCCCGCTTTCCTCCATTCGCCTACAAACCTCCTCTTTCCCTGTTTTCCCCGTTTTCCTTTCGAAACTAAGTGTGGATCCTTTTTCCTTTTAAACCCTCTTCTCTTTAGTCCATGGGCATTTAAACTATGAACGTGCGCCCATAAATCTTTTTGCCTCAACTATAGCCGTTGATTTTCGTGCCTCAATCTAATGGTCTTTGTCTTTCCCCACATGATAAATTACGATCAGTTTCCCTGCCACCTGACCGTCTGTTGATTAATCTGACGGTAGTCGCAAGCCCTCTTCCTGTGACCTGTGCACATGTTAACCCGTGGGGGCATGGTTTTCAGGTGCCACGTGTTATATTTCTATTGGATCACTGCCCATTATACAGAAACCACCTTGGGCCCAAAGGTGGTGCGGGGAATACCGCCCTCCCGCTATACCGCTTTTCCCTTGCTCGTTAATATATGCACACCTCTGCCTCCCGATAGCCGTCGGATCTACCGCGTCCAGATCCGACGGCCCACAATTGTCCGATCGTATGATCTCCCGATAGCGCCTCCAAATTGATCTCTACCGTCAATCCACGCAATCCGACGGTTGATCTTGCTCCTTCCGCCCATGCCTCCACCATAGTGTAGTTTCTCCTTTAACCTATTTTGTGCTCCCGAAGGAGGAAGAAGGCCAGATCCAGCACTTTGTGCCAGTACTCCTCACCAACTTCATTTAAAGAAGAGCATGGCCGAGAAGAAAATGGACGACCTCGGGCAGATAATGCAGTTATTAAGCCTTGTACCAGTCAGTACTTCATCTGCCCGAGTAGGACTGCAGAACACCAGAGAAGGCTGATTTTGTCCATTAAAGCAGTCAAACTGCAGCAAAGGCCCATTTCAAAGAATTAATGTGGTTGGTGGTCCATTAAGACACCTCCACGCATAGCATAGCAAAGATTTTTGTAAACAAACTCCATATGTACTTCGAAGATAGAATGTAATAGGTTGATGAATGTTATTTTGGTGTAAACTTCAACTTCTGGAAACTACAACTATTGTGGCACTTGCAGATTCTGGTCTTCATTTCCAGCTAATACTAGCTTCTTTTGCTGTTAATTGCTCACTTTCCACTTCTTCTTCTTTGTTCCAGGTTGTGCTTGTTATGCATTATTTCATGTGTTGTTGATGTTTAGCATTAGAGGGGCTGTCATCCCACCTTTGTGTTAGAATTTAGCATGTATTATTGAATATGTATGCAAGTTTCTATTGTTTTAATGCCAGAGAGCTGTCATCCTGTCTGTGCATTAAGAAATAGATTTATAGACCTTTTAACTGGTTGCAGCTGGCCATCACAAGGTCCTATGCATCTACTGGTGTGATTAGTATTCTCCATCATCACATTTTCTTTAAAACTATGAATAACTGGTGGTCTAAAGCCTTGTAGTCTGGGGGTGTTCACCCATATCTAGGGTTAAACATAGTAGAAGTGGTTATCTGGCTTGAATGTGCAGCATTTCTTTCATTCATCCACCATTTTCCAACATTTTTGTTGAGTTTATAATGTTCCTGAGCATCTCTGATATACAACCTAGGAGAGTTTCTTGGGGTGATAACATTAATTGGCACCGTTGCCGGGGAGAGGAGAATCGAAGCTCAGCTTCCCTGGGAAAATGACACAGTTCCAGATTTTGATGATAGACAAGGTCTGGGCACATAATTTGGTTGTAATCATCTATCTGGTGACTCCACTGGAGGAAGACCAACCTTTGGCGACTCCACATTGAAGTTCTGGCGCAGTTGGTGAGGCATGTTCAGAGTTGTTTTCAGAAATCATCAGCTGAACCAATGCCTGATCCTGAGAAGATCGTTCAGCAGAAGAAAATATCGCAATAAGGAGCACCAGGATCAGGTAAGCCTTAAAAGTTCCATGTATCTCTGTTAGTGAATGTCACCTTCAGAGATTCGTTAAGCTCCTTGGTCATTCATTTCCCTTTCGGACCTCAGTTCAAAGAAAGAGGCATCCATGTTGTTCATCATATTCCTTTGTTTCTATCATTCTTTTCATTGACTCATACCAATCAGTCTACCAGTATCCTTTTACCTTACCTCAGTCATGGCAAGCCAGCAAGCTCTTACAAAGATAGAACTAATAGTTGCTGCTAGTTATGGACCCTTAGTCTTGCCTACCCCATTGAATGCCATGCCTGCAGGGGATTATCAAGAATGTACGCCAAAGTTTACTGGTGTAGAAGGAGTAACAGCTGAAGAGAATTTAGAAGCATTTTATAGCTATGCTAATAACCTGGATATCAATGAAGAGGATGTCTGGATGAGGGTTTTTGTCCAAAGCCTAGATGGGGAAGCTAGAAAATGGTTTAGAAATTTACCCCCTAGGTCTATTGCAGACATTGAGGCTTTAGATGATGTATTTTTAAAGCACTGGGGGAATAATAAAGATCTGCTCTTTTATCATGATGAATTTGGGAACTTGCAGAGAGAAGATGGTGAGCTGCTGTCTGAATTTAACATCAAATTCAATCATATGTACAGTAGAATGCCAGCTGAAGTAAGACCTACCCCTGCTTCTGCTATGCTCACTTATGCTAATGCCTTCGATTCTCAGTTCTGCCTGCTGTTAAGAGAAAGAAGATGCACTTCTTTGGCTGATATGCAATCTGCAGCCTTTGAAGTAGAAGCAAATATTATTTCTGCAGAGAGACTTGAAGGTGATGTTGAAAGGAGAAGACAGAGAGGTGAGTCCTCATCATCCTCAGAGCCTGAAATAGATGAAGTGGCTAGGATGATAGAGTATTTGGCCTCTGAAGTTTCCAAACTAAAGGTTGAGCAGTATTCTCAGGAAGCTAGAGCTCCTTGTGACTTTTCTTTTTCAACTCCAAATCCATATAGAGGAGCACATGAACATTTGCATATTTTGTAAAGAAATAATTTTACAAATGAAGATAAAAGGGTGAAGACCCTTTGTCAGAATATAATCATGGAAGAAGAGCAGCCTAAAGAAGAGGAGGAGGTCCATGGTTTGGAAAGTGCTCCTTTCCTAACCAGAGTTGCATATGAAGAAGCATTATCAAGAGCCACTGCTTGTCAGTTTGTTGTGCCTGCAGAACAACAAGTTTATTAGCAGCAGCAATCAGCAGAAGGCACCTTCATCCTCCAAGAATCTGTGCTCGATGCTAGATCATCTTCACATGGCTATGCAGATCTGCCAATTTTCCAGCCTGCTGTCATTCCCAGTCCAGTGATTAAAAAGGGAGAGGAAAGCTCTCCATCATCTTTTGCCCCTCTACCTGCTCAAAAGACAATCCCTCAAAGTTGCCCCCTGAACACTGAGGCAGAATAAAATTTAATGATTAAGGCTGAAACTGATCATCTCAGTCTTGATATTCTGATGACTGCTTAGAAGGCCTACACACAGATTACAAAGGCAGCGTATCAGATGACAGAGGAGGGGGATGCACAGTTTTGGAACTCCTCCTTGGATGAAGATTGTTCAAAGAAAGATTCAGGAGCAGATGTTGTTTCTGTGTCCCCTACACATGAACATATTGGTTTAACATTCATATTTATTATGCAGGCCACAGGTGACAAAAATAAGTACACAGAAGTCATGATTATTCAACAGGTGTACAGAGGCTCCTGTGAAAAACATCCACGGAGGAGAGCATGTAGAAGGGAGATGAAAGTTGATCCATATCTACCTATTAAGCTCAAATGTCCTAAATTGTTTGAGGTAGAGGATCAAATAAATCATGTTTTACAACTCTATGATGAAGGGGCCGAGAGCAGGAGAAAGAATTTTGATGGCCCATCAGTTGGCCAGTTTTTGAATATTTATGTTGTCTAAGGCTCTCAAGCCTTAGTGATTGTAATCATGTTCTTTTATAGTTTTCTATTGTAGGCTTAGTTGACTCCATGCCCAATGGATACTAGGCACTGTTTTTAAGCTGGTTTTGCATGAAGGCATTGGTCTGCAGGTTCTTGAGACCTCACAGGGAGGATCTCATCCCCAGAAGGAGCCAGTGTTAGCTCTGCTACAATTTTCAGTGCTTAAAGGTCAAATTTGGGTCTGGTGATGGGTTTATGCCGAAAAGGAGTGCCCAACAGTCTTTTCACCTTCTCTTCCTTCAATTTTCTCATAAACTCTTAGCCCTCTGTTTCTTTGTTTTCCTCCTGAAACTTCTTCATTCCTCGCCTTATCCATATTCCCCTCCTTAATTCCTTTTTATCCCACTGCCGCTGTCTCTGTTTCTTCTATATAAATCTTTATTCCCCACTTTCCTCCATTCTCCTACAAACCTCCTCTTTCCCTGTTTTCCCCGTTTTCCTTTCGAAACTAAGTGTGGATCCTTTTTCCTTTTAAACCCTCTTCTCTTTAGTCCCCGGGCATTTAAACTATGAACGCGCGCCCATAAAGCTTTCCGCCTCAACTATAGTCGTTGATTGTCGTGCCTCAATCTAACGGTCTTCATCTTTTCCCCGCATGATAAATCACGATCAGTTTCCCTGCCGCCTGACCATCCGTTGATTAATCTGATGGTAGTCGCAAGCCCTCTTCCCGTGACCTGCGCACATGTTAACCCGCAGGGGTGTGGTTTTCGGGCACCACGTGTTATATTTCTATTGGATCACTGCTCGTTATACGGAAACCGCCTTGGGCCCAAAGGTGGTGCGGGGAATACCTCCCGCCCGCTATACCGCTTTTCCCCCACTCGTTAATATACACGCACCTCTGCCTCCCGATAGCTGTCAGATCTGAAACGTCCAAATCCGACGGCCCACAATTTTATGATCATATGATCTCCTGATAGCACCTCCAAATTGATCTCTGCCATCGATCCATGCGATCCGACGGTTGATCTTGCTCCTTCTGCCCATGCCTCCACCATATTGTAGTTTCTCCTTTAACTTGTTTTGTGCTCCCGAAGGAGGAAGAAGGCCAGATCCAACACTTTGCGCCATTACTCCTCACCAACTCCATTTAAAGAAGAGCATGGCTGAGAATAAAATGGACGACCTCGGGCAGATAACACAGTTATTAAGCCTTGTACCAGTCAGTACTTCATCTGCCTGAGCAGGACTGCAGAACACTAAAGAAGGCTGATTTTGTCCATTAAAGCAGTCAAACTACAGTAGAGGCCCATTTCAAAGAATTAATGTGGTTGGTGGTCCATTAAGACACCTCCATGCATAGCATAGCAGAGATTTTTGTAAACAAACTCCATATATACTCAGAAGACAGAATGTAATAGGTTAATGAATGTTATTTTGGTGTAAACTTCAACTTCTGGAGACTGCAACTATTTTGGCACCTGTAGCGTTTGGGCTTCATTTCCAGCTAATACAAGCTTCTTTTGCTGTTAATTGCTCACTTTTCACTTCTTCTTCTTTGTTCCAGGCTATGCCTGTTATGCATTATTTCATGTAATGTTGATGTTTAGCATTAGAGGGGCTGTCATCCCACCTCTGTGTTAGAATTTAGCATGTATTATTGAATATGTATTCAAGTTTCTGTTGTTTTAATGCTAGAGAGTTTTCATCTTGTCTGTGCATTAAGAAATAGATTTACAGACCTTTTAACTGGTTGCAGCTGGCCATCACAGGGTCCTGTGCATCTGTTGGTGTGATTAGTATTCTCCATCATCACATTTTCTTTAAAACTTTGAGTAATTGGTGGTCTAAAGCCTTGTAGTCTGGGGGTGTTCACCCATGTCTGGGGTTAAACATAGTAGAAGTGGTTATCTGGCTTGAATGTGCAACATTTCTTTCATTCATCCACCATTTTCCAACATTTTTGTTAAGTTTATAATGTTCCTGAGCATCTCTGATATACAACCTAGGAGAGTTTCTTGGGGTGATAACAGGTACCTCAAGATAGGAATTAGTTTCTATTTCCTAGGGTATGGTTCTAAATTCCTTAAATCCATGATTGCTATATAATGTGTGATGTACATGGACAATGTAGAGAGTTCTGCAGTGCCAGACTCTCTTGGTTCAGACTCTCTATTGTAGAGCTAACCAATGGGTGTTTTTTATTAATTCAAGCATCATTTTTTAACATGATCTTCCTCCAACTTCCTCAATTTCAAATTCAAATTCCACTTAAGAGTAAAAATTATATATTTTACTTTTATTATGTGTTTAAATTGTGTAGAAAAAGACATATATATTTTCCCTTTATAATATGTTTAACTTGTATGGGAAAAAATATACCAAGACAACTACTATCCTGTTAAATGGAATAAATAAATAACTTTTGGTAATTTTGAATTTTAAGATATATATATATATTTGAGGTAAAGTAGGATAATGAATTTGAATGTTTAATATATATATATAGAGAGATAGATATATATATATTCAACACTCTCAAAAATTTGGGACATTCCAGTTCTACAAATTATGTCACTGAAATTTAAGATTGCAAGAAAATCATGCTGAATTTCAACCAAAATATACAAAAAAAAACCACTGAGAAAAATACAAAAACATCTAACAATATATATATATATATATATATATATATATATATATATATATATATATATATATATATATATATATATAATTCTATTTTTATTTGGGTAAACATTGGTTAAATTGTTTCACTGGGACATAAATTGTCCCAAATACGCAATTGATATAGAAAAATTGAAAAAACAATGAAGTTTTAGACTTATTTTATTGTCTTCATTGGACCTAAAGAAACAAGTTTACAATCCAACACCTAGAGATATATGGCATGATAGAAAACCTATTCCCCTATGGCATGAGAGAAAACCTATTCCCCTATGGACCATCAGCGAGTAATTACATGTGACATGATTGTCCATGGATAATATTTATGAGTCACTCTAGAAGATAGAAACAACCACCACAATGTGGGATGGGAAGGCTAACTACTGTCCGGCCTTAATTGCGCCAAGAGGTGCTCTACAACCCAGTATAGAGTGCATGTGTAGATGTAATGTAAGTATGTAAAAAAATCTAAATGTTGGTAAGTATGTAAACAATTTTAAATGTCAGTTTAATTAAAAAATAGAAATAACTAAAAGTTAAAATAGAAAAAATTAAAAGTGAAAAGTGAAAAGTGATATAGGTGATGAGTGCAAACATTTAAATGTTAGTTCAATTAATAATAAAAACTTAAAGTAATAAAAATCAATTTGTTATATGTTAATTTTGTGAATAGGCTTTGTTACAATACCATGGGCCAAGACCATGGCTTATAACTATCACATGCCCAAAAACCATAATTTATTTCACAACCAAAATATTTTATAACAATATGACAAGATTATTAACCATGAATATTCAGCGCCGCTTTACTGTGGATATTATTAACTTGTAAATAGGCTTTGTTACAATACCATGGGCCAATGCCATGGCTTATCAATACCATGTGCCAAAAAAGCGTAAACTATTTCACAATTAAAATATTTTATAACAATATGAAAAGATTCTTAACCATGGATATTCACCCCTACCTTACCATGGATATTATTAACTTGTAAATAAACTTTGTTACAATACCATGGGTCAATACATGGTTTATCAATCCCACATGCCCAAAAAACATAACTTATTTCATAATCAAAATATTTTATAATAATATGACAAGAATTTTAACCATGGATATTCACCCCCACATTGTCACTCATATTATGAACTTGTGTATAAGCTTTGTTACAATACCATGGCTTATCAATACCAAATGCCCAAAAATCATAACTTATTTCACAATCAAAATATTTTATAACAATATGACAAAATTCTTAACCATGGATATTCACCCACACTTTACCATGGATATTATTAACTTGTAAATAGACTTTGTTGCAATACAATAAATCAATACCATGGCTTATCAATATCACATGCCCAAAAACCATAACTTATTTATTTCACAATCAAAATATTTTATTTTAATTTAATTTATAACATTTTTTTAATTGAATCTAAAAGGAAAAAGGTTATAATTACTTTTGAGATATATCTAAATCTAAACCCTCTATCCTTATGACTACTAAAAATATTCCCATAGAAATTAAAACAAGGTTTTAATAAAATTATATGAGAATACTTTTATATATAAAGATGTGAAATTTATATAATATAAATAATATTATTAAGAACCAACATAGATCCATCTTAACTAATGATCCAAGCCATTAGAGCAAACAAAGTGACTAACAATAATAGAGGAAAGATAATGCATGTTTTTTTTTCAAGGTTTTCATTATTGTATTTTATTTGACATGATTGATCCAAAATATAAGTTTAATATGTTCAACCAATTGAGTTTTTTTAATTTAAATACTTTCTTAAACACAATACAATGGGATTAAGTTTAAGACAGAGGGAGGGAGGGAGATAGTGAAAAAACTAGGGAGAGAGAGAGAGGGAGAGAGAGAGGGAGGAACTAAAAATGAAATATAGAGTTAGACGTGGAGAGAGAGAGGGAGTGACAAGGGAGAGATGGAGAGAGAGGATGGGGAGAGAGGATAGGAGGGAAGAGAGAGAAGAGGAAACGAGAGAGATTGGAAGAGAAGGGAGTGAGAGAGACAAAGATGGAGGGGGAGAGAGAATGAGAGAGGGAGGGAGATAGTGATGAGTTAGAGGGGAGAGAGAGAAAGTGAGTGATAGGGAGGAGAGACAAAGGGAGAGTGATAGGGAGGAGTGACAAAGGGAGAGAGAGAGACGGTGTTGGAAGGGGAGAAAGGGGGAGGGAAGAAGAAGGGCATAGAGGGAGAAAGGTGGAGAGAGAGAGGCAGTTAAAAGGGGGAGATGGAGATAGAGTAAGGGTGAGAGAAGAGCCGTAGGGAAGAGAGAGAGAAGGAGAGAGGCATATAAGGGGGAGAGAGAGAGAAGGGGAAGATAGAGAGGGAGAGGAAGAGGGAGGGAGAGAGAGATGGAAAGATATGGAGAGAGAATGTGTATGTTTGGGGGTTGAGATAGAGAGATGAAATTAAAAGGAGACACATATATACAAATATAGATATTATATAACCAACCTAGGTCCATCTTAACCTGGATCATCTATCAAGCATCCAGAGTGATATAATCCCTAGAGGTGCAAACCTTTCCTCAAGTTTTGCACTAAAAAAAAAGGTTTGCACCTCAAAAGATTTGATCCCTCTAGACGCTTGAGGTTAAGATAGATCTAGGTTGGTTATAGTCCTACAATGTCAGATGGGAAGTTTAAAATCCCACCTGCTCCCGATAGAATCAAAGCCGGTGAAAATTCATTCTAGCTACTCTACAAAAGCTAAAAGTAAAGTTATTCAACCTAACTACTCTATGAAAGCTAAAGGTAAAGTTATTCCACCTAAAGGCAAAGTTATGGGGTTGTCTACAGAGGTTACAATTTAATTAACAATTTTTATTTTTCTTTTTTGCTGAAATTTAGATTTTTTTGGTCAAAAAAGTCTATTAGAATGTTTGAATTATTTTTTTGTTAGTGGAAATAGATTTAGCACCATCAAAAACCCCACACACTCAAAACCATAAAACTTGACAGCTAAAATTTCCTAAAATTTTGACAAAATCTTCCAAAATTTTTATTATTTTCCGAACAAAATTGGGAATGGGTTAAATACGCTCAAAGTTATTCGTGTTCATTCAGAATGACAAGGGCTAAAGTTCCATGTGCTGGCATTACATTATAGTGGATAGCAGCAAAGCCATAGAGGTCAGGAGACGAAGACGTGAGCATGAAACATGGTAGAAGCTTTGTTAAATATCAATTGCCTTCCACGCTATCTTTCTGCATCCATAAAAATTGGAGGATTAAAGCATCGGGGATCAGCCCGAACCGCCAAATATCTATTCTCTGGTATTTTACCGCCCTCCTCGATGCTCCGCTATACATTCAATGCAATGATTCCATTTCCTTGTGTTCAGATTGTGTGGATATAAGATGTCATTCAAGTCTTTACTGTATTTTCATGAACATCACAAGACGGTTGGGCCTTGGAGTTATAGCCGTTTTAAATGGAATGAGAGGAGTGGGGAAGAATTTCGCTGTCCAAAATCGTAAGAAAAGACAAAATTCCACTGCTACGTATTGTTCTGCGTTGATAGCTAATCACGCCGGTTGGGGGACTTATACAATGGCCAATGGGTGGTCGCTATTTACCACTGACTGCGTCATTTCCCGTGCTGGATGTTCAAGAGAGTGTGTTGCCTTGCGACTTGGAAATAAGATGCAAGATCTCAGACGATCCAATCCTTTTACATGGGATTTGATTTTCGAGCAAACAAAAGGATAAAGGAAACATGTTGTGGGAAGCGTACTCTCTGGGAAAGTGGGTGGAAAACTTGAAGCTTTGCATGGAAATCTATTTAAATACAATAAGTATTGGTGGTGAGAGGCAACATATAGCAGTCATGGCTGGAGGAAGTGAAAAAATCTATAGAGAAAGTACATGGTGGAGGTGCAAAATCTTACCAGGAAAGTGTAACTAGTAAAACCAAGAAAGTGCAGGAAGAACTTGAACCTCTGCAACTGATTAGAATTAATGGTTGTCAGTTGGGATATATGGACAATTACAGGTGAAGTTGTAAAAGCCTATCAGGAATGTGTAACAGTAGTATATGGAAACGAAAAGTGCAAAGCTCAGAGACACAGCCCAAGCAGAGGCAGAGTACCCTTGGAAGAGAAAGTTGCAGAGCTAGTTACAACTTTTTCTCTTTGCATCGACCTTTTATTTTTGTCCAGGTTGCATGTTATATTCGAGACATTATTTCCATTTTATGTGTATAGGCGTTTCTACATATAGATTTTATTGTCGTATAATGATCGTTGAATCAAAATCTCACTTTTCTACTAGTGAATACCTTCATTAAAAACAGCTAAAACAGCTTGCTAATCTCATTCATAGCAGTAAGATTTTTTATTTAGAATTACAAATATTTTTAAAATTAAATAATTAGTTTAGAAAGCAGTTAAAAATTAATTAATTTAAATTAATGTATAATTATTTTCATAAATTTAGAGAAATTTGTTAAAATCACAAATTTAAATTGTAAAATCTGCATACTAAAAATGTTACCATTTTTTCAGATAACTAAATACATTTATTGTTGTTTTTTCTTTTTTGAATTACGGTATCTAAACTTGGTCATGAATCTCTAATAGTGGGTTTGGATTTCGTTTATCTCCGGCTTGGGGCCTTCATTCTCAGAGTTTGGATTTCGTTAATCTCTAGCTTGGGGCCTTCATTGTCAGGTCGAAGAACTGTTTCCTTGATCTAGAGATCCGTGGATTTCGTTTTTGACAACCATCAGAGTCCTGTTAGACCAGAGCATACATAACACACAACGGATTTATACTCAGAGACAGACAAATGGAGAAACAACAAGATTACTCAATCAGAAATAGCGGAATAGATAAAACAATCACTGGAGAACAGAAATCACTTTGCATTACATAACAGGCTTGGGCCTTGGCTTTCTTTCCTTGGCCAAAGAAATTACAAATTTATAGAGGCAGAAGAAGGATCTAGAATCCTGTGTGTGATTTGGATGGAGATCTGGAATGATATAGAAACCACTGGTGGTGTAGGAGGATCTAGAATCCTGGAGATCTAGAAAAATCTAATCTAGAAGGATCTAGAATACTGTGTGAATTTGGCTTCACACTTAACATTCTCCCACTTGAAGCCAAATAAGAGTCATCAAGTCACACTGAGTCCTACCATGCCTCTACATAACTCATGTTTATTTCGTGGTAGAATCTTAGTGAGCATATCAGTAGGGTTCCTATCTGTATGGATCTTTTCCAAGGATAACTATTCTTCCTCCAACACATGCCGGATCCAATGGTACCTTAAGTCAATGTGCTTGGTTTTTGAATGAAATGTTGGGTTTTTCGCCAAGTGAATGGCACTCTGACTATCACAATATAACACATACTTGTCCTGCTTTATTCTTATCTCTCCTAGGAATCACTGCATCCACAACATCTCTTTACAAGCTTCTGTTGCAGCTATGTACTCTGCTTCTATTGTAGAGAGGGCTATTATTCTTTGTAGCCTTGACACCCAAGATACTGCTGCACCTGCAAATGTATACAAATAACCTATAGTGGACTTTCTGGTATCCATATCTCTAGCCATATCCGCATTTGTAAATCCTTCAAGCACAGTCTCATCATGACCAAAACATAAACAATAATGACTAGTACCTTTGAAATACCTTAAAATCCATTTTACTGCTTGTCAATGTTGTTTGCCTGGATTGGTAAGGAACCTGCTCACTACTCCCACTAAATATGCAATGTCTAGTCGTGTGCATACCATGGCATACATCAAATTGCCAATTGCTGAAGCATAAGGAATTCTGCTCATCTCTTCTTTCTCTTTGTCATCACTAGGACATAATTCAGTACTTAGCTTGAAGTGCGCTACAAGGGGTGTACCAACTGGCTTGGCATCTTTCATATTAAACCTGTCAAGCACCTTCTTGATATATTTTTCTTGTGACACAACAACCTTTTGTTTTTCCTGTCATGCATAATCCGCATGCCCAATATCTGTTGTTCTGGTCACAAATCCTTCATTGCAAATTTGCTACCCAAAGCTTTATTCAACCTATTGATCTTATTCTTATCATGCCCAAGAATCAACATGTCATCCTCATATAACAATAATATGATATACTTTCCTTGATCATACCTCTTGATATAGACACAATGGTCAGCTTCCAGCCTCTAAAAACCATGTTCCAACATGAATGAATCAAATTTCTTGTACCATTGTCGAGGTGCCTGTTTCAACCCATAGAGACTCTTCTTCAACCTACAAATAAGGCCTTCTTTGCCTTTTTTTATGAAGCCTTCTGGCTGCTCCATATAAATTTCTTCCTCCAATTCACCATAAAGGAAAGCAGTTTTTACATCTAACTGTTCACATTCTAGGTCTAAAGCATCAACTAGACCAAGAATGACTCTAATGGATGACATTTTAACAACAAGTGAGAAAATTTCAGTGAAGTCAATATCTTCTTTTTGGGAAAAACCTTTCACCACCAGTCTTGCTTTATACCTCTCCTTCTTTTTGTCACCTTCATGCTTAATCCTATACACCCATTTGTTTTGTAGAGCCTTTCTACCTTTTGGGAGGTTTACCAACTCCCAAGTTTTATTTTCCTACAAAGAGTTCATTTCTTCTTCCATTGCTTTCTGTCATTCTTTATTGTGCTCAACTTTACAAGCTTCTTAAAACAATTAGGTTCACCTTCATCAGTCAACAAAATATAGTTTGAAGGAGGATACCTTTGTGAAGGCTTATGACACCTAGAAGATCTGCGAACCAACTATGGTGGTGCATTATCAAGTTGAATCTCCTGTAAAGGTTCCTGCAAGATTCCTTCTTCTTGTTGTTCATTATTTTCAACTTGTTGTTCTTCGTGCTCCTGAATTTTCTATTCATTTTCTTGTATTGGTGGTATGTTTTCCTACTACTCTTCAAACCTGTCAATAACCTTCTTGACCTCCAACTCACCTACAAGCCTCTTGAACATTTCTGACTCATTAAATATAGCATCCCTGCTTCTAATAATTTTATGTTTGACTGGATCCCATAGACGATAACCAAGATCTTCATCCGCATACCCCCAAAAAATGCATTTCATAGATTTATCATCTAGCTTAGTTCTATTTTCTTTGGGAATATGTACGAATGCTTCACATCCAAATATTTTCAAGTGAGAATAATTCAAATTCTTACCAGTCCAAACTTCTTTAGGGATACCGCAATCCAAGACTATAGTTGGAGATCTATTTATGAGGTAGCAAGCGGTCCTGACTGCTTCAACCCAAAAATTCTTTTCCAAACCGAAATTGGACAACATACTTCGCACCTTTTCCATAATGGTGCGATTCATCCTTTCTGCAACACCATTCTGTTGAGGAGTAATAGGCACAATCTTCTCATGATTGATGCCAGACTTGTTACAATATTCCTTAAATGCATTTAAGCAATATTCTCCACCATTATTTGTTCTTAAACACTTCAGCAATTTGTTAGTCTCTCTTTCAACAGCAACATGGAATTTTTGAAATATTCCAAACACTTCACTTTTATTTTTCATAGGATATGCCCAAACTTTCCTGGATGCATCATCTATAAATGTTACAAAATATGATGCTCCTTCTAATGATTTGATGTTAAGAGGCACAAACACATCTGAATGTACCAATTCTAACACATTTTTCTTTCTGTCATGGCCACCTCTAAGGAATGAAACCCTTTTTTGTCTACTATATATACAATGCTCACAAAGATCAAGATTGTAGGATTTCAAACCCAGCAATAAATTTTTACTAATAAGGATTTTTAAGCCCTTCTCGCTCATGTGACCTAAACGCTTATGCCACAGATCTGTTGAATTTCCTTCTTTTGTGACAACGGCCAAATCTGATTTTCCTATCATTGTCTTCAATGTGTATAATGTTCCTGTCTTGGGTCCTTTGGCCACGACCAATGCACCTTTGCTCATTTCCAGCCTCCTTTTCCAAAGCTTGTTGAATAGCCTTCATCATCCAGTCGTCCCATAGACATTAAACTCATGTGCATTTCTGGTACATGCCTGACCTGTTTCAACAATATATCTTGTCCATCTTTCATCTTGATCTGGACATCTCCCACTTCAACAATACTGCAAAAATGATTATTCTCCAAATGCACTCTACCATAATCACCGGGATTATATGAAACAAAACTATCTTTGCATGGGGTTACATGGTGAGATGCCCCAGAGTCAAGGATCCAATCAAAACCACTGCTAGATGTATATACACATGCATCCTCTACTGAAACAATAAACAAAACATCACCATCTGTGGCTACAACAGTAGTCTCACCTTCATTTGTGCTAGATGACTTGTGATTTGTACTAGACGGTCTCTGATCCTTTTGTCCTTTTTTCCAGAATCGACATTCTTTCTTCATGTACCCGGGTTTTCCACAATGAAAGCAGATGATCCTTCCTCTCCTTGATTTTGATCTGCCTCTCGATCTTGATCGCCCTTGCCGGCCTCGATCCATTCTCCTACCACGATCAATTAGAGATAGAGTCTCTCCTCCCTGGTTTTCCACAATTGACTTGCGTCGCAGCTCCTCATTCATTAAATTGCTGCTAACATCATCAAACTTCAAGGTCCCTGTAGTTGTTGAAGTGCTCATATCTACAATTAAATTTTCCCAGCTGTCTGGCATAGAACACATTAGCAAAATAGCTCTAATTTCATCATCTAAAATGATTTTAACAGAGGCAAGTTGATTAGTAATAATATTAAATGCATTCAAGTGCTCAGAAACTGAAGCACCCTCCTTCATTTTGAGATTATAAAGCTTCTTCATCAAGAAAACTTTGTTTGGTGTGGTGTTCTTCTCATATAGATCATGGAGCTTCTTCCATAATCCTTCAGCCGTCTTTTCTCCGGACACATTGAAATAAACATTCTTTTCTAAATATTGGCAGATTGTTGCAATCACCTTTCTATCTAACTTATTCCACTCTTCATTTGTCATCGATGAGGGTTTCTTTGTTGTGCCCTCAATCGGCAAATACTGATCCTTTAAAATTAGTATATCCTCCATCTGTGATTTCCATAGGGCAAAATTAGCCCCGCTCAACTTCTTCATATTTGTAAGTGTTGTCTTCATTTTCAATCAAATTCACCCCCTAAAACACAAGAAAACTCCACTTAAAAATAAAACTTTAATTATTACTCTTTCTCCTTTTAAAATACCATTTTCAAAATTTCTGCTCCTTTTAAAATATACTTTTCAAAATTCCAACATATAATTATATATGTTTCATAATAAATATAAAAACATATATAATGTTTTAACCTTTTCACATTTCACACATACATATGTTGGTTTGTGAAAAAAACTTGACGTATAAGTGCAAGCTTGATGTAAAAAAAAAACTTACGAACACCACGTTTCAACTCCAATCTCCACGTATCCCCACTTTTCAAACTCTAGAAAATCGTTTCAACATAGATCCACGACCTTGCTTTTCTTGCAGCAACTGCCTTTTGGTTCTAGCCTAGCTATTTCCTGAACAGATCCTTCAATAGCTCCAGGGGTAACAACCAACGTTTTAACAAACGTTGCCAGAGCAAGGCGATGGCACTAAGCGTATTTGAATCAACGCATTTATACTCAGAGACAGACAAATGGAGAAAGAACAAGATTACTCAACCAGAAATAGCAGAATAGATAAAACAATCACTGGAGAACAGAAATCACTTTGCATTACATAATAGGCTTGGGCCTTGGCTTGCTTTCCTTGGCCAGAGAAATTACAAATTTATAGAGGCAGAAGAAGGATCTAGAATCCTGTATGTGATTCGAATGGAGAACTTGGAATGATCTAGAAACCACTGGTGGTGTAGAAGGATCTAGAATCCTAGAGATCTAGAAAAATCTAATCTAGAAAGATCTAGAATACTGCGTAAATTTGGCTTCACACTTAACAACTCCTTCTTCAAACGTAATTTGAGTTTTTTTGTCAGAGAGAAAAATGCTTTTGATTTATATTAATAAAAAAATACTATATTTATATAGTATTCTATTTTTTCTATAAAAAAAATGTCCTATTTATTTTTTGGATTGACATCTTTATAGTACCCGTTGCTTCTACTATTCTCGATATGATTCTTACAATTAGTAAATTCCAATTTATTCGATTTTTACATCTAGGAAAAATTATTTCTCCCACAAACAAAAAAAACAAGAAGGTTCTCTTTCACGAGATCCATTGTAAATTCTTCTATTGGTTCTTTATATTTTTCCAAAAGAAATGTCAGTCTATCAAAATATGAAAGTTTTATGAGAATTTTATGGTGCCAACATTCGTCATAACTCCTTGTTAATATGCACAAAAGAAAACTTATTTGGATCTTTGTCAAATTTTTTCCTAGATAGTAAATATGTTTTATGTTCTGCTTCTTCTAAATATCATCGAAATTGATAGGATGATAGGTACTTACTAGCGTTCTCATGAGTTTCATCTAGTTGTTTAGTATGGGAGGATTGAAACAATTGAAACCCTTCACCCAGTCTATGATTTCCTTTGCATCTCCATATACCTGAAAGTGTGTTCCATATATAGCTATTTTCCTGCAATCAAGACTCCCCAAGGACTATGATCTTTGCTTTGTTGTTATTGCCATGTCCCCCTTCCCAGCAGAAATGGAAAAAATTGAGTTTCATCCAGTGGTTTAGTATGGGAGGATTGAAACCATTGAAACCCTTCACCCAATCAAGACTACCTTAATGTGTTCCATATCTAGCCATTTTCCCGCAATCAAGACTCCCCAAGGAATATGATCTTTGCTTTGTTGTTACTGCCATGTCCCCCTTCCCACCATAAATAGAAAAAATTACGTGGTTTTATGGATATATAGACACCATACCCACATTTCCTCCTAGAGCATGCACCATTGAAAAATCCCACCTGGAGTTGTTGTTCTTCTTGAATGGTCCAATTCATTGAAAAATACAATTGTTTTAATGACATCCTTTCAAACCCCAGATTTTTTCAGTGTGCGTTGCGGCTACCCAGATGGACAATATTAAGTATAAAGGGAGAACTCTTTATCGTTTATGTGTTTTGAACCAAGATCTCAGGCAACACATCAAAGATGGATAATGTTGAAGTGGTGCTATGTTGAAAAAATCCTTGACCCCATCTCCAAGTGCCCTCCCCTAAGGACACTTCAAATGTACATTGTCCTCTCTACTACTCTTGCATAAGACGCAGATGCCTCTACACTGAAAGTTGTTCCACATCAATATTCAGTCTTAAATTGAATTGCTAATCAACTAAAACATTTAATTTTATAAAGAAAATTCTATTTCCATATAACTTAAACCCAATTTACAAACTGATTTCCAATTTATTAATAATTTCCTAAAAATTTTAATAAATGAAACAAAATCATGTGTTTCTAACTTAACAAATAAATGCTCTATCTTTAATTTCAAAATATTCTTTAACATGTGAGACAAGTTGAAAAATAAAAATAGAAAGATTGAAGAACAAAATCCCTCCCCTATGAAAACTAAAATACTTAAGAATAATGCAAATCACTAAAAATATTTGTGTATTTTGAATCTTTCATGTGACAAGCTATCTGCCTGAAAATATCTGGGAACATAGTAAAGAAGATGTGAAAGAAGATAGAGTAGAGGCTATATCAAAAGTCCCTGGATTTTATCGACACAAGCATTTTGTATATAACCATATAAACTTTGCTATGTGTCTGATATTCGGTTTGGGCGAATCTTTAATGTAATACCATTTCTATTTCCGTCGAACGAAATTAAATCAAATAATTTTTTTCAACCCCATAGCACCGAACCATCTTCTTCCCACTCCGTCAAATTCAAGTTCCATATTATCAAGAAATTATATATTTTACTTTTATAATGTGTTTAACTTGTGTGTGAAAAGTACAATCATGCTTTTTCGATTTGAAAAAAAAAAACGTGTTTGTGAAAAGATATATTTATTAAATAAAGTTTTTTGGTAGAAATTACATAAGAAAATTTTTGGCTGATACGTTTCAAACTAACAAATGTGGTTCATCATCTCGCCATGATGATGAACAACATTTGTTGGTTCGAAACGCCTTGGCCAAAAATTCTCTCATGTAATTTCTACCGAAAGATTTTGTTTAATTCATTATGGAAGACAAAAGCTTGAATAAAAAAAAACAGATATATCTAATTTTCCTTTTATAACGTGTTTTACTTGTATAGGAAAATAAATGATTTTAACCTCAAACTCTATTTTAAGCGATTTTTTTTGTTTGTTTTTATTTCATAAAGATATAATTTTTTTAAAAATGTTATTAGATATAGTTTATTAATGTTGAATCAAAATATATTATAAGTTAGTTTTCTAAAATGGTAAGTAAGATTGTTAATTTAAATTATTTAAAATATATTTTTGAATATAAAAATAAATATAACTATTAAAAAAAATTAAACATTTAATTTTTGAAAATTAAAATTACAAATTTTTTTGGGTTCCTATTTCAACTAAATTTACTAAAAAAATTGCCCAAAAAAACAAAAAAACATATAAAGATAAAGATTTCTCTGAAATAAATAGAGGAGAGAAAACTCTACTCACTTTGCCATGATTATCTTTCAACTCAATTCATAATTATTTTTAATTTAATTTAATTTGATTGTAAATTTCAATTATATAAAATTTAACTATAATTAAGTGTTAGATTTATTTTAAATTCATTTTACATCATTTTTTATTTTTTCAGAAAATATTACATAATTTTATTTAAATATGGATTTGGGTTTATATGAAAATCCAGGTGAAATCAACTTAACCCTAATTTGAGGGCTGTGTTCAATAAATCCAATCTACCCTCAGATCTGAATTATAGACACCCAACCTGAGACGGGAAGTTTAAAACCCCACCTACTTTTCGAGAGAATCAAAGTTCGTGAAAGTTCAGTCTAACTACCCTGTAATGGCTACAGGTAAAGTTATTCCATCTAAAGATAAGGTTATCCGTGTTCATTAGGCATGACAAGGACTAAAGTTCCGTGTGGGGAAATTACATTACAGTGGATAGCAGTAGAGCCAGAGAAGCGAGGAGAGGAAGAGGCGAGCATGAGCAGAATGGAAAAGGAAACATGATAGAAGCTTTGTTAAATATCAATTGCCTTCCACGCTGTCCCTCTCAAATCCAGACTGCGGATTAAAGGATCGAGGATCAGCCTGAACTGCCAAGTCTCGATTCTCTGGTATTTTACTCCCCTTGCTCTCTTCGATGTTCGATGCAATGATTTCCTTCTCCTTGTGTTCAGATTGTGTAGATACAAGAAGTCATTACTGTATTTTCATGGACATCGCAAGAGGGGTTGGTCCTGGAGTTATAGCCGTTTTAATTGGAATGAGAGGAGTGGGAAATAATACCGCTGTCCAAAGTCGTAAGAAAAGAGAGAACTCTCCTGCTACGCAGTGTTCTGCTTTGATAGCTGATCAGACCGGTTGGGGAGATTATACAATGCTCAATGGGTGGTCTCTGTTTACCACCGACTGTGTCATTTCCCCGGCCGGATGCTCAAGAGAGTGTGTTGCCTTGTGACTTGGAAATCAGATGCAAGATCTCAGAGGATCCCATCTTTTTACATGGGATTTGATTTTCAAGCATACAAAAGGGATCAAGAAAATGTGATGCGGGATGCGTACTCTCTAGGAAAGTGGGTCGAAAATTTGAAGCCTTGCAATGTAATCTAGTGACATAGAATTAGTATTGGTAATGTATAGTATTGCAAACATATAACAGTCATGGGTGGAGGTGCAAAAATCTACAGGGAAGGTGCATGGGTGAAGATGCAAAAATCTACAGGGAAAATGTAGCTCTGGTTTAAATTGCATGAAGAACACAGTCCAAACATCACAAAGAAGAAATAGAAGTTGTAACCTTCAAAACATGGGCAGAGGACCTTTGGAAGAGAGATGGAAAGGTAGTTACAACTTGTAAGTAGGCATGAACTTTGTTGCTATTTACAATGATATTCTATTCTTCTGCGGGTTACATATTATCTTCGAGACATTTTTTTGCCATTTATTTCCATGGCGGCCATATAGACATAATTGTTATGTATCATGATCATTGAGTTAAAATCCCACTTTTCTACTAAATATTAATTGTTGGATTAATGTATATTTATGCCTTCAAAATCACATCCATTAACAGATAATAAAATCTTAATGATGTGTGAATTAAAAAATTTAGTTTCAATACTTTTTGCCGTCATATTATTTGATCAAAAAATCTAAGGTCATTTGTGATTCAGATTTTAACCTGGATCTCTGCAATGGATCAGAAATGGTGTCTCTTTGCTCTTTTCTTGAGTTAGTTTATTCAGCTCCGTTTCCTCCGCTCCCTAAACTTGACCACTCGGCTCTAATGCCCTGTTTGGATTTCGGATTTCGTTTTCATCCAGCTTGGGGCCTTTCATATTTCTCAGATAGCAGCACTGTTTCCTTGATGTGGAGATATGTGGCTCTTCTTTTGACAGCCCTTAGAGCCGTTCTCCAATGGTAACCCAACTTATTGATAGTTTCCTGTAAAATTAAGGTCAAGCTGTAGCTCTCTGGACATCGAGGTAGATCTGCTTTTCTAATGATAGATCCACCTTTTCAGTGGTAGATCTGCTTTTCTAATGATAGATCCACCTTTTCAGTGGTAGATCTGTTAAAAACCGTGACAAACTTGCAAGAAGTTTTTGATGTGTGTATAATTTTATTAGCATAGTCTAAAAAGTTCACAAATCAGTTTGGAAAATAATGGAAATTTAGGTAAGATTATTATAAATTCTGGTTTATATTTTTGAAAATTTGGGTTACAGCTGTCAAATTTCAGGATTTTGGGTGCTCAGGTTTTTCATGGTGCTGAATCCATTCCCACCACCAAAACAAGATTCAAACCCTCCAGCATTTTGATTTTTTGAAATTTTTTACTGGATTCACCCACAAAGTAGTTTGGAAGATAATGGAAATTCCTACCTGATTATGACAAAATCAGGGAGAAATTTTTGAAAATCTGGATTACAGCTGTCAAACTTCAGGATTTTGGGTGCCATAGGAGTTTTTGATTGTGCTGAATTCATTCCCACCATCAAAAAAATATTCAAACCTTTTATCATTCTGATTTTTTGAAATTTTTTTGACAGGATTCCTCCACAATTTAGCTCCAAAAATAATTGAAATTCTGGTAAAATTATGACAAAATCCCGTAGAAATTTTTGAAAATCTAGATTACAGTTGTCAAACTTCAAAATTTTCGATGGTAGTAAATTCATTCCACCCTTAAAAAAAAATTCAAACCCTCCAACAACATTCTGATATTTTAAAATGTTTTTAACAAAATTCCAGCAGAAAACTGCCATCCGGCTAATCTGTGGTGGTGTCGGTAGACAACGCCCGACCATATTTAACAACCGTACTGGAAGAACATTGGGTTACTTTTGACTCAATTTCCCCTTCCTTATTCGCGCCATCGCTCTGTTGCGTGTTTCAATCCTGGAGTCTGGGCTTGAAGAGTGCTGTGGTGA
This sequence comes from Pinus tabuliformis, assembly GCA_031772625.1. Taxonomy (NCBI): domain Eukaryota; kingdom Viridiplantae; phylum Streptophyta; class Pinopsida; order Pinales; family Pinaceae; genus Pinus; species Pinus tabuliformis. Next base: position 678,926,710 of record CM062818.1, on the reverse strand, counting down.
TCTATCTTTGACTGCAGCCAATGACAGTCAACAGCCAGCCTAGATGTTTCAGATCTGAGAGTTGCAGGACTTGTAGTGGAGGTTTGTAACCACATATGGTTGTTCCTTTATGCTGCCTAACCCAGATTGCTGAATTCTTTCTGTTGCTCGTCTCTTGTTCGTTGTACAGCCCCTCAAAACCTTGGCCTTTCTCACACCTCATAATGTTTTCTGATCTTTTGTTTCGTTAGCGGCACTTTTTTACCGCTTCAATCAGGAATTCCTCCCTTTCTGCAGTCGTAGCGATCTTATGAACCAGTGCACTTGGGAGTGCAGATCCATTTGTTGCATGTTTTATTCGGTGACATTGCCTGTAAGTAGAGTTCATCCCTACTCATTGAGACTGTAACCTCTGCTGTGGGGCTTTGTTGCTCGATTCTTCTCTTGGGTCGTGCTCCTTGCCCTCTGCATAGGCATCAGATCTGCACCACAGGTGTCCATTTTTCATAATCAATGAGATTATTGGAGAGAACAGGCCCCTAGCTCTGCAGCATTTTTCATAATCAATGAGATTATTGGAGAGCACAGGCCCAGAGCTCAGCAGCAACAGCGTCCTATATTTTTTGGATCAAAACCTCACAATCCCTATTGTTTTAGGCTTCGATCTAGAACGGAAAATCCCTATAGCGTACATGGTTGGTATCGTCTTTTGTGATTATCCTGTGACTAAATGAATACATGAATCCTTTGGGTAGATGTAAATGGCGTTGTCTACAGGTCACAAATTCGCTCAGTCACCTAAATTTGTGGGTGATTTTGGTTTAAAAAATTTAAAAATCTAGTAATGGGAGTATTTGATATTTTTATGGTGAGAATGATTGAGTACCATCAAAATCCCTGGGCACTCAAAATAGTGAACTTTGGCCGCTGTAATTTTTTTTCAAAATCCTGCTTAATTTTTCATTATTTTACAAAATTTTGACCTCTTTCCAGTATGGCCATATAAATTGAAAAATATTCTGAATATCTCAGGTGTAGGATAAGAACACATCCCAATATGTTATATGGAATATTTTAAAAATTGTGATTATATTTTAAAATGCGATTAACGTTAATGTACAGGGCAAAAGCTTACAAATGCCTTGCTGGGATTATCATATCAGCTTCAATTCGAGGAGTTGACTTTCCACTAAACATTCTCAATCTTTACGCTCCATATAAGTCCCGAACATCTTTCTGGAACAGGTGTTTTGCATCTGGACTTTTCAATTTAAACAATCTCATCATTGCGGGAGACTCAAACACTGTCTTATATTCAAATGAGGTTTGGGGACAGGGAAAGATAAACTATAGCCTGGCGGACCTCATCAACTCCGAGATGATCAACAGAAATATGATTGACATCAATTTCTGCTAAGAAAAGGCCGACTTGGTCTAATGGAAGAATAGGAAACGCCTACATAGCCAAAAGGCTAGACAGAATGTTTATCCATTTTAGCCTCATTGATAAATTGGGCTTGCCGAAGCTGTCTGTGGAGAATGTCATGATCTTTGATCATCTTCCTATCCTTATAACATGGCCGGACAAGATCTTCAGAAGAGGTTACTCCTTTAAGTTTGACAACAACCTCCTTCTTGACCCCGCTTTTAATCTATTTATTCAGAATGCATGGAAAAAAATCAAGGACCGGGACAAACATTTTATTTTCACATCCTTCAGGGAAAAACTATCCGAGATTAGGGATATGGTGAAAAAATGGCAGTTTCAAAAGCACCAGGAGGACAAGGAGAACCTCAAAAGGATTCAACAGGAATTGGAGATTATGATGGCATCCACTGATTTCTCCACATGTTCCCTCGAAAGAAAATGCTGTATTAGAACCCTGGAAAATAAAAGATATTGTCTACTAAAACAGGAAGAAGCTAAATGGAGGCTCAAAAGCCGTGCCATATGGCTCCAACAGGGTGACAAAAACACAAAGTTCTTCCATAAGTTTGCCAATGCAAGAAGGGAGAGGAATTTTATATGGAAAATTAAGGACGAACAGGGCGTTGTCGCTATCTCACAAGAGGATATCACAAGGCATGCTGTATGTTTCTTCAAAAAGCAATACAGCAGATCGAATGATATTGCTTTCAGTGATATTAGATGGGGCATAGATCTGATGCCAGTAATGTTTGATCAAGAAATGAATGAGGCTATGTTTCGCCCTGTTGATGAAAATGAGCTCCTCGCTGCCATGAAATCCTTTAAAAAGGATAAAGCCCCTGGGCCTGACGGATGGTCAATTGATTTCCTTATTCATTTTTTTGACCTTTTTAAAATGGACCTGCTCAGCATGGTGGAGGCCTCCAGACTCTCAGGCAACATCCACAGCTATTCTTTGTCCACTCTCATCGCTCTCATTCCCAAGAAGGACGAGCCCGAATCCTTCCTGGATTTCCACCCTATCTCACTCTGCAACATCACTTTCAAGATTATCACAAAGATCATTGCACTAAGGATAAAGGGTACTCTGGCTTCATGTCTCTCTCCAAACCAGCACGCCTTTTTAAAGGGTTGAAACATTCATGACGCGGTGGCCACTACGCAAGAATGCCTCCACTCCATGTCTGTTCATTGCTCCAACACAGCCATCATGAAAATTGATCTGCAGAAGGCTTTTGATGTTATAGACTGGGGATATCTTCAATGCCTCCTGGCCAAAATAAGACTGTCTCCTGCGTCATTCGCTGGATAATGGGCTGTATTGAAAATGTCAATTATGCTATTCTGGTCAATGGTTGCCCCTCCCCCTTCTTCCAGGCAGAAAGGGGCCTTCGGCAAGGATGCCCTTTATCGCCCCTCCTTTTTATTCTGGCCATCGATGCCTTGAGCCTTCATATCAACCGTGCAGTGGCGTTGAAAGAATACATTCCGATCAGGATCTTCAAGAATATCAATATATCACACAACCTTTTCATCGACGATGTCCTCTTATTTGCTATGTTATCAAAGGCTACATGGATGTGCATCAAATCTATCCTTGATAGATTTCACAAGGCTTCTGGGCTTGCCATCAACAAAGCCAAATCGTTTCTCTATCACAATGACTCCGATGAGGCACTGATATCTTGGATAACACAGCTTTTTGGAATACAATCCAAACCACTATCTGATGGCATCAAGTATCTCGGGTTTCGACTAAAGGCTCGATCCTACAGGAAGGGGGACTAGCGATGGCTTATCGACCGTTTCTACAGCAAGATTGCACAGTGGAGCTTCCGTTCCCTTTCTCTGGGTGGCAGGGTTGTGCTCGTCAAATCGGTATTATCCCAGCTATCGGTATTTTGGGGTCACCTTTTTCTTCTCCCGGCCTGCATCATCCAAGCAATTAACAGGATCATCGCCAATTTTATTTGGGGAGCAAAGGCCGATCGAGGGAAAATTCATCTTGCCAAACTGGACCTCCTCACCTTGCCAAAAAATTTTGGTGGATGGGGCCTTCTGGACATAAAGCTCTTTGGGAATGCTCTTGTCTGTAAATCCCTATGGAGGGGCATTTTTGGCACAAATCCCTGGAGTGAAATTATCCGCCAGAAATATCAAAAAGGTAGAGGCATTGAATACTGGTCCAGGTTTGATTCCATTGGCATTCAACAGGGTTCCGCCATATGGCTCAGTTTCAGAAGGATCCAGCGATTTTTTCTCAACAATCTCAAATGGAAAATTTACACAGGCAGAAAGATTCTCATTGGTCTAGACTCTCTCGCTGGCCTCAAGGGCAATCTACAGGTTCCTCCTCCGCTCCTTTTTTTTCTCCGCAGATCTGGCTTTTTCACATGGGATCGCATCATCAAGGAATGGCATGGACTCTCTCCCACGCTAAGGGATGCTCGCGACATCGGCCTCCCACAGGACCTGCTCCCTCTATGGAACAATCTCATATCCTCTCTCCATCTGGGTGGGTTAATGCGCTCTTCAAATGAAGATCATCTGGTCTGGTCTTTATCCTTCTCTTCCTCTCATGCAATTGTTAAGGATATATATTTGGATCTCATATCAAAATCAAACAAAATGAATGGTCAGCGTTTTCCAGTCTACTGGTGGAAGCTTGGTTGCCCCCTCAAAGTGACCTTATTCTCTTGGCTGGTATTCTTCAACAAAAATTTGTCTTGGGATTCTTTAAGGAAGCGATCTTGGCATGGGCCAAGCAGATGTGTCCTCTGCAAAATGGAGGAGGAATCAAACTTCCACTTATTCTTCAAATGCTCGGTCTCTCAACAAATCTGGTATGAACTTGCTCTGTTTCTTTCCTTTCCGCATCTTAACTTCATCTCTGTTGATGCAGCTTTTGCCTGGTGGGGACGACAAGAGGTTGTTCTACGTCCGATCCTTCCTATCACTATATGGTGCCTTTGGAAGTGGAGGAACCTCAAAATTTTCGAGGATTCTACTATCTCCTCCAAATATGTTCTCTCTTCTTTTTCTGCACTCTATCTACCAATATGCTGAATGGTGTTGTATGCTTGTCTTTCTATGTTTCCATTTTGTTCATTTTGATACTTGACGGTCCGATGGCGATCTCTTATAAATCCTTTGGCTATCTGTTTCATGATATGCTTTATACTCTATCGGCCATCTCCAGGAGTATTTCTATATGCAGATCTATCTGAATATTTTGTATATATACCCTCAATATAATATAATGATTTTCTTTCTGAAAAAAAAAAAGCTTTACTGTTTTTATTTTATTTTTGGCCATCTAAATTGCAAAATATTATGAATATATTATGTGTAGGATAAGAACAAAGTTAACCATTAACTTGGTTAACTTACAAATCCCAATAAGGTATATGGAATATTTTAAAAATTGAGATTAACATTAATGTAACTTTTGGTTTTTTTTTTTTAAAACTATATTATTTGTTATGTTATGATATGATTATTAGTTGTTTATATGAGTTTGGTTAGTTTTGATGGAAATTTAGTAGAATTTTTTTTGGAATTGTAAATTTTATTTCTTTAATTAGAGAATTTGAGTGTTTTGAGATTTTTTAGCTTGTTGATAAATCTGTTTACGCATTCAAAAATGTATTCCAAACAATTAAAATTTACAAGTTTACCAAAAATTGTATCACTAAATTCATAAGGAGAAAAACAAAATATTCTCAGTTTATCTTACCAAAAAAAATCTATGATTATTAGTTTATATTATGAGTTTAGTGAATTTTATCTGAAATTAAATTTGTAAATTTGATTTGTGCAATTAACAAAATAATTTGAATTTTAAAAATTCTCTAGAATATTACTAAATTTATTTATAAATTCAAAAATACAATTCAAATAATTAAAATTCACAATCTTTCCAAAAATTATATCACTAAATTCAAAACAAAAAAACAAAAGAATCTTATTTACATATGAAAAAATTTGATTTTACCATTTTATTACACTTTACAAATAATATTTCTGCTATCTCTTTATTGAAATGCTTATATTTAATCTTATGTAAACATATTACAAAGAGACTTTCACTGTTATTCAAATGAATGATTACACACCATATTTGCTATTTTTTAAATGTGCCTTCCTACGAATATAGGAATGCAATTTTTTTTAAATTCATATTTTCATACCGATACAGTATGTTTCCATACCAATGGCACAGTCTGAGTTTCTTTTGTTTTTATTAAATAATAATATATTTTTGAAATAATTTATGGAAAATTATTATAATTTTTTTTTTCTATTATTTTAGAATAGCTTTATTTTATTACTATTTGTTAGTTAAAGTAGGATCATTTTGTTATAGTTTTTTTAATTTCAATATAGTTATTGGTGTCATCTATTATTAATACTTAATATTCTTTTTAGTGGAATCACACTTTATTTCTATTTGTTTGTTATCTTTTGGATTTTATTTTCGATTTTATATTTATTTATTTATGTATTTTATTATAATGCAAATATGTGTTGATTTTTTATTTGTAGATGGATATATATTATCAATTTGTTTATTGATTATTGAGGATGGTTGTTAATGATAATTTTCATTTTTTTTTTCTTTACACCTTTGTCTATATTTTTGGGCAACTAATGCGTATAATCTTACTTCCATGCTTAGGTACTACTTTGTTTTCAAAAATCTTGGAGTAATCACTTAAGAGTGTTTCTTACTAGGTTGCTTGACATCATAGTAATGTTTAACTTGTACCTCCATATTTTTACCGACATCTATTACTATCATTTTTGCCTAACCTTTTTCAACATTATGGGGAGGATGTGAAATGCTTCTTCAAGTGATTTTTTATGCTTCATTGCTTTGTTCAAGATCAAATTTTCTTCAAAATGAACTTTGTATCAAGCATTGATTCCTATTTTCACTAGGAAATGTAGGGGCTAGCTATGCATGTACTCTCACAAAATGCATTAACATTCATAAAGATACTCATTTTATGTTTCTTTTTCATCAACTCACATTGATAGGGATACTCATTTATGTCATATCTTTCATTAATTGATATCCATAGGGATACTCTTTCTATGTTTTTTTTTTAATTTTAAATTGTACATGAGCTTCTCATCAAGCTTTTGTCTTGGTCTCATTTTAGAAAATCAATGTTTTTTTCAGTCTACCTCGAGTCACAATAAAAGGGGCTTTGGGTGAATTCTATTCTTTCTTCCTAAGGAGCTTCAAATTTGAGGCTTAGAATTCTTGTGTGGACTTTTGATGGTGTTTTCTAATTTAGGGTTGTTTGGTCCCCTTTAGAGTTTTTTATATTTCTTATTTGGATTTACTTAATATATGCATACTTAATGGTGTTGTTGTTGTTGTTTTTTAACTTTGGTTTTCTTTTTCCTAGTTTTTAATCAACATGTGTTTCTCCTCATTAATACCCCTTTTATCTAAACATTCATGTTATAGTGGCCAATCCCATCCATTCTTTACTTAATAATTCAACCATGTTTTTTGAAGTTCGTTGACTCTAAGTTTCAATTATATATTGATCTATAAGTTTCAAACTCTTGTCATTTTCCTTAGCTCTAAGTTTTACTTATATATTGAAATCTACAAGTTTCAAACTCTTTCCATTTAATGCATCTTTATGAGATGATTTTTAAGTTTCAGTTGCAAAAACCTCTATAACATCATGATTTTTTTCTTTCTTTGATGAAGCACTTTTCCATGCAATTTTTTTTATATGTCTTGCTAACTCGCAATTGAAATGTAACACTAGATGTGATAGTGTATGTGAGAGCACAAAAACCTTGACATTTGGGCAAGCTAGCTAAGAAAAGACATTTCCCAAAGACTAGCATTTAATAGGGCATGGTGCAACAAAGTCTGTCAACATATTCGAATATCTGTGAAGCATGCCAATGTGTTGGTTGTTGTGGGAATATGTGTATTACAAATGTTTAATATAAAATTCACTTATATTTATTTGCACAACAAGAACTCAATAAATAATTTTACAAACAACACACTTTTTTATCCTTGATTTTTAGTAGATTGAAGTAATAACTAAGACCTGAATTACCAAATCAGCAAGGGGTGCTTATAAAGAGTAATTTGGTCATAGAAAACACATGGGTTGTAGATAGATTAACTTTTGAGTTCCATCTTAGCCAAAACATTGATTTGAAAATCCCTACTGAGTAACAAATCATTTTGTGACATTAATTATAGTAAGTGTGACGAAGCTATATATCGAAGATCACATGAACAAACAAATTTCAAGAAAGTATCAAATTATTTGATATCAAATTTATGTGTTTAAAATGGAAACTAATAAATTAGGCTTCACATTCATCTTGAGTGGGTATAAAAGTTTCTAATTGTTACACAACCTGCAACACAAGTTATTAATTTCAAATCTCATAATCACAATAATTTCCCTTCATTATAATCATATATATTAACACACACACATGAATGATAATTTAGGTAAATTAAGTTCGTGGATTCCCTTCAATGTTTACAGTTGAAATATTTTAAAATTGTGTTTGTGAGAAAACTGTATGTATACAAGTTTTTTATTGATAATTTATAAATTCATTTAATATAAAATAGGATGGTCCATTATATTATTAAATATTTATTTTTGTAATAGTTAGTGCTAAATAGATATGGTAGGATTTATTGTAAAAAATATATTAGGTAGTTTGGTGATGATTATAAAATTTGGGTGGGTGTGAGTTAATTATTTTCTCTCCTAACTCATTAATGGTAATGCAAATCTAGGAAAAAAATAATTTGTTAATTTGGACATATGATTAGAGATACTTACATAATGAATTTGAAGATGGTGTAAAAAGATGAAATGTAGGAAAATGAGTCAAATTTCCAAATATATAATTTTTATTTATAGAAATTGTGGACCTATGTTAATTTTGACTTTTCATAACACTAATATGTTATTTTTTCTGCAAAATATAATGCATATTTTTCATTAGTGCAACCTTTGAGCACATAAAAAATGGAATCTCACTACAAAAAATTGGGCAGTTGTAGAGAAGGGATGTTTCTTGTGGACAATTATTTTGCCAAAATTTATAATATTAATTTTATGTTTTTTTAAATTATGAAAGTCATTATGCCTGAAATTATGAGGCCTTCTATTAGTGTAACCTTAAAGGGTCTTAACATTATCAAATAGTCTCCTTTTTTTAAATATTATAGGCTTAATGTCCTCTAGTGCACCATATAACTTTTTTTCCCCAATGGTTAAGGCCCCAAAATGTTATAGCATAAATAAATGAGGGGTGTATTTTAAAATTTTGATATATGTAAAGAGAAAAACATTTTAAAAATAGTAAACATTTTGATCTCTCTCTCTCTCTCTCTCTCTCTCGCTATATATATATATATAGATATACATACATAACAAAGTATTTTTCTACCATATAGAAAATTTAATGCTTTCATGTATTTGTAGCCCAATCCACCACATTTGTGATCCTAACCTATATTTGAAGCAACCTAACCATCATGCACATAAGATTCCTACTAGGAGTAATTTTAGTTGAAAAAAGTGCATGCACATTTTTAGTGTTAAAAATGTGTGTGAATTTATAGCACTAAAAACATGTGCATGCACCAAAAATGTGTGTGTGTGTGTGTGTGTCTAGAACTAAAAATGCACATTTGTTCCTATAGCTAGTGATTTTAACACATGGGAAACAATTGAGGTCAGGTTAGGGGAGTCGGAGAGGGTGAGGGCATGAGGGAAGGGGACAAGGGATATAAAGAGCGAGAGGAGGAGTTTGGGGGGTGGGGGGGATATGTGTTGGTGAGTGAGAGTTGAAAAATGAGAGAGATAAGGAGAGAGGGTGGGGAAGGGAGAGGAAGTGAGATATTTGTGGTTGGCACATGGAGAAAGACAAAGACAAAGTTGGAAGGGCATTGTTGTGAAGGATGGATTGAGAGGGAGAGATAGGGAGGGGAGGGTGTGTGAGTGAGTGAGAGAGATTTGCTGGGGGGAGAAGAGAAAGAAAGAGAGGGAGGGAGTGTAGGGGGAACATAGGGGAGGAATGAGAGATAGAGAGATGACATGGTGGGGAAGATAGTGAGAGATGGAGAAAGAGAGTGAGGGAGGGAGAGATAAATAATAATATTGGGAGGGAGATAGAGACAACACTAGAGAGGGGGGGGGGGGGGGGGTTGTTGTGAAGTAGGGATTGAGGGAGGGATAAAGAAATAGAGGAAGGGGGAGGGAGATGACCTGAACTATCTAAGGAATGAAACTGAATATCGACATTAGAATATGTCTCAAGTGTATAGAAAATAATTTATAACATATATCGTTAATAAGATATGGCACAAGTGCATAAAAGAATAATGTAGTGGAAATAATAATATAAAAAGAGCTTAATCATTTTTATTAAATGGTTAAAATGTTATAAGGCTAAATCATGAGAGTCTCTATGGATTTTGAAATTGTGAAGACTCACATTTATCTTATTTATGGGTGTCTTTTCACCTAAAGTAATTCATTTTCATTATGTTTAAAATACCACGGGTTGCAAAAAAACTATGGATGAACACAATAAATCAATATGGTAAAAACTAATGAATAATCATATATGGTAAAATCTAATCGTAAAATCAGATTTTTATTTTGTTTTATTCCACCATCCAAATACCATGGGTGGATAGTTTTCTACATCCATTGTCTTGTAAACCACCAAAAATACAAAACAATTATTGATTGTGGTGATTCATTGACATCCACCTCAATAAAGAGCCAATGAGAAAGAGAAAGAGGGAGCAAGTGGGGAGATGGAGAAGTAGAGAGGTAAGAAGGAAGAGAGAGTTTGGGGGGGGGGGGGGAATGAGAGCGAGAGAGAGAGATGGTGGTGGGAGACAGAGGGAGAGAAAGAGGTGAGAAGAGAGAGACACATAAAGGGGGGTGGGATGGAGGAGATAAAGATGGGGATATAGAAGGAGAGTGGGGGAAGAAGAGGTGGAGAGAGAGTGTGAGTGATAGGAAGAGAGATAGAAAGATAGAGTGAGGGAGCGAGGGAGGGAGAAGAGATAAGGGGAGAGAAAGAGCGAGAGGAGGTAGGTGGAGTGAGAGAGGGAGTCACAAAGTTGAAAGGGGGATGTGAAGGAAGGATTAACAAAGTGGGGGAGTGATAGAGAAAGAGAGGAAGTGGGAGAGAGAGGTGAGTGGTATTTAGGGTGAGAGGGAGAGGAGGAAAGACGAAGGGACACAAAGATAGAATGGGAGGGAGGAGAGAGGAGTGACAGAGGGGAAAATAAGAGAGTAAAAGGGGGAGAGAGATACACATAGATTTGGGGGTTGAGATAGAGACACAAATATGGAGAGAGGGAGGGACAAAGAGATAGGGATAGAGAGGGGGAAGAGAGGGAGGAAGAGGGAGATGAAGAGAAAGAAGGATAGGCAAAGAGAAATATGGGAGAGAGTGACAGTCAATTTAATTGTACTAGAATTTTGGAATATTTTAATCTTTTCAATTTGAGTTTGTAAAAATTTTGTAGTGTAAAGAAAAATATATGCAAGGACTTAACTTCTAATTCTATCAAATGTAAATTGACAATAAAGAAAATTTTGTTGGATGAAAGAAATTAAATCTAATCTATCTCAATATGATCATGGTTTTGAAACATGTATAGATCCTCTTTTCCCTGTAGATATTCAAATGATTTTTAACAACAAAATTTCTCAAAAAAAATTGAATATAATTGTTTGTATTTTTTAAGGATTTGACTCCTATTAAATTGGAAGTTTTGTATGATAAACCTACTTCATATTGAAATAAAAAAAGCAATCAAAATCCATACTGATGAGTTTGAAATGAAAAGTAGGACCTATGAAGCCTTAATGCAAGACTAGTTTGTATAGATCATGCATGCACTGCAACCTCTTTCTATTAAGGATGTTCATTCATGGTATTTTACATATCTATCAATAATCTTGTCATTAAGTACATCAATAATGCATAAAAGAAACTAATCTAACACATGAGATCATGCTTAACTTCTCATAACATCGAATTAAATCATATATACATACCAATTATATACAACTATAAACACAGAAAGGAAAGAGCATATGTGTTTGACAACGGGGTCCCTCCAATGCTCAAAAAGCACACTAGATTGTCTACCAAAAGTTGAAAATTAGAATAACAACATTTATTAAGTGAAATAAGATTGTATCTACAAATATATGTTTCTAAGTATTCTATTTACAAACTCCTAATCTCTCCTCCTTTGAAATGGAGAAAGAACTCTTATTTATACATGATTTCTTTGAGAAGAGGATAAGAAACCAAAAAATTTAGATCCACTTTTATCTCATGTTGGTGAAACCAATTTACTAGAAGATAATTATCTCTACAAATCCTCTCACAAATATATAATACCTTTTATAGGAGATCTTACCAAAAATTCCATGATTTTTCTCTAAAATATTCATCAAATATTCAATGGTTGTGTTGTAGCTGTGACAAACACCCTCCAAAATTTTGCCTAAACTTGAATTTTGGAGCCTACATGTGATCCTATTATTTGTCATTCCTATATTGTTCATATTCGCTTCATGGTCAGTTAATGTTTCCTAAGGATCTAACTGCCAAAGTTAGTTGCTAACACATTCTTAGCCTTTGAAGCATTTGGAAGTGATCTTCATTCAAGAAAGCTTAGCCACATACAAGATGTACCTTAGAAAATACAACATTGTGCAATCCTTATTGACAGTGACTTTGCAGGACAGTGACTACACAGTTCTCTATGGATGATGATTGTGTAGTCCCAAGAGACAGTGCTTGAAGAGTCTCTAGGGACAATCATTGTGTTTTTCCTGGAGACAAAGACTGCGTATTCCTTGTAGATAGTCAATGCATAACCCTAAGTTGACAATTCTCTCACCATTAATAGAAATTGTACCATCTCCCTAGTGAGCTTTCTCAACTGTTGCTTTTGTGCACTTTTGGTTTCGTTTGTGTCACTTTCTCTTTTGCAACTGACATTTTTTCTTGCTTTCACATTCACAAGGGGTGTTTATGTATTTTCACTACAAAATGTGTCACTTTCACTTTATTTAGCTTTTGCAAGTGTCATTTTCATGTTTTCTTATTGTCATAGTCGTCACTTTTGATTGACATTTTCAGTCTTACATGTGTTTCATTTTAGTGCACCACTAGAGGCCACCCTAGTGCATTCTTCTGCAATAAATTATCCTACATATGATAAGAATATGTTCTAGACACTTTCCCACAACTTAGCACATTGTTTGGTTGCAATTGATACTCTTGTCATTACTTGTATTCTAAGTGTTTCAATGTGACATTTCAACTATTACACTTAAAAATAAGTGTTTCTTTGTCGTCGATTCAAAGTATGCATGTGGATCTTGGATTCTGAGGCATGTGTTGATGTTATTTGGGTGTGATATCATCATTCAAAGGATTGATTATTCTCTCTTGTCTCAATAATCCCACACTTAGGCAATTTCTAGAATGTTCCTTGTCTGACCAACCACCCTTCCAACTTTCCTCCCTGAATTGTGCATTTCATAGTTCCCAACCTCAGTCAACAACTGTTGCCTCTTGGAACTGTGCATTGTGTAGTCACTACATCCAAGTACTGCGCAGTCACAGTGCCAAGTTATTGCTCCTTGCCCCTCAAAATTGCATAATATTTCCTCTTAGTTAGCCTCTCACTACACACTTCGCAATTTCTACTAGTATTCATCCTCCCTGTCTCTTTAAATTTTGCAATTGCGAACTCTTGAATTGTGCACTACACATTCACAATGGGTAGGTCTACCTCACTATGTCTTTGTCTCCCTCAACTACGCATTTTTTTCTCTCAATGCTCCAACCACTACGTATTGCATAGTCACAGTCATCAAACCCTCATCCCTACCTCTTGGAACTATGCACTACAAAATTCCTAAGCCTCTTCCTTAGCCCAACACTTTATTCCAGAATCAATCAATGTTGCATGAAGAACAAAGTATACTAGGAGATTTCAGAACTAATGTCGTCTTGTCATGAGTGGATTTCATATGCATGCATCATATCTTGACATGAAAAGATGATGCGTAAGGAGGATTCCAAGGAGACCATGTGAAAGCAAACTTATGAAGCTGCAAAGATAAGGCTGGTCATCAAGCAATAAAATGAAGGGACACTAATTTACTACAACAGGAGATGGAAGATCAAGATCATATGGAAAAATCCATACTAATCAGCTAAGAGGATGAATATGAAACACAGGCAGGACTTACCATGAAGATACAAGGGAGGTCATCAAGAAGAGGCCACAAGAGAGCACTTACGGAGAAGAAGAATTGAAGGCACTATCATGAAGAACAAAAAGCAACCTTGGATCAAGACAAATATGTTGACTTGGAAGGCTTCAACATTCACGTAGTCCCTTTCTAGGGTGAAAATGAAGAACAAGAAAAGGGCTATCATGAAGAAGTCAAAGTTAAAGAAGCATAGAGAGAATCTTGGCATTGACACATCACCATGAAGTTCCATATCATCATTTCCAATTCATGGCCTGTATAAGTGTCACCACAATGTCATGTGTATCAATGTGTCTTTCCACATCATGTGTGGAATGTAATAATTGTATTTTCTAAAATGAGGAAATGTAAAATGTGTCGAAGACCAATGGCCCCATATGGAATATGAAGAGTCACTAGAGAGTTATAAAGTCATATAGAATCTCAAAGGTCAAGTAAAAATTCAAAAAGTTATTGTAGAAGCTCAAGAGTCATGTGGGGACTCATGAATCAAATGTGGGGTGAAGAGTCACCTCATTTGTTATAAATACACCCTCATAACTTGATTAAGGGACTTTTGGGAATTTGACTTTCCACCTTGGCTTCTCTAGTGTGGCATAGGAGAGAAAATATTTCTTTCGAGGAGCAAGTCGTGACTTAACGTTCCACTATTACGGCTAGTGTGGTAGCATTGTAATTGTATATCTTGTGACTTTAACTTAATATATGAATCTCATTGAGCCGACGCACTTTCATGCATATATCGTGAATGATTGTGAGAATATTCTTTCATTGTTTGTAGTGTATGTTTATGTTAACACATACTAATGAAAATGGATTATTTTGTTGGCTTTGGTATGTATCTTATTGAATGATGATTGTTGTCTTGTGAACTACGTTTCAAATTAACTAACAACCTCTTATGCTCTTGTGTGTCTCTTTTAGGACAATACTATTACTTTTCTTCTAGAGGCTCACTCTCTCTTTCATTTCCATGAAAGTACCTTATATACATTGCAATTGTATGCTTCACAGTATCAACTTACTTTTTCATTTGAAAGATTGTTTGTATAATCTCTTATGTTAATAATTTATGCCAAGGAATATTCCTAAGAGTAATGGAAATCGACTGTATTTCCGGTTGGGGATCCTAAACCAAATGGTGTGAGATCTAATTAGGAATTCATACCAAGGAGACACACTTGGTTGACATTTTTCCTGCACTGTCAATAGGTTGAAGAGGAAATTCGAATTTGAGGTTAGATAGTCAAATACAACTTTTTTGGAGTCTTCAAATATGCCTATACATATCATGAAACTCATCCAACTATAAGTGAGAACATGTTATTCTTTTAATATTTAATCATAATCTCACTCAAAATACTAAAATAATTTATTTGGAAAAGAATAAGTCTAATCCCATATATAGTCATAAAAATGGGTTTAATGAAATGTTACGGTGAAGCAGAAAATGGTTAAAAGTGAAGGAAAAGAGGGTGAAAATGTGACATTTTGGTGAGGCAACAGTTTCCCCCAATTGAAGATGTTGCATGTCCTCATGCAACCTTGCATTGATTCTCATGGATTGAAATCATCTCTTTTTCTATATATTTTTGTTCTTTTCTTACATACTTTGATTTTCCTTCAAGATTTTGTTTTGTTAAGAAGGCATTTTATGTCTTGAGATACCTCTCCAAGACTTGCATATTTTATAAAGACTTCTTCAATTTATAAATCCGTCTATTTCTTTCTCTCGAGATCTTACTGCTGTGGTGATACCTTATGGAGATTCTCATGTTTTGGAGAGTCTTATTTCTTTGTAAGATATTTAAGTGGTACCTGAGCTTCTTGTGGTTGGTTCTTTTTTTGCAACACTTTCCTTTTAATATTCTTCTTGTTGAAACAAAGCATACTTGAAAATTCAATCATGAGTATACCCAAACCTACCCCCCCCCGCCCCCGCCACCAACCCCCGAAATAGAAGGTGTTTTATGTTTTTGGAAAATGGGGAAAGAAATGTTGCATGGGAAATTTCCCAAGTACGTGTTTTCTTTTTTAATCCATGTTGGGCATGGAATCCCCCCAAGGCATTTTTTGGGGCTCAAAGCCCAAGTTTTGACCGAATATTTTTGTAAAGCTCCATGAATTGCGGGCGCGGGGCGCGAAAGTATGATAGAGTCACAGGGTTTTCCGCCCTAATTTTGTAATGTAATGTCAGCTGGATAGACCTACCCATGGTCTGCGGACCATGGGATTGTATAAATAGAGCGAGGCTCTAAGTGTAAAATATAACAAAGGGAGAAGTAGGAGAAGTCTAAGTGATTGAGTCGTAAGTTGAAGTGTGTCTTTGGTTCATAGAGTAGGAGAAGCCTCTGCAGCTGAGTGCGTAGAGGCCTAGTAGTCCGCAGCTGAGTGCGCAGGGCGGATTTGAGTCTGTAATCGAGCAAGGAATTGATAAAGAGTAGTTTTGTCATAATTCTATGTATCTGTTCTTGGGTTAATGCATGTTTGATATAGTTTTCAAATATACTGTTTATTTACTGTGCGCACCTGTATGAATGGTTTATGTTGTTAAGTATAACTTAAAGCATGAAAATAGGCTAAGATAATCAACTAACATTGGAATACCAGTAAGGTCTTGGGTAATAATGCATAGCATGACGTCCAACCCCTCGGTAGGGCTGTGCAAAAACATTATATCAGGCTGCGAGGTACGGGAAAGTGCACGAAGCCACCTGCGCACAGGGTTAAACCGCAGACCACTTGAGCTCATCAGACATCTCTAGGGTGTGGAAACCTAGTTCTAGCACCCTCCCATACTACTTTGGGTGAGACCTTAGTCCACGCTCCACAGACTGTTGCTGAAAGGGCCAATAGTACCGAGATTTGTTTGGCTAACTTGACTCTGAACCTGGGTCAGGCTCCATTAAGCCAACAATTCAAGGGATTATTAATTAAAGACTAGAAAATATTTTACTTAGTTAAAAATTCTATAACGTATGCATGTAGAAGATCATGTATTGCTAGAATATTTTGGTTGTTACCACTAGATCATGGATTTTGAAGTGAGTGGACTTGATATGATTCTTCCTTTCTCTTGGTTGTATGAACAGAACATGAGATCTAAAATTGGAAGCGTTGTACCCTCTTATTGATGAAACTAGGATATAGGTGCTGAACTCTAGAGCTGAATATTGATTTACAAGAACATTATTGCAAGTTATTATTGGTGTCATGAAATCATATAGTATTCATTCATATCTACATCAAGGAAAAATTATTATTAATGTGAATAAATTTGGCTGAGGTTAAACATAGAAAGGAATTATCATATTTTTGGTCATTAATGAATGTGTTAATTAAAACAAGACTTCTCACTATTAATGTCAATGAGGGTCAAGATTCCCAAGAACATATTAATCGGTACGAATCAATGAGTTGTATGTCAAGTTGCTTAGAAGGTACGAAAAACAGGGGACATTTATCTATTCCCATTGTTTATTGGTGAGAGAACTTGCCATAAGGCATGTAATCCTGAACATAGTAAAAAGGTCTCTAGTCTTGATCCCAAATGATGTGCTATGGTCGATGGGTGAAGACTTGTTAGAAGGTGCACTTTAATGAATCCCTCATCATCTAATGTAAGTATAAATATGTAGAGTAATTATTTGAAGGACCTCAGATGAAAGATTTCCACTATCAAGTAGGCTCTATGTGGCAAGAAGGAAGAGGACAATGACGTAACCCAACATGGCAAGTAAGATGAATGGATTTATTAATGCATTAGAGGTGAATGAAGGTGAGGCATGAAAGTATGAAACTTTGTAAAGGAGAAATGGGTTTGAAGTCATGATCTAGTAGTGGTAGGAAGATAAACAGCTTAATGTTGACAACATAAATAAAAGGAAACTTGGACTTCAACATAGATGGTCTATTAATCTTAGAGGGAGGAAAATGAATGAGTATACTATGAGATAATTGGCTTATTGGAGGCTTATTCTGGTAGCAATGGCATGATGTGTTGAGAAGTGTAGAAAGAAAGGCTCAATTTGACTTAGCCTTGATAAAATTGAGAAAAATCGAAATTTCCACATCAACAGACAACATGGATGCATTTAACTGAGGTGAAATGCCTCTTGTCACTCTATAGTTTAGTAAATTCAAGTTAGCGGGATTGGAGTTCAGTTATGCATGTGTGATTGCTAATATATAGCAATCCATTTCAATTATTTCCAGTTTTACTTAGTTAAACTAGTTCTAATAGTTAATAAAACTAGTTGGAGGTTATTTGTGTAGTGGGACAACAGTCTAACTCAGAGATCATCCAGCTAATTGATCAATCAACCAAAAATATCTCATGCATGCAAGGAATTCAAATCACTTAGCTGTTGTGGAGATTCCAAGGTAATGTAACATCAATTGTAAACTATTATTGAGTGTACAGATGTTGCATGCAATCAATGATCAATCCTTGGGAATTTTACAATCATTTTGGAGGAAATTCCTAAAGAATAGCGGATAATTTCCTCAGGATTTGCACAAGGAAATAGGAGCTCAGGTGGGGAAGAAAATGACTAAGTTTGGGTCAGAGCTTCTCATTTAGAAGAGAGCACAATTATTCTTTTGCAGGTTGAGCTCAAAGTTGGAGCTAGCAATTGTAATAGATTCTCTATTAATCTTATTAATGCAAGCAAGCTTAAGGGGTTTTTATCAGTTTCCCCTAGATACTTTTGTGTACTTGCGTATATGATTGATGCATGTTTGTGAATGTTCTTCTAAATTATGAATTAATTTATGTAGAGTAGTAGAGTAGAATTGTCTCTTGGTTTAGATTAAATTTATTAAGCAGTAACAATTCTATCACCAAATTACTATAGGGTATCAAAGCAGGATTCACATTAGAAAAATAATTTTTGAAGTTGTTCCTTAGGAGGTGATGAGCCTAGGTATTGCAACAATAATGTTGCAACTCCCAAGGCTACTAGCTTTACTTATCAACCCGGGGTTCGTACAAACTGTTGGACACCTAATCCTCAATGGGTTAGTGTGGAAGCCGAATGGACAAAAGGAGTCCAAGGGACCTTGGGATGTGGAACCCAACGGTCAGATATTGTACTATAAATGTAAATCATTTGTTAATAAAAATCGTACTCTCCTGTTTATCTTTCATATTCCTTTGTTGCATATGTGTGTTTAACATGGTATCGGAGCCAAGTTTGTTCATAATATGCTCAATCTTTTGTGAGCCACCTGTTTTTGTGTGGCCTGTGTAAACCTATGCATCCCTGTGTCTCTAGCTATTTGTATTCATTCAACAACTTAGAATTGGATGGTGGATACCTGTTTTCTGATTTTGAGATGGACAGTTTGGAAGGGTAATTTTTATTGTAACAGTTATAGAATCTGGGTTGCTTTAGAACTGCATTTGGGCAGTGACTAAGGCGTAGAGGTTAATGTTCTTTCTAGCTTCTAAGAAACGCTCTTTCTTCAGTGTCAGTCTTTCAATCTTCTGTTGGCCTGGTGTTTTCCTTAAAAAAAGGCTGAAAAATTTCTCAACTCTTTGCGCATGTCTCACATCTAGAATTATGTGATCTTCTACTACCTGAGATAACTCCAGATTCTCTGACATGTTGTCATTCCCTGCCAAGCTTGTCCAAGCCTCCTTGAATAACACAATGATTACATCTAAACGTTGGGAGACGGATGCGTAGAAAAGACCAAGCAGCATATTGAATCTGAACATTGGTCAGCGCCATTCTCGCTACCATTCTGCTGAGCATAGTAACGCATCCCATATGTAACGCCTAGTCTCTGGCTTTGTTCCAGACAGCTGTGAAGACAATTGATGAAGAGTTGCCATGCTTGATTGCTAATTTCATTTCCCTCTCTTGGTATCGACTCAATCTTCTCAAACGAGGACCTGTCATTCTCTTGAGCCATCCACATCTTTTTCAGCTCATAATTCGACGAGCTTACTGTGCTTACAGCTCACCCCACATAAATGAAACGAACAGTCATTTCTATTCCTCCATTGTAGTCACTTAGACTCCTCCACCTCAGTCGTTTCACTCGTTCCATATAATTGAGAGGGATTGATTTATTGAATTATAATTCATTCAATTTTTCTGTGTGAATGTTTTACATTGTCAGACATCAATTTCGATCTTAGAACCTCCCGTTTCTAGCTTTTACGAGGGATGGTATTATCTTCCCAAAGTTCTGCGCGGTTTCTATAGTGTATGAGTAAATAAATCCTACATTTGTTGTTATAAACACCTATCGTGGCCTCAACTTTGATCAAATCGGCCGCTATACCTTTCAAACCTGTTTGGACGGGCGGAGGCAACATCTTTGATGAAATTTTGTCCACTTGGTTTATTATTACTTCCAGTCTATTCACATATCCAGAAAAACGTTGCGCGCAATCCCGTGGGATTCCACTCGATCCCCTGACGACCTCATTCAGCAGTTGCAGCACCGTCGAGACATGACCCTGCGACCTGTCTCCTGACATCACTTATTTCTCTCTGTTAGATTTTTGAATTCCATGAATTCAAATTTCCATGTGATCCATATCGAAAGAATTCAGCTATAAGGATTGGGTTTCAGATAGTAGAGCTGAATAAATTTTGCGCTATGAAATTGAGCTTCTGTGCTTTGTAATTCGACAATAATCCATGGCATATAAAGGAAAATCTGACCATATGTGTTGATAGCATTAAAGATTCAAACCCTCTGTTGATTCTGGTTGAAACTTACCCATCTGCTGAAAAACGGGCTCCCAGAGATCAAAGTGCTCCAGAGCAGGGTTGCACCAATCACCGTTGTCATTTGGAATCGCATTGTTGAGTGGCCAGAAGTTAGTAGCAATGACAACGATAGAGCCGGGAAGGCACCATTATTGAACAAGCAGTGCTCAGAGCCGCGGTGTTGGTACCGTAGCCCTGGCTGTACAGATTGCCATAACCTCAAGCGCCGCCCATTGTGCCAGTAGTGTCACCCCCACCGTAGAACGTAGCATGAGCATCGGTCCATCCGGAACCATGCGCAGCTCAGAGCATTGAAAGGAGGCTTAACGAAACCAGCCATAGAAACGCCATTTCCAGAGAAAACAATAAAAACCACAACAAATTTCATCTAATACTGAAGAGCAGGGAATGGATATGCATGTTGTTGCACATTAAAAAAAAAATGGTGTTGGAACGTTGTTCATTGATGATTTCTGCACATTAACGGATATCATATGGCGCCAAACCCTATGTTGATCGTTGTTCGTTGAAATTGGTATGTATTTGTTTTGATTGAAGTTGTGTGATGGTGCCAAATATACCTTGAAACCATACAGAAAATGGATTAGAATTGGTTGTATATGAGTTATAATAGACATATGGTAAATCCTTTTTAAAGAAATCACTCATATGGATTAAGTTCCTTTAAAGACGGTGGTAGTTTATTAAAGTTTGTTGAAATGTTTTGAATGGTGGCATATAATGGTTATATAATGAGATTTTTGGATGAAAAATTATCAATTCATTTTATGGATAGAATAGCATGTGGGGTTTTTGATATTTGAACTAATTTGGAGATTGGAGATTATTGAGAGTTTCTTTGTCTTAGCATTGTATTAGATTTTGGAGTGCGTTGAGATCTTCATTTTTTACTATTTTTGAGGATGGCTCCAATTGGTGCAATATTAGAGTCATTGGACAATCTAATAGTTTCTACTATGGATAATACAATCAAAATCAGCAAGGATTTTCTCACTGATATTCACAGTTGTTTACAAAATGCACAAGAGAAGATAGAATTTTTGCAGCTTGAAACTCAGCTACAGCAAGAAGAATTAAAACAGAGGAGTCATCATTATGAACCTATTTCTGTTCAGAATAATGAAACAGACTCCCATAAACAGCAAGTCAATATTGTTGAAGTTGGTTCAGATCCAGTGCCCAATAAAGTAGCAGCTATACATGAAGATGCAGAAACTCAGTCTGCACTTCCCAAGCCCATCATCAGACCTTGGGAACAGCTTGTCCACAACAAGCATAGAACTGGTCTTGGATATGAGAAGGAATTGTCCTTTCATATTCCAGACTACTCAAAGCCCATTCAGTTTCAAAGTGCTGGATTCATTCATGACAGTTCACCTTCAGCTGTTCCAGATTCTGCCCCTCTTCCACAACAACAGAAACAACAACAGATTGTAAAATGTCAACACTGTGACCGAGTTGGCCATCTGAAAGATCACTGTTTTGATCTTCATCCATGTAAGCACTGTCATAAAACCACCCATTCTTCACACAGATGCTTCAGCAACAAACATCCTGCAAGAACAAAGATTCATCTTGGATGGATCACTTCTTGGCAATGGGCATCAACAGCCAAGAAGATATTCCAAACACATGTCAGAACTTGTTCCAGAGTATTGAACAGTCTTGCAATTGAGTTTTCTCCATCATCTCACTTTGTATCTGACAGGGGGGGAAATGATGGTCATCTACAAGTTTCAAAGTCACATCAAGCGAGCCTGAGCCACAACCTACCACACCAGTTTCAGAGTTGTAGCCAGAAACAAAGATGCCCGTAAACATGCCTTCAGTTGGAAATCTGGGACACTTCCTCTAGCAGAAGACTTCAGCTTCTTGCCAGTTTCGGAAGAATTCCATGAACAAAATTGAGAACACTTCCTCTAGCAGAAGACTCCAGCTTCTTGCCAGTTTTGGAAGAGTTCCAGGAATTGCATTAAGCATTCCAGAGTTGTTGGTCATCCTTAAACCATCATAGGTTGAGACTTCCCTTTTCAGGTTGAAGTTCTCCCTTTTATGTGGGGTGAGACCTCCCTTTATTGGTTGAAGGTTTCCCTCTTCAAAACAATAGGAGCACTTCCTCTAGCAGAAGACTTCAGCTTCTTGCCAGTTTTGGAAGAGTTCCGGGAACTGCACCAAGCGTTCCAGTGTTGGTGGTCATCCTTAAACCACCGCTCTTTATACCAACATTTCATAGAGCACATTCAGCCTAGTGATGCCATGCATATTTGCACATTTTGTATTACAGCTCTCTTCTTGGACTCATACATAACCCTTCGGATTAAGGGGGGGAATGTTGGACACCTAATCCTCAATGGGTTAGTGTGGAATCCGAATGGACAAAAGGAGTCCAAGGGACCTTGGGATGTGGAACCCAACGGTCAGATATTGTACTATAAATGTAAATCATTTGTTAATAAAAATCGTACTCTCCTGTTTATCTTTCATATTCCTTTGTTGCCCATGTGTGTTTAACACAAACTTGGAGGTGACAGTGCTATAGGCACAAGTAGAAGTGAAGGTCCTACCTATTGTCACTGTTTTTCTGGCAAGAGACCCCAGGGGTTCCAAGCCAAACTTCTATCAGGTCAGAAAAAGCTTAATTCTTTGATGGAAGGAGAGCAAACCTATTCTAAGAGAGAGCCACTCTAGTACAGTAATGAAGAAAACATCATGAAATTCCAAATCACACCATGACCTAACTAACCAATTAAATAGCTATGCTAAGCAGAATTGCTAAATTAACAGTAACCTAATGCTAATTATCTAGGCTGCAGAAGTAAAGAGCATCAAGACTAGACTAAGGTGTAACAAAGAAACTTAGGCTAAATCTGGTTTCAAGTAGAAAAAGCAATCAGAGGTCGAAATCGGTGAAAGGAGGATGTGAGGGAGAAACAATGCATAAGAACCGTTGGATCAGTTGGGTGAAAAGCAAATAAACGACGAATATTGGATCGCAGGAGGGTACATAGATAGATTGGCAAATAGGGTTAACTAATAGGATGAACAGTGGAGATCTTATCACGAAGGCTTAAGTGAATGTATGGACGAAAAAAGGAAAAATGTAGATGAACGACGGAGATCGTGTCGCAAGGGATTAGGTGAGTGGATGGACGAATGAGGTTAACAAGAGATGAATGGTCGAGATCTAATCACGCGGGTGAAGTCAAGATATGGACGAACGAGGCTAGTAGGAGCAATGAACGACTAAGATATTATCGCATGGGTGAAGTCAAGAGATGGACGACGGAGATCATATCACGGGAAAAAGAAAAGTGCAGAAATGATGGAGCAGTTTTCTAGGGCAGTAAGTAGTTTCCCGCGTGCCCTTCAGGCTGTAAGTAGTATTTGGAAATTTCACGCGATTAGCCTTACTGCACGACACATAGCATGAGAAAACCACTTTTCTCGTGTGCTCTCGAGTGGATAATGTTCATACACTAATCTGTGTGAGATTGCATGATCGCCGTTGGATCAGGTGAGGCTGATCAATGATAGAGATCGGCCAAGCTAGTTGGCGATCGTGTCAAGCGACAGCTATCAGATCAGGCAAGCCAGATCAACAGTGGGGGTTTAAAGTGCCTAAAGTGATCGGGTGACGCGATAGCTGTCTAATCAAGTGAGGCAGATCGATGACGGGGACTTGAAGTTTATAAAGTAAGTGGTGGACTCCACATGAGGCAACAATTGGAGAAAATCATGAATCAGACGGTGATTGTGAAGGTTAGTTGGTGATCGGACGACGAGGAATCGATGCATGAGGAACGTGCTGGAGGCGGTTTCAAATGAAAATGACAGAGAAAACTAGTGCAAGTGAACAAATAACTGCATTAAACAACGAACTCCATAGCCCATGCTAGAACCAGAAACCTATGTTTTTGGGGCTACTAAATGGTCCCTTCCTCAAGTCATAGTCCTGTTATCACCCCAAGAAACTCTCCTAGGTTGTACATCAGAGATGCTCGGGAAAATTACAAACTCAACAAAAATGTTGGAAAATGGTGGATGAATGAAAGAAATGCTGCATATTCAAGCCAAATAACCACTTCTACTGTGCTTAACCCCAGAAATGGGTGAACACCCCCAGACTACAAGGCTTTAGACCACCAACTACTCACAGCTTTAAGGAAAATGTGATGATGGAGAATACTGATCACACCAGCAGATGCACAGGACCCTGTGATGGCCAGCTGCAACCAGTTATGAGGTCTGCAAATCTATTTCCTAATGCATAGACAAGATGACAACTCTTTGGCATTAAAACAACATAAACCTGCATAAATATTCAATAATACATGCTAATTCTAACACAGAGGTGGGATGACAACCCCTCTAATGCCAAACATCTACAACACATGAATAAATGCATAACAAGCACAGCCTAGAACAAAGAAGAAGAAGTGGAAAGTGAGAAATTAACATCAAAAGAAGCTTGTATTAGCTGAAAATGAAGACCAGACGCTGCAGGTATCACAGTAGTTATAGTCTCCAGAAGTTGAAGCTTACAACAAAATAACATTCATCAACCTATTACATTCTGTCTTCTGGATATATATAAAGGTTGTTTTACAAAAACAATCTACTAAACTATGCGTGGAGGGGTCATAATGGACCACCAACCACATTTACAATCTGAAATGGGCCTCTGCTACAATCTCAGTGTCTTAATGAACAAAATCGATCTTTTCTGGTGCTCTACAGTCCTCCTCTGAGCAAGTGGCGTATAATATGGAAAAGCTCCATCGCTAATAAATGGTTGAACTGCTCGAGGATTTCCTTCTTGTCCTTCAACCACTCTGTCTTTTAAATATGGTTGCTGAGGATTTATTATGCTGGGAGCTAAAACACTGGCCGCCTTCTTCCTTCAAGAGTTTAGAAAGACTGTGGGAAAGGACCATTTGGGTGAGCTGCGGGAGAAAATAGGTCGTAGGATCATGCAGATCAAAGGCAGAAAACACTCGGCGAAGAGTATCGGGAGGCGAGGCAGAAGAAAGCTGTGAGCCGTCGGATCAGCTAAATGAACGGAGAGGATCATTTGACAGAGGATATTAGAATATGGGGAGCAGGGAGATCGACGACCATTCGATCTCGTGGATCAACGGTGGGAATCTATCAGAGGGAAAAAATCGGGCGGCGACGGGTCAAACAAGTGTGGGCCATCGGATCACGATCCACACAAATCCGATGGTGATCGAGAGATGAAAGAGCGCGGAAGTTAATGGCCGGGGGACAGGCGGTTTCGCGGGCGGGCAGTATTCCCCACACCACTTTTGAACCCTCGACGGTTTCCGTATGCAACGGTGTGATCCTATAATATTGTGACACGTGGCGGACTAAAACTGCCACCCCCGCAGGTTAACGTCAGCACAGGTCATGCGATCGGGTCTTGCAACTACTGTCCGATCGTGCAACAGACGGTCAGAAGATGAGGAAAGTGCGCGGGGTTTAATCATGCAGTAAACATGGCGGAGACCATCGGATCATGGGCGATCGACGGTGGAGATCAAGGCGGAGGGTTAATTACACAGGTTTCCCACTGTTATGACAGGGAAATGGTTAATTTGAGGAATAAATGAAGGCACGGGCTACATGGGGTTTCGAAGGGTTTTGTAGGAAAATGGAGGGAGCCAAGGAATAAAGATTTCCATAGAAGAAACAGAGACAGCGGAGGTTAGGTGGGTGTGAGGAAACTGAAGGAAGAAAGTAAAAAGACTGCAGCGCACTCCTTTTTGGCATAAACCCATCACCAGACCGAAAATTGACCTTCAACCGCTGAAGCTTGTAGCAGAGCTAACATTAGCTCCTTTTGGGGGCGAGATCCTCCCTGTGAGGTCTCAAGAACCTGCAGACCAATGCCTTCATGCAAAACCAGCTTAAAAACAATGTCTAGTATCCATTGGGCATGGAGTCAAACTAGGTCTACACTAAAACCTGTAAAGAAAATGCTTACAATCATTAAGGCCTGAGGACCTTAAACAATATAAATATTCAAAAATTGGCCAACTGATGGGCCACCAAAATTGTTTCTTCTCCTCTTGATTGGTTCATCATAGATCAGAAAAACTGGATTTATTTGATCCTTTACCTCAAAAATTTTAGGACATTTGAGCTTAATAGGTATCAAGTTTCATCTCCCTTCTGTGTGCTTTCCTTCTTGGATGTTTTTCATGGGAGCCTTTATACACCTGTTGAATAATCATGGCTACTGTGTACTTATCTTTGTCACCTATGGCCTGCACAATAAATATGAATGTTTTACCAATATGTTCATGTGTAGGGGAGACAGAAACATTATCTACTCCTTCATTTTTCTCAGAACAGTCCACATCCAAGGAGGAGTTCCAAGACTGTGCACCCTCTTCCTTTGTCATCTGACAAGCTACTCTTTCAATCTGTGTGGAGGCCACCTGAGCAGTCATTAGAATATCAAGGCTGAGATGATCAGTATCAGCCTTGGGCTTTGAATCATGGCCTGCCTCAGAGTTCAAGGGGCAACTTTGAGGGATTGTCTTTTGAGCAGGCAGAGGGACAATAGATGATGGGGAACTTTCCTCTCCCTTATTGATCATTGGGCAGGGGACAAAAGCAGGTTGGTTGATTTGCAGATCTGGATAATCATGGGAAGATGGGCAGGCTTCAATCTCAGATTCTTCGTGGATGAAGGGATTTGCTGTTGGCTGCCACTGCTGGTCAACTTGTTGTTCTGCAGCTACAACAAATTGTTGAGCAGTGCCTTTGGATAATGCTTCTTCATAGGCAGGTCTGGTTAGGAAAGGAGCACCTTCCAAACCATGGACCTCCTCCTCATGTTGCACTTCTTCCATGACTATATTCTGTAAAATGGGCCTTACCCCTTCATCTTCATTTGTAACTTTATTTCTCTACGAAATCTGCAATTTCTCCTGTGCTCCTTTATATGGATTTGGCTTTGGAAAAGAAAAGGAACAATGAGCTCCAACTTCTTTAGAATACTGCTCAGCCTTTAGTTTGGAAACTTCAGAGGCCAAGAACTCAATCATCCTAGCTAATTCATCAATCTCAGGCTCTGAGGATGATGAGGATTCACCTCCCTGTCTTCTCCCTTCAGCATCACCTTCAAGTCTTTCTGCAGCAATAATGTTTGATTCTACTTCAAAGGCTACATCTTGCATATCAGCCAAAGAAGCACATCTTATTTCTCTTAACAGCAGGCAGAATTGAGAGTCAAAGGCATTAGCATAAGTAAGCATGGCAGAAGCAGGGGTGGGTCTTACTTCAGCTAGCATTCTACTGTACATAAGATTAAATCTGATGTTGAAATCAGATAGCAACTCACCATCTTCTCTCTGCAAGTTCCCAAATTCAGTATGATAAAAGAGAAAATATTTATTATTCCCCCAGTGCTTTAGGAAAACATCATCTAGGGCCTCAATGTCTGTAATAGACCTAGGGGGTAATTCTCTGAACCATTTTCTAGCTTCTCCCTCTAGGCTTTGGACTAAAACCTTCATCCAGACATCCTCTTCATTGATATCCAGATTATCAGCATAATTATAAAAAGCCTCTAAATGCTCTTCAGCTGTTACTCCTTCTGCACTAGTAAACTTAGGCATAAATTCTTGATAATCTCCTGCAGGCATGGCATTTAAGGGGACATGCAAGAGCAAGGGTCCATACCTAGCAGCAACTATTTTTTCTATCTTTGTGAGGGCTTGTTGGCTTGCCATGACTGAGGAATATGAAAGGATACTGGTGGATTGAGTGTTATGAATCAATGAAAAGAATGACAGAGACAAAGGAATATGATGGATAGCATGGATGCTTCTTTCAACTGAGGTCCAAAAGGGAAATGAATGACTAAGGAGCTAAATGAATCTCTGAAGGTGACATTCACTAATAGAGATACATAAAACTACTAAGGCTTACCTGGTCTTGATGCTCCTCACTGCGATATTTTCTTTCGCTGAACGATCTTCTCAGGATCAAGCACTGGTTTAGCTGATGGTTTCTGAAGATATCTCTGAACATACCTCACAAACTAAGCCAAACTTCAATGTGGAGTCGCCAAAGGTTGGTCTTCCTCCAGTGGAGTCGCCAGATAGATGATTACAACCAAAAACTGTGCCCAAACCTTGTCTATCATCAAAGCTTGGAACTGTGTCGTTCTCCCAGGGAAGCTAAGCTTCAATTCTCCTCTCCCCGGCAACGGCACCAATTAATGTTATCACCCTAAGAAACTCTCCTAGGTTGTATATCAGAGATGCTCGGGAACATTACAAACTAAACAAAAATGTTGGAAAATAATGGATGAATGAAAGAAATGCTGCATATTCAAGCCAGATAACCACTTCTACTGTGCTTAACCCCAGACATGGGTGAACACCCCCAGACTACAAGGCTTTAGACCACCAACTACTCACAGTTTTAAGGAAAATGTGATGATGGAGAATATTAATCACACCAGCAGATGCACAGGACCCTGTGATGGGCGGCTGCAACCAGTTATGAGGTCTGCAAATCT
This sequence comes from Pinus tabuliformis, assembly GCA_031772625.1. Lineage (NCBI taxonomy): Eukaryota > Viridiplantae > Streptophyta > Pinopsida > Pinales > Pinaceae > Pinus > Pinus tabuliformis. The sequence goes on along the minus strand of CM062818.1, from coordinate 678,897,679 downwards.
ATTTCCTAATGCACAGACAAGATGACAACTCTCTGGCATTAAAACAACAGAAACCTGCATACATATTCAATAATACATGCTAAATTCTAACACAGAGGTGGGATGACAACCCCTCTAATGCCAAACATCTACAACACATGAATAAATGCATAACAAGCACAGCCTGGAACAAATAAGAAGAAGTGGAAAGTGAGCAATTAACAGCAAAAGAAGCTTGTATTAGCTTAAAATGAAGACCAGATGCTGCAGGTATCACAGTAGTTATAGTCTCCAGAAGTTGAAGCTTACAACAAAATAACATTCATCAACCTATTACATTCTGTCTTCTGGATATATATAAAGGTTTGTTTACAAAAACAGTCTGCTAAACTATGCGTGGAGGGGTCATAATGGACCACCAACCACATTTACAATCTGAAATGGGCCTCTGCTGTAATCTCAGTGTCTTAATGAACAAAATCGACCTTTTCTGGTGCTCTTCAGTCCTCCTCTAAGCAAGCGGCGTATAATATGGAAAAGCTCCATTGCTGATAAATGGTTGAACTGCTCGAGGATGTCCTTCTTGTCCTTCAGCCACTCTGTCTTTTAAATATGGTTGCTGAGGATTTATTACGCTGGGAGCTGAAACACTGGCCGCCTTCTTCCTTCAGGAGTTTGGAAAGACTGTGGGAAAGGACCATGTGGGCGGGCTGCAGGAGAAAACAGGCCGTAGAATCATGCAGATCAAAGGAGGAAAACACTCAACATAGAGTACCGAGAGGCGAGGCATAATAAAGGTGTGAGTCGTCGGATCAGCTAAATGAACAGAGAGGATCATTTGACAGAGGATATCAGAAGATGGGGAGCAGGGAGATCAACGGCCGTTCGATCTCGTGGATCAACGGTGGGAATCTATCAGAGGGAAAAAATCGGGCAGCGACGGGTCAAACAGGTGTGGGCCATCAGATCACGATCCACGCAGATCTGACGGTGATCGAGAGATGAAAGAGTGCGGAAGTTAACGGCCGGGGGACAAGCGGTTTTGCGGGCGGGCGGTATTCCTCGCACCACTTTTGGACCCTCAGCGGTTTCTATATGCAACAGTGCGATCCTATAAGATTGCGACGCATGGCGGACTAAAACCACCACCCCCGCGGGTTAACGTGCATGCAGGTCGTGCAATCGGGTCTTGCGACGGACAATCACAAGATGAGGAAAGTGCGCGGGGTTTAATCATGCAGTAAACATGGTGGAGACCATCGAATCGTGGGCGATCGATGGTGGAGATCAAGGAGGAGGGTTAATTACACAGGTTTCCCACTGTTATGACAGGGAAACAGTTAATTCGAGGAACAAATGAAGGCATGGGCTACATGGGGTTTCGAAGGGTTTTGTAGGAAAATGGAGGGAACCGGGGAATAAAGATTTCCATAGAAGAAACAGAGACAGTGGAGGTTAGGTGGGTGTGAGGAAACTGAAGGAAGAAAGTAAAAATATTGCAATGCACTCCTTTTCAACATTTTTTTTAAACCCATCACCAGACCAGAAATTGACCTTCAACCACTGAAGCTTGTAGCAGAGCTAACAAGTCCTAAAGGGAGGAAATAAGGCCGAGACACCTGCGCACAACCTGATAGTGATATTTTTCCTCTAACTAACTTGTGAACTGAAAGAAGGCACAAATGGAAGTAAACTACTGCAAATGCAGCTACTGAATCAGATGAACAAGAAAACCATGCATGAACTACGCTATATTGCTGTAATGAAAGTGCAACTACTTAAGCAAATAAATAGAACAAAACTCTATGCTAGCATACATGTATAGTAAAGAGGATCTTTGGCTACTTGGGTCGGGCCCTAACCCAAGAGCTTCAGCCCTCGGAGTTAACTCAGAGCTGGCTTAAACATAACTCATTCTTATTATAAAAACCCTGGATTATAGAACAAACTATCACAAGTCTCTTGCAGCGCAGAAATAAAATAGAGTTTTTACAAATGAAGTCTGAATCCTCATGAGGTCCTAAGCCTCTCTACTTATACATTTGATAAACTGGTTTCTGTCCTTTCCACTTGCTCGACTGTCTTCTAGTATTCAAAGTGATGGTACATAGGTGTCCTGTTGAGTGCCTCTCTCAACCTTTGAGGGGAGTGATATTCTTTGATCTTTAAGCTGTGTGGCAGTGTGTTCCATCTCCTTTAGCAAGCACGTATATTATCATCTTAGCAGCCTAAACATATCCTCAAAATGTGAAATTTCTTGCTCTTGGGTAGCAAGATATCTAAGTGTCAGTTGAGGATCATTTGTAATTAGATTATGGGTGTTGATTAGGGCCATGGGATTTGATTGCTCAGCTCTGATAAAAAGGTTCATTTTTCTCGCTAGCCAATATTCTTTTCATTTCTGCAACCCTTGACTCCTCATGGTTCATCCCTGATGCCAAAGCCATTAATTGTAGATCTCCTAGCTTTGCATTAGGATCAAATATTCATGTCTGTGAGGGCCATGTGGTGCAAGTAAAACTTAGCCATTCTGACCCTATCCTTTAGTGCACTTTGATCACAAAGATCAATAAACTGCCTGCAGTCCTGAAATGGCATGGTGCCCCTCTGTGCTAGTGTCTTAATTTGAAATTGCAACCATTTTTCTCTGAGGTAAAGAGCATAGGATTTAGCTGGCATCTTACACTAGATGGCCTCGAAGGGGAGGCTGGCCATACACGCTAGCTGGTTTTCCTTTTCCTGCAGCTGTCCTCTATGTTTTTCTTATCTTCTTCCTTTTGTTGTTCTTTCTCATCTCCACCAGTTTCTTCCTCTGTTTCAGCATTATCCTCCTTGTGTTTCAGCATGTTCCTCTGTATTAGTTTCTTCTTTATTCAACTCATCCCATCTAGCTCTGTCTCTTCTTTGTGTTTTTCCTCCTCTTTATTGACAGAAGGACTAACATCATAGATGAGGGTTTTGATGTCATCCTCTACTGGTAAGTCTCTGAAGACTGACCATTTTATAGGGATATTGAGGTTTTGGAAGGCATCCTTAATGAGGATCTTGATTAAACCATGGTGAGCCAACTGTTGAGAATTCCCTTCCTTTACTTTGTTGTTGGAGTCTATGAGTGATTGCATCAAGAAATAGGGTATCTAAGTCTTTGGTATACTGGTGTTTCTACCCCAAATCTTAATTCTTCAAGCATTCTCAAATGGCTGCCATAACAACGTTGTATCTGTGGACTCTTGCATTCTCTTTTGACTTATTAAAGAATTTCCTTTTCGCCACCTTTTCACTTATAAACCAACTACCTCTTAACCTTTACAACTTTTGATCAAATGATGCATATGAGTGAGTGAGTAGGATACTTACCTATGGTCTTGATGCCATGTTGCAGTTGTCAAATATCAGAGGCGTTGCTGATGGTCATTCTTCTTCCTCCTCTGCTGTTTGTTGATGGTTTATTAGCTTTTGGAGGTGTCTGTGACTGAAGATCTACTGCTGCTGTTGCTGCTGTGGAGCTCCTGGATCTGATGATGCTACTACTATGGAGCTCCTAGATCTGATGCCGCTATTGCTATGGAGCTCCTGGATCTGATGTTGTTATTGCTATGGAGCTCTTGGATTCCCACTTGGAAATGTTTGGTGTCTCCCTTAGAATTTCTTGATCTTGTTGCTGGATGGTGCTATGAGGATGCTGTAATGAATGGACAGAGGGAGTAGGAGTGTGTGTGGATGTAGGGATGATGGTAATGGATGAGGTGATTCTATTAGAAAACAAAATATTCACCTGAATTGAAGCAATGAAGTGAAAAACAATAGAATTGATGGATGGATGCATGGTAAGGAGTGGAGGAGATGAATATATGTGAGGCAGGGTTCCCTTTGGATCTTCTCTTTGCTCCCTGATTGTCTTTCTCACCCACTTGCAAAGAACAATTATGTATTTTTTCTCTTTTATTATTATTATTATTATTTGAAAAACACCTAGGCTACCTCAGAGAGGTTTTCACCCTAGATATTTGCCCTGGGCGCCTCAAGGAAGGTTTTCACCCAGGGATCTTCTTATTACCCTTTTTTTTTCTACCCTACCCTACTTGAAAAAAAAAATAACTTTCAAGTATAAGAATACTTCCAATGGAGCCAGGTGCACATCAAGATGATAGACAAGATGATGTGGAGGTTTGAAATGTATGCTTTGACATGTACCTGGATTTCAGAGCCCAAATGATTTGACTTTGAAAGGATCAAGCATATTTTAGGAAGAGAGTGATGTTACAACTTAGTGACTGTCTGGAACCATATGTCAATGTAGTTGTGATATCCCTGGTCCACCTACTGATGTGGATCATCTTGGATGTCTCCTTCTTTCATGACCTTCAAATATTCCTCTTTTTGCTGAGTGTTCTTTTGAACATATGGAGGATTTGATGGTAACCATGAGGGAGCTTTCTCAATCTCTGATTTTGTTGTCTGCTCTTCATCAAATGCAGCCCATGGTTCTTTGATCTTCTCTTTTGAATCTTCTTCTTCTGTATGTTGTCCTTCAATGATATCAGGAGAATCTCTTTTTTGCAATACTCTTCCTGAGCTATGGTGAATACCATTGACCTCAAGAGGAGATGTTTGGAAGTGTTGTATCTCAGCATTGTAAGTGGGCTGAGCTACTTCAATGTGTGGGTTTGGAAATGGTGGTATAGGTAGTTGAGTGGGAGTGTATATTTGAGATGGATGTGGATGGGCTTGTGGTTGTGGTCAAGGTGAATGGTAAGGATAACATGGATTTTGGTATGTAGGATATAGAGGAAAATATTGAGGATATTGTGGATGGCTCCCATAAGTTCCTTGCCAACCTTGTTGCCAAGATTGGTTTTGGGGTTGTGATGGCCAATGTTGCCAAGGAAAAGGTGTGTTCCAACTACTTGGAGGTGGATGTGCATAAGCCTGAAATTCTGAATTAGGCTCTTGCATCATATCAGGCTGAATAAGCTACCATGGTCCTCTTGGAGCTACATAACCTTGTTGCATTGGCAATGGACTTGTTCCATTGTCCTGTTGGTGAACTTTCTTCAACCTTGGTAATGATGGACAATGTCTAACATCCTATGATTCTGCAACACAAATATCAGCATTTTATTTTCTGTCATCTTGCATTATTAACATTTCTACTTGTTTTGTTAGATTGCTAAGAATTTTTGCTTTAAAATCATCAAACAAATTTACAAGTTTAGCTTGACTTACTGATCTTGATGTTGATTTACCTATTCTTGTTTTTCATCTTGATATGTGTTTGCATGTTTCACATATTTCCTCAAATGATAATCAGTATACACCACCTTTACTCATGATATTAAGGAGATCAATCCATTTGTCCCTAATTGTTCTAAGTAAGAGGGTTTTTAGTGTGTCAAATCCTAAAGGATGTAGTTTTTCCCTATTAACATTGTACATGAACCTCTCTATTAGATCCTCTAGACTCTCGTCTTCTCCTTGATTCATTCTAAAGATTTCTTCTTTAAGATCATGATCTTTATATTTGTCTAGAAATATCTTTTACATATCATTCCATGATCTTATTGAATTAGTCCCTAAACTCATGAACCATCTAAGAGCTCTATCCTTTAAAGTTGTTGGAAACAATCTCAGGTTTTGAGTTTTTGATAGGTAACCATAAGATCTACAAATAATTTTAAATTCAAAGAGAAAGGTTTCCGGATCCTCTGTCCTTAGACCATGAAATTTTGGAAGAAAATATGGAGGGATGTTCTTCATGTGCACACTACCATCAGTATCTTGAATGGGAAATCCAAGAGGATCTTCCTCATTGTCATCATCTCCATCCATTTCTTCTACATTCTTTGCCATTTTCTTCTTCTACCTGCAAGAGTGAATGGTGATGTGGCTCTTACTGCACCACATGATCAAATGGGGGGGTGGGTTGGTATTTGGAGAATTTTTTGTTTTTGTTTTTATGATTGAAATTCTACTTGCAGAATGGAAAGGAAAGCAGATAATGACAACTAAAAGAAAGGAAGAAACTAGATTAATTTTGCAGAAATAAACTAATGGAAGAAAGTTGGAAACTAGAAAATAGAAGAAAAGAGCAGTAATCACTTCTACTCTGACACCTCCTCGGAAACGATGCCAAAAAGTGATGAGCCTAGGTATTGCAACAATAATGCTACAACTCCCAGGGCTACCAGCTTTACTTATCAACCCGGGGTTCGTACAAACTTGGAGGTGATAGTGTTATATGCACAAGTAGAAGTGAAGGTCCTGCCTATTGTCATTGTTTGTTTGGCAAGAGACCTCAGGGGTTCCAAGACAAACTTCTATAGGGTCAGAAGAAGCTTAATTCTTTGATGGAAGGAGAGAAAACATATTCTAAGAGAGAGCTACTTTATTGCAGTAATGAAGAAAACAACATGAAATGCTAAATCATACCATGACCTAACTAACCAATTAAACATCTATGCTAAGCAGAATTTCTAAATTAACACTAACCTAATGCTAATTATCTAAGTTGCAGAAGTAAAGAGCACCAAGACTAGACTAAGGTGTAACAAAGAAACTTAGGCTAAATCGGGTTTGAAGCGGAAAAATCAATTGGAGGTCGAAATCCGTGAAAGGAGGATGTGAGGGAGCAACAGTGCATAATAACTATTGGATCAATTGGGTGAAAGGCAAATGAACGGTGGAGATTGGATCGTAGGAGGTTACATAGATAGATGGGCAAATAGGGTTAACTAATAGGATGAATGGTGGAGATCTTATCGTGAAGGCTTAAGTGAATGGATGGATGAATAAGGGAATAAAGTAGATGAACGACAAAGATTGTGTCGTGAGGGATTAGGTGAGTGGATGGACGAACGAGGTTAACAGGAGATGAATGGCTGAGATCTAATCGCGCGGGTGAAGTCAAGAGATGGAAGAATGAGGCTAACATTCAGAGCGATGGATGGCTAAGATCTTATCACACAGGTGAAGTCAAGAGATGGATGGCAGAGATCATATCGTGGGAAAAAGAAATGTGTGGAAATGATGGAGCGGGTTTCTAGGGCGGTAAGTAGTTTCTCGCGCGCCCTTCAGGTTGTAAGCAGTATTTGGAAATTTCACGTGATTAGCCTTATTGCGTGACACGTAGCACGAGAAAACCACTTTTCTCACGTGCTCTCGGGCGGATAACGTTCGTGCACTAATCCGTGCGAGATTGCGCGATAGCCGTTGGATCAAGCAAGGCTGATCAACGGTGGAGATCAACAAAGCTAGTTTGTGATCGGGTGAAGCGATAATTGTCAGATCATGCAAGGTAGATCGACGGTGGGGGTTTAAAGCACCTAAAGTGATCGGGTGACGTGATAGTCATCAGATCAGGCGAGGCAGATCAACGGTGGGGACTTAAAGTTCATAAAGTAAGTGGTGGACTCCACGTGAGGCAGCAATTGGACAAAATAGTGAATCGGAAGGTGATTGTGAAGGTTTGTTGGTGATCGGATGGCAAGGAAGTGATGCATGGGGAACGTGCTTGAGGTAGTTTCAAATGAAAATGATAGAGAAAACTAGTGCAGGTGAACAAATAACTGCATTAAACAATGAACTCCATAGCCCATGTAAGAACCAGAAACCTGTGTTTTTGGGGCTGCTGAAGGGTCCCTTCCTCAAGTCATGGTCCCAGAGGAAGGAGATGAGGCCGAGACACCTGTGCACAACCTGATAATGATATTTTTCCTCTAACTAACATGTGAATTGAAAGAAGGCATAAATGGAAGTAAACTACAAAAAATGCAGCTACTGAAGCAGATGAACATGAAAACCATGCATGATCTACGTTATATTGTTGTAATGAAAGTGCAACTACTTAAGCAAATAAACACTAAAAACCATAAAACTACTTAAGAAAATAAATAGAACAGAACTTTATGCTAGCATACATGTATAAGAAAGAGGAGCTTTGGCTGCTTGGGTCGGGCCCTAACCCAAGAGCTTCAGCCCTCGGAGTTAAATTAGAGCTGGCTTAAACATAACCCATTCTTATTATAAAAACCCTAGATTACAGAACAAACTGTCACAAGTCTCTTGTAGCTCAGAAATAAAACAAAGTTTTTACAAATGAAGTCTGAATCCTCATGAGGTCCTAAGCCTCTCTACTTATACATTTGATAAACTGGTTTCTATCCTTTCCACTTGCTCGACTGTCTTCTAGTCTTCAAAGTGATGGTTGTTTGCACTCTGAGCTGATGGAGGAATATTTGAATGGAGAGGTAGTAAATGAGGAGGATTTACCTCCTATAGTTACTCTCCCTTGTCCCATTTGAGTTTTTACCAAGGTCTTTGCCATAGTTCCTTGCTTTTATCCTTTATACTTTCATTTCTCCTTGCTTTTATCTTTTATTCCTGCATTACATGCACATTAGACCACAAAGCCAAGTGTCCAACTCTAACTCATCTCATAAACAAAATATAATGAAAAGTATGCAATAATTTGTGAGAATGGTTGGTTTGGCTAAGATAGGAGGTGAATTAAAGCCAATTAAGGCCCATATAATTACTCAATGATGAGGCTCATCAGGAGGTTCAAATTTGCATCTTCAGTGTAGCAAGATTTCCTTAGAGTTGGGAGAATGGACTTCAATGTACTGATATTAGAGTATTCCTTGGAAGGAAACTTGAATTTCATTTCCTGGAAGGATCAAATGAAGGAAATGCTTGATCACAATGGATTGTTGGAATATGTTAAGACAAAAATTCCAAAACCAGGATTAGTTGATGCCCAAAACCTAGCCTAATGAAATAAATATGTAGCAAAGGCTAGGAGAATAATCTTGGAGGGAGTGAAAGACCACATTATCTCAATTTTTCATGGCAAGAAAAATCCTTTCGCAATGTGGAAGGCACTGAATGAGATATTCGAGAATAGAAGTGACCATAGAAAAATGACCCTCAATGAAAATCTTTAAAACATTAAGATGTAGAAGAATGACACTATTCTGCAGTATCTCACTAGATTTACACAAGTTCATGATGAACTTGGAGGGGTTGGTGTGAATGTGGCAAAAGATGACCTAGTGAGCCTAGCTCTTATAGGCCTTCCAAAATATTGGCAGAACTACCAAGACTCTATGGACGTAAGGGAAAAATTATCGAATTAGGAACACTTATGGTCTGATTTGGTACAACAAGAAATTAGGTGAAATACCAGAGATGGAAGTTCATCCAAAGGGAGAGGATGAAGATTATTTTGCATTATTTGGGAAGGGAAAGAAGGGAAAGAAGGGAAAAGGGAAGAAATGTCAAACCAAACTAGATCCTAGTGAAGAGGGCAAGAAGAAAGACTTGTCCAAAATAAAATGCTTCAACTGTCATGAATTTTGGCACTATGCTACAAAGTGTCCACACAAAAATTCTAGCAAGAAGAACTCAGGAGGAGAAACAAGTGAAGCATTGGCTTCACAATTCGAGTTAGACTTCACCCAAATTGCATGCATGGCCAACATTGTGATGGGGAGTGTGTGGTACTTGGACTCAGGTGCCTCGTTCCATATGACGGAAGGTAGAGAGTATTCAGTGACCTGGAGGAGAAGTATATCCAGATGCATATTGAACTTGGGGATGAGAAAAGGTACAGTACTACCAAGATTGGTAGAGTAAGCTTTAAGAGGCATTAGAGGAAATTTCAGCCTAAAAGTGCCCATGACATTTTCACGTAATTTATATTTCATAATATGTAAACCAATCAAAATAATTTAAATTTAAAAAGAGGTACACAAAAATATTTTGGAGGGAAAAGAAGAAAACTGCTTTTTTAATTGAATTTTTGGCTTATCTCCTTATAAGTTTACTCAAATTTCAAGTGTAGACACTCGTTGGATGCAGAATTAAATTCCAAATCCAAAAAGTACCTATTATGCATACTTTTGAGAAGACCTGCATTGATAAAAATTGAAGATACATTAAAAACACATATTTAACACGCCTTTTTAATGTATCTTCAATTTTGTCAGTGTGGGTCTTCTCAAAAGTATGCATAATGGGTGCTCTTTGGGAGTGGAATTTAATTGCGCATATAACGAGTTTTTATACTTGAAATTTGAGTAAACCTATAAGGGCATACACCAAAAATACAATTAAAAAAAATAGTTTTCTTCTTTTCCCTAAAAAAATTCATAACTATTATTTTTTTATTTTAACTATTATTTTATTAATTTTCCTTAGGAGGCCACTTTTAGGCTGAAATTTCCTCTAATGGATTTAGGATCCCCGCTTTGCCTCAAAGATGTCATGTTTGTACTAGGCCTAAAGAAGAGCCTCATCTATATAGAAATTTTGGAAGATTGTAGCCATGATGTTAGTTTCAATAAAGGGAAACCCTTTTTGAGACACATAGCTATTGAGAAGGTGAAGCATATTGGGGTTAATGTGAAGAACCTATACAAACTTGATGGGAAGATTCTGTTGCATTAACCAGTAAAGAAAAGAAAGTGCAGAGTCAAGATGTTAGTGAAATCTGGCACATAAGACTTGGTCATTTTCACTATGGTGCCTTTAAAATTATGCAACAAATAACCACATACCTCCCTAAAGGATCACTTGAAAAACTAGATGTCTGAAAGGGTTGTACCTTGGGGAAGTATTAAGATACACATTCCATGATCGAGACAACAAATAAAATGCAGTCTTGGAGAGAGTCCACTCTAATGTTTTTGGACCCTTCTCGACAGTCTCCACTGCTAGACATAAATAGTACATTATTTTTATTTATGATTTATTAAGAAAGTGTTGGATCTTCTTCATGCAGAAGAAGGATGAGACATTCTCAAAATTTGTAGAATTTAAGGCATTGGTTGAGAAAGAGACTGACAAGAAGGTGGAGGTTCTCAGGAGTGACAATGGAGGTGAGTATGTTTTGAATGAATTCAAGGAATTTTTTGCCAAAGAAGGAATTCAAAGAGAACTGACAACTCCCCACAACCCATAGCAGAATGGGGTAGCTAAGATAAAGAACCAGAGCATTGTGGGAGCTGCAAGAGCTACGCTACATAACCAAGGCTTGCCATTGCATTTGTGGGCAGAGGCTTGTAACACAATATTCTACTTGCAGAACCGTAGTCCTAATCATATTCTTAGTATGATTACATCGGAGGAGGCCTTTTTAAGGAGAAATACAAATGCGTCTCATTGCAAAAATTTTGGAGCCTTTGTTTAATACTGTGTCTCTAAAGATTTTAGGAAGAAACTTGAGCCAACAAAAAAGTTGGGAGTTTTTGTGGGTTACAACGAAACTCCACACAATCAACATGTGTACATACCTTCCCTCAAAATGACAGTTTTGCAAAGGGATGTAAATTTTGATAAGGAGAAAGTAATGTGATGCTCTCTTGAGATGGAGCTACAAATCACACTAGAAGAGGACCTTTTAGCTCCAAAGGAGGAGCCTCAGGAAGTTGTGGAGCAAACAAAAATGGAGAAATAAAGGGGAGGTAGAGTGGAGACATCCACTCAAGCAAAACCATCCAGAGAAGGTAGAAAGAGAACTAGATAAGTTGATTGATTGGTGCAGGATACGAGGGAGAATGTGGGAGCTCCTTCAAATTTGCGTAGGTAAAGGAGGTCACCTGAGAGGCACACTGTCTACATGGCTCTAATGAATGAGCTTGTAGAGACTGAGCCATCCTCCTTTGAGGAAGTGGTTGAGAAACATGTTTGGGTTGATGCAACGGTGAAATAATATAAATACATCATAAAGAATAGTGTTTGGGAAGTGGCCACAAGACCGACAATTAAATCAGTTGTCAGTTTGAAATTGATCTTCAAAGTTAAGCATGCAACAGATGAAATCATAAATAAGTATAAGGCCATATTTATGGTAACATATTCTCTCAAGTTGAGGGAATTGACTATGAGGAAACCTTTGCTCTTGTAGCAAGGTATTCATCCATTAGATCAATTCTTTCACTAGATGCACATATGGGGTGGATGATCCACTAGATCGATGTAAAAACATCATTTCTTAATGGTGTTATTGAGGAGGAATTGTACATTGAGCAACCAAAAGGATTTTAGACATTTGATTGGAAGACTCATGTGTATAGACTCAGGTGAGCATTGTATGGTCTCAAATAGGAACCTTGAGCTTGGTACACTCAGATTGATAGTAACATCACTGGTTTTGGCTTCACTAAAAGTGAAACAGATGCAAACCTCTATCATATTTTCGTAGAAGGTAAATGGCTTATAATTGTTTTATATGTTGATGATTTAATATTAACAGGTGATGAGTAGTTGATAAGCTCTTGCAAGGAGGACCTTGCAAGGGAATTTGAAATGAAAGACATGGGTCTCATTCACTACTTCCTCGGCCTAGATGTATGGAAATGTGATGGTGAATTGTTTGTGTATCAAAGAAAGTATGCCACCGAGATACTGCAAATATTTCACATGGAGAGTTGTAAGCCCATGGAGACACCTCTAGCGACAGGGAAAATTTTAAGAACCCCCCCTAAATTTATAAATATAATAAATGGGCGAATCTCCATGGTATATAGGAAAAATGGAAGGCGATTTTATCAATAATATAATATGTATATATAATTTTTTGGCGAATCTCTCACCAGGCATGGCGAATATTTTACTCAATTATAAAATCTTGTAAGATCTTGCCGAGTCTTTCACTAAATAATAAAACTTTGTAAAGTCCTAGTGAATCTTAGCATAGGCTACATGTTGGTTTAATTCCCCCATTTAAATAGGCTACATTCCAGGTGAATACCATGGGTCAATACCATGTGCCATTTTGGTGAATACCATGGGTCAATACCATGTGCCATTTTTATTTTTATTAATTCTAATATTAGGGTTAATAATGGTTTTTTGCATGGTATTAATAACAATCTAGTCCACGGTATTTGTCCCATAGTATTTTGGCCATAGGTTTCACCTAAATATAACCCATTTTTTGAGTGTTCGTAAATATAAGGTGACTTATGGACTAAATATAAAAAAATGTTTTATTTGTTTACCATACCTCTCATTTATTTATATTTTTATTAATTTACCACACCTCTTTTACAAATATGGTATTTGGCCCATAGGATTCACTTAAATAAAACCTCTTTCTTGAGCATTCATAAATAGAACGAGGGTTATGGACTAAATATAAAAAGAGGTTTTATTTATTTACGATACGTCTAGTTTATTTATATTTTTATTTATTTACCATACCTTTTGAGTAAGTATAAAAAGACGTTTTATTTATTTACCATACCTCCACTTTACTTATATTTTTATTTGTTTACACCCTTACATGTATATAAGGTGACTTATGGAGTAAATATAAAAAATGTTATATTTATTTACCATACCTCTCATTTATTCATATTTTTATTAATTTACCATACCTCTTTTATAAATATGGTATTTGGCCCATAGGATTCACTTAAATAAAACCTATTTTTGAAAATGGGCGAATGGATTCACTTAAATAAAACCTATTCTTGAAAATGGGTGAATGGAAGGTTGTAAGTCCTAATTTCAAGGGCTAAATTTACCTTTTTTACGCTCTCCCTTAAAATAAGGTGGGCTATTTGAGGTGATTTGTAAAAATGTACTATGATACAAAATATTCGCCCGCTAAAAATTTAAAACCCCTTAATTTCGCCAAAGGGCGAACATTCGCCCCTAAAATTATCCTTGTCTAACGACCAACTGGAGGAAGTAAAATGCAGCTTTAGGTGAAGAGGTTGACAGTACCATTTACTGACAGCTAGTGGGTTCATTGATGTATCTTGTGAACACATGACTAGATATGTGCTATGTAGTCAACTAGCTGAGCCAAGCTATGGTTAGGCAGACCAAATTGTATTGGAAGGAAGAAAAGCATGTCTTATGGTACCTCAAAGGCACTACCCAGTATGGATTATGGTACAGACGGATAGAGGGAGTGAAGTTGCATGGCTTCACAGATTTAAATTTGGCATGGAGTCCATCTGACTGAAAGAGTACATTAGGTGGAATTTTTAGTGTTGGTTCCGCAACAATTTCCAGGTACAATAGGAAGCATAGGTTTGTGGTGCTCAGCTCAACAGAATTTGAATACATGGATGAAAGTCAAGCAACATGTGAGGAAATATAGATGTGAAAGATACTTGTGGGATTGTTTGGTCAGGAGATGGATCCAACTATGATCTATTGTGATAACCAGAGTTTCATTTAGCTCTTTGAGAATTTGGTATTTCACGATCCATCCAAGCATATAGATATTCAATATCATCATTTACGAGACTATGCACAGAGGAGGATAATGTTGCTATAATACATTCCGACCGAGGAATAAGATGCTGGAATCTTAACAAAGGCCTTGTCAAGAGGGAAGTTTGAAGTCCAAAAGTGTAGGATAGGGGTGGCTAATAATCCATTTCTTTTTAAGAGGGAGTGTTGAGAAAGGTTGAAAATGCAACAAGAAAATCCTAATTTAATTTTCTCCTTGAATTAAATTAGGAATAAAACTTTAATTCCACATCACAAGACAACTTGTACGAGTTAACTAAGTTAATTTTACTTAGTTGGCTCAGTTAATTCTAGTTGTCTAACTAGAGCCATGTAGAGTGTATCCTACATCATAGGAGCCCTAGTTGAGTTTATTTTGAGTTGTAATTAATTAATTTAATTTAACTAAGCTAAATACAGTTAAACTAGTTCCAACTCATGGAGGAACTAGTACGAGGTTAGACAGTGGGGTGTTGCTTCATGTGTTCAAATAGTTAACTGATGATTACTCATAAATAACTCATGCATGTTAGATTTGAGAGTTACCCAGTTGAGATTGGAGTTTAGGGACATTGTACTATCAGTTGTATAATCATCTAAATTGTACAGGTGGTGCTTGCAGTCAAAGCAAGGCCTATGATGGATTGTGCAGTTCCAATTGAGGAATTTACCTAATTAATAGGGGCTGATTCCCAAGGAAAAAACATAAGGAAATAGGGACTTGGGAAAGTGAAAATTTGGTTAAGTATTGGCCTGGGCTTGTCTAGGAGGCTATGAGACAGATAGAGAAAGTGCAGAGGTTGCTCAAGATTGAGCAAGGGATAGTAATCTTCTCATATTTTTTGACTAATGCAGTATATAGATGGTATGGGTTTTTAGGTGTGGCTTTCCTCGGGAAATCATTGTGTAATGTGTTGATTGAATTCTTTCTCTTGTTTGCTTCATGATTTCTTAATCGTTTAATTATTTCCACTGATGGGTAGAGTAGATTCAAGTCTTTTGTTTTAGAAAATTACATAAGCAGTTTGAATCTAAAATGATTTTTTACATGGTATCAGAGAAGAAATCACTCTAGAGGGAAGGAGAATACAAGTTTGTCTTTTGTAGATGAAATCAAATTTGTAGTATCATTCTTCATATTCAGCAAGATGTCGTTCTATGTATTAAGACTCAAATATGCCCTTGAGGGTAGTTCAAACTATATTTCTTGGAAGGATAGGATGGAGGCAGTGTTGGAAGACAATGGGATGAAGGAATTCATAGACAATGATATTCCTAAGCCTCCAACAATTGATGCTAAAGATATATTAGAGTGGAGGAAATGTGTTGCAAAGGCGAGAAAGATCATACTATAAGGAGTTCAATATCATATTGTATCGAGTCTCTAGATCCTCCATATGCAATGTGGAAGGTCTTGACAAACCTGTTTCAGAATAATAGTGAAGCTGACATTGAAGGAAAAGCTTTGGAAAATAAAGATGGAGAAGGGAGACACAATACCAAAGTACTTGACCAAGTTCACCTAATGTCGATATGAGCTTGCAAGTGTTGGTGTTACAAGTTCTGGAGATGATCTAGTCAGCCTAGCACTTCTAGGCCTTCCCAAGAGCTGCCACAACTACCAGGATTCGGTAAATGGGAGGGAGAAACTACCAGAGTGGGAGAATTTGTGGTCCAAATTTGTGAAATAAGAGATTCGACGAAACACTAGAGATGGATCCTCATCCAAGCACGATGATGAGGAGAACTGTGCCTTTGATGGAAAGGGAAATAAAGGGAAAGGGAATTCATCTCATTCCAAATTAGATTCCAGTCAGGGTGGCAAGAATAATGACTTGTTGAAGATTAAATGTTTTCATTGTCACAAGTTGGGACACTATGCCACGAAGTTTCCACACAAGAAGGCCGAAAATAAGCCCTCAAGAGGAGTGGGTGGTGAAGCTCTTGCTTCACAATTTGAGTTAGATTTCACCCTCATTGCTTGCATGGTGACATCGACGATGGGTGGTGTGTGGTATATCGATAATGAAGCCTCATTCCATATGACTAGAAACAAATAATTATTTAGTGACTTGGAGGAGAAGGACCTCTAGATGCACATCAAAATGGGAGATGATGGAAGGTATAACCCGATAGACATAGGTATTGTTAGTTTCAGAGGGAGTCTAGTTCTCCTCTCACATTAAAAGATGTCATGTATGTTTTGGGTCTGAAGAATAATCTAGTTTCATTTGCTATGTTGGAGGACTATGGATATGATGTGATATTTAGCAAAGGAAAGGATTTCCTTCGTCACATTTCCTCAGGACAAGTGAAGCAGATCGAGGTTCAGGTGAAGAACCTCTACAAATTGGATGTAGAAGAATGTGATGCTTTGAGCATAAAAGAAGAGAAGGTGTAGAGTCGAGACATCGATGAATTGTGGCATAGAATATTGGGCCACTTGCACCACGGAGCTTTGCAGATCATGCAACAGATTTCTACATGAATTCCTAAGGGTGCACTGGAGTAGAGAAATACATGCAAAGGGTGGACATTGGGGAAGTACATCAAAGCTACCATTCATGATAAGGACAGTCGAGCACAAGCAATCCTTGAAAGAGTTCACTTAGATGTGTGTGGACCATTATTGACAGCCTCCATGGGAAAGCACGGGTCTTATGTAAAATTTGTAGATGATTTCTCATGTAAGTGATGGATTTTTTCATGTAGAAGAAGGATGATACATTCTCTAAACTTTTTTAATTTAAAGCACTTGTTGAGAAAGACAATTGCAGGAAAGTGAAGGCCCTTAGGAGCGATAATGGTGGAGAATATGTGTCGAATGAATTCAATAACTTATGTTCAATTAATAGCACCCGATAACCCACAACAAAATTGTGTGGATGAAATGAAGAACATAAGTATTGTGGGATCTACACGAACGATGTTACATAATCAGGGCCTACTGTTACACTTGTGGGCTGAAGCATGAAATATAATTGTATATGTGCAGAATATGCATCCTCATTGTATTCTTAGGATGGGTACACTAGAGGAATATTTTTCAAGTAAGAAACTAGATGTGGCACACTTCAAGATATTTGGTTCATCAGTTTATTGTCATGCTACCAAGGATGCAAGGAAAAAGCTAGATCTGAGAGTTGAGTTGGGCATATTTGTGGGGTAGACTGATACACCTCACAACTAGTACCTTCCATATCACAAGATGACAATGGTTCGTAGAGATGTGAATTTCTATGAAGATAAGGCCATGAAATGTTCCCTTGAGAGCGAGCTTCAGTTGCATGGAAATGAGGAGATTTTAGCTCCAAAGGAATAACCTTAGGATGATGTGGAGTAGCCACATGCAGAGGAGCAGAGAGTGGAACCACCCAATCATGTAGATACTTCCAAAGATGGAAGGAAGTGCACTAGAGAAGTTAACAAATTGGTTCATGATGCTAGACAGAATTTGGGAGCACCCAAATCATAGTGCAAGTATAAGAGGTAACCAGATCAGTACGCTGGCTACATGGCTTTGATGAACGAGAGTGTATAGATTGAGCTATCCTCATTCAAGGAATTAGTGCAGTAATCAGTATGGGTTGATGCCATGGTACAAGAGTATGACTCCATTAACAGAAAAAGTGTTTGGCATGTGGTTCCAATACCAATAGACAATTTAGTGGTGAGTTATAGATGGCTTTAAATGTTAAAGCAAATAGTAGATGGGAGTGTGGAGAAACAAAAGGCCAGATTTGTGGCCAAAGGATTCTCTTAGGTGGAGGAAATTGATTACGAGGAGACCTTTGCTCCAGTAGCAAGGTACTCTTGAATAAGATATATTCTAGCAATTTTAGCGTAGATGAAATGGAAGATACATCAGATGGATGTGAAGACAACATTCCTCAATGGAGTGATTGAGGAAGAGGTGTACATTGAGAAACCAAAAGGATTTGAGACCTTCAATAGAAAGTCACATGTGTGTAGACTCAATAAAGCATTGTATGGAATGAAACAGGCACCCCGTGCTTGGTACACTAGGACTGACAATTATTTCACTAGGTTGGGCTTCACCAAAAGTGAGTCGTATGCAAACCTTTACCATATTTTGGTTGAAGGTAAATTGTTGATTATAGTATTATTTGTCGATGATTGAATTCTAACAGGTGATGAGAATCTGGTAAAATCTTGCAAAGAGGACATTTCAAGATAATATGAGATGAAGGACCTGGGGCTCATGCATTATTTCATTGGTATGCAAGTATGGAAGTGAAAATTCCATGTAATAAATGTTAAAAATAATAACCATGAATGACTGGAACACTTATTCCAAGATGAATGTTGGGCACGACATCATAGGGGGTGTTCATTTGGTTGTTTATGGCTAAGGAAATTAGCAAAGGCAATGACTAAGGCTTTGGAAAGGAAAAATGGCATTTTGGCACAATTATTTATGAAAATAATGGAAATTAGGAGAAAAGGGAGGTGAAAGGTCACAGGTTGCATGTGAGGAGAAAAATGAAAGAAAATAATGGAAAATGAAGAAAATAGAGGCCTCATACATATAAAGGTTTATGAAGATTAGTTGGTAACCTTTTGTCAGATCAACTTTTTGTCAGTTCAGTTTTGGAGCACTCCCATTATTATCTCTCTCTCTCACTCTTGGATACTTAGAGTTTTTTCTTGGAGCACCTTGGCATTGGAGCAAGAAAGGAAAAGAATGCAAGAGGAAGCAAAGATCAAGTGGGGAAAGGAAGGATCAACCAACTAGATGAGGCTCCATTACTTGTATCGACTTGCATGTGTATTTTCCTTGCTAGATTTGGCATGCATGTCATTGCATGTGGTTCTTTTCTATCATGGCGTGGTTTTTTTCTAGGTGTAACAATTTTTTTGATCCTAGCCTTGCCATTTCTGGATAGCCATGGTGTGATGGGGTTCTCATGTTTGGTTGAGCTGAATTGCCGATGGATTCAAAAATGAGTGAGGTGGATATTTGAAATGATAGAAGACATGGCCTAGTGACCCCTGAACTGGACTGTGGGTTGTGGTAAAGATGGATTTTTTGTTGCCTCAGATGGCTTAGGAATCCTTTCCGGTGAATGGTAGGATATACGATAAAGCCTAGAGGTGGGTTGCTCTTCGTTGGGCTTAGTAATCTTGGGTTTGGGATATGTTGTAAAGACTAGAGAGTGGGTCTCATTTTATGACCTAGTGATCGGGTTTGGATTGTGGTAAAGCCTGAGAGACTAGGAGAGAGGAAAATTTCTCACCGTGTAGGTGGAGAAATCTAGTGGCATCCATGCTTTTTTGGCCTAGTGATCGGGTGGAGATCCCAATAAAGCAGGTTATGACGTGTTCATTATGTTGGCCTAGTGATCCGGGATGGAATATAGTAAAGCATGGTTTCTATTGTTGAGGGTGAGGTGGTTTAGCCTCGGTATGCCCAGGTTGAGTCTTTTGGTTTGAGTCCCACATTCATGCTTGGAATATGGCATGGAGGTGATTGGATGAAGAGAGACTTATCTCATCCAATCTGTGGTCGGGTGGAACATGGTAGTCCCATCTCCGGTCGGTTCATTGCATTGATTAGTGAGAAATTCATTCCATTGATTTTCATGTGTAAATGTACTCGTGTATATATGGATTTTGATGGCTGAAATGTTTATTGTAATTTTGTTCCTATTATGCTGGTTATATGTTCATTTTATGGCAGCATCTATGTTTGGCTCTCAGAATGCTTTTATTTTTATTTGAATGGATATTGTATCTATGACCTATTAAGTGACAAGGCAACAAATGACATCAGGAAATAATGGTTCATGACGATTCTCAGATAAGTAAGATATCCCTACACTTAACTCTGTTGTTTACACCTGTAGGTTACATGTCAATGATATGTTTGATTAAATGCTTGTCATGGTAGGTAGGGGTCTCATTAAGGCCTTGATCAACTATTTACTTATGCATCATTTTTTTCTTGTACCTTACTTAATTCTGAGCTTTCATTCCATTTTGGGCAATTGCCTGGGCTATGGGTATGAGAAAGTGGCTCAAATCGTGGAGTTGCTGGCATAGAACTAGCAAGTTTCATCCATAGTCATTGGCATGCAGGCCTATGAGAGTGAATTTAGGGTTCTGATCACTCCCTTTCCCATAGCATGAGAGTGACTGAGCCTTAAATTGTCTAGAACAATAGTGGGACCCAAGGACATGATTTCTGAGTGGCTGACTTGTCTCCTGAGGGTTCTGTTGATGATGTTGGATGGTTTTGTGTGATGTTTTGTCAATTCCACTTCCTTAAGGTTACCTAGGAGGTCGAATATGGTCATAGTAGCCTCTCGTCTCACGTTTACCCTAGTTGGCATGGTTACTTGGGTGGATGTGGGAGGAGGGTGTTACAATTGATGATTTTTAGATGTTTATTACAAGCTTGAATGCGAGGGAGAAATCCCCCAATTTCAAAGAATTGACAGGGATCTTGATGCAAGACGAAGAGAGGTGGATGACTCTGAAACCCCATAATTCAGATCTCGCATTAATGGTGAATAAAAAGCCTTTTAGAGGGAAACCAGGCATAGGACAGAAAGGCAGAGTTACACCATAGAGAAAGGCACCTCAAGGTATGTCTTCAACCATAAATGATTCAGGAACCAAGTGTTTTTACTATGGTAAATCTGGTCACTTTGCTCGAAATTGTTTTAAGAAAAATACTGATGAAGCTCGACATAGACATAAGAAGCATGCAAGGAACTTTGTTGATGAAGATCAGAATCAGGACCTCAGACTGTTTGTGTCTGATTCTACTTTCTCTGCTGAGAATGATGAAGCAGAAACTTGGTTTGTGGATTCTGGAGCTTCCACTCACATGAGAGGTAATAAACATTGGTTTGAAAGTTTTAAAGAGACCAGCAGTGGTGACAGAGGATACCATATTAAAGGGTATGGAAATATTCTTGTGATATTACCCAGTGGTAATATCAGGAGTATTCAAAATGTGATATATGTACCAGGAATTAAAAAGAATCTGATCTCTGTCTCTATGATTATAGAGCAGAATCTAAAGGTAGAGTTTTTTAAATCTTATGGCATTATTAAAGATCTGTTGGATCATTTGAAGCCAATTGCAACAGAAATACGAGTTGGAGGCCTGTACAAGTTGAATGTTATAAGTGCACCACATCAAGCGTTAAATTCAACATCTATGATAGCAGTGAATTTGTAGCATCAAAGACTCAGACACATCAATCTTCCTGACTTATTACTGCTACAAAAACAAGGTATGGTCAATGGACTCCCTATTTAAAAAAATGCACATGTTGAACTTGTGAACACTGACATATGTGGACTAATGCAGACAAGATCATTAGGAGGAGCATATTATTTTTTATTATTTGTTGATGATTGCACAAAATATACTTGGGTATATTTTCTAAGAAAGAAAATTCATACATTTGAATATTTTAAAGAGTTTCGAAGTATGATTGAAAAACAGACAGGGAAGATCATCAAAATTCTCCACTCAGATCAAGGGGGAGAATACAAGCTGGGAAACTTCATCAAATATTGTAGGAACCATGGAATAATTCAAAAGTTTACAATACCCCACACTCCACAGTAGAACGGGGTTGCAGAGAGGAAGAACAAAACTCTGGTGGAGTGTGCACGCAACATGTTGAAAGGTAAGAACCTATCTAATGGTTTTTGGGCAGAAGCTATTAATACTGCAATCTATTTAAAGAATAGGAGTCCAACAAAGAGCCTTGATCTTAAGACACCATTTGAGGATTTATATGGTTTTAAGCCTACAGTTAGTCATTTAAGAGTATTTGGTTCGAAAGTTTTTGCTCATATTCATAAGGAGGATAGGAAGAAATTGGATGCTAAGGCCATAAAATGCATATTTGTAGGGTATTGTTCTGAGTTTAAAGCATACAAACTATTTAATCCATCTACTCACAAGGTGTTTGCGAGTACAAATGTTATATTTCATGAGTAGGTTGATGAAGGAAACAAAGAAAAAGGCTATGAGGAGTGGCACATTCCTTTGCTGATGGAGGACAACAATGAGGAAATTAAAGACAGCCATGTGCAATAGCAACAACAAAAAGAAGAATCAAGTGATGCAGGTACAGTCAGCAAGCCAAGTCCACTAAGGAATGAGCAAGACAAATTTGAGGCAAGTCTGCCACTAAGGAGATCAGGTAGGCAAACTCAATTACCAACAAGATATAGGGATCATGCTCTTATAACTAGTATGTTAAATGTTGTTGAACCCTCAAATTATAATGAAGCAAGTCAGTATGATGAATGGAGGGCAACCATGAAAGAAGAATATGAGTCAATTATTAAAAACAAAACCTAGGATTTAGTTGAACTACCAGAAGGGAAAGAACCTATAGGTTGCAAATGGTTATATAAACCTAAATTTAAAGCAGATGGTAGTGTAGACAAATACAAATCTAGGTTGGTAGCTAAAGGTTACTCACAAAAAGAAGGAATTGATTATGAGGAGACCTTTGCTTCGGTAGCTAAGTTGAACACTATTAGAATGTTGATAGCTTTAGCTACAAAGCATCATTGGAGTCTACACCAAAGAGATGTGAAGTTTTCCTTTTTAAATGGAGAATTGAAAGAAGAGGTTTATTTAAAACAACCTGAAGGGTTTATCAAATAGGGGTAGGAGCATTTAGTCTGCAAATTAGAGAAGGAATTATATGGATTAAAATAGGCACCCAGGTCATGGTATGAAAAAAATGACTCATTTTTCTTACAGCATAATACAAGAGGAGCAAAAACGACCCAAATATGTATACTGTGTTTGATGAACAATGGAAAATTGTTTTGATTTATTTATATGTAGATGATCTAATTATCACTGGAAATTTTGATGATTTGATTAAAGAGATCAAAGTGCAGATGTTGCAAGTTTTGAAATGAAAGGCCTCAGAGAATTACAGTATTGTTTGGGTCTAGAAGTTTGGAGGGACTTTGGGCAGACTTTTCTCACTCAAGGGAAGTATCTCAAAGGGTTATTGAGAAAGTTCAGAAACAAGGAGTGCAATGTTGCCTCAATGCCTTTACAGTAGAATCTTAAAATTCAGATGGAAGATGATTCAAAAGAGGTGGATGCCACATTGTATAGACAACTAGTTGGGAGTTTGATTTATTTGACTACTACTAGAACAGACTTAGCATTCTCAGTCAGTGTGTTAAGTCAATTCATGTTAAAACCTCTTGAGAACCACTGGGTAACAACAAAAGGTGTCTTGAGATGCCTTCAAGGAACCATGGATTTTTGTATTAAGTAGACTGATCTTTCTGATGTTAATTAGATAGGGTTTTCAGATTTAGAGTGGGCGGGAAACCTGGATGACAAAAGATCCATAACAGGTTATGCTTTCAATATTGGATATGGGGTAATTGCTTTGAGCAGCAAGAAGCAAAGTATTGTTTCCTTATCTTCTGTAGAAGCAGAGTATCAGGCAATGTGCGTAGCCATGTGTGAGGCTATTTGGTTGAGGAGACTTCTCCATGATGCCGGAGAAGAACAAAAAGATGCAACAGTAATCAAATGTGACAACCAAAGCTCAATCAAGCTGGCAAACAACCCCGTGTTTCACAAAAACACAAAACATATTGATACTCAGTTTCATTTTGTTAGAGAGAAGGTTTAGTCTAAAGAAATTCTTATTGAATATTGTAATACTTGTGATAATGCAGCAGATATTTTTACCAAGCCCCTTGGGAGGATTAAATTTGAAGTGTTTAGGGAGATATTAGGAGTCCAGGTGAACCCTTTCTCCATTAAGGGGGAGTTTTTTTTTTTTCTTTTTTGATATCTAGAAAAATTTGCAGTGGCGGTGTTATCATACTCACGTTACACGGTGTCATGCCCCTACACTGGCGGTACTCTTCCAACTACACTATAGCGAGGTGCGGCACTACCAACCGTTTTCTTTTCACCAATACTTATGATTGTAGACTACGCCTAACATTCCATACTTAGTTTATTTTTTCATTACCAAGTATTATCTTTGTCCTTTATACAGTGAAAGCCCATAACATTCACATAAACAACATTATACAATAGAAATTCACAACAGTATAAAGGGAGGGGCAACTCCCTGCAATATGAGTCTGCCCGAATAAATATATATATATATATATATATATATATATATATATATATATATATATATATATATATATATAGATATAGATATAGATATAGATATAGATATAGATATAGATATAGATATAGATATATATATATATATATATATATATATATATATATATATATATATATATATATATATATATATATATATTCTTTTATAAGTACAAATTAAGTCTTGGGAAACCCCAAATTTACACTTAGCCAAATTTCCAACTTCCGCAAACTTGGTTGCCCAGCTCGTCGGCGCCTCCGCATGGTCGCCGCACGACTCACCAACCCTTCGTTCACCTCATCGCACAATCGTGTTGTTTGCCCAGCTTCGGCGCACCTCGTCATAACTAAGTCGCCACACACAGGTGCCTCCGCACGAGTCACACCTTCATTCACAATCTCAACACTTAATTGTTTCCACCGTTTCGTCGTGCACGATGCGCCCTACCCAAGTCGCCCTTCCACAGATTCTTCGTTTCGGCGTGCACGACGAGCCCTCACTCGGCCGCCCGTCCGCACCTCCACCCAGACTCGTTCACCTGAACAACCTCACACGAGTCACCACACGACTTCACCTGACTCGCCCGAACGACTTCACTTGGGTCGCCTAATGACCTCACCCGGGTCGCCCGAACGACTTCACCTGGGTAACCCGACAACCTCACCCGGCTTGCCCGAACAACCTCACCCGGTTTGCCTGAACGACCTTGCCCGAGTTTCCTGCCTGACGACGTCACCCGAGTTCTGCCTGAACAACCTCGCCCAAGTTCTACCCGACGACCTTGCCCGAGTTTTCTACACGAGTTTCCTGCACGAGTTTTTTCACACGAGTTTTTCGCTCGAGTTTTATGCACCAGTTTTTTGCCCGAGTTTTCTGCACGAGTTTTTCACCCGAGTTTCTCACTCGACTTTTCTGCATGAGTTTTTCACCCGAGTTCCACCCGTCGTGCGGGCTCATCCACGCACTGCAGAACTCCTTTGATCGAACTCATGATGATCAAATGATGATTTTCCTCCACAAACCATCCACTAATATATACGGGCAGGTGGAGGGTTATGTCACATCGCCGACCCACGCCCAACGCCCAAGCCAACTCGTTCAACATGTTGCCTTCGCCCAAGTGGAGGGTCGGCCCACCCAACTCGTGGGACTGCCCTCTCAACTTGCCCAACATCGTATAAACTCGCCCTTGGCTCATTCAATTCACATTTCCCACGAGCTCCTTGCCCGTCCTTCGCACGGTGAAGGTGACCCAGACTGCAGGTCCATACATCCTCCCCCACTTGAAGTCATTTTCGTCCTCGACAATATCTCATCCCAGCAACCATCTGTCACCAAGATATCCATACCAAGGCATACACCCCATCGGTATGTCATACATCGGAAATCATCCCAATCCATGATCATTCAAAACCCTGTCACAATATCCACATGCTGCTCCCCATTATGGAAGGCTGGTCCCTCCATCTCAAGCTACATGCTTCTTGCAACATATCGTGTCGACCTCATCATGTGTCGTCATCGTGTGAACTGCTGCCATGATACTCCAACAAATGCTAACACATCTCTGCACATTATCGACCCCCATGTTTGAACTAGTTGGGTAGCTAATGCAACTATCACGCCCAAACCATGAGAATGCACATCCTCATGCCATCATCAGTCGTTTCTCAGAACACCTCGTCACATCATCAACTCGATCAAGAATCCATCTCCATATAAGTGTAAGCCATGCTCAGGTCCATGAAGTAGTTTCTATCTCATCTGCAACATGCTGTCCATGATGTTTTATATCCAACATCATCATCCATCTGCAAAACATCCATCTCCTCAAAGTGAAGATATCATCTCATCAAAATCCGACTCTCGATGTGCCACATCCAGGTCCATGAAGCAACCTTCATCATATATGTATGTGCCATCCCTCAAGTCTGCCATAGAAACAAGTATACACCTGTCTCATCTCCCATGTGCTTCCCATGATCATAGATCAATTAGCTCCCGTATGTCAAAAGTGGTTGAGTCTCGGCTCAACCCATGCCCAAGTGTTGCCACCAAGGCATCATCATCGTTGTAACTCCATCACTCCAAAAGTCACAACAATCTCATGTCATCATGAGCTCCATGAGTCATCTCCAACTAGCACTCTAGCAAGCATACAAGTCTCGGCCCAAAGGTCTCTGCAAGATGCCTCAGCTCTCCATGTAGTAGGAATGCTCCATAGTGTACTCACAACTCCATCCAAGACCATGGTCTTGTTGTACAAGAGTGCACAACCTCTCCATCGGCTCATAAATAAAACATCTCCATGTCACACCAGCAAATCCACCTGCACAACATCCCTGCCTTGGCACTCCTCATTGGATGCCCATAAGTGACACCTCTACAAGTGCTCCTGCACAATGTCCCTGCATAAGACTGCCATGCTCCATATCTCTGACCTGATGTCCATGACTAAGTTACCCATGGTGTCCAACTAAGTAGACCCATCACAACAATCGGTCATCCCCATCCAAGTCTGCAATCTTCAATCTAGTGAACTCGGTCACCCAACCATATCATCATCACATGAGTCTCTTCATCATAGCTCCCCCACTAAAGGTTCTACCAAGACTTCCTCTTGGTCTCGGCCATGAGAAGTCCACCCAAGCAACTCAAGTGTGTGCCCTTCTCCAATATGTCCATGAGTCATGCCGGGCACTTAGTCATATGGCTAAAGCATGACCCATTCCTCCGCAATGATCATCATGTTCCTCCCTTGTCACGGACCCTTGTACCTTCTACCATAAGGTCACAAACAACCCCAACAAGTCCTGCAACAATCAACAATCCTTGCTTCTCCATACAAGGTCTCATCATAGACATCCATGGTAAGATGCTCCCTTGCATCAACAAACTGACTTTGCTCTTCCTTGCATACGGTTCATCTACCAAATGCTCAAGTGAAACACAAGTATTAATAATACTTACATCATCATCATGAGGCTCCTCCATGTGAGTATCCCCATCCATCCATGTCTGCAAACTACACGATCCTGGTCCAACTTGATCAATCTCAAGTTCATCCTCCATCATGGTCACATTTACAACATCTTCAATCATCATGGCTTTCTCTTCCTTGTCAGCGTGATGTGCAACTTCATCCTGCTCCATTGTCTAACCAAGTTGAAGAAGTTCGTCTTCAACATTCTTTTCCAAGACTTCAAGCTTATCTCGAATCCGAGGGTTCTCTTCTTTCAACTGCTTCAACCTGTATAAGGTAAGTAAGAGCTTCCCTTCGCATTCTTCCAAACCTGCCATGCCTTGTCGTTCAGCTTGGCCCAAGCACTAAGCTTCACCTCTGCTAAACCTGTTTCACCCTTCACCTGAATCACCTTGATATTCCACCTATCACCTACAAAAATTGATCTCCCTGCCAAGTCTTTAGTCTTCGTAGAATCAACTCCTGGATTCAGTTCACCATGTTTCCTGCAAAACTTTGACTAGCTCTGATACCACCTGTCATGAAGTGCAAGTGTGTATCAGCTTCAACACTTCAACACCACCACCAGCTCCCCGACACTAGCTCTAATACCACTTGTCACGCCCCTACACTGGCGGTACTCTTCCAACAGCACTATAGCGAGGTGCGGCACTACCAACTGTTTTCTTTTCACCAATACTTACGATTTTAGACTACACCTAACATTCCATACTTAGTTTATTTTTTCATTACCAAGTATTATCTTTGTCCTTTATACAGTGAAAGTCCATAACATTCACATAAACAACATTATACAATAAAAATGCACAACAGTATAAAGGGAGGGGCAACTCCCTGCAATATGAGTCTACCCGAATCAATATATATATATAATCTTCTTTTATAAGTACAAGTTAAATCTTGGGAAACCCCAAATTTACACTTAGTTAAATTTCCAACTTCGGCAAACTTGGTTGCCCAGCTCATCGGCATCTCCGCATGGTCGCCGCATGACTCACCAACCCTTCGTTCACCTTGTCGCACGATCGTGTTGTTTGCCCAACTTGGGCGCGCCTCGTCGTAACCAAGTCGCCACACATAGACACCTCCGCACGAGTCACACCTTCATTCACAACCTCAACACTTCACCGTTTCCACCGTTTCGTCGTGCACGGTGCGCCCTACCTAAGTCGCCCGTCCGCATGATTCTTCGTTTTGGCGTGCACGGCACGCCCTCGCTCGGCCACCCGCCCGCACGTCCACCCAAACTCGTTCACCCGAACAACCTCACCCGGGTCACCACACAAATTCACCCGGCTCACCCGAATGACTTCACCCGGGTCGCCCAATGACCTCACTCGGGTCGCCCGAACAACTTCACCCGGGTCGCCTGACGACCTCACCCGGCTCACCCGGATGACCTAACCTGGTTCGCCTGAATGACCTCGCCCGAGTTTCCTACCCGATGACCTCGCCTGAGTTCTACCTGAACGACCTCTCCCGAGTTCTGCCCGATGACCTCGCCCGAGTTTTTTGCACGAGTTTCCTGCACGAGTTTTTTCGCACGAGTTTTTCGCCTAAGTTTTCTGCACGAGTTTTTCGCTCGAGTTTTCTGCACGAGTTTTTCGCCCGAGTTTCTCACTCGACTTTTCTGCATGAGTTTTTCACCCGAGTTCCGCCCGTCATGCGGGCTCATCCACGCACTGCAGAACTCCTTTGATCGAACTCGTGATGATCGAATGATGATTTGCCTCCACAAACCATCCACTAATATATACGGGCAGGTGGCGGGTTATGTCACCCGGCCGACCCACGCCCAACGCCCAAGCCGACTCGTTCAACATGTTGCCTTCGCCCGAGTGGAGGGTCAGCCCGCCCAACTCGTGGGACCGCCCTCTCAACTCGCCCAACATCGTATAAACTCGCCCTTGGCTCATTCAATTCGCATTTCGCACGAGCTCCTCGCCCGTCCTTCGCACGGTGAAGGTGACCCAGACCGCAGGTCCATACACACGGGATCGAATCCCACCCGCTGCCACTATAACTGCTAGGAGGAACTTCCTAGCCCGCAAGAACGACCCTTAGGTTAAGACGAGACTTGAACCCGTGACCTGCACAGCGGCACAAACGACTTAGCAGACCGTCCGCTGGCCACGAGACCAAACTGATGCGGGCAAAAGGTGAGCAGGCTTGGCCAGGCAAGTCACTCCTCACAACTAGTCAACGCCCTTGCTCAGGTTTGAGTACAAGACCTCATCGTCTTTACGAGTCTGACTTTACCAACTAGCTGCCTCCACCGACCTTTCATTAAGGGGGAGTTTTGAAATTAATGGAGAATATGTATTATTGGAGAGAGTTTGTTTCACAGTTGTGCGTGTGTCCTAGATTATGATTAGTTCCTATTTTCTAGGTGTTAGTTCTAATTCTCCCTATTATGATGTAAAATTATATATTCTGATTTTAATAATGAATTTGTAGAGCGTTTTCTGCTTTGGGCAGTCTCCAGGTGCAACTTGCTCACCTGAGAGCTGCAAGTTTCAGATTATAAGTTTTGTCTTCCTTAATTTTTGACAACTAAAGGTTGTTCCACCTCAATATTCGGTCTTGAAATGCCAACCAACTAAAAAGTTTAATTTTATTAAAAAGATCCATTTCCATATAACCTAATCCTAACTTGTACACTGATTTCCAATTTATTTGATAATTTCCTAAAAAATTTAATAAATGAAACAAAATTATCTTTATAAATACTCTAACTTTAATTTCCAAATATTCCTAACTTGCTATAGAAGTTGAAAAATAAAAATAAAGAAGATTAAAAACAAAAACCCTTCTCCCCATAAAAACTAAAATACTTAAAGAGTAATGCAAATCACTAAAAATATTTTTATATTTTGAATCTTTTATGTGACAAGCTATCTCCATGAAAATTGTATACAACCATATAAACTTTGCTATGTGTCTGAGATTGGCTTTGGGCGAATCTTTAATATAATACCATTTCTATTTCCGTCGAACGAAATTAAATCAAATAATGTTTTTTTCAACCCCATAACACCTAACGATCTTCTTCCAAGCACGCCAATTTCAAGAAATTATATATTTCACTTTTATAATATGTTTAACTTGTGTTATATATTTCACTTTTATAATGTGTTTATCTTGTGTGGGAAAAGATATATTTTTCCTTTTATAACGTGTTATATGTGTAGGGAAAAGATTTATAACGGTGATTACTGTGATGGTAAATGGAATAAATAAATAATTGTTTTAAATAAAGTTTTTTTGGTACAAATTATATGAGAGAATTTTTTGATCAATGTATTTTTAATCAATAAGTGTAGTTCATCATCAGAATCACATGAATACATAAATAAATATAATTTTTAATAAAAAATTAAACATTCTATTTTTAAAAATTAAAATTACAATTTTTTTATGATATTTCAATTAACATCAAAAACCCATCTGAAATTAATAAAATAGAAAAGACTCCACTCACTTTGTCATGGTTATCATTCAACTCAATTCATAATTATTTTTAATTTAATTTGATTGTAAATTTCAATTATATAAAATTTAAATATAATTAAGTGTTCGATTTATTTTAAATTAATTTTATTTAATTATGGAGTTGGGTTTATATGAAAATCCAGGTGAAATCAACTTAGCCCTAATTTCAGGCCGCGTTCAATAAATCAGAGCTACACTCAGATGTGAATTATAGACCCACAACCTGAGACGGGAAGTTTAAAAACCCACCCACTTTCGAGAGAATCAAAGTTCGTGAAAGTTCAGTCTAACTACCCCATAAAGGCTAGAGGTAAAGTTATTCCATCTAAAGATAAGGTTATCCGTGTTCATTCGGCGTGACAAGGGCTAAAGTTCCGTGTGGGGGCATTACATTATAGTGGTGGATAGCAGTAGAGCCAGAGAGGCCAGGAGAGGAAGAGGTGAGCATGAGCATGAGCATGAGCAGAAAGGAAAAGGAAAAGGAAACGTGATAGAAGCTTTGTTAAATATCAATTGCCTTCCACGCTGTCCCTCTGAAATCCAGACGGAGGATTAAAGGATCGAGGATCAGCCTGAACTGCCAAGTCTCGATTTTCTGCTATTTTACTTCCCTAGGTATTTTCGATGTTCGATGCAATGATTTCCTTCTCCTTGTGTTCAGATTGTTTGCATACAACATGTCATTCATGTCATTACTGTATTTTCATGGACATCGCAAGAGGGCTTGGCCCTGGTGTTATAGCCGTTTTAATTGGAATGAGAGGAGTGGGAAAAATTACCGCTGTCCAAAATCGTAAGAAAAGAGAGTACTCCACGGCTACGCAGTGTTCTGCGTTGATAGCTGATCTGGCCGGTTGGGGGGACTATACAATGCCCAATGGGTGGTCTCTGTTTACCACCGACTGTGTCATTTCCCCGGCCAGATGTTGAAGAGAGTGTGTTGCCTTGTGACTTGGAAATCAGATGCAAGATCTCAGAGGATCCCATCTTTTTACATGGTATTTGATTTTCAAGCATACAAAAGGGATCAAGGGAAATATCATGTGGGAAGCGTACTCTCTGGGAAAGTGGGTCGATAATTTGAAGCCTTGCAATGGTATCTATTAGTATTAGTGGTGAAGGGCGAACATGTAGCAGTCATGGGGAGGTGCAAAATTGTACAGGAAAAGTGCATGGGTGAAGATAGAAATTCACAGTCGAAGCATAGAAGAAATAAGAGTTATAACTTTCAAAACATGGGCAGAGGAGATGGAAAGGTAGTTACAACTTGTACGTAGGCATGAACTTTGTTGCTCTTTACAATGATCTTCTATTCTTCTGCCGGTTACATGTTATCTTCGAGACATTTTTTTTTTTTTTGCCTTTTATGTCGATACTGGCCATATACACAGTATTGTTATGTATAATGATTATTGAGTTAAAATCTCACTTTTCTACTAATGAATAGCTTTATTAATAACAGTTTTGTAAGCTCATTTTGTCGTGTAATGTGATCTCATAGCAGATTTTTTTTTTCTTTCATATTTAAGATAACAATTTTTCAAATTTTATTTAACAATCTGCCCAGAAACTAAAAATTAATTATTAGATTAATGTATAATTATCTTTATGAGATTGGAAAGAGATTTGATTAGAATCAAATAACTAATACAACACAATCTCAAACTGAATTTATTTATACATTCAAAATTATTTCATTACAAAATGAAATCTATTTATACATTCTAAATTACTTCATTACAAAATAAAAACTCTTAATGGTGTGCGAATTAAAAAATATATATTGAATATTTTTTTCCCTGTTATATTATTGGATCATAAAATCTAATAAGCTCATTTGTGATTCAGAAATTAACCTGGATCTCTGCAAAGTATCAGAAATGGTGTCTCTCTTTGCTATTTTCTTGAGTTAGTTTATTCAGCTCCGTTTTCTCCGCTCCTTAAACTTGATCACTCGGCTCTAATGCCCGCTTTAGATTTCGGATTTCGTTTACATCCAGCTTGGGGCCTTTCATTTTTCTCAGATAGCAGCACTGCAGCACTGTTTCCTTGATGTGGAGATATGTGGCTCTCCTTTTGACAGCCCTAAAACCCGTTCTCCAACGGTAACCCGAACTTCTTGATATTTTTCTGCCAAAATTGAGGTCAGGCTGTAGCTTTCTGGACATCGAGGTAGATCTGCCTTTTTAGTGATAGATCCACTTTTTCTGTGGTAGCTCTGTTAAAAGCCGTGACAAACTTGCAAGACGTTTCTGATCTGTGTACGACCATATTAGCTTAGTTTTAAAAAAATTTACAAATTAGTTTAGAAATACTGGAAATTTGGTAAATTTTTGGTAAAATTTAATAGAAATTGTTGAAAATTTAAATTACAGTTGTTAAATTTTAAAATTTTCAATGTTCCAGAAATTTGTAATGATATTGAATCCATTCTCACCTTACAAAAATTCAAACCCTCTAATTTTTTAAAAAATTTAGACCAAATTTTCACATAAAACCAGCAGAAGAAAACTGTCTGACAACGCCGAGCCATATTTAACACCGGTACTGGAAGAACATTGGGTTTTTTTTAGTCAATTTCCCCTTTCTTATTCGCGTCGTCGCTCTGTTTCAATACTGGAGTCCGGGCTTGAAGAGTGCTGTGGTGATCTATCTTTGACTGCAGCCAATGACCGTCAACAGTCATGATGTTTCAGATCTGAGAGTCTGGGCTTGTAAGCGGAGGTTTGTAAGCACATATCGTTGTTCCTAATTTATGCTGTCTAACCCAGGTTGCTGAATTCTTGTTGTTTCTCGTCTCTTGTGCGTTGTACTGCCCCTCAAGACCTTAGCCTTTCTCACACCTCATAATGATTTCTGATCTTTTGTTTTGTTAGCGGCACTTTTTCACCTTTTCAATCAGGATTTCCTCTCTTTCTGCAGTTGTAGCGATCTTATGAACCAGTGCACTTGGAGAGCATATCCATTTGTTCCATGTTCTATTCGGTGACTTTGCCTGTAAGTAGAGCTCCTCCCTATTCATTAAGACTGTTGCCTCTACTGTGGCGCTTTGTTGCTTGATTCTTTTCTGGGGTAGTGCTTTTAGTTTTTGTATTTTTTGTATTGAATTTTTTTTAAGTGAAAATGATTCATCACCATTAAAATTTTTTAGTATTAAAATAATTTTGGTATTAATAAATTTATTAAAATATTCAAAAACACATTTTAAATCTTTAAATTTACAATCTTACTAAAAATTGTATCATTAAATTTGTAACAAGAAAAACAAAATATTTTTGGTTTATCTATTTATCTTACCCAAAAAAATTCTGGTTTATTTTATGAGTATAGTGAATTTTATCTGAAATTAGAATTGTAAGTTTCATTTGTGCAATTAACAGAATTGTAATGATTAGAGGTTTTCCTGGATATTGCTAAATTTATTTATAAATTCAAAAGCATATTTCAAACAATTAAATTCACAATCTCACCAAAAACTTTATTACTAAATTAAAAAGAAATAGATAAAAAATTCTTATTTACATATAAAAAAATAAGTTTTATCTAATTTAATAACTTCATAAATAATATTTTTACCTTCATTCTACCAATTTATTACACTTTAAAAATAATATTTTTACTATCATTTTTATTGAAGTTCTTTGCAAAAAAACAATTTACTGTTATTCAAATGAATAGTTGGACACCATATTTACTAATTTGTCCAATCATTTTTATTAAAGTTCTTTGCAAAAAACAATTTACTGTTATTCAAATGAATAGTTGGACACCATATTTACTAATTTATAAATATTTCATTTGAAAAAAATTATTAATAACTTTTTTTTTTCTATTTATAAATTTTGATAGGAATATATGAATACATTTTTTTTAATTCATATTTCTCTATCCATACAATATTTTTAAATTCATGTTTCCATACCAACATAGTAAATAATAATATAGTTTTGAAATAATTTATTGAAAATTATTATAATTGTTTTTTATTAGTATTATTTGTTAGTTAAAATATGATAATTTTATTGAAAATTATTATAATTGTTTTTTATTAGTATTATTTGTTAGTTAAAATATGATAATTTTATTGTAGTATTAGTATTGTTTGTTAGTTAAAATATCATAATTTTATTATAGTTTATTTTAGTTTTAATATAGTTATTGGTGTCTTTTATTAATATGTAACCCTTTTTAGTGGAATTACACTTCATTTTTATTTGTTTTTGTTTGTTTTTTTGGATTTTATGAAATTTTTTCTTTTTTATATTTATTTATTTATGTATTTTATTATAAGTTAAATATATGTTGAATTTTTATTGGTAGATGGGTACTTATCATAATCTTTTTTTATTGAGGATTGTTGTTAATGTTAATTTTCATTTTTCTAAACTTTTTTTTCCACCTTTGTTTATAATTTTGGGCAACTAGTGCTTAGATTGTTGTGAATGACAACTTTTATTGTTTTTACTTTTCTTTGCATCTTTGCTCATAATTTTGGACAACTAGTGCTTACATAGCTATGAATGATAACTTTCATTTTTTTCTACTTTTCTTTGCACCTTTCTCTATAATTTTGGGTTACTAGTGCCTATAATCTTAGAGTGTCATGAGGCACTGCTTACTTTCATGTTTATGTACTAACTTGTTTTCAAATATCTTGGAGTAACCACTTTAGAGTGTTTCTTACTAGGTTGCTTGACATCATGTATTGTTCAACTTGTACCTCCATATTTTTGCCAACCTCTATGACATCTATTACTATCATCTATGCCTCACCTTATTCAACATTATGGGGTAGGATGTGCAATGCTTCCTCAAGTGATTTTTTATGCCTCATCGTTTTGTTCAAGATCAAATTTTTCTTTAAAGTGAACTTTGAATCAAGCATTGGTTCTTATTTTTACTAGGAAATGTAGGGGTTACCTATGCATATACTCTCACAAAATGCATTAACATCCATAAAGATACTGTTAAAATTGGCAACTAGGGCCAAACTTCATGTGGGTCACCTTATTCATGGCTGATAATATTTTTTCTAGATTCCTCTCATCGAGAGGTGTAGGATTGATCTAAAGATCATCTGATTCCGATAAGTATTTATGGAGATATGAATTTATTTTGATTATGGAATAATTATCAAGTCGACCAGCAACTCATGTAGGCTCAGAAGCCCAACAGACGCATCTATTCATCATCAACATTTGCATATAAATACATGAGATCTTTTCCTCATTTGAACACACATCTCATCACATCTCTCTCTCTCTCTTGCACAGAAAAGAGGCTCTTCTCCTACCGCATAGAAAGGGACTCCTCTCTCACACGTGTGGAAGGAAGGACGCAGAATTTAGGGCTGCAACTGCAGATTGGAAATTTGACCAATATTGACCATCAGACTCTCTCTTAGAACTGTGTTGTAGGTGGAACTGACTCTCCTCAGAAGGCCGCATTTTTTGGTGAAGGAATCAAGCCGATCTGACGGTCGGTTTGCAAGATATTGTCTGCCCTAGTTTAGGGCTAATCTAGGGTTTATTGTTGCTGATGTAAATCAGATTTATGTACTATTTCTCTCTACTGAATTATTGAAGATAAAAGAAGATTTGATCAAAGGGTTTCCCCATATTGGGGTTTGTCCCTGGCTAGCCACCACATCTTGTGTCTCTTGTCTTGGCTTGTTTTTTGTTGATCGTTTAATGTTCTATCTGCTCTTTACTTAATGTACATGTGATTGCTAATCTGTGCATAATAATAAGAAAAATAAGTAAACTGCTCTAAGCATAGAACATACCATAACTTAACATGGTATGAGAGTTGAGGTGAAGACAAAGCCCAAGCAAGAGCAAGAGCAATCACCGAAGAGAAGATTGGCAGGCTATCCAAAAAGAATTCATGGGGTCCTCAACACACTTTCCTGCTGAAGACAAGCTCCGTGAGAAGTCTGACTACCACAGATGGAAGATGTCTCTTGATCTAACATTAGAAGAACAGGAAGTGTTGGACCATGTGAAAGATGGAATTGTTGAGCCTCCATCAAATGCATCTGCTGCTGCTAGGAATTAATGGACCAAGGGGGAAGTAAAATCTAAGAAGATCATCCGAGACTCTATCGACAAATGTTTGGTGGCCTACATCTCCGACCTGAACACCTCCAAGGAAATCTACAATAGACTGGTGAGTTTATTTAAAGTTAATGATGTAAATCAAGTTTTGTTTCTTAGAAATAAGCTGAAGGAAATTAAGAAGGGCAAAGATGAAAGCATACAAGCATATTTCTTAAGAATCACTGAGATCAAGAACGATCTCCTATTTATTGGAGAAATTATTACTGATAGGGAAATGGAACTCTCAACCCTTGGAGGATTACCATCCGAATGGTACATGTTTAGGACTACTCTTCTCAACAATAACTTAATTCTTGGTTTCGAGGAATTAATGGAAAGATGCATTCAAGAAGAAACAAGGATAGAAGAGCAAGAAATGCACATGCCTAAAGGTCCTCCTGCTGCCTTTTCTTCTCATGCTAAGAAAAGAAATAATTCTGGGGCTAAATCAAAAAGAAAGGCTGGACCTAAAGGTGGAAGAAAACGACGATGTTACATTTGCAATAAAGCAGGTCACTATGCAAGGGAATGCCCTGATAAAAGGGACTCACACCGGGACGATGATCAAAATCCCTCTCATGGAAATAAAAGGAATGTAAAATCTAATAGCAGAGGTAAAAGGAGTGCTGGAAATCAAGGAAGAGGACAATCATTCAGGAAGGCTAGAAATTCCAGGTATGAATCTAACACTGTTGACAATAAGAGGATGAATATTATCTACCAGCTTCTCTATCTACCTCTGCTCCTTCAGACTCGTTGGGAATTTGGCTTATTGATAGTGGTGCCTCAAGGCACTTTATTGGTTACAAAGAAGTTCTCCATAATCTGATAGAGAAAGAAACTAACCTGGAAATTGTCCTTGGAGATAATACGAAATATCCCGTGAAAGGTGTAGGCAATGTCTCTCTCAAACTGAATCAATGTAATACAATCCACCTACAGGATGAATTATATGTACTTGACCTAAAAAAGAACCTGGTGTCCATCTCGGCAATGGAAGATAAAGGCTACAAGGTGACCTTCAGCGATGGCAAGGTACATGTATGGAAAAACAATGTTAAAGATGCCTTCACTCTTGGGTTTCAAGTTGATTCATTATATCAGGTCGGTGGAAGTCCGCTAGGTGTCATGTCTTGTGACACATCTCTTCAGTCCGAACTTTGGCATCGGAGGTTTGCCCACCTTCATTATAAAGCTCTACCCGATGTAAGACAAATGGTGACAGGGATGCCCGAATTCCGAGTAGAGAAAGAAGGTGTATGTCCGGGATGTGCCAAAGGAAAGCTCAAAAGGGGACCATTCCCCTCAAGCCAAAGCAAGACCTCCGATATATTACAGTTGGTTCACTCAGACATATCTGGTATGATGCCTGTGAACTCCTTGGGAGGATATTCATATTACCTTACTTTTATAGATGACTATTCTCGAAAGACTTGGATATACTTCTTGAAAAAGAAGGATGAAGTGTTCTCTTAGTTTTGACACTTCAAAGCCTTGATCAAGAATCAAACCAAAAAGAAGATCAAGATCTTAAGGACGGATAATGGGACTGAATATGAATCTAATGAGTTTCATGACTTTTGTAAAGAGGTTGGCATTAAGAGGGAGACTACTACACCATATAATCCTGAATATAATGGTGTGGCAGAAAGGAAGAACTGTATGATTGTGGAAGCTATCCATGCCATGCTCCATGATCAAATACTTCCGAAGTTTCTATGGGCCGAAGCTGCAAACACCACCATATATGTACAAAACTGATGCCCTCATCAAGCATTGGGTTCCAAGACTCTTGAAGAAATGTTCATCAGTAAGAAACTTGACGTATCTCATTTTAGAATTTTTGGAAGCCCTGTATATTTTCATGTGCCGAAAGAAAAAAAGGAATAAATTGGGTGCATCTAGAAAGAAAGGAATCTTCGTGGGCTATGGTGAAAATACTAAGGGCTATAGAATCTATGTAACTAGTCAAAGGGAAGTCGTGATTAGTCATGATGTCACCTTTGACAAAGATATGGCTCTCAGCAAGGTGAACAATCTTCCTACTTTAAGGAGCTCTCAAGAAGTTAACACTAGGGAACCAAAAGAAAAAGATGATGAAACAATGCCCGATGTGGATGAACCCATGGATCCTATTGATCCACCTGAGCCTTCCTCTTCTAGGAAGAGGCCCTCTTGGCTTAGGGGGCTACTCGATGATGCTGAAGGACACACTGCACCCCGAGGAACCTTCTGTGAAAGTAAGAAACCTAACAGGTATCAGGGATACCTGACCATCATGAGCACGATCATACAAAATGAGCCTTCATCATTCTCAGATGTCGTCAAGCATCAAGTATGGAAGGATGCTATGACTGAAGAATATGAGTTTATTATGAAGAATGATGTCTCGGAAGTAGTTCCCAGACCCCAGGACAAGACAGTTGTCACTTCTAAATGGCTTTATAAGATAAAGCATGCAGCAGATGGAAGTACGAAAAAGTATAAGGCTTGTTTTGTCACTTGTGGCTTCTCCTAGAAGGAAGGTATAGACTATGATGAGATATTTGTACCTGTTGCCAGATATACCACCATCTGCTCGATCATAGCCCTTGCGATTTCACAAGGATGGAACCTACATCAAATGGATTTCAAGACCGCGTTCTTGCATGGTTCGATCAAAGAAGAGGTCTACGTGGAGCAACCCAAAGGATTTGAGATTTATGATCGAAAATCTCATGTATGCAGGTTGAAGAAGGCTCTCTATGGGCTGAAGCAAGCACCCTGAACATGGTATGAGTGGATCGATAACTACTTGATGAAGCTAGGATTCACTAGGAGTGAAGCTGATCCTAACCTTTACTTTAAGGTTGAAGATGACAAACCTCTCATACTTGTGCTGTATGTGGATGACCTCTTTCTAACAGGTTCAGATCCTCTCATTCACAAATGTAAGAGGGAGTTGGATTCTGAATTTGAAATGAAGGACCTAGGATTGATGCACTATTTCCTAGGACTTGAAGTATGGCATAAGCCAAGGGAAATTTTCCTATCTCAAGGAAAATATGTGGTGAAGATATTGGAAAGATTCGGAATGGTGGACTGCAAGCCTGTAACTACCCCGATGGAGCTTGACTTTAAGAAGTTAAGCGGTAGCGTTGTTGGACTTGTTTTACGAAATGCCATCGAGTATAGTCAACTCGTCGGAGCATTAATGTTCTTAGTGAACTCTCGTCCAGATATATGCTTCGCAGTCAACACGTTGAGTCAACATATGGTTGAACCTCACCACATACATTGGATTGGTGCCAAGAATCTGTTGAGATATCTTTGTGGCATAATTACTTATGGGTTAAGATACACTGCCGGAGATGTAAGACTACTTGGATACACTGATGCTGATTGGGCAGGCAGTGTGGTGGATCTTAAGAGCACTTCTGGGTGCTATTTCTCCTTCAGATCTGCTTCGATATCCTGGATGAGCAGGAAGCAGAAGTCGGTGGCTTTGAGCACCGCCGAGGTAGAGTATATTGTTGCTAGCATGGCCACTTGTGAAGCAGTTTGGTTATGAAAGCTCTTCAGTGAGTTGTTTGGATTTACATTGGATACCACCGTGATCTTGTGTGATAACCAGAATGGGATTCGTTTATCAGAAAATCTCGTATTTCATGATCACTCCAAGCATATCGATATCAGATACCACTATATTTTAGATATGGTGCAGCGGGGAGATATAAAGCTCCAACATATCGGTACAGATGAATAGGTCGTCAACATTCTGACAAAGCCCCTAGGAAAGGACAAATTTTTGACTTTCCGAGAACGACTTGGTGTCGTTCAAAAACCCTCTAGTGAGGGTCCTATATGATGTATGGAGCTCTTGGAGCTCCGGGGGGGCACGGGGTACTTCTTGGAGCGACATATGACCACAGGGTGACTCACCATCCCCTGGTGGTGTATGTGTATAGGGTAAAAGAATCAAAACTTTCCCTGTGACACCCTGTGGCGACTATGTAACAGGATGATCAGCTCTCCTATGAGGTCT
This sequence comes from Pinus tabuliformis, assembly GCA_031772625.1. NCBI lineage: Eukaryota > Viridiplantae > Streptophyta > Pinopsida > Pinales > Pinaceae > Pinus > Pinus tabuliformis. The sequence continues at coordinate 678,856,696 of CM062818.1, read as the reverse complement.
GGATGATGTGTTCTCCATGACGATTGTGTAGCAAAATGATTAATTCTCTTATGAGGTCTGGATGATGTGTTCTCCATGAAGATTGTGTAGCAGGATGATTAGTTCTCTTGTGAGGCCTGGATGATGTGTTCTCTATGGCGATTGTGGAACATGATGATTTGCTCTCCTGTGGGCCATGATGATTAGTTCTCTGTGGCATCCACTGGACAAGATGATTCGCTCTCCTGTGGACAGGATGATTAGTTCTCCTGTGGAGGCATCCTACCCATGCAGTCTGGGACTCATGGGAAGTACCTCTCATATGATCAATGAGCAGGGAAATGAGGATAGGGACCATAGTAGTACCGATGGACGCATTGTTGTATCTACCGTACTCCCTATGCTAGGATGACCTTCATTGATCTGGGATCAATGATACTAGTCTGGGAACAATGGTAGGAGTTGTACCCACTATGACACTGACTTCGGGTCGGTTGAGGATTGGTCTGGGACCAGTGGTAGGAGTTGTACCCACTATGACACTGACTTTGGGTCAGTTGAGGACTGGTCTAGGACCAGTGGTACACACTCTGAGAATGACTTTGAGTTAGTTGAGGATGGTATGATACATCCTTGATCACTTCTTCTTCTTAATAACTCGAGCAAGAGCAAAACAGAGCATAGCAGAGCATATCAGCACAAGGCAGAATAGAGCAGAGCAGAGTAGGGGTCAAGTTGTACAGGGCAGTGCAATTGATGGATGAATAATAACGACAGACAAACGAATTGTTGATGAAGTTCTCCCTAGTTGAGAGGGAGTGTTAAAATTGGCAATTAGGGCCAAACTTCATGTGGGTCACCTTATTCATGGCTGATAATATTTTTCCTAGATTCCTCTCATCAAGAGGTGTAGGATTGATCTAAAGATCATCCGATTCTGATAAGTATTTATGGAGATATGAATTTATTTTGATTATGGAATAATTATCAAGCCGGCCAGCAACTCATGTATGCTCAGAAGCCCAATAGACACATCTATTCATCGTCAACATTTGCATATAAATACAGGATATCTTTTCCTCATTTGAACACACATCTCATCACATCTCTCTCTCTCTCTCTCTTGTGCATAAAAGAGGCTCTTCTCCTACTGCACAGAAAGGGACTCCTCTCTCACACGTGTGGAAGGAAGGACACAGAAGTTAGGACTGCAATTGCAGATCGAAAGTTTGACCAACGTTGACCATCAGACTCTCTCTCAGAACTATGTTGTAGGTGGAACTGACTCTCCTCAGAAGGCTGCATTCTTTGGTGAAGGAATCAAGCCGATCCGACAGTCGATTTGCAAGATATTGTCTGCCCTAGTTTAGGGCTTATCTAGGGTTTGCTGCTGCTGATGTAAATCAGATTTATGTACTATTTCTCTCTGCTGAATTATTGAAGATAAAAGAAGATTTGATCAAAGGGTTTCCCCATATTGGGGTTTGTCCTTGGCTAGCCGTCACATCTTGTGTCTCTTGTCTTGGCTTCTTTTCTGTCGATCTTTTAATGTTCTATCTGCTCTTTACTTAATGTACACGTGATTGCTAATTTGTGGATAATAATAAGAAAAATAAGTAAAATTCTCTAAGCATAGAACATACCATAACTTAAAAGATACTCATTTTATGTTTCTTTTTCATAACTCACATTCACATGGATACTCATTTATGACATTTTTTTCATTAATTTATATCCACAGGCATACTCTTTTTATGTTGTTTTAAAAATTGTACATGAGTTTCTAATCAATCTTTTGTGTTGGTCTCATTTTAGAGAATCAATGTCCTTTTCATTCTTCCTCAAGTTGCACTAGAAGGGGCTTTGAGTGAATTCTATTCTCTCTTCCTAAGGAACTTCAAATTTGATTCTTAGAATTCTTATGTGGACGTTTGATGGTGTTTTCTAATTTGGGGTTATTTGGTTCACTTTAGAGTCTTTTATATTTTTTATTTGGAGTTTTTTAATATATGCATACTTAATGATGTTTTGTTTTTTATTTAAAGCTTTTGTTTTCTTTTCCTAGTTTTTCATCAACATGTATTTCTCCTAATTAACATCAATTTTCTTTAAACATGCATGTTATAGTGACTAGTCCCATCGATTCTTTACTTAATAATTCAATCATGCTTTTTGAAGTTCCTTGGCTGATCCAGGTGGATATTAGTGGCCACCCACCTATTCCATTTGGACCCCCACCACTATTTCTTTCAGTGTTCTAGTTTCCTTAATTGTAGCATAGTTTACTATTTTTGGCAGTTTTTTAGGTCTTGAACTTCCGAAGCCGTTTTGAGGCCCTAAACGATGTTTTTTTAGAAAACGAGCAATCTCATTTATTCGAGAGAGGTTTTCAGTTGAAAGTTATAGTCCTTAGATATATCTTTCTAACAAGGCATTGTGCATGTCAAACGAATATTGTATGCCAAAGTTAGGACCTCAGAAAGTTGATGAACCAATTTACATAAACAGGGCCCATATTTTTGGTGCTTCATCTCCTAGGGTTATGTTTTTGGATGGTTAGGGTCTTCCATAGTTTCTCAATAATAAATAAGCCTTCGAGCCTCATTGTAACACAGTTTAGAGGTATGTAGCTGCCACATCTTTTCTCAAAGATAAGCTACCATCGCCTGAGCTAGCATATTTCAATTCTTTGATATTAATGATGAAGTTTTATTTCTATTGCATCTTTATGTATATGTGTATTTCTATATTTTTTTGCATTCCTACACAAGTATGGATCAGTGATATCAGAGGGGTTTTCTCTTTCTCTGTTTTTTTGGCATGTCCCCAACGAGGTTAGGGTATAAGGAGTTAGGGCTTGAACTAGTTGAACCTTTGCAAGACCATCCTCGTAAAACCCCGACAACTTCCCATGGAGGAAGAAAAGAAAGATGAGGGGGTAGGAGATCATTTCAAAACATTGCTCGAGGAAGCCCTCGAGCGACAGAGGAACGTGATGATGGATAACTTGACGACTACCCACAGACAACACATCTTTACCCAACAACCACTTTGGAGGCGCCACTCCTTTTAAGGTACAAGTTAAATTTGATATTCCCATATTTGAGGTCTAGATAGATGGTTAAATTTGTTGGAAGGGTACTTTTTAGTTCATGAATTTTCCAATCAGGAAAATATTACTTTTGTGCCTCTCAAAGCCACCCCACACGTCTAGGACTGGTGGGAAACCTACTGTGAACAAAAGGACCAAGATCTGCTGGAGTTCACAAATGTTTTCCATACCCTTCGCACAAAGCTAGGTATCAAGGGTTCTGAGCGAAATTTTGTACCAAGTACCATGAATGTCTACACAAGTACATCCACGATGAGATGGAGTTCTTGGACATCTCCTCACTTGGTGCCGTTATCAATACACTGTCAATATCAAGAAGAAATATAAACAGAAGGAGCGAGACTTTGGATCTGCGAATCTGAAGCAAGGTAAATGCACCCCCAAGCTGCAGAGAAAAGGATAAAGCTAAGGCGGGGCAACCCAAGACAACCTGCAAAAGCTGTAAGCGAAGAACAACACTACGAAGACAAATAATGACACAGGGAAATGGTGTGAGTTCCATAAGAGCCCCACTCATAACACAAGTGATTATTGAGCCAAGTAGTCACTGGTGGCCGAGATGAAGGCTTTTGAATCAAATGCATGTTCTGACTCTCAGTCAAAAATTGAGAAGGGGAATGACAAAGGGAAGAAAATTATTGATACGGAGCCTAGTGCCGCCGTTGCCACCACTAAGATCCAAAAGGATGAGCCCGAAGATCCAGAGGAGGGGGAGCGACTCTTCCACTCATAGATGTGGGTGAAAGGTTCTCTGTTGCAGTTCATTGTCGACAGTGGGAGCCAAAAGAACCTCATTTTATCAGATGTTGTGAAGCAATTGGGCCTACCAACCAAACCATATCCATAGTCGTACACCATATGGTGGCTTCACCAAGGGCGAGATCTCTACATCTACCCACAGTGTTGCCTTCCCTATAACATCAAGCCCTTCGCAGATGAGGTATTGTGTGATGTTGGTCCTCTTGAAGTTTGTGATGTATTATTAGGCCAATCATACTTGTGGAAGTGGCATGTTGTGTATGATTCTAGGCCTCGCACTGTTATTATTACTTTGGGTGATAAGTTTTACAAGATATCGTAGGTAGCACCACCTACTGCCATTTATTTGATCACTCAAATCAATGCAGTAATATCATTTCCCAAACCAAGAAGTTTGTTTTCCTTATGATTCACCCTCAGGGAAAGAAGAAGATTGTGGCCACGACCTCCAGACAGGGCTCCTCTACATGAAAACAACATATGGAAAAGGATGTGGAGGAGTACAGGGATATATTCACCTCACCCATAGGGGTAACTCTATACTGTCAGGTCAAGCAATCCATTGATCTAACCCCGAGCACGTTGCTATCCAATAGATCGATCTATCGATGCTATGTTCTAAAGAATGATGAAATCAACAGGTAGATTCAAGAGATGTTGTAGAAAGGGAACATCAAGCCAAGTTCATCACCCTGTGGGAGCATGATTGTGTTGCTACAGAAGAAGGACAAGACCTGGAGACTATGCATTGACTATCAGGCATTGAACAAGATCACTGTCTGGAACACGTATCCAATCTCAAGGATTGATGACCTTCTGGACCAACTTAAGGGGGCCAAATATTTCATAAAGATTGACTTGAATTCTAGTTATCACCAGTTACCGATTAAACCCTTCGATGTGTGGAAGACTATCTTCAAATCCAAGGAGGGCCTTTTCGAATGGATGGTCATGCCTTTCGGGTTGATGAATGTCCCCACAACCTTCATGAGGCTAATGGAAAACATCTTGTGACCCTTCACCAACTCATTCATGGTGGTGTATTTGGATGACATTCTGATCTTCAGCCAGAGTTGGGAAGAGCACCTCCACCATATTCAATAGGTCCTCCAAACCCTGCGACAACACAAGTTGTGTGCCAATTTGGAGAAATGCACTTTTGGTATGACCCAGGTTCAATATTTTGGGTACGTCATTGATGAGTGGGGTGTGCATGTGGACCCAACCAAGATACAAGTCATTTGGGATTGGCCAACCCTAACCACTCTATCAAAACTCCGCAACTTTCTAGGTCTTTCCAACTTCTACCGCAAGTTCGTGTTGGGGTTCTCTCATATCACTTGGCCCTTGAGTCAAGTTACTAAGGGAGGAGAAAAAGAAAATTTCTTTTGCTCTGAATCCCAACAGAAGGCGTTTTCCGAGTTGAAGCATCACCTCTGCTTTGTACCAGTGCTCACGTTACTAGACCTGTAGCAACCATTTGAGATTGAGACATATGCCTCTGATTATGTTATTGGTGCAGTTCTTACTCAGCAGGGGTATCTAGTGGCATATCATAGTTAGACAATTTCAGACATAGTCCAAAACTATCCCACCTATGATAAAGAGATGTATTCCATTGTGAAGGTCTCCTGACAATGGAAGCATTACATTATGAGGAAGGAAATGGTCATCCACATAGACCACTGACCCCTGCAGTTCATACAGACACAAGGGAAGTTGCAAAACGATCACCATCATAAATGGTCCACATACCTCCAACAGTTCCATTTGAACATAAAGTACAAGAACATCAACACCAACAATGTTTCAAACTTCCTCATCTGACCATCGGTCACGACGCTAACCATTGTGATTGACTCTTGTGTGAACGAGGCTACAAGGTGGCCTCATCTTTACAAGAGTGATCCAAAATTTGGAAACACATACAAGACGCTCCTGGAAGGCAAGAAAGTTCCAAATTTTCACCTCTCGGATGCACTATTATGCCACTTGGGACACCTCTATGTTTCTTCAAGCAAGTGTACCAATATTATTTGGGAGGTGCACTACAGTTAGTTCGTTGGACGTTTCGCAGTAGAGAAAATAGTGAAAGTGCTGCAAAAGTATTTTTATTGGTGAAACCTTCGACAAGATGTTCGGAAGTATATCAAATCATGCACTGCTTGCGCCATTTCCAAACCGACCACTAAGAAGCAAGGCTTATATTCTCCTCTGCCTACTCCCAGTTTACCTTGGGAATCTGTCTCCATTACATGTCAGGACTTCCTTCTACTAAGCATGGCAACGACTGTGTTTTCATGGTCATTGACATATTATCTTAGATGGCCATTCTAGCAGTTTCCAAGAAGAGTATCACATCAGAAGCCACTACTAAGCTCTTATTTGAGAGGTGTGGGTACACATTGGGATCCCACAGTCCATTATCTCAGATCGAGACAACAGGTTCCTAAGTACATTTTGGTCAAGTCTCTGGTCGATGCTGGATATCAAGATCACTAAGTCCACAACTTTCCACCCCCAAACTAATGGCCAAACAAAGGTTGTCAATAGGATGATCGTACACATACGACGCATGTACAACTCGAAGAATCCACACACATGGGATGGAAGCCTCCTCTATGTCTAGCACACCTACAATAGAGCTCTCCATAGCTCAACTGGCCACAACCCTTTCTAGGTGGAATTGGGATTCCAACCACTATGTCCCATTGATGTGGCCATACCATTTGCAACTACTCTAATAGATTTGGTTCATGTCCAATCTAAAACTGACAGGACTAATAACTTCATTGAGCTCATTCAACACATCTACTAGTAGGTCCATGACATATTGGACAAAGCCAATGTTAAGTACAAGCAGAGTCATGATCAACATCGGCTGCCACATAAGTTCTAGGTGGGTGACAAAGTTTGGTTACATTTGCAGAAGGAGCGCCTCGTTGGGCCCGACCGCAAGCTTCACCTGCTACAATATGGGCCTTACACCATCACTAACGCTGTAGGGAACAATGTGTTTGAGCTCAAAATTCCACCATTCCTTGGCCTGCACCGAGTTTTCAATGTGGACCGCCTTCGACCATACTTTCCACCATTACTGGACACATCAGACATTGCAGAACAACTCACACCAACAAAGTTAAACCCATACTGAATGGAATAGGCCACAACTGATCGGATCATGGAAACATAGGTCAGTAATACTCTCCAACAGAAGATCCAACTGTATTGAGTTGTTAAAGCTAGCCAACTCCTGCAACAAGGCAAGTGGCTCACTAGGGACCAAGTTCAACAGAAGTTTCCCTATCTCATGGAGGCACTCAAATCAATGGGGGCCATTGCTTCCTAATGGAGGAAGACTATCCAGGCGGATATTGGTGGCCACCCACCTATTCCACTTGGACCCCCATCACTGTTTCTTTCAGTTTTTTCAGTTTCCTTAAGTGTAGCACAATTTACTATTTTTGGTAGTTTTTTGGGTCTTGAACTTTCAGAGCTGTTTTGAGACCCTAACGACGTTTTTTAGAAAATGGACAAGCATGAGTCTTTACTTAATGTTTGCAATCAAAAGTTGTAGTCCTTGGATAGATCTTTCTAAAGAGGTATTGTGTGCATCAAACGAAGATTGTATGCCAAAGTTACGACCCCAGGAAGTTGATGTACCAATTTACACAAACGAGGCCCATAGTTTTGGCGCTTCATCTCCTAGGGTTAGGTTTGTTGAAGTTTATGGTTTTCCATTGTTTCTCAATAATACATAGCCCTTTGAGCCTCATTGTAACACAATTCATAGGAATGTAGCTACCACATATCTTGTCAGAGATAAGAAACCATCGCCCGAGCTAGTTTATTTCTATTTATGTATGTAAGCATAATTCAATTCTTTGATATTAATGAAATGAAGTTTTATTTCTACAGCATCTCTGTGTATATGTGTATTTATATATTTTGTTGCATTCCTGCACAAGTCTAGATCATTGGCTCTAAGTTTTAATTTTTATATTGATCTACAAGTTTCAAATTCTTGCCATTTTCCTTATCTCTACATTTTAATTATATATTTATATCTACAAGTTTCAAACCCTTGCCATTTAATGCATATTTGTGACATTTTTTTCAATTTCTACCATAAAAACCTCTATAACATCATGATTTTCTTTCTTTTATGAAACACTTTTCCATGCAGCTTTTTTTATATGTCTTGCTAACTGGTGATTAAAATGTAACATTAGATGTGATAGTGTATGTGAGAGCACAAAAACCTTGGCATTTGGGCAAGCTAGCTAAGAAAAGACATTTCCCAAAAGCTAGCTTTAAGTAGGGCATGATGCGACAAAGTCGGTCAACATATTCAAATATATGTGAAGCATGCCAATGTGTTAGTTGTTGTGGAAATAGATGTATTACAAATGTTTAATATACAATTCACTTATATTCTTTTTTTTTTGGTTGATAAGTGGGTGAATCCTGAAAATCACGCTTATCCTCTGGCTGAGAGGCCACGACTCAGGGGCATCTAAGCCGTCAAAGTCACCCGGGGATCACACCCAGCCTGAGCCGCACCAACGGAAACTATGTTGGATTTTTGGTATCGGCGAGACTAGAACCGGTGACCTTTGCTTACAGAGCACCTTAACAGCGTGCTCCTTCACCGACTGTTCTAAATCTCTTTGATTACAATTCACTTATATTCAATTGCAAAGCGAGAACTTAATAAATAAATTTACAAACAACACAGTTTTGTATCCTTGATTTTTAGTAGATTGAAGTAATAACTAAGCCCTGAATTACCAAATCAGAAATGGGTACTTATAAAGAAGCACTTGTTCCTAGAAAGCACTTGGGTGTTAGATAGAGTAACTTTTGAGTTCCAACATAGCCAAAACATTGATTTGAAAATCCCTATTGAGTAACAAAGTATTTTGTGGCATTAATTATAGGAAATTTGACGAAGCTATATATTGAAGATCACATCAAAAAATGAATTTCAAGAAAGTATCAAATTATTTGATATCAAATTTATATGTTTTAAATGGAAACTAATAAATTATGCTTGACATTCATCTTGAGTGGGTATAAAAGTTTTTAATTGTTACACAACCTGCGACACAAGTTATTAATTTCAAATCTATAATTCCCCGCCCCGACACACACACATATATATATATAAATAAATGAAATTCGTGGATTCCATTCAATGTTTACAATAGAAATATTTAAAAATTATGTTGGGGAGAAAAATATATGTATAAAGGTTTGTTATTGATAATTTAGAAATTCATTTAATATAAAATAGGATGGTCTATTATATTATTAAATAAATTTTGTTGTAATAGTTAGAGCTAAATAGATATAATAGCATTTATTTTAAAAGTTATATTAGGTAGTTTGGTCATTATTATAAAATTTGGGTGGGTATGAGTTAAAGATTTTCTCTCCTAACTCATTAATGGTAATGCAAATCTAGGAAAAAAATAATTTGTTAACTTGGAGAGATGATTAGAGATACTTACATAATGAATTTGAAGATGGTGTAAAACCATAAAATGTAGGAAAATGAGTTAAATTTTCAAATATATAATTTTTATTTATAGAAATTGTGGACATATGTTAATTTTGAATTTTCATAACACTAATATATTATCTTTTATGCAAAATATAATGCATATTTTTCATTAGTGCAACCTTTGAGTACATAAAAGATGGAATATTGCTACAAAAAATTGGGGAGTTGTAGAGAAGGGATGTTTCTTGTGGACATTTGTTTTTCCAAAAATTATAATATTAATTTTATGTTTTTTTTTCAAAATTATAAAAGTCATTATGCATGAAATTATGAGGCCTTAACGAGTCTTAGCATTATTAAACAATATCATTTTTTTTTTAATATTATATGCTTAATGTCCTCTAGCGCACTATATAACTTTTTCCCCCAATGGTTAAAACTTAAGGCTCCAAAATGTTATAGCATAAATAAATGAGCGGTGTATTTTAAGATTTTAATATATATAAAGAGAAAAATATATTAAAAATAGTACACACACACACACATATCCATGGACAATGGATTTGTCTACCATATAGAAAAATTAATGTTTTCATGTATTTGTAGCCTTATCCACCACATTTGTGATTCCAACCTATATTTGAAGCAACCCAATCATCATGCATGTAAGATTCCTACTAGGAATAATTTTAATTGGAAAAACCGCATCCACACTTTTAGTTTTAGAAATG